>OU343222.1:302052109-302795384 GCA_910596185.1 Chrysanthemum makinoi
CGCAGACAACCAACCCTTTAGGTGTTACTAAGGTCATAAAAAGAAGGAAACGTGCATCTTGTCGTTGTGGATGTACGACACAGCTTAGACTTAAGAAAAGACCGGATGGCAAGTATTTTGTCACCAAGTTTTTTGAAAAACACAATCATAGTTTAGTATATCAAGATGATATCAAGTACCTTAGGACAAATCGTAGGCTGACTTTCACCAAACAACAAATCTTGAACCAACTTTCCAATGCCAATATTGTCCGTTAGATCCGGAAAGTTTTGAAAGAGATGTACGGTGGGTTTGAAAACATTGGTGCAACAGATGTTGAATGTAAGAATTATAGGCGTGGGTTGAATGATTTTATTGGTGATCGTGATGCCCAAATGGTTGTTGATAAGCTTTTGAGTCGTGAAGAATTCTTCACGCATTTCAGAGAATACAAGCGGATAAAGACACTAAAGAGTTGATTGGATTGTTTTGGGTGATGATGGGGCCAAGCGTAACTATGTTTGCTTGGTGACATTGTCTCATTTGATGCCACGCTTCGCCTAATAGGTACCATTCATTCCTTTTATGCTCAATGAGTTTCTCAATTGTTTTGTCGATATGCCAACATTTGATTATATGTATTTTATGGTTTGATCATA
Source organism: Chrysanthemum makinoi (assembly GCA_910596185.1). Classification (NCBI taxonomy): domain Eukaryota; kingdom Viridiplantae; phylum Streptophyta; class Magnoliopsida; order Asterales; family Asteraceae; genus Chrysanthemum; species Chrysanthemum makinoi. The sequence continues at coordinate 302,052,748 of OU343222.1, forward strand.
TGTACCACATGTTCTTTTTGTTTTTTTCTTTTCGTGTCTATATGTACCACAGGTTCCTTTGTATATTTTAATTGTTTTTATATGTTTATATAATCAGTTTATATCCTCTGTATCTGTAAATGGAGGTACACCATGGTATGTGTCTATGTATCTTATTACCTGTGAATCTATAGTTATCTCAAATACATGAATCTGAATGTATCCAGTGTATCTGAACACATAGGTTTCACAACAACACATAGGTTTCTAAACTTTGACTCACAACCAATTTGTGATGCAACCTTGTTTATCCAGTGTATCTGTTTATATGTGAGCCTATGCCTCATGTGTTGTATCTGGTATGTCTCCATGTTATTGTGTATCTGTGAGTCGCTTTTTGTATCCGTGTATCTGTGTGTACAACTATGTGTCTCACCTAATTATGTAGTGTTTGTCTATGACCCTGTACTTTTCAATCAGTTTGCTATTTGGTATGTATCCATTTAATTGTGCATACGTGAATCGGTGTTGTCTCCGTGTATGTGTGGTACATCTCAATCGGTACGAATAGTTGTTTTCAACTATACAATGCTTTGTGTTACGTGCTGTGCCTATTTTTTTTGTATATTGTATCTATACATCTCTGCACTTGTATGCGTGAATTATACTTGTCCTGAACCAAAATACCCTTTGTAAATTGTATGTGTCCTGAACCAGACAGCTAAATAACTTGTAATGCCTCAGTTGTATATGTGAATCGGTGTTTATATGTTTACATGTGAATCGGTATTTTGGTTTTGGTGTATATGTAGGTACAATATGGTTTTGGTACCTTTTACCGGCATTGACAACCACAACAGATGCGTAATTTTTGCGGCTGCTTTGTTAGCGAGCGAATCTGCAAAAAGATATACATGGCTGTTGAAGCGGTTTAAAAAAGTTTTTATAAACGTTCCTAAGGTGGTTGTTATGGATCAAGACCCGGCCATGAAAATCGCTATTGAAAAGATATTACATTACGCCGCCCACCGACCGTGTATGTGGCACATTATGCAGAAACTAACTACAAAGGTATTTGTTATAACTAATATGTGATGTCATTTGATATTCCCATACACGCCACCGCCTGTATGTGTATATGTTTTAAGTTTTACAATATGTGTAGGTGGGACCACTTTGTGTAGCAATACCGATTTCAAACGGCGTTTGTGTGACATTGTATGGACTGACAAGATTGAAGCGGATGTGTTTGACGAGCAGCCTGGTCGATAATGGATGATTTTGAACTGGGTGAACACAAATGGTTACACGACATGTTCGAAATGCGGTCAAAGTGGATACCGCCTACTTCGTGCACGAACCGATGTCGGGCTGATGCGACAACCTCGAGGTCCGAAAGTGAGAATCACTTCCTTGGGCAGGTCACAAACCCACATTTGAGTTTGATTGAATTCTTGAGCCATTTCGATACGGCCATGGATTCACAGAGATTCAAATATGGGAAGAATACCCATGACTCCAACTACAAAACACCTGACTTGAAAACTCACTTGCAAGTTGAAAAAGAAGGTCGAACTATACACACACACCTTGTTTTATGATGTTCGATGAGATTTGTCGCCTCTCATATCATTGTTGCTCACTTCAGGTACGCCAAAATGATACATCATCTACTTATGTGATCCGTGATACTGAAGCGGATTACAAGATACAAGGTGTGCCGGTTGAAGTTACATATGAGGTAACATTTACTGATTTCATAAGCTTATCATCCCAGTTTCGTTACATGCATACTCTTTCTGGTTTTAAACAATTTCACATGTTCTCTTTTAACATGGGTCACGTATGTACCATCGGACTGTTCGGTCCAATGCAGCTGCTTAAAGTACGAGTGTTTCGGGCTGTTATGTCGCCATATTTTTTATGTTCTTAGGCTGTCCAAGGTGTACCATTTTCCTAGAAAATACTTGCAGAGAAGATGGTCAAAGCATGCTTTGCCTATCAAGACTGTAGGTAGGTCCACGGATGTTGCTAGCCCGTCAAATCCTGTTGAATGTGTCAATGTTGTTCTACGGATATATATGTTAGTGTTGAAGATTCTGTTACCCGTTTGGTCACCGACATTGAAGCTTCACCTTTACAAGGCCGACCTTGTTTCGCTACTAGAACAAGTGAAACTTGATATACCAAGCGCACCGAAATGAACAAGAAGGATTGTATGTCGCGCTTGGTGTCACAGAACCGGGAGGTTAATATCGTTGCCCCTGAATGTCGCAATAAAGGATCTGTTTCGTTGAAGAGGCATCAAACACAGGCGGAGATAGCTATAATTCGGACAAACAAGACTCGCCATTGCGCTACTGTGACATACGGCTACCATGATTCTCGCAACTGTCCCAAAAAGAAGCAAGATTTGGAGGAAGCTATGGATGATTCCAACAGTGTGGCAGAATAATAGTTGTCTTTTATTTTACTTTCAAAACAATGTCATTCCTTTGCTTTTATTGCTTGTTCGTATTCTCATGTTTGTGTTTCTGAATCATTAAAATGGCATCCAGTATGCTTATTGAACATCAGTCTTTTTTTATATTCAATAACAGTACTTTAAAAATGGTGTGCATTTTTTTGTTATTGGTTCTCATTGATTTCTTCACGTGTATATATGTATCATTATATGTGTATCTTTTTTGTATTTTTTTTACCTCAGTTTTATGTTTTTAGTGAATATCGCACTTTTAATCTCATTAAGAGTGGTTGGTTAGCTTTTGGTTTATTGGTTCAAGTATTTACCATGTACCATGAAATATAACTTGATCTGCATCCCTTGTTCTCGTAGGAGTTGGTTTCCATTACTTGTGTATTTTATGACGCTTTGAAATATGTGTATCCGTGTATAAGTGCCTCTTTACGACGGTGTTATCACCTAAATATGTGGCATGCGCCTGCGGACTTGTATTTTATAGAGATTTTGATTTGGTATGTATCCATTTACTTGGAATTCTGTGAATCGGTGGGTATCTCGGTACTGTGCCACATGTCAATCGGTACGAATATGTGCTTCAACCATACATTGCTTCGTGTTACTTGATGCGGCTATTTTTGTTTTTTGTATTTATGCATTCTTTTGTACTTGTATGTGTGAGGGTTATACTTGTCCTGAACCAAAACACCCCCATGTAAATCAGATGTGTTACCAAATTACCATACAACCGGTAACGTCTCATTGTATATATGATTCGGATACGATAAGTTGTTGTGTTTCTCATGGGTCACCAAACTCCTACTAATTTACTATTAGCAAATGGGCGATTAGGACAATTAGTCTCTATAAGCAAAATGGTATTCACAGCTTTTCTTTTTACTCTCAGCATACACGTCATTTTTTATTACCTTTTTATGATACATTCTACCTAATTCCACATGCTTATTTAATTTAAAATGCTGTCACTAAAACAAAAAATGGAACGTGAATCAGCAACCTTATGTTAACTTTTTGGTGTTGCACTAAGTTCCAATTTACTTATCATGTAGCATGAACATAAGATTCTAGGTTCATGGGTGTCTCCGTGGGTCTTTTGTATATGTTTGATCGGTATTTGTAATTTGTCAATTATAGATGCCTGTACTTTGCTAACCTGTACTTTGCTAACCACATCTTTTTTTGGTTTCGTAGTATGTATTTTTGCCTAACTGGTTGTCAGAATGGGTTTTGTACCATCTAAACAAACTTTTCCAAACCTGTTACACAGTGTGTATGGATCAGGGTTTCTAAGCTTTGACTCACAAACGTTGTTGCAAACTGGTTATGGACTGCAGGTTTCTAAACTTTGACTCACAAACAACTTATTCACGAACCTTGTGTATGATTCACACCAACAATACGTTTGCAATACAGGATACCATATAAATGAAGCAAAAGAACACATGTTCGGAAATGGTGATATAAATGAAGCAAAGCTAACATTAGACTGACTTTATATTATTGCATTAAAGATACTAAAGGTACTGATATACATCAGTTTAACTGACGTGTGGACCAAAAGAACACATGTTTAAACGGTGATACACCATCCGTAATGAAACACAAAAATAACCAAACTGAATACCACTAGTTGTTAACTACAACCCATTGTTCAAAACACATCAACAAAACCACCTAAAGCATACGCCTAACACGCGCCTTAACTGTTTCAAATGAAGCACCTCCAACCTTGCTTTTCTTCTTTGGCGGCAGAACTTGAACGCTTCAACTTCAATTTCAAAATCCGCTTTCTTCTTGTTTATTTCCGACAAAAGTATTTTTGCAGCATACTTCTTACGGAGTTCATCCAGTTGCTGTTGCTGATTTGTCCCTTCTCTTCTTAAACCACATAGGTCATCGCTTTCCCCGCCGAAGAGGTATGTCTCCATGTGTCGCATCGCAAAAACCCCACAGTCAATGACGTTATTCTTGGTCATACATCCCAACTGATCTTGCGCAGCATTCCCCAATATGAACCCCCTGTGCCGGATGACTTTCGCCGATAGGAAGTCTTCAAACTGGCACTGTTTCAATTGATTAACAATTCCGGTGTTAGCGTTTATACAATATTATCTCACAACAAACGCCCCATAATTATAACCCACCACTATAACACAAACACACCCCTTGGTACAACAAAACACACATGAATCACACAAAGTGTACAATTTTATGTCGCTAGAGTTTGTGTAATAAGTAACCCTACATTTCCAATATTAGTTAAAGAAGAATAACTTTATTGGTAGATAAACGTACTGTAAATTAATAGATCATCAGATTCTTTTGACGATCTGTCACATTTGGACAAAGAATTATCCAAGACATGCACCTTCTTTCGATGCATACATACAACAAAATGATCGCCTTGAATTATGGGAAAAACACCTACAATGTAGAAAGTTTATACATAAATTATTATCCTATTTCATACAATTCATACAATTATTACAATTATGTATCATTATCTTATAAGTATATCGCTCAGGGTGCTTAATTATACCAAATCCACACTAGCCAAATTTCCATACATCATTCTTCAGAAATGTCAATCATGTTTCTGAATTTGTCTCTGCCCCTTTTACATCCACTCTCTTGTATGTCGAATCCTTTACATCCCATTCGCTCTGCCCATGCAGATTATTAGTTTTTGGGTTAATTACTCACAAGCATAAACAAACAATTAACATTCTGAAAACAAGGTTCCCGATTCTTACTATCTAACGCTCTACTAATGATTTAACGATACATACCAGAATGATGTATCACAAAACACATTTGCCATTGGCTTCTTCGATCACGGTATTTTCAGATGATTTAGGACCTTTGTTAACATGTCCACCACCCCACTTGATATCTTTATACCCGGCACAAGTTTCAAACACGCTCGCATATGCATAATCAGTCTGGAACAATATGTCCCTAATACACAAATAACAATGATTACACATCCAATTTCAACAGGTTATATGTAAACACATGTTATTATTAATACACGCTATTTACGCTTGTGAGAAACGACCATGAACAGACAAGTCAGAACCTTTTTCGTGCCCGGACAACCCAATAGCCAAAGAACATGCCCTTCTTACATACGGGGAACATAAGACTTCCCCTGGTCTGACACGACGTTGAGGCCTTGTATTTTTTTCCTCCGGGAGAATGGTTTGTAAGGGTGCATCATCACAAATGGTGTACGGAGTAATTGCACCATTAGAGACGTCCCCCGACACACCTGATTCTTGTTTAGCAACCATTAAATTTTCAGGAGTGAACAATTCAAAATGTGGTAGGTCTTGAGAATCATAAAGGGGTAGGAATTCCAGCAGCTCTTCCCTTCATCCATTGATTTTGTCAACCATTGACATTATCGACGTTTCGCTTTGTGTTGCGTGAGGTTGTTATGTTTAGGTCGAAGTTTGATACATTCACATTCTCACTTCTTATCCGTTTATCTTTCTTACTTTTCTATCGACAATCAAGCCATCAGCTACATACGCAGATGGTGTCCCATAGAACCTGGGTGAACGGAATGGCTCGTCCAGATTTTTGAAACTCAAACCATTTGGTACATCTTTTACCGGAGTACAATATTCACCATCACCATCTTCCCGCTTGGCTCTTAGATTCAAGAAAGGGGACACTATACACGCCGTGCTTGGAACAAAACATTCTCAACCTTCAACTCAACAAGCTCTCAAGATCATCAGAGTTGTTCCAAGCATCATCCAAGTCCCCTATCTCATCTAGAAGCTCCACCGCTAACTTGAACTTGGCTGCTACCCTCTTCTTAACTTCCCTTTTTACAATCGAAATTCAATGTCACATCAAGATACAAATTATACATGTACAAACTAACACAAGAATACATTAACTTATAGCGACAAACCACGTTTCGCCATACAAGCATACAAACATGTATAAATTTATAAAACACAAGTGTATAGTGTCGCCAAATGGAAATTAACATCTTGTAATCGCTTACATCAACATGTGTACTATTTTATCATAAATCTATTAGCACAAATTTTACAATATAGTTAAAACATACAAATGTATACAAAACACTACTTTTTACTTTATACCTAATATGCTATACTTGTACATAATCAAATCATCACGATCATTCTACATATATTTTAAGAGTCATAGCTAAAACATATATTTTATAGCCATAGGTAAAACATCAAAACATCTCACAACATCGAGTCACGTATAGGGTACATATATAGCATACCAGCTCACATACAAGTAGATACACGATGTTACGGGTACATACATACCATCTCACATATAACCGATACACATCATAGCATTAATTGATGAAACACTGGACATAAAACACACCACAAATTGACTATTCGGCTACTTGCTTTAGCAAACAACAATGATACTCTATTTATTACACACGAATACTTTCTAAAAACTACTTATAATTACTCCTCAACATTTTTGATTTAACCTATCTTCTTCTAGCTTGTTCAAAGGTCAACGCCCAATTGTTTACCGTGAGGCATCTCAACATGCCTAGCTCCCCTACTTTTTGCTTATCCAAATCGCGACACACCATGGGATCATTACAAATTTTAATATAAAACAACCTTCTTCCTTTAACAAAAAAATAATAATAATAATAAATCAATTAAAAAAAACACAATATAATAACTTACATACCACCGTAACGATGACAGCTCCACAAGAATGTGAAGTCCCTAATCAAATTTCTTTTGGTCCTAACTAGGCACTCGTGAACATAGGGTACATCAAATATGTGGATATCGTTTTCATCCTGGATACAGTTCAAAAACCTTAAATTCAAAAACCTTAAATTGAGCTTAAACATCCATCCACCTTCTGTTTGTGTGTATATCAGTTCCTCAATCGGGATGTGTTTATACCTCAACTGCTTTCCAAACTGTTGTTTCCATTCAACTACCAGATGGTGTCTGAAATCAGCTTCATCACGTGATTCAACATAAACATCTCCCATCGGTATCCCAAGTACATCTCTTATTGTTTCCCTCGTAATACTTATGCCCTTACCATCCACAGTGAGGATGCATGTATCCTCATTAAAGTTTTGAAGCAAAGAACCTTAGCTTTGTTGGCACATCCTTAATTTTAAACCCATAACCGCCCAAACCCTATGTCCGTGAATCTTGTCTTTGCTTCCGCGATAGGTTTGGTATTAGACGATGCAATGAGCATAATGATACACGCATATGTATCCGGTCAACATCGCTACCTTACAACCAACACCTTTTCACCATTCTTTGCGGGTTGTTTCTTCCCCAACCTCATTAACAACATCCTTTCAAATTTCTCCTGATCTAACCTACCCTTTTACCAATTTTTTCTTACCAACTAATTTCCTCTTTCCAACTCAGCCTCTTCACCATACCACCATCACCACCTTTTTTTTCTCCACAATATAGTATCTGCCCTTTTGCTCAGGTTTTTCGACCACACCCGTATCACCATGTTTTCCTTTCCACATCACTGCACCTACTTTTGTAGGTGCAGTTTTGCAACTGTATTCGTGTCATTTACATCAACAACATAAATATGTTATAGCAATAGCAAAGCATTACAAGCTGAAACACACATTCACACCGAATCACATACACGCAGATACACGAATACACAGTGGTTCACATATACACAAATACATGGATGCATGCCAATTCACATATATACAGATACATAAAACCACTTCAAACTTACGCAGATACAAATGCAGTTCACAGACTCACATAAACACACATACACGGATACATCCCGATTCACATGTACACAAATAACTACCGATTCACAGGTACATAGGGTACATACATACCATACCAATACACATACAAACGGATACACAGATGCATGGGCACATATACAAATTCAATTCAGATACTCACATATACATAGATACATCCCGATTCACATGTACACAAATAACTACCGATTCACAGGTACATAGGGTACATACATACCATACCAATTCACATATGCATACATGATACATGGGTACACACATACCAACTCACATAAAACCAGATACACATCAAACCATTGCTTGTTGAAACACCTGGACAGATACACAGGCACACAACTGCACGTACATACTATTTGAACGACATACAAATTCATAGTTACAATGTGATACATACCATTAAAAAGGGTGTTTGGCTCAACTTCACATACATACAAATCCACATATCCACATATACCAATCATTACTATTTGAAAGAAAACTAATCAGCCAATACACGTAGGACAATGTATACACGAACACATACCGCTTAACTATGTGTTTGGCTCATCACATTGATAAGTTATATATGTGTTTGTGTCAAAGACAACTACAATTCACACATACCCAAGTACAACCATTCACAAATACAAATACAAATTTATACGGTGCTCATATTCCAATATACCCATGTACACGTGTACATACATATAGCGGGTGGTTGGTTCAGCACGACTATAAGTATCACCCCATGTCTAAGACTACGCAGATACAAAAACAAGTCTAACTCGTGATTATTACGGTTTAAAAGTTGGTTTTAGCACAGTCTAAATCATATCTAACACACAAAAATGAAATTTTAAATGATATCTATAACAAGAAGCTAACGAAATAATGACACACATAAACATAAACATTAAGTTGTGCAAAACCAAACTAACCCATGTTGAATAACTAATAATCAAATATATACATAAACAACAACAATAAGATTGCAAATAAAGTGTAATCATACCTGGTACATCCTCTTTTTCATCATCGTGGGTTAAGTCAATGATCCCAAAGATATCCCACATTATCTTTTGCCATTTGATCACCTAACCATGCACTTCTTCGAACTACAAAACAACATGCAATTATGGGTTTATTAATGATAATCTTACCAGTCAGAGATGAAACACTAAAATGGAACTATCGTAGATGGAACACTTACCAATCAAAATCGGTGGTAAATCACCAATGCCTTGTTTTTCTTCTATGTTAGTCATGCTTTTTATAACCCTAGGTTGAAGATCAGTTGCTACACAATCGTAATCACCGAAATGTAGCCGGAGATATTTCTTGAAGATCGGGGTTTTAATTAATGAGAAGCTATAATGGGGGGATTTTATTTGGGGGGAGTGAAGTCTGGTTCTTTGACCAAAATCTAACGCATAGTAATATCTTTTATGTAGTTGGTTGGAGAAAAACTATCCCGCTCTTTTGCCTAGTTAGAACTTGATACATAAGCCCTTATAGTTCTTGATAATTACAAAGATGCCATTGATCACACATTAATCTCATTTAACACAAAAACAATGATCCAACGGTCCACGATAGTTCTTATTTTTGCAACTTTAAGAAATCTCACACAATAACCATCCTATATATATATATATATATATATATATATATATATATATATATATATAGGATAAAGATCAAAATAAAAACAAATATCCAGAAAAAGATAAAAGATTTTTTTCTAAAAGTTCTCGAAACTTCCAAAGAATTTCACAAGACGATGATGATGTGCATTAAAAGTTGTAAAAACTTTTTCTAAAAGTGGATATTTTTCCTAAAAAAATTTATGAAAAATACGCTTAAGATAAATCAATTTTTTGCATCAAAATTGGTTTTGCACCCAACTTCTTTTGACTTTTTTCATCAAAATAAAATTGCGATCAACTAAAAAAAACAAGTGAAAATTTCATGCATCAAAATTCGTTTTTTGTGCATTAAAAAAAAACGTATCAAAACTCAAAATTATAAAAATTGTTTTCACAAAAGTTTTATGCACCAACATACCCGATCTTGTAATTTTTGGAATTTTTGAGAATTTTTAAAACAAATATTTTTATTATTTTACGATATTCGTTTTTTATTTTAACTTTACCTCTATATGTATATATATATATATATATATATATATATATATATATATATATATATATATATATATATATATATATATATATATATAGGAATGCTAATTCACCCTTAAAGTAAAAACAATAGGAACCGTTATGGGTCGTTAGATCAAAATTTATGGATGAGATTTAGTTTTAATTAGATCATTAATTATTAATGGCAAACTTGTTAATAAGTGAAACACCATGGTTTCTTTTGTTTGCTACATTTACGTGCAAACCACCCACGAGCAAACATCCATTTTTTAAAACTTGTTATACGATTGCTTTTTTTTTTTTCTTATTCAACTCACGTGTTGGCCAAATAGTTGATACACATGTATTGTAGTTTCAGTTCTTCCATTTATTAACAAAAGATAGCAGATTCATCATTTGATTTACTTTAATAATAATAAAATTGGTTCTATTTTTTTAGTTTTTTAAAACAAGTACAGGTACACCTATATGTTTGAGACACTGATAATAAGTTATTGTAATAAATTTGATCAATAATTCATGTCAAAATAATAACGAAGTCGAGACTATTGTTGGCAACCCGATATCAAGAAATTATGTTATGAATGACACGCATAGTAACAACAACACTCAGCCTCAAAGTAAACTCATACACAAAAGCCAAATATGGTTACATTTACGGTGACACATAGTTTTTGTTTACATTTCTAATGACACATTCTTTAATGTCAAAAATATTTTTAGTGACACATAATATCTTGATATATTTCTAATGACATATTTTTTAATGTCAAAAATAATTTTAGTAACACATAGTTTCTTGATATATTTCTAATAACACATTTTTTAATGTCAAAAATATTTTTTGTGAAACATAGTTTCTTGATACATTTTTAATGACACATTTTTAGTAATGCATAGTTCCATAATACATTTTTAATGATACATTTCTAATGACACACACGAAGTTTCTTGAAACACAATAAATATTTGGTTACATTTACGGTGACACACTAAAATTTTTGACACATTTTTAGTGACACATAGTTTCATGATACATTTCTAATGACACAATAAAAACACAATCCACATATTAAAAGGAAACAAGAATTAAAGAATATAACCATAGTTCAACAAAAATTATATTTCACAATACTACTAAAAGATAGCTAATACACTAGAGTTTCTTATCATGATCAATTAAAAAAAAAACACTAGCAAACATATTGTTACTATCACATGCTTATAACCAACCGAGTCACAATCAATTACAAAAACATAATAGATCGTAAATATGAGATCTGAACAACGAGAAGCCTAAAAAGATATTGTAACACTATATCGAAACATGTACAAGCTTATAAATCAATTACAAAAACATACTAAAAAGTCAATGATAGATCTAACTTTGATACATACTTTACAACTGGTGAACCACTTTTTGTAACTTTGCGACAAAAAGAAATAACTAATAATCTCAAAGAAATAAAAAACTAAAAAAATAGTATTAAATTAAAATCCATTGATGCAAAAATTACCAACAAACGCCTTCAACATCTAGTGTTACCGGCGTCACATATGGATTCATTTAACGAAGATCGACGGATCGGGTTTGGATTTAAACAGGTTCGCCAACGACCACACAAGGGTCCGATCTAGTTTTCAGCGTCAGATCATAGATGAAGAGTCTTGATGGTTGCACTTTTGATAAATGGTTTGTGTATTTAAGAATGGTTTATTCAACAAAAGGATTTGTGTGATTCGTTATAGATAAAAAACAAAGCAAAAGGGTTGTGGAACTACGCTTGTCTTTCTTAGAAATAATAAAGATTTTGGTGGTTGCATTTTTGATAAATGGTTTATATATTGGAGAATGGTTTATGTACTGAATTTTGTAATTAAAGAATGAAATAATGAAATTATGAAAATGGCAGGTGGGGAAAGAGCGAGAGTGGCGGTTTTGCATTGAAAATGAAATGTGGTTAGGGTAAATACCTATTTTGCCCTTTTAATTTATCTAACAATTTCTATTCTTTTAATTGCATAATTTCCACATGTCAAATTTTTATTGGTTCCTACTGTTTTTACTTTAAGAAATGGGTCATCACATTTAACGAAATCTATATATATATATATATATATATATATATATATATATATATATATATATATATATATATATATATATATATATGAACCCTGGATCGATTGAGAAGGCTTTTATTTCGAGAAGATTGCGTTAAACGATAGATTTTTTAACTTTGATTCATGTTTTTCAAGCGTAAAACTCATTTTAATGTGATAAAAATTCAAAATGTGTAAAAAAAAATTGAATCAATGTTAAAAATCTACATTTTAAGCGCATATATGTAGAATCTTCGAATCATCTGTACAAATTTAATGAATCATCATAATAACTCGATTTTAACAATGATTTGTGAATTAAATTTGTGATATATATATTCGATTCACCATAAAATGATGTTTACTTGTGAATCAAATAAAAAACATGAATCAATTTCCTTCAAACGAAAATTTCTCAATCTTCTCAAAATAAAAACCTTCTCAATGGAACCGGAGCCTATATATATATATATATAGGGAATATATTAGCTACAATTTATTGTAGCTAATTAGCTACAATTTTGTGCTAAAAACTGTGGGTCCCTGGTTTATTTTAGTGGGTCCTCGAGTTATTTTTGAGGTCCGACGATTTACAAGCAGATTTTTATGAATGATTAGAATTGGCTACAAAATTATGTAGCCAGTTATCCCTTTATATATATATATATTTATATATATATATATATATATATATATATATATATATATATATATATATATATATATATATATATATATACACACTAGTGTAAGATATAGGATTCCACAAACACACTAAACCATAATCACAATGGGGCGTTCAAGTATGTTTAGAGAGAGAAAGTTCTAGAGAGAGAAAGAAAGAGAGTCGGGAACTATGTGAAACAAAGAAAAATGGTATTGAAGCTCCAACCCTCTACCTTGGGAGGTAGAGGGTATTTATAGTGTCTTACAAATAAACGCATCAAGCATAGTACCGTGGATCGTGCATACATTGGGTAAAGACTATTCCCAGCCCTCCACTGTGTTACTTAACAAACTACTTTCTAACATAACATGACTATTTACTACGAGCTTATCGAATACATATAATTGGGGTGACCGACTCTTTAACGACTGAATTTTCTAATTCCTAACAATCTCCCCTAAGGGAGGTCACCTCAATTTACAATGAATACAAACTGATATTACATTAGATTGTTCTAGGATTCTTGATTAAGTTCTTTGCTCGAGCTCGTAGACTTTGATTCTTCATGTTCCGCATGTTTGGATAATTTCAAGTGGAGGTCTTTAACCGATCCACGTGATGATGAGTTTTGAGCCAAGATTGAGACATCATCAGAAACATCAATCTCGACTCTTCCTTTGTGGTGTTGGTATTATGTGATGTTGTGACTTTTGGACCTACATACCTCACATTCGGATCATGATATTTTCTCATCGAGTAGCGAAGCTTTCTTGGTTCATGATATTTGCAACAAAGATAGCGAAGCATGGAGTGAAAGTATCAGAGTCGTTGAAGCACTTATCATGATTTCTTTTGAGATGAAGGTGTAGTGTGAGCATGCGGCTATGGATTGACCGCTTCATTCTTATCACCGCAAACGCAACGTCGAGGCGACTCGCATACAAAAGCTTAGCACAGTGCACGAAAGTGTCTTTGATCACTTTCGCTGAATTGAGGTACACGGTCCCACCTTCCTCGCTGATCGGTACTAGTACCACCGCATCGTATAATTCGAAGAATTTCCTTGACAGGTTTCGCACTGCCTAGTTTGTTTCAAACCGAACGCCTCAAAGAAGACAACACGGAGTGAGTGAACCAATGAATTGAGATTCACTGATTGATGAAAAGAGATTTGAAAAACAATCGTGTATTGCTCAATAGAAATTGTTTTGCAATACAATGAAGGTTTTAATGAAAATCAATTATCAATCATAAACACTTTTTATTTTGAAATATTAGTACGTACATGTGCTAAATAAAAAGAGTTTTTAAGCACAACGACCGCTTTTTCAAAGGTATCCGTCAATCCATAACTCGAACCGTGATTGATTCAAAAGATTGAATCACCCCATTGTTTTACGCTTCAGTACATGTCATGGTTGATCTATTGGATAGATCTCACATGCCACCCACCAGAGCTTGTTTGATGTTGTTCTGAAGGCTTTCCATCTTCATTGTGAATATGTTAGCATATCACTTTCGATGTTCTCGCAATACCACAAGGATAATGCGTAGGACTCATAAGATATAATCTCTCTTTCCACATTATGTGAAACAGAGAGTCTTCAATGACAATGTCCTAATGAGATTTATTGATGATCTCGTGGCTCTAGACTCAATTGTGTATATTTGGATCCTATTTCGGAGACTAGGGAGAGGGTCTCCTTCTTCAATATCAACGTTCTCTAAGAGAAAGTCGATAGATTATGTCGGTTTCCCGTGAGAATGAAACAAGTCCTTTTAAGAGGAACTTAAGTGGTTTGGGAAGTTGAAGTGCAGTGCGTCACTGGGTCCATGACGTCTTGTCTTTAATACCAGTGTTACCTTGGTAACCACCAGTAGCATATGAATTGAACCCAGCCTTTCTCCTAATGTTGAATACTTGGACTGGCTATTTATTTTCACCCTTTTCTCATTCATTTCTTTTCATTCTTCAACCCCTTCAGTGCTTACCGAGACTTCATAACTAGTACCTTGTTGGGTTTATTCCAGTACTAGCTCAGTCTCAGTCTGCACTCTTCCCATATCTCATTTTTCTCCTTTTTTCAATTTTCCTAAGGACTTCTACACTATCTAGTGGATTGTCCCTGGGTAGATCCCTCCGGTTCTGGCGGATCATGGGAACAAATTCTTAACCTTATCATCCTTATATCACCATACATAAAGTAAAGTTGGTCGGTCTATTTGGTATTGTTCATCTGCCATTGGAACCAATTGAAAACCATTTTAAAATCAATCCAGATACTTGTGATATATTATCAAAGCATTTTTCTACCTGAATTGTTTTTGATAATTTTAGAACAAGAGCTCCCCCTCAACATGTGCATCAAGCATCATTTTGTAATAGAAATAATTTTCAACTTTGAGGGGTTGACTTGCATCTAAGAGTAGTTATATAAAGAATGTGGTTTTCAAAATAATTGCTTCCTCAATATGCATAGAAATTTGAAAATGTTTTGCACATATTAGAAAAGCGCACATTTAAATAAATTGATCACGTTTCAAATCTTTGTGGTTTAAGATAGATGCTCCCCTCAACATGTGCATGGAAAATTTGAAATCGTTTGGCACATGTAGGAAGGAGAGCTTGTACATCCTTATAAAACCATGTATCGAATTATCAGTTTAAATCCAATTTAAATCACACATTCTCCCCCGATCACATTTTTCAACTCCTTTGAGAGTTGTGATCTCTATTGATTTAAATTCAATTTTGAAAGCTTTTTGAGGAAAATAGTGACTTGCTTTTAAAAAAAACCTTTTTAACTGATAAGGATCAGATTTTCAGACTTTAAACTCCATTGATTAAACATGCAAGATTGTCTTTTGAAAACATAACATTAGCAAAGGTTTTGAATCTTTTTGATTTTTCAATCAATAAACCTTGCTCATTTACGTGTCAATTGTTTGAAAATTGACCTTTCAAAATAACCCTTTTAATTCGAATAAAATCATTCTCCCCCTGAATCAATGACACAAGTTGTTGATTGAGAGATAGAGATTTTGACAGATCATAACCACAAATTATTTACACGAATAATAGAGTACGAGGTATTTTCAAAACAATTTAGTTTTCATTAGATGGCAAATATTTTTCAGAAGAATCATTAGACGGAAAAATATTTGGAAAGGGAAGCATTTGTCTTTTTTATGACAAACATTTGTTTTAAGAATCAGAGCATGAGATTTGAAAAATAAGATAAAGCATGGCTCGTTCTTTCTTTTAAAACGGGCTACGCTCGAGATGACAATAAACCACCATTTTTCTCCGCCTCATTTTATTTTATTTTTATTTTTAACAAAACTATGTGCATTCGAAGAACATCTAAAAACCTGTGACATTCTTTGAATGTCAACACAAAGTCCGTAGATGATATCAAATAAGGAAAACATGATAAAATAAGTTTTTTTGGAATTTTTCAAGATCTTTCAAATTTTTATGGATTTTAGAGAATTTTATATTTTTATATTTTCTTTTTGAGGGTTTTTTAAGTTTTGTATTTTGCTTTTTGAATAAATAATTATACAAGAGATAGATGAATAAAGACCTTTACTCCTCGCCTTCCTCTTGAAGACGCTTGAGTGTTTCCGGTTGTAGACTCTTAGACCAAGACGCGGGAAGGATAAACTCAAAACGTTCTCTAGGAAGAGCTTTGGTGAAGATGTGCAATTAGTATTCGGCCCTCACAAAATAGAGTTCCACCTTACCTTTTTCCACTTGTTCCTTGATGAAATGATGTCGAATGTCGATGTGCTTTGCTCTTGAGTGTTGTACGTTGTTGCATGAGAGAGCAATAGCACTTTTATTATCACAAGATACATAGGGATTTTGTTGACTTCAAAGCCATAGTCAGATAATTGGGATCTCATCCATAGGATTTGAGCACAACAAGATGACATGGCTATGTATTCAGCCTCTCAAGAGGAAATAGAAGTACTCATTTGCTTCTTTGAGACCAGCTCACAAGTTTATCACCCAAAACGAGCACCTCTAGACGTACTTGACGAGTATCTTGACACCTGCATGATCAGATCCGTGCGATAGACTGTTAGTGACATACTTGTGTCCTTCAGGTACCAAAGTCCCATGTTGATGGTTCCTTGGAGATACCAAAAGACCCGTTTAACCGCTTCAAGGTACTTTTTGGTAGGCTTAGCTCGGTTCTCGTATCTAGCACACATGCAAACACGATAACAAGATGTCCGGTCTGCTTGCTGTGAGGTACATCAGGGATCCAATCATACTACGATATTTCGTTTGGTCTACCATGATCCCTGAGTGGTCCTCATCAAGTTTAGTACGCTCAATCATGGGAGTGTCAATAGGGTCACAAGAATCAAATCCAAATTTCTTTAAAATCTCATTTGCATATTTAGATTGATTAATAATAATGCCTCCGGGACTTTGTGAAATTTGTAATCCCAAGAAAAATGACATTTGTCCCATCATTGACATTTGAAATTTGGAACCCATTTCATTTGAAAAACGATCACATTCATTGGAGTCAATCGAGGCAAAGATGATATCATCAACATATACTTGAATGTGAATTAAATGTTTGCCCTCACTCGGTGAACAATGTCGGATCAATCGCCCTTTGCTGAATCCAGTAGATAGAAGAAACTTTGATAACGTATCATACCATGCTCTAGGAGCTTGCTTCAAACCGTAAAGGGCCTTTTCAAGCGATAGACATGAGTAGGATGCTCTGGATTCACAAAACCTTCCGTTGGCCGGACGCGTATACTACTTCTTTAAGATCTCTGCTTAGAAAAGCCGCTTTACATCCATCCGATAGACAATCATATACTTACTTGCAGCATTAGCCGTGAAGATTCTCGACGCCTCGATGCGAGCACGGGAGAAAATGATTCTTCAAAGTCAATACCTTCCTCGACGGTATCCTTTGCGCCTAATCTAGCCTTGTTCTTTAATACATCGCCATGCTCATCAAGCTTCACTTTGAAGATCCACTTTAGAGCAATGATCATAGCACAATCTGGAGCAGTACTAATTCCCATACATCAAGTCGATCAAACTCATGAATTTCTTCTTGCATGGCATTGAACCGTGCCTTCATTCATGGCGCTTTTAACATCTTTTGGTTCGACCTTAGAGAGTACGGAGTTGAAGAAGCACCACAAGGCATCGGTTGCAAGTTGTTTCCGTGTGGATACTGGACGAGAGAGGTTTCCAATGATGTTGTCCAATGGATGATCATGTGTCCATTTTCTCATGTGTTCATGTAGCCGTTGTTGAGGAACCGAGGTAGCGAGTCGATATCTCTTGATAAAGATGGTTCGATGATGATTCAGAGCAAATATGTTTTCAAATGGAGCATCTTCAGGAGTTGCAAAAGGATTAACTTCATCATTGATGCCAGAAACAATTCCATGATGTACATTCGATGATTGATGATTTGTTGATGAGACAGAGTGATCGAAGAGCGCTTTTGACTTAATGACATCGAAACCAAGGGTTAACTTCATGGACAGGGACGTATGAGCCTCTGATGAAGGAATTGACAGATCCTTTGCGGTTGGATCATAGTGTTCATCAAAAATTGGATCGAACAGTTTCTTCAAGTCATCTTTTGAAGGAGGTACATAAGGAGTTGCTGGCGAGGTGTCAAAAACAAGAGTAGAACTGATGGGACTACATGATGATGCGGTCCGTGAATGGGTTGTCCGGAGCCATAGGACCGTCACCATCATCGGCGAACGTAACGTGAATTTTTTCCATGATATTTCGGGTTCTTTTGTTGTAGATTCGATATCCCTTTTTGTTTGGTGCATATCCTAAAAATACTGCAATGTTCGCTTTAGCTTTAAGTTTGCCTAAGTCTTGACCCTCATTAGTCCAAACACATGAAGGAATAAGAGATTAGGTTTTCTATTGTGGACAAGTTCATATGGAGTTTTCCATGAGCAATGTGAATTAGGGATCGATTTTGAGTGTAGCATGCAGTGGCAATGGCTTCAGACCAGAGAAACAGTGGAACCTTTGAGTAAATCAGCATTGTTCTTGAGGCTTCCACAAGAGTTCGATTTCGTCTTTCAACTACACCGTTCTGTTGAGGAGTTCGTGGAACACTTCTTTGGTGACTGATTCCAACACTTTCATAAAACTCACTAAGTTGTTTATTAACAAACTCAGTTCCATTGTCTGCTCGGATGATTCGGCTTTGTTAAGTTGAACCAGAAATGCGCAATGTTTGATAAGTTTGATGATGATATCCAAGTTTCATCCTTTGTCCCAAGAACTTAACCTGAGGTGAATCGAGAGTAATCATCAACCACAACTAACACATATTTCTTCCCAAAGATATTATGCACTCTCATGGGTCCACATAAATCAATGTGAATTGTTTGAAGAACTTCTGTAACTGAGTTTGTAGGCTTGGGTTTGTGGGCATATTTCTTGCTTTTTCCCAATTGGCATGCTGAACAAAGATGATCCTTTTCATACTTTAGTCTAGGTAGACCTGCAACTAAGTCCTTTCTGGAGAGATCATTGATGGTGCCGAAGTTCAAGTGATTGAGATGACGATGCCATAACCATGACTTTGTTTTCGAAGCCTTTGACAACAAGCAAATTGGAGAAGACTTCATCATATCTTAGATAGAGATGGTGTATAGATTTGAACCACGTGTTCCTCTTAAAAGTTCCTTACCATCAAGTTCTCTAACGAAACAAGTATGTTTTCTCAAGGCCACTTCTAGATCAAGAATCGCACGAATTGACCAAGAGAATAAGTTATGACCAAGACCTTCTTACGCATAATATACCCCGGAGATAACACTATCACCGACAACATAATCTCCATAACCCTTAATTGCACCAAAATGATCATTCCTGAATCTAACAGTTCCGATGAATTTACTCACGAAGTTCATGAGCCGCGACCGGTCCCAAATTATATGCTTGGAACGTACCGAGTCCGAAAATGTACCCGCGTAACGATTTGAACGATCTGAAGTTGAACACAGACAAGAATGGATAACTGGATAATTGGGATCCCCATGCAAGAATGGGTTCCATTTGGTTAGTAACAGCAATGGAATCATTAGAAATAGATGCAGTGCTATTGTCCATATTTGACCTATTAAAAGTATGTTCACTTCTTAAGGGAATAGTTCTACCAGTAGGCATCCATTTTCTAGTGGGCATTATCTTAGCAGATTGAGGGCATAACTGATTATCCTTATGGCCAAAAGGTATCCATTGATAACCTATCTTACTAAATGTTCTTCCCGTGGGTTTCCAATCGTTTTCTAACTTTCTTTTCGCGCTTTGCCTTTTAGCCTTCTTAGCTTGATTTTAGCATTAAGTTTTATCAGTATGCTTGACGTTTTAGACAAAACATTCACACCACAATCATGATTAGTAACCTAAACAACGAATCATCATTACATGTTTTGCCAAAAGTAGCGTAATTCGTGATTAATTACAAAGACGCTTAGAGCTAACACTAAAATCAACACGATTCCTTTTATTCAAATTCTCCCTAAGGTGATCTTCTACTTTCTTCCACTGAACATTCCTAGCTTGCAAGGTCCTATCATTCTTGGTATTGCCTGAGGCTTTGACCCGCTTGCTTTAATGTCACGATTACCTGTAGAGGGAATTATGGAAACATTAGTTGGTTGAGCTACTTTTTGCATTCCTGAACTAGATGTGCAAAGATCTGAACTACTAGAAGGCACCTTAGAATTCACTTTCATATTACTTGGCACATACTGATTTGTATGCTTGGCACAAGGCATAGAACAAGGCATCACAGTTTTACCTTTCGCACCTAAGGATTTAGGACATGTTGCAATTAAACATTCTAGCAGCTCCTGAGATCGTTTGGCCTGAATGCAAGCAAACCTAATTTCTCTTTTTTTGGGTAAAGGGGAGTAATCCGCACTCGTAAAATATTATTAACCAAAACGTTAAGTACAAAGGGCGAGGTGAATTCCCTGGCCAAATTCCCTTAGGACACTTACAAACACTCATATAAGCATGACAAACCACACTTATAACAAACATTGAACATCAAACTACAACGACTATAAAAACAAATTAAAAATACTTGAATCTTCAAATCGTCATAGTAGTCCAAACTTCCAAAGATCAACCATTCACATACGCAGACTCATAAGCAGACCTAGATAACATGTGAGAAAATATCACCTTGCACTACGGATTGCACATCAAAGCATAGGGAATATAAACCCTAACTTCCACATAGCGAACCAATCAACCCAGTAAAATAAGAATTCGCCCCGAATACAAAGGATCAAAAGGTACTACAAACATGCTTGATAAATACCATCAAGCAACGACGTCAAGATGGACAAATTCAATGTGTCATACACACCTCAAGCAACCAAGAAGGTCATAGAACCCGCCACTACAACCCTCACCAACCATAGACAATCACTATGACATGATTCTATATACCTTTAAGCGTACCAAATCTTCAGTGCAAACCATAGGTATTACAACCTGCCATAGACAAACACAAGGGTTTTACAAACCCTAACATACACCACCATGATCAATTTCAGAGCATCAAAACAATAATAGATCAAGCAGCATCATGAGAATCCGACCAAACCATAGAGTTTTTGAATAAGAACCCTAAAAACTTAACCTCCATTAACATCACTACTACTTGAAAAACCAAGATAACGATCCACATCGTAATCAACTCAAGACGGCAGGAACGATCATAGAAACAAATAAGGTTTTATAAAAAACCATAACATCCCAACACACACCAATCACGGATCAGAATAATAGAACAATTGTAGCAGGATCCAACAATGATGCAACGAACCTCCAGCAATACTTCCTCCTATAAAACCCACGCATAAAACACAAACATAAACCAACCCTAAAAAAGTTAACGTGAACAAATCAAAACCTAACAGGTTTACTTCCAACCGACATAATAAAACCTAAAAGGTTTATAGTCATTCACCAAACAACCACCGACATAATAAAGAAACCCTAAAAAGGGTTCTACCCACCATCCAGCCACGATCAAAGCACCACCAATAAGTTTATCCTTTATCAAGACACTAGAAAGCGAAACCCTAATTGGGTATCGAATAGATTTAAATGCGTTAACCAGAAAATTGATTAACCAATGTGCATGAAGAATGAGATCGACCCTTATATATGAATGATCAATTAGTATAACCGACTTAAGAATCAAGAATTAAAGGGTGCGATTAGAAAACACATGGCGGTTTAAAAACCCTAAAAAACGATTCACCAAATTTGATGAAAATCGATTTAAAGTTGGGTTAAAGAATCGCCAGACCTGGAGAAATCCGATCATATAGAGACAAAAACGCGTTACCAACCACCCTCAAAAGAATATCAACAACCTAACCGTATTGCATACCCCTCAAAGAAGGATAGAGAGGACGGATTAGATAGAATATTGGCTGGAAAAATCAGGAGGGTGGCGGCCGGAATTCTCCACAAGGGAGAGAGAATTCTTATATGTTGCACACGCAAGTTATAGGTCGCTTAGCTAGCAAACCTAATTTCTCTATCAAGAGGCTTATTGATGAAGTCCTCTTCCACAATCTCACGGAGACATTCTAGACTATCCTTAAAGTGAGCACAATAGTTATAAAACACAAGTTCATTGTTCCTAATGTGAGGAGGAATGTATTTAACAGTCACAGATATTTGCAGTCCTGAGGATGACTTAGATACAACATTCTCATTAAAGACAAGTGGCGTTTTCCTTTTCCCACTCTCAGATTCTCAATTTCTTTTTGTAAAGAAGTTATTTTTTCGTTGTTTTGTCACGAGTGACTTTCATTGAATCATATAACTCTTTAAAGTGTCGTTTAACTTTTTCATTTTCTTCCTAAAACTCTTGTTTTCCTTTTGTAAAGCATTAACTAAGTTTTGAAGATGAAAAGTTTGAGAATACCGAGAATCTAAAGGAGGAGGCATTTGAGAGCCACCACATTGTTCTTTTCACCCTTTAATTAAGAGATTTGGGCTTTCAACTTTCGATCGTGTAACAATGAGCTTGAATCACTGTTCGTCACGTTTATTTATCTCAAAACTGTGCATCAAACTCGGAACATCTGAGGATGTATTGATATTTGAGGTTTTAACATTTTCTTTGAGATGTTGATATTTTAGTTGCAAATCAAAATGTTCAACTTCTAGTTTAGAAAGATGTTTTACCAAATTATCGTGATCATCTCGATCAATTTTCTCACTAAGTTCTGAGTTTTTGTTTTCAAGCTCAATGACACGATCATGGGAAACTTTCAATGCAATAGATAATTCATGAAATCGATAAGCAGTAATGGAGTGATTCAGAGCGGTGTAAACACATCTTGAGTTAATACATTCAGAAATAAGATTCTCATTCAATGTATGCAAGTTCTTCCTCTCAATCTCATTATATTTTAATTCATGCTCATAGTCACTGACCTCAACTATCATTGCATCAAATTCCTTTTCCATTTCTTTAATATCTGAATCCATCCCTTTTTAAGACTCTCAAATTGATCTTTTAATTGTTTAAAGAAAGTCATGACCTCAGTTAAGTAGCATTCTTTAGTTTGCTCAAAACCCCTTTCCCCTTCAGTTATCCCAGTGGGTGTGATCCTTTCTTACAAGTTTTCTCAAAATCAACAAATAATTGAAAGATAACATATTGATTGATTAAGGTCTTGCTTTTAGTGGAAATAGTTCTAGGAACTAAATGCATTGGTGTATTTGGAGGATACACGGTTGCTGAAGGCATTTTCCTAAGGGGAGGGTTCGTTACAA
The DNA here is from genome assembly GCA_910596185.1 of Chrysanthemum makinoi. Lineage (NCBI taxonomy): Eukaryota > Viridiplantae > Streptophyta > Magnoliopsida > Asterales > Asteraceae > Chrysanthemum > Chrysanthemum makinoi. The sequence continues at coordinate 302,076,760 of OU343222.1, forward strand.
CAAGATTCTCTGCTTTTGCTTATCCATATCTTCTTCCAAAAATCATTCGGGGTTAATTGAGTTTGAGGCTTAAACATGTTAAGGGAGATCCAATTTTTCTTAGTGTAATCATGAGGTTTGATAGTTATGTTTTTCTCTTTACATGTAGGGTTGTTGAGTTTCTTATCCATTTTCTCCCTAGTGACTTCATCTGATTTCTTATCTTCCTCCACGTACTGCAATGAACTAGGTTTCGCCTAGGCTTAGGATTTCATTACCATCATAAATAACCTTATGAGCAGTTCTAGCCTTTTTAATGACCTCTAGATTTGGTTCCTCAACAAGGGGAATGCTATGCTTATCGCTTAAGACTCTATGCTTAGTGATCAAGTGAGCAGTCTGAATGGAATTCCCTTGTACGTACAACTTATTTTCAAGCTTTTTTTTCAACGTTTTTAGATTGGAAAAATCATTCAAATGTTTTGATTCCTTAGCATTGAATTTTTGCTTAAGAATTTTAACATTTTCTTGAAGTTCTTGTTTTTGCTTAGCAGTTTTTGAAAGCTTTTCTTGTAAGGAGTTTAACTCTTGTTTTAATACTTCTTCTCTAAAATTACTTTTTCAATAATTGTATGCGCATTTGGTCATCCTTTTCCTGCTCACGTGTGGTTAACTCAAACTTAGCACGCTGTTCATAAATAGCAACTTGTTCTTTATAGGCATTCAGCCTCAGATACAGAATCATCGAGCACATGCAGTGTATTCATCAAAAGCACAGCATCATCATTGATTGCGAAGATGCATTACTTGGTATACCTCACTTTCACTTTGCTTCATATAATGATCATATGGGACAATATTGCTATTACCCTCATCATCAATATATGATTCATAAGTTTCAAGAGATTGTACTTTATTATGCATCTTTTGCTCATCAACTTCATCATATAGTTTCAATACCTCTGAGATGATTGATTCTTTGGATGGACCAAATTGCCGTGATGATGATACCTTAGGAGAGACCATTGGAGAAATGCTAGCCATGAAAATTGTTTGTGCAGTAGGTTCATCATCGACGCCGAGTCGTATGCATCACAAATGTGACTTGAAAGGCATTCTGATGATTGTGACCTATCTCCTAATTGGTCGCCATCCACATCTGCATCATACATCTTAGCATTGCCCTCAGCAAGAAACAACAACTCCTCTTCATCCAAAGCTCGCACTATTATCCACGAGCTTGTACGAGCAACATCTTGTCTCTCAAGTATTCGATTCTGTGGACGTTTGGAGATGTGCGCTCCTATAGCAATGTGTCCCTCACCACCACAGTTGTAGCATTTGACTTGCTTTGCTTGTCCTTGATTTGGATTCCTTCCACGATTCTGATTTGCTACATATCCTCTACCAACTCCACCTCTTCCCTGTTCATACCGCCTTTCTTGAACTGGTTGCACCATAACTTTTCCATCTCTTACAACCGCATGATTGTGAAGGTTGGATGCGTTCTTGATCTCATTGTTAGTGTGAAGACTGTTGGTATGTGGACCGAGAGTCAAGTTTTGTTTAACCATAAGGGCCAGTTGATTAATGAAGTGTCCCACGGCCCATGCATCGCCTTTGAACCTTGGATCAGGAATGAGTTTGTGATTACCATTACCCATGGGTATGACTTGAGATGCTTTGGTGGTAATACCAACATTGGTGTAGAAAGTCAGAGAATCATTTGGTGAGCTTGATTCTCCCGATTGGTTTTGAACTGCTCTAATCCTTTTTCAAACATAGCATGCTCTCATTGAAGCAGAAGGCATACAATTGCTCATTGTTTGTATTCTACAATCCTTTGGTTAGCTTCACTGCGGTGACAAATTTGTGCCATTCGGGATTCATGTTGTTCACAAACTTTGAGTTGAGTTGAATGTTAGGCATAGTCATTTTGATGTTCCTCATGTCATTCACAAGCTTATGGAATCTCACATAGTACTCATAGACACTCTCATCCGGTTTCATCTTGAAGTGCTCAAATTCATCATACAGTTTTGTGATTCTCTCTTCCTTGGTTAGTCGTGAGCCACGAGAGAAGCATCTTGACATTATCCCAAATGTACCTTGGCAAGTGTTGTGATTGATAAGCTTGTAGATATCTTTTGGAAGACCCTCAGTATAATGTTAGAAGCCACGATATCGACGATCGAATCTCTTTTCTCCTTATCACTGAGTTCATCATACATCTTTGGTCTGTCTAATCCATAGATCATTGTTCCATTTGTAGCTGTATCAATTAAGTCTCTTGTAGTCTCAACCTGATAAGGTCCTTCATAAATGGATTTGAGAATGTTGACCCCATTTTCCTTTCCAAGACAATACAATCGGATTCATTGAGCCCATGAGTCATAATCAGTTCTGTCAAGCATAGGTGGACGATATCTCGATCCAACAGCTTGAACGTCCTCGTACCACATAAGAAACGATAATAAGTACGATGTTTGACATGATTACAAGTTCTACGGGATTTTACTATTCCTTGATTAAACCGGAAATTGATTCTTTCACGGGATTTTACTAAACCAAAAGAACAACCGTAAAATGTAGCACGAAGAAGTAACAAGTCTCAATAGACAAGTAGCAAAACAAATCAATTCGCTTAGTTATCAACTCGCTAAACAACCAACTCGCTTAAAGAAACAAGTCGCTTAAAGAACCAACTCGCTTAATAGCCAAGTCGCATATAGAGACAACTCGCATTAGCAAGTCGCAACAGAGATAACTCGCTAACAACCAAGTCGCTTAAACTAACTCGCTAGTTGTATAACTCGCTTAATAGCCAAGTCGCTTTAGAACTCAAGTCAAGCAAATAAACAACTTGCTTAGAACCCAAGTCGCTAAAAGGTCAACTCGCTAAATAGCCAAGTCGATATGCCAACTCGCATCCAAAGAACAGCAAGCAACTCGCTTCGAAGAAACAAATATCCGAGACTCAACTCGCTTTGTACAAAGTTCACAAATAACCACTTTATCAATAAAAAACAACAAAACCACAATGATTTAAGCCTTCCAATTCAAAACATAAACACATATGATGATCCTAAACACAAAAGTACAAGCAAAATTCAAACTTTAAGACTAGAATTTTCCAAATGATTCAAACTCTCTTAGACACTTAATACCCCAAAAACCTTATGAAATCCACCAAAACAAAGAGCATGAAAGATGAGTGATCAAACCATGGCTCTTGATACCAATTGTAAGATATAGGATTTCACAAACATACTAAACCATAATCACAATGGGGAATTCAAGTATGTTTAGAGAGAGAAAGTTCTAGAGAGAGAAAGAGAAGAGAGTTGGGAACTATGTGAAACAAAGAAAAATGGTATTGAAGCTCCAACCCTCTACCTTGGGAGGTAGAGGGGTATTTATAGTGTCTTACAAATAAACGCCACCTACGGGCTGTGGATCAGGCATACAGTGGGTAAAGACCCATCCGTCCTCCACGGTGTTACTTAACAAACTACTTTCTAACATAACATGACTATGACTACGAGCTTTCTATTGAATACATATACTTGAGGTGACCGACTCTTTAACGACTGAATTTTCTAATTCCTAACAACTAGCTTCATAACCCGCCCGATGGGCGGGCTAGCTTCATTTAAACATTACTAATAATCAATTTTTTTAATTGGAACTGGAAATGAAATGATGAATGAAACATATTGTGAAATAACTAAACTAATAATCAATTTTTTTAATTAGCTAACATACCATGAGATAAATAAGAATTGACATGAAATTTTGTATTCAAATTGTTGTGATATAAAACCTTGTTGGAGCTGATATTGGTGGATGGGCATTTTTGATTGTGTCAAAGCAATTATCTTGTACACCAATCGATTCATTAACATGTTGATACATGTTGTTTGGATAATGATGGTCCTTGTCTTTCTTTCTCATGGAATAATGTTCAAAGAAATTTGATTAAAAAGCTTTGTTTGTGAAAAACAGATTTGGTGTTGATTTGATAACATGAAAATTTGTTACCTAAAATCAGAATTAATGAGATGAATTAGCGCAGAAAAATACACTTTGTATAAATATGTAAGCCAAACATGAAATGTAATTAATTAGTAATTAGTAATTACTAATGAAATGTATCCAAACTTGAACCACTTATATGTTAAAAGCGCCATTGTTAGTTTAAACTAAGTAGGCCCATGAGATGCCCACAAGCCCACAAGCCGGATTATATACTTTGATGTAATTTAACCCGTATTCAAAAGATTACATGCGCAAAAATCTTTGGTAGAGTGTAACTTGGCAAATATAATCATTACGGCACACTCCCCAAAGTTACTACCTAATCATCTTCCCAATCTCAAGGTTAGTCATTATCTTTTACCCCTAACTACCCAAATAATCAAAAACTCTGTAAGTTTAAGTTTGATAGCGATTGATCATCCAAATGTTATGGTGACTTCGTAATGTTGTTTTGTATGTTTAATTTTTTTTCTTCAAGTTCATATGAACAGTGATCGATTGCAATGAGCCCTAAAAAACGTTTTGTATGTTATATGGTTGAAAATAAGTTAACATATACTGTTTTAGGTGATAATAGAGTGTGATTAAGTAAGTATTTCTTATATAAGTTATTTGATTGGGATTAATGTGAGTTTTTTATACATATTTAATTAGACTGTTGATTGATAATGATATTTGACATACATATGGCATAAAAAGTATCTGATAGGGTATAATTTTGGAAATGGATGGTTATGATACTGATTAAGTACATAAGCCTTCTTCAAACCTCTTGACTTTCACAGCAAGCATGGCCATTTGCCACTTAAGATCCATCTCCTCCATATCCCATTTATCCACCTGTTCAAAGTCTTTATAAGTCAACTCCTGTTCATCTTCAGCTTCAGCAACAAATGAGTAGAGGACATCTTCTATCACAGAATTAGTCTTTGATTTTCTTGTAGAAGATTTGTGTGATCTGGATTCTGCTGATGAAGAAGTAGGAATATCAGCATATGTTATCATGGTGTTTCCACTGGTAGCACCAACAAAGGTAGAGTGTGATGGTACTTGAGAGAAGGTAGAATGACCCTTGATGTCAAGTTCAAGTGACTTCAGCTTATTGTATAGATCATCGAAACTTATGTAATCAAGTCCCCCTTTTGCCTTGAGAGTAAGGGCCACCTGATTCCAAGAAGGAGGTAGAGCACGAAGGAATTTGAGATTACATTCCTCAACATCAGGTTTAGATTTTAACTGATTCAGTTGACTAAGGATCTTTTGAAACCTGTCATATCCTTTATGAACGCCCTCTTCTTCAGAGATAGAGAACTCCTGAAATCTTTGTTTGAGCATAGACTTTCTCATTTTCTTGGACTCATCATTTCCTCCAAACCTTGCTTTACTCCCTCTCCAAATCTGCCTTGCATCATCTAGATGATAGAAATCACTCATGTGTTCATCTGGAAGGGCTTGTAATAGAGTAGTCCTTGCCTTGGTTTCCCTTTGGACAACAATCTGTTCTGCAGCTGTTGTGGGTGGAAGAATTATAAGTTTTCCTTCAGAGTCTCTTCCAGTAGCCTTCTTGCTGTTTCCTTTAAGAATGATCTGCCAGAGATTGACATCCATATTTGAGATGTAATTTTCCATTTTCATAGCCCATATCTCATATTCATCCTTCTTAAGATAGGGAAATTTAGCATTAGAGTTGGACATTGTAACCACTTGCTGAATGGAGGACTGGGTATTAGACCGGTTGTTCGATGATTCAGACTGATCATCACTTTCAGCATCAGAATGTTTTGGTGAAGACATGTTGTAGTTTTGAGAAGAAAGAATTGTCTTCTTAGAAAGATTCTCACAAGGCTTTGATACCACTTCTTGGGTATAGTCCCAGATAGATCTTATGAACCTAGGAAGATTATAGCTGTCCTGTGTAATCACAAAACAACTAAGGAGAACCTTTGCAATAATTGTACTTACGCGGAAAATAAATACAAGAATAAAGAAGACGATAAACACAATAACTTGATCCTCTATGGATCTAAGTTACTTTTCTATTAATGTTGTTAAAGACGTACATAAAACCCTAGCCACATGTTTCTTTTATAGCACAAGAAACCCTAATGCAGCTTGCTAATCACTCAAAAGATATGCTCTATCTATTCCTATTTTAACTCAAGCATATCACAACTAATATACTAAGAAAACGGAAACTACATATCCGTAGAAACATAATAACTATCATAGGAAACTACATACTATCAGCAGAAACCTTTCCATCAGCGGAAATACTATAACTATCAGAAGGAACACCATCAGAGGAATCCAACTGTTTACATAATTCCTAACAATATCCAACCATCCCTAGTAAAGAAGTGCGATGGAAGGCGGGATGTGCATCGACTTCAAGAACATCAACTCGCTTGCCCCAAGGACTATTACCCCTTGCCGGATCGACCGAAGATCAAGTCGGTCATGGGATACAAGTACACATGTTTCTTGGATGCTTACAAAGGATATCATCAGGTGCAGATGGCCAGGGAAGATGAGGAGAAAACAGCGTTCTACACTGAGCAAGGGACTTACTGCTACACTAAGATTCCTTTCGGCTTGAAAAATACAGGAGCCACCTACCAACAGATGATTGACTCCGCCTTCCAGTCGCAGATAGGAAGGAACTTGGAAGCATACATGGATGACATGGTCATCAAGAGCAAGGAAGAGCAAGGAATGCTGGCGGATATAGCCGAGACATTCGACAACCTCCGAAAGATAAACATGAAGCTAAATCCAAAAAAGTGCTCATTTGGGATGGAAGAAGGGAAATTTCTAGGGTACATGGTAAGTTCAGAAGGGATCCAGTTTAACCCGAAGAAGACAAAGGCGATCATGGACATGCAGTCGCCTAGGACCTTGAAAGAGATGCAGAGCCTCAGTGGGAAGCTGGCAGCACTTAATCGCTTCTTATCCCATTCAGCTGAGAGGTCCCTACCCTTCTTCGAAACACTTAAAAACATTACTAAGGAGAACAAGGAGGAATATCGGTGGACGGAAGAGGCGAAAAAGGCATTCCAAGAGATGAAGAAGTTGATCACGGACCTTCCTTCGCTAACCACACCAATGATGAAGGAAACACTATACGTGTACCTTGCAGCTTCTGAAGAAGCAGTCAGCGCGGTTCTACTCATCGAAAGGAAGGGAAAACAGCTGCTGGTCCGTTACGTAAGCCGGACACTTAATGAAGCAGAAAGGAACTATGCTCCGATTGAAAAGCTGGCACTCTGTCTATTGCACATGTCAAGAAGGCTTCGGAGGTATTTCGATGCACACCCCATAAAGGTGATCACGGACCAACCTATAAAGCAGATCCTCAACAAGCCAGAAGCATCCGGGAAGTTGGCCAAGTACTCAGTGGAATTGGGTGCTTACAACATCACCTACGAGCCCCGAAACACAATCAAAGGCCAGGTTTTAGCGGACTTTCTATCAGAAGCACCCATCGGAGAAAGCAATGGCAAGTACTTCGAGCAGCCAGCAGAGAAGAAGAAAGAAGAATGGAAGTGGCTTTTGTATACGGACGGAGCATCCAACAACAAAGGCTCCGGAGCAGGCCTTGTACTAATTAGTCCTGAGGGAATGGAGTTCACCTATGCCATTCGTCTAGATTTTGAAAGCACCAATAATGAAGCTGAGTCGGCGCCATCCGTGGTTATGAATGGCAGGGAGCATGCAGGTCAGCGATCTCAAGGTTCGTGTGGACTCCAAGCTGGTGGCCAACCAGATAAACGGGGATTACGTGGCAAGCCACGAAAGCATGATCAAATACTTGGAGAAGGCAAAGGAGTACATAGCGGGCTTCGAAAAGTTTGTCATTCGGAACATTCCCAGGGGACAGAATCAGAAGGCAGATGTTCTTAGTAAACTAGCCACCGTCGCTTTTGATTACTTGACGAAGGAGGTGCTAGTAGAGGTATTAAGAGAAAGGTCAACGGAAGGAAAGGAAGTTAATAATATCGTGGAGGAAGAAGGGGACAACTGGATGACCCCCATCATTCGGTGTCTTGAAGAAGGAGTCTGGCTGGATGATCCCAACGAGGTCTGTACTCTGAGGATGAAGATCAGCCAGTATGTCATCAAAGATGGAATGCTATACAAAAAAGCCTATCTGGTTCCCATAATGAGATACGTGGGTCCTTTGCAAGCAAACTGTAAGATATTGGATTTCACATTCACATTAAAATCATAATCAATAGTGGAGTATATAAGTTTTAGAGAGAGAAAGGGAAATGTTCTAGTAAGAGAAAACTCATGGAAGGTTAGATTCCAAGTGAACATCCAACCCTATACCTTACAAGGTAGAGGGTATTTATAGGTTACAAACATAACAACCTCTGATGGCCTGTGGATCAGGTATACAATAGGTAAAGACCCACCCTTCCTCCACGGTGTTGCACTAAACTAACATAAAGACTAATTAATAATGTAAATAACGACAAGTCTACGAGCTAACTTCGGCTAGAAAACTGTTGGGGTGACCGACTCTTTAACTTAGGGAATTTCCAATTCCTAACAATCTCCCCCTAAGGGAGGTCACCCCATAACTTCCATTGTAAATCCTAGCGTTCTAATACATCTTCATACTTGAGCTCGAAGACTTCTCTTCAACAAAGTAATCAAACTAAGTGCATCTGTGGAGAGAACCACATTGAACAACTGAAACGAATAATTTGTGGAGGTTGAGTGTCTGATCCACTATGATAACCTTTGAGCATTAGATGAGATCATGAAGCAAAGTAAGCACAACATCAAACATTGGGGTGTAGCTAGCATATGAGAACGAGACATTTTGGACCGACATGCTCACTTTCTGGATCATGAAATCTTCTAATCAGTGTAGCGGAAGCTTTCGTTGATTCATGATATTGGCAGCAGCGTAGCAGAAGCATGGAGTGAAAATATCAGAGTCATTGATCCCTTAATCATGATTTCTTTCAAGATGAATGTTATTGAGTGAGCATGCAGCTATGGATTGACCGCGTAATTCTGATCAGCTGCAAACGTATGGAGTACCTGCATAAAACATTTAGCAATAAAGCGCACGACAGTGTCTTTGATCACTTTCGTTGAATTGAGGTACACGGCCCACGGTTCCCCGTTGATCAGTACAAGTACTGCTGATCTGTGCCAAACCGTCAAGTTTTCTCACACAAGCTAGCCACTTGTGAATGGCTAACCGTAAGAAACTTAAAACAGCTCAGACACCATTGCAATGAAGATCAGGAGAGTATAGGGTTTCCCCAGGTCGTTATGTCCCAACGAGCTGTGCGATGAATCACCAAACGGATAGTGATCGAGAAGATTTGAACGGAAAAGAGTTTTGAATGATTATAACTACAGAAAAAGTATATAAACTACAGGGGCTTAAATGCAAATTAAAGAAAATTAAAAAGATAAAATATATTAAATAAACGCTATCACTATTTGCAAAATGATGTTTTTGATTTTTCTTTTATAAAATTTAAATTTAAAAACTACGTAACGTACAAAAGAAAATGTGATACTGAAGCAGTATTAATCCTAAAAATATGAAAATGACATTTTTACAAACCTAATGATAAAAGAAAATTTATAGAAAAATAAAATTATTTTTAAAACTATTTATCTAATTATTATTAATTAAAAACTATTTTTACTTATTTAATAATAGCCTAAAATACAAGAAAATATGAAATAAAGCTAGAAAAATGAAATTATGACTTAGAAAAATCTAAAATAACTAAAGAGAATTTTCAAAACTACTTTTATATTTTTCTGATTATTTTTGTATTTTCTATGAATTAAAAGCTATTTAAAACTACTTAAATTGCTTAAAAATACAAATTTAACTAAGAAAAATCTGGAAAAATATTTTTTTGACTTTTTATATTTATCTTAACCTAATAAAAATGAAAAATTATTTTTTTGAAACTTTTCTGAATTAATTGTATTAAATGCTAATTAAAAAGTACTAAAAATTGATTTAAATGAAGAAAAATAGCAAACTGACTTAGAAAAATCTGAAAAATTCAAGATAAGTCTAAAATAATATTATGAATCTAAGAAAAATATAAAAATAGAGGGTTGTGTGTAAGAAAATGCAACTGCAATGACAAGTGCTTATAAATAAGCACTTGTATAAAGCAAATGAACACAATAAGCTATCAAACTAAAACAGAAGCTATAATATGTTCTAACTACTCAAATGCAACTTATTACAACTGCTCTAAACCTCTATTGTGCTTAATGAACAAATTTGATGATTTGAGTATAAGTGCTAAAAACAGGTTTTGGGAGCTACTTTTAAGCTAAAGAATAAGCACTTAAACAAGTTGGAAATCAAAACCAGAAGTTGGACTCTCAAGAAGACCTGGCTAGCTAGTTGTAAACCAAAAATTAGACCTGGACAAGCTCTTAAGAGCTTTTGACAAGCCCTGCACAAACCCTGTGCAGACTCAGTGTATACTGACTCAATGCACAGGGCATTGTTGCCCAACTTGACAAGCTCATTTCAAGCTTGTACAAAATTACCAAAAATCAGCAAAAATCATATTAAGAAAATAGACCAACTGAAGTTATAAAACCCAAAGTTTCACTTGATTTGACCCAGAAATGAGTTTATTAAAAATCATCCCAGTTGGGCTCAAACTGGATTTTTCATGTTTTTGACTTTTGAAACAGAATTGATACTTTGACTAAATTGAGATTTGAAGCCAATTTGTGGAATGATATTAATGTAATATGATGAAATAAACTAAATGCAATCTATCTCTATGTATTTTAAACACAAAACAAGCTTTTGCTTTTACAAAATTCCAACAGTTAAGCAAATAAGACAGATTACAGATGATTTTGACTTTTAGAGTGTGCAGACACAATTTTATGACTAAAACGAGTACCAATGAGCTCAATAGGCCTAAAACAACAAGTCACAACCTCTGAACAAACCTTAAACACAGATTTGCTATTTAATCCAAACACTAATTATTCTACTGATTTGCAATTTTAACTAAACTAAATACTGAACTAGTACAAACCAATGCTTAATATGACTATAGTTACTCTAATTACCACTAAATACACAGACCTAAACTGATCTTAACCACAGATACATATACAAACTCAATATGCAAACTGAAGTAAAAATAAAAATAAGATTGACACTCACAAATGTCCAGCTTGTTTTGCAGCTTAAACCAGAACCATAACTATACTAATTGAAGCTAATCCAACCCAAATCAATCTCTGCATCAACCAAATCCCAAAACCAAGTCCAATTGAGCCTCAGTTTGACTTTTGTTGACCAAGCACCAAACTTGGTTGAATCTGCTTTATGAGCTTACTAAAAGCTATAATAAGCTTAAGTAAGCTTATTTGAGTTCAAAAATAAATCACTAGAAGCTTGCATATAAGAACATGAAATTGGATTTTTCAACAGTAAACACAAAAACATGAGTTTTAGCTAAACTTTAAAATTGATTCTTAAAAACAGATTACAATGATAAAATAACTTGAGTTTAGATCATAGAAACAAAAGATTACATTTTAAAACTTAAACTAAAATATTTATACTAAAAAATGACATAAATGAAATTTTAAAACTAACTACTCTCCTCCTTGCTTCTCTATCTTCCTTTTTATACACCAACTCTGCTTCTCTCACCTCTCTGAGCAAATCCCACATGTCTTTGAGGCCATTGGATGACTTGAATGTATATTGGCCGTTTGATCAAAATTGGCGGGAAAGATGGTTTTGACCTATTCGGGTTGAGTGCAAAGGTAGAAGAAGCATTAAAGGTATCTTGGAGTTTGGTGGAGGTGGGGGGAACAAGGAGAGTGGAGGATGAGCTGGGGGGATGGGATGTAGAGTGTTTGCAGGCTAGTTGGTGGGGAAGAAAGAAAAAAGGCGCGGGGTGTTTGTTTGACTTATTTGTTGACTGGGGTGATATATGAAAGGGGGTCAAAAGGCAGGGGTCCAAATGGCTTGGCAGGGGGATCACAAGGGTTTGACAAGGTCCAAAGGTTTAAAGGTTTAATAATCAAGGACCTTTTGTGTAATTTCTGAAAATCAAGGGACCAATTCTGCCAATATCTCAAAGTTGTTCCAAGGACCAAAAGTGACAAGTTTCAATAGTACAAGGACCAAAATGGACATTTTCAAACTTCCAAGGACTATTTTTGCCAAATTTGAAACTCAAAGGACTAAACTTGTAATTTCTCAAAACTTTTGACATTTTTCACCAAAGGACTAATTTTGACAACTTATGATTTTAAAAGGACCTTTGGTGATTTTTACTTTTGAAATAAGTGCTCAGGGACTATTTCTGACAACTTTTGAAACTTGGGGAACTGAAACTGCCAATTATGCAAACTTAGCTCATTTTTCATCTGATTTTAAACATTTTGCATCTGAAACATATAAAATGCAATTTTGAGATATTTTCAGTATTTTGATGCATTTCTGAGCATTTTTAAGTGTTTTGCAGTTCAGATTTGACCCAAAAATGATGAGTATTTACACACTCATCAACTGCCTGTGATCAAGTATAATTCCGAAGAATTTCCTTGACAGGGTTTCACAGCTGCTCTAGCTGTTCTCAAACCGGAACGTCTCAAAGAAGACAACACGGAGTGAGTGAACCAGCGAATAGAGATTCACTGATTGATGAAAAGAGATTTGAAAAAACAATCGTGAATTGCTCAATAGAAATTGTTTTTTCAATCTAACGAAGGTTTTAATGAAAATCAATTATCAATCATAAAATACCTTTTAATTTGAAATATTCGTACACGGTCGATGTACTAGTGAAAAGAGTTTTTAAGCATAACGACCGGTCTTTCAAAGGTATCCGTTAATCCGTAACCTGAACCAGGATTGATTCAAGAATTGAATCGCCCCATTGTTTCTGTTCAGTTGTCACATGGTTGATCTAATGAATAGATCTCACATGCCACCTACCAGGAGCTTGTTTGATATTGGCTCCAGAAGGCTTTCCATCTTCATTGTGAATATGTATGCATATCACTCAGATGTTCTGGCAATACCACAAGGATAATGCGTAGGACTCAAGAAATAATCTCTCTTTCCACATTGTGTGAAACAGAGAGTATTCATAGAAAGTGTCCTAATGAGATTTAATGATGATCTCTTGGCTCTAGACTCAATTTTGTGCATATTTGGATCCTATGTCGGAGACAAGGGAGAGGGTATCCTTCTTCAATATCAACAATCTCTAAGAGAAAATCGATAGATAATGTCGGTTCCCCGTGAGAATGAAACAAGTCCTTTTAAGAGGAACTTGAGTAGTTTGGGAAGTTTAGTGCAGTGCGTCACTGGGTCCATGACGTCTTGTCTTCAATACCGGCGTTACCTTAGTAACCACCAGTAGCATATGTATTGAACCCGGTTACTGCCCTAAGGTTGAATTATTGGAGGGATATTTCTTTTCACCCTTTTCACGTTTAATTCTTTTTCATTCTTCAACCCCTTCAGTGCTTACCGAGACTTCATTGCTAGAACCTTGTTGGGTTTATTCCAGTACTAGCTCTGTCTCAGTCGGCACTCTTCCCATATTCTCATTTTTCTCCTTTTATAAATATACCTAAGAACTCTACACTAAATAGTGGATAGTCCCTGGGTAGATCCCTCCGGTTCTGGCGGATCATGGGAACAAATACCTAACCTTATCATCCTTATATCACCGTACATAAACTAAATTGGCCGGTCTTTTGGTATTGTTCTTTCCTTCATGAAACCAATTGAAAAATCATTTGGAAAATCAATCAAGGTACTTGTGATATAATATCAAAGCATTTTGTACCTTAATAGTTTTGATCATTTAGAAACGCTCCCCCTCAACGTGTGCATATGATTTTTAAATTGTTTATCACATGGAGGCAAGAGTTCTTTTGAAATAATTTCTTTGAAATAATTTCTTGATCACAATTTCCTTAGAAAAAACCATTTGATTTTCTTTGGTAAATTCTCCTCCTCAATATGTGCGTAAGATATTTAAAAAAACATTTTTATCACATAGAGGCAAGAGTTATTTTGAAGCATATCCACAATCAAAAGAGCCATTAAAAAAAAACATTTGAAAACTCAATCAAGGTACTTTAGAAATAACTTTTTAAAAAAATCTTTCGTACCTCGATAGTTTATTTGCTCCTCCTCAATATGTGCTTCGAGATTCGAAAAATTGTTTAGCACATATTAGAGAGCAGTATGCACAAAATTTGTTCATCTTTTAACATCTTTCATATTTATATCACATTTTCTCCCCCGATCAAAAATTTCAAATCCTTTGAGATTTTGGATCTCAAGTGATTTAAATATAAATGAGACAAAATATTTGTTGGAGAAAAATGTGTCTGGTTAAATAAGATTGAAGTGGATAGGACTGAGGTTCCTCTTTATAAGAATAGGGGGAAACCACAAGACACAACCTAGCACTATTACATACATTATAGTTGTTTAATAGTAATTACACCACTTATTACACATCAATTCCCATTACATAAACTACTTCCAACAAATATCTTCATTCAGTTCTTTGAAGCAGCTTATAGTGTCCTGCACGAAGTCTACCACCCACAAAGCTTTCAAGACTGCGATAGATCATCCTAGTCTTCAATCGTCGTCGATAGCACAATGAAATTTTCACACCTCTTCACATCCTCGTCAGTCCAGTATATCATTTTGTTTCGTGGCTTCAAATCAATCTTGATTTCTTTCACTCTAGAGTCTAATTCCTCTTCGACCATCTTGAGCGTGCCATCACTAAATTTGTATAGCTCACACAATCTCATTAACATTCAAGTTCCGTATCTGTCCGTGAAGATGACAGCTCTGGGAGTGTTGATAACAATATATTCATGAAGAAATTCGTATCCTTTGACTTCCCATTGTGGTCTTGTGAGATTTACTCGAGTCTGATAACTTTCGATTCCCAGCTGAAGGTCCTCAACTCTTAGGCGAATGACCAAGCCTCTAATCCAGAGATTGACGGCAGCTGAAAGAGCCTTCTTCTCACGAGCAGGCAGATGGTCAAGGTGTCCTTAAAGATTCAGAAGATAGAGGTCTTCAAAGTCATTAGGCATCAGATGTTTGAAGTCGTTTTCTTCTATATTGTACTCTTTTGAGTCTGCTCTTCGAAGGACAATCTTCTTCAGGTACTCATAACTGTAGATTGGAAAGATTTCAATTCTGATGACACTTAGGATACACATCCTGGATCGAACAGCTCTGCGACTCTTGTTAGCACTGTGTCTTTCGATGTAGAATTGTTTCTTCTTGAACCACCAATGAGAAATGCCATATGATGCGGCAATGTCATACTGCTTTTTCTCTTTGTGCCTGATCCGGAACCATCTGCTTCGAGACCTTGATCATTGTAAGTAGCAGCTTTCATCTTTGAAATAGATAAAGCCGGTCTTCTCTCAGAAGTGCGCACATAGATAGTCCAGATCGTGGTTGAAGAAGAATTACAACTGAATGGTTATGTATCCAGGTTCACCGCCAAGAGGAAGAGGATTGTTCACATCAAACCTGTTGATCTGCTCACTAACTTGATCATTCAGATTCTCGTAGCATTCCTCCATCTGATACTGAAGCTGATGAGCATCAGAGTGAAAAACTTTCACTATTTCATATGCTGGGCCTTCAAGATCTTTGGGAGTGATAGATGAAATTTCCTTCTTTTCACAAAACCACTTTATAAAGCTTCCCATATCTCCTGTAAAATGTAGAAGAGAGTCTTCTGCTGGTGCTTCGTAGTTGGATGCTATAGTGGTTGCCCAATTGTTTACTGGATTTGTTGAATCAGATTCGGGAATACACCATGAAGGTTCAGGAGTTTGAGGTTTATCTTGGGTATGCCAACTTTGAATATCATTCTTGGAAGGAGTAACTCTAGATGTTCTGACTCTTTTTCCATCAAGATAAGCGTCTAACCAATCTTCTTCGACTGCAGCATTGGGAATGTGCTTGGTGGAAGTTTCATCATCATCAGATTCTAACTCCTGAGCAACGAAGGATTATTCATTCATTAATTGCTCTTCTGGAATAGAAGGGATGGTAGGTGTATACTGGTAATTGACAGAGGGTCTTTCGGTAGTCATATTGCGATGTTTTTGACCACTTGAGGTACTTGATTGTTTATGAGTGGTTGGAGTTGGTGATGATGGGGTTACATTGTGAGGACTGATAGTTCCTGAGGATCCCCCAACCCCAGATGTGCCAGCACCCCCTGTAGGAGGTGGTGGTGGTGGCTTGGGACCTTCTGTCATATCTTTTGAGTCCATTGGAACAGCCCTTCTTTTCTTCTTTGCCTTCTTTTCACGATCATCAGCAACAAACCGCTCATAATCGTCATACTTCATGGATTCATCGAGTGCCTCATATAGCTTCTTGTGTATACTATGCTTGTACTCACCTTCCTCATACATTTTCTCAGAGAGAACTGATCTCATGTCAGAGATTGGCAAATCTTTGAATCGTTGTAGCAGGGGAGCCTTCATTGCCCATTCAACCGCATCTTTAATATCAGCTTCAATTGCCTCTGTTACGATTTCATTGAGATTTAGATTCTCCAGTTTCTTGACATGACTATCAAGGTTATTGACAGCAATAGGAAAGTGTCTCTCAATAGTTGTAATGCGTGACATAGCTTCTTCAAGCAGTTCCTCAGTTATTCTAGTAGGAGTCGGTGATGCACGAGGCGGTGAAACAGGTGGGGTGGCCTGATCACTGACCGAGACAACTTGAATTAAATCAGTAGTAGGATTGGGTTGTGGAAGTGCAATTGTAATGGCAGGTTCGAGTGTAGGTGTGATTGACGGCGATGACACAGCAGTGGAGACATTTGGTGCAGACTTCAGAGGAATCGAAGAAGTATCTTGTTGAATAGTGACCGAGAACATGGACTGAACTTCTTATTTTTCATTCGTTTGCTTATCGGATTCAATGTCAGAGGGACCGTCTTTCAAGAATTGGTCACCGTAAGTAGGGTCAGTATCAAGATTTTTAAGTGAAGAAAGTGATCCAGTAGACACGTTTGTTTCATCAATACGCTTGAGCATTTCAGATCCTGACTCAACGTTCTTCTGTGGATCAACTGTATCACTCACTGATTTAAAGACTGGGGTCTCTATAGTAAAAGGAGTCTCCTGATCTTCTTCGTGTGCTTCATAGGACGCAGGAGATTCAACTAATCTTTCTTCCTCATCAGCGTCCATCCCAGTTTGCACTTGTGTAGATGAAGATACGACATCTCTTTTCTTGAGAATGAACCGGGTTGTTGTTTTGGAAGGTGGTGAAGATATAGTCAGCAGCATGTGTGCGGCTTGTTCTGCTTCTCCTCCAGCAACTCCTTTACCTTTGTCTTGTGTGATAGGGTTGATATGATGAGATGTTGACTCAGGTTCTCTTATTGTGATTCCTCCCACTGGTGGTCTCTGAGACTCGTTTAGGCTGTCAAGGCTTTACTGAATTCCTTGTTGAAATGCAGCATCGTCTTCATCAATCAATCCTGTTAATCTTCCGGTAACCTTAGATCCTTCATTATTTCCCTTACCAGCGTCTCTTTTTCTTCTCTTTTGCTGTTGTGATGGAGAGACATTAAAGGCAGAGCTTCCAGGCCTTTTGTTTTTCTTGGGAAGGCTTGAGTATGAGGTTTAAGATTGCTTAGATTTGGAAGAGTGCTTTGCGATCTCAACTGTATTAGCGGATGCTTTCTTTACATAACTCTTGAAGTAATCCGCATTCTTTATTCTATCACTAAGCAGAGTTTCAGGAACTGGCATACCAAAAATCTCCCCGTCATGTCCTTTGGCACTATATTTAAGGTTGCCAAGAACGAATTCATCACTGGCTTCATGTAGGGCAGATTCGCTACGTGGGTTGATTTGGTGTGTCTGTAGCAAATGATGGATAATTAGTTTTGAAAATCTGATGCTGGGAATCACTCTTTTACCAAGACTTTTTCTTCCTTTGACTTTATTCTCAGAGTTAATTCTGTCAGAGATAAATGTATCCAAGGACAAGGTGAATTCTTCCCAGATAAGTTCAGCAAAGTCAACATTTTTTCCTTTGACAATTCCCTACAGTATCTGCATAATGGGAGCTCGAACTCGGTCTGTCCCTGAAGTTTTACCGGTTAGGCACAGCTTGAGAATTGTGACAATTGATCTCCATGGTTGATATATTTCTGCATTGATGAGTGAAGAGATCTTGGTTATTTTCTCCGGGTACCCCAACTCGTCGACAAAGTTTAAGATATCATGAATGGAAGGTGGGGAGATGAATTTGTTTGAGGGGTTTCTTGGTGTGATTTGAAGAGCATCCCTGAGGGTTTCAACTGAGATGTTATACCATTTGTCTTCAAGCATACACGAGTATGAAGCAGAAATCTTTTCCCAAGTGACAGTTTTCCGTAAATTGCTGAAGATAGATGGATGGGATAGGACACCGCTTGGTTAGTGCATTAAAGAAGTTGGTGTCCTTCAAGATATCGACAGCTAGATGGTAAGTAGGGTTATGTTGCCCTCTGTCAACATCTAAGAAGCAGTTGCTCTTAGCAATTGGTACCCATTCATCACGAGGAACTAACTCTTCATCAGTCAGAATGACATTTTGTGCAGATGCATCATGAACCTCAGAAGATGTGATGTCAGCCATTGAGATCTGAATGTTACAGAGACAACATAGACCATATCCAGAAAGACTGTTAGGGTAAGTTGTAGTTATGGTGAATATGGAGATCAGGATGTAGCCAATTAAACGTGATTAGCATGCAGAAACTTATGAGTGTAGCATGTTATTTTGGAGAAGACATAAAAGGTAGTTAATACCAAAGGCGAATCATACACAATCTATAATTAGTATTGGAATTATCATTTGAGCAACTCACATAACACACTACACATAAGTGACAGCAGGTTACCAACATGCCTACTAAATGATGAAAGGGGAACATATAATTTGACCACTAGAATCAGTTAACATGCATAGACAACAAAGCAACTTGCAACATTCAATAATCACGGTTAACTCGCAAATAAGACAAGTCGCGTATGGCAACTCGCATATAATAACAGATGATATCGTAATTAACTCGCATACATTACAAAGTATGGAGCAAGTCGCATAATGTAACTCGCATGAGTCAACATGCTTTGGTCAAACAATGGGTGGTCAACATATATGTCAACTCGCATTACAGACATGAAGCAAGTCGCATATGATGACAGATGTTAGCATAGTTGACTCGCATACATTACAACATATGAAGCAAGTCGCATATGGCAACTCGCATGAGTTAACACGCTTTGGTCAAACAGTGAATGGTCAACATATCTGCTAACTCGCATTATAGACGAGAAGCAAGTCGCATATGGCAACTCGCATCTGGCAAATCGCATTTGGCAACTCGCATATGATGGAACATAACACGCTTAGTTGACACGCTTAGGAAACTCGCATAAGATACATTGAATCTAGACAAACTGCATAGGGATGACAACACGCATAACTAACATTGCAACTCCAATATAGCAACTCGTTTTAACACACAGTTAGTACCAACACGCATGTAAGAATAGCATTACCAAATCATCAGCCCAACTCGCATACAAGAAACCAATGTAACTCGCTATTAAAAACTTAGAATGTGTAACATCACTTAATATCACGAGACCACAACTACATGTTTAACCCGTAGTCAAAAACATAAAAAGATAGGAAATCCTAAATCCTCTATTCAAACCAAATGGCAAATATTAATCATACTCGAAAAAAATTCTCTACGTGCATAATCAAGAGTTATAACAGGCATAGGAAAAGTATGAGATATCATTAAATGAGAGTATCTATGCTATAAAACAATAACAATTAAACACAAACATACAAACCTAATGTCCAAACAATTGATTAAGATGAGAGTCGAGGGGAAAATCTGCAAATGGATTGAGAACGGGATGTTTTAGGAAAACATCTTTTAAATGTATGAATATAAAAGTGATCACATAACAAAAAGCCTACCACACAATCTTGAATAGCAACTCGCTTAAATGAAGGTTGAGAGAGAGAGATATGCGTGTTTTTGACCAGATGAGTAATTTAGGTTTGACTATGACCCAACACACATACATATGAGGTACTTTAAGCGAGTTGACACAATAAGTCCCTCTACTTTGTAACTGCAACTCGCATAAAAGGTACACAGATATAGGAAATAACTCTTTTGGTCCCTCAACTTGTCAAAGCAACTCGCATTCAGAATCAACATCGTAACTCGCTTAATGAATAGTTGCATCTCGCATATATCAGTAAGGTAAATCGCATATCATACCAACACGCATAATTGAGCATCTCGCATATCATATCAACACGCATAAAAGAGCATCTCGCATATCATACCAACACGCATAATGTAAAGTAACTCGCATATCATACCAATATACCACCATACTCAAATTAAATTACTCAAACACAATCCTCCCCACATAGTATGCAACAGCCAACTTAATCAAATAAAGTATGCATAATGATTCAGCTACAGGTGCACATTCCTCCCCCTCAATCAATGATATGAGGATAATAGAAATCATTGATTGATTAAGTATTATGGGATGACAACGGTAAGAGCATAAGTGGAAAAAAATAATAGAAAGGGTTATTACTAATCTGTTCGAACTTCATCTAAAATCCCGTGACATTGTTGAATGACATTTCTAGGATCGTAGATGTTATCGATGACAGAAGCTAGTGTAAATGTGAAATAATGAATAAAATAATAATAATAAAAACTAAAGTGAAATAAAGTAAGATAGCAATGTTTTGTTTTTATTTTTATTTATTTTTTTTTTGTATAAAAAAACCAAATGAGTACGAGTCCTGAAATGAGATAATCAGGAGTCAGAGTACGAGGTGTATCAATTTTGACAGGCTACCATTCCAGAGTGAGCATTCTTCAGATCTGATGGAAACCAGCTCATGAACGAATTGAGCATAATAACTGAAACAGATTGAGGAGACATTGCACTAATAGCACATGCATTATCGCACATGGATGGGTTAGTGACAAGTATATTCTCTATTTTAGAATTAATACAGTCAGGTCTTGGAGTATCTTTAGTAGACATCTCCTTGAGTTCATTATTCATGAAGGTTTTTCTTGTGGGAATCCATCTGAAGCAACTTCTAGGCAAGTAAGTCCGTTTGATACCAGTAAACTTAAAAAATCTACCAGTAGGAATCCATTTAAAACACTTGCTAACAAAGTTAGATGAGGGTAGATTCCTGCTCTAACCATTTGTTCTTTTGCATTTAGATTGCTTCTAGGTGGAGTGGTCTGACAATTGACTCCTTAAATTCCTATTCTCAGATTTTTGAGCAATTTGCTGAAACTGGTCTTTCCTAATGTTGCAATGAATTAGTGAAGTGACTGGATTCGAGAAAACCTTATAATTCTCAACCTGGGGGGAAAACTTAGATTTCGAGTTAAGTCTTTCTGTCTTAAATGCATTGAGTTGCCTAGTTACAGGGCGTTTAGTGACATTAAGAACAGTTGATTTCTCCAAGGTTGATGGCTTTGTGAGCTTAGTATACACTCTATTTCCTGTATTTTTCCTAAGCTCATTTCTTAATGCAACGATAGTGAGACTTTTATCCTGAACTTGGTTTTTAAGGGCATCTATGTCAGATGTCATGGAGTTGATTTTATCAATCTACATGGTCCTGCACTCCAAGAGGTTCTTCGTTAAGGATTCATTTTCTCTTAGCAGTTTTGCAACACATATGGCCAGTTCCTCATTTCTAGACTTAAGGGCATCACAAGCATCAAACATAGTATCAGCATTCATATTTAATTGAATGTCTGATATTTGTTTTTTCAAGTTACAAATGGTTGAGTCTTTGTCTAGAATCTGAGTTTTTAACTGAT
Organism: Chrysanthemum makinoi; assembly: GCA_910596185.1. NCBI lineage: Eukaryota > Viridiplantae > Streptophyta > Magnoliopsida > Asterales > Asteraceae > Chrysanthemum > Chrysanthemum makinoi. The sequence continues at coordinate 302,098,737 of OU343222.1, forward strand.
TAATTTCAAAATATTAACGGAATTCTGGGAATTCTGGATTTGTGCATGTATTTGAAACAAGAGAATTTTCTTCCTTTAGTTGTAGTGCAACTTCCAAGGAAATGCAGTGTTTTTCAAGAATTGAATATTTGTAAGAAAGTTCCTCAAATGCCCTTTTTGAAATCACATCATTATTTTCAAAACATACAGACTCAGTCTCAACCATTTCAATATGATCTGACTCATGTGTATCAATAAATTCAGATGGTTTGGAGACTTTACCAGATGCATTGTGTTGATCAAGCAGGGGAAGCACATCAGATGTCTTCTGATCATCCATTAGTCTGACACTTGCATCCTCATTGCTCGAAATTGGCATTAATAACTTTCTGACAGTTTCAGGCTCCTCTGTTTCAGATTCTTTCCATTCATCGTCAGTAGAGTTACCATTTGATGCAATTTCAATTTCATCGTTATAATCAACAGATGATGTTCTGCATTCGTTCAGCTTTCTGATCAAAGCATTCCCTAGAGGTTCACTTTCTTGATTCAATTTATCCTGGGCTTCACTTGCTTTAGCTGCTTCCTCAATGTATGTCTTCATATTATCCATTAATCGGATCAATATATTGGAGAACTCATGAATTTCCATCCCGGTATGTTTCTTGAAGGAGATTTTAGTCACATGTTGATCAAAATCTGTTGAATATTCCCCATTGATGAATGTTTGAAATTGTTTGAGAATCATATGAAGTACGTCCATGGACTCATCTTTAATTATCTTCTCATTGGTGAGTTGATTCTTCAATTGTTCAAGGTAATCAAACAATGTATCTTTGAATGAAGGCAAATCCTGACGAAAAAGGGAACTGCATGTCCGATCCACGGATGTGGATAACACTTGTGATATGTGGGAATGAAGCAGTAAGTAAGGTTCAATGCTACATTCAACATGTAATTCTTGCTGGGGTTCATTTGGGTTGGACACAAGGTGTGATGGGTTTAGATCATCAGTTGTAGGATTTGTTAAGGTCATACATTCTGAATAGTACATGCTTTGTCTGCAGTCCGCTAAATCATACAGTTTGAGCACTTTAGAAATCACTGGATCCGTAGATTGAGCCATGAGTGTTGGATTCTATGGGATTTTACTATTCTTTGATTAAACTGGGAAATTGATTCTTTCACGGGATTTTACTAAACCAAAAGAACAACCGTAAGAATGTAACACGAAGAAGAAAAAAATCTAAATGAACAAGTCGCTAAACACACAACTCGCATAAGCAGTCAACTCGCTAAATAGCCAAGTCGCATTAGCATCAACTCGCTTAATTAATCAAGTCGCTAAATAGCCAACTCGCTTTAGTCTCAACTCGCAACACAATCAACTCTCTTGAGCACTAAGTCGCTTAAGTTAACTCGCTAGCGTTACAACTCGCTATGTAGCAAGTCACTTTAGATCTCAAGTCGCTTAAAGAAACAACTCGCTTAGAACCCAAGTCGCATATAGATCAACTCGCTAAACAGCTAAGTCGCATGTACTAACTCGCATAAAATTACTAAGCAACTCGCTTTGAAGAAAAACAAATCCGAGACTCAACTCGCTTCGTCCTTCTTTCAAAAATAACCACTTTATCAATCCAAAACAACCAAACCACAATGATTTACGCCTTCCAATTCAAAACATAAACACATATGATGATCCTAAACACAAAAGTACAAGCAAAATTCAAACTTTAACACTAGAATTTTTCCAAATGAATCAAACTCTCCTAAACCCTTTATACTCCAAAAACCTTATGAAATCCACCAAAACAAATAGCATGAAATATGTGTGATCAAACCATGGCTCTTGATACCAATTGTAAGATATTGGATTTCACATTCACATTAAAATCATAATCAATAGTGGAGTATATAAGTTTTAGAGAGAGAAAGGGAAATGTTCTAGTAAGAGAAAACTCATGGAAGGTTAGATTCCAAGTGAACATCCAACCCTCTACCTTACAAGGTAGAGGGTATTTATAGGTTACAAACATAACGACCTCTGATGGCCTGTGGATCAGGTATACAATGGGTAAAGACCCGCCCTTCCTCCACGGTGTTGCACTAAACTAACAGAAAGACTAATTAATAATGTAAATAACGACAAATCTACGAGCTAACTTCAGCTAGAAAACTGTTGGGGTGACCGACTCTTTAACTTAGGGAATTTCCAGTTCCTAACACAAACTACGTTATAAGAGAAATACATATGGGGGCTTGCGGGATGCATTCGGATCCACGATCGATAGTAGCGAAAGCCATGAGGCAAGGCTACTACTGGCCCTCCATGCACCAGGACGCCAGGAACGAAGTACTCAAATGTGACTCCTGCCAGATCCATTCTTTGGTACCACAGCTCCCCAAAACCAAGCTGACTCCAATCATGGCTCCATGGCCCTTCTACTAGTGGGGAATGGATATAGTAGGTCCCCTACCACCAGCGGCAGGAAAGGTCAAGTTCATCTTGGTCGCCATCGACTACTTTACCAAGTGGACAGAGGCCAAGCCACTGGCAAGGATCACAGGCAAAGACGTCATAAGGTTCGTATGGGATAACATAGTGTGCCGCTTCGGTCTCCCTGCCATCATCGTTACGGACAATGCGAAACAATTCGTGGACAACCCCTTCAAGAACTTGTGTGTGAAACTCAAAATCAAGAAGATTAACACAGCCGTGGCCCATCCTCAGGCCAACGGACTGGTAGAAAGTGCAAACAAAAGCTTGATGGAGAGAATCAAAACAAGGTTGGGATGTGCAAAGGCAGGATGGGTGGATGAGCTACCAAATGTTCTCTGGGCACACTGGACATCCATTAAGACAAGCAACGTAGAAACACCCTTCAGCCTTACCTATGGAAGTGAGGCGGTTATACCGGCATAGATAGGCATGCCGACGTATAGAGTAAGGAGAATAAGAGAAGGTCTCGAGGAGGAAGACCCCCATCGGATGGAAGAACAAAATGAAGATGAAATTCGCCTCAACCTCGACCTACTACAGGAACGGAGGGAAGAAGCTGTTGTGATGGAAGCGAGGTACAAAACAAAATTGGAAAAGTACTATAACCGAAAAGCACGTGTTAATACAAATAAACCGTAAAAATGTTTTTTAATATTTTGCGATCTCTTTGTGTTTTGTTGATAACAAATATAATGTTATCTTAAGTATAACTATAAGGATACATGTTACTTTTGTAAGGCATTTACATATAGCCATTTAAATACAAAAATGTAGTAATTAAGCATTTGTTGTTATAGTTTATTACGATGGGTAAAAACCATAACCCATGGACCATAACCCATGGATCTTAACCCATACCCAAGAAGACTAGATACAATGTATACTTAGATACATTGAATCTAAAGATAACCCATGGACCAACCCATAACCCATGACCCATAACCAAAAAACCCATGGGCAAAGAGGAGCGTTCCACGGATCCCTGGCTTTGTGCTAGCCGGATCCCAAGTGGAAGGGATCTGTGGGATCCGGGGAACAGTGAGGAATTTTGCCTATAAATAGAGAGCCATTTCTTCATTCTAACTCACCCCTCTTCTTACTAAATCTCTCATACACTCTCATTCTCTTCTAACATATAGATCACTTGATCTAGAGAGTTGTTCTTCTTTCTTTCTATTTGTGATCCTCATATAGGTCCTTCTCTAAGGCGAGATCACGAGCATTCTACAAGTCATCCAAGCAAGGGGTCCTTGATTGATTTGTCACTCCGCAAGATTTCTGTAGCGAAGATCTTGTATTTGATAGTTCACATATTTGTTGTGTAATAGTCATGTTGGTTTGGTCCACCATGCTACGGACTCGGTATTTAGCTTTGTACCGGAAAAAGTGTAAGCAACGTTGTGAAGGGTTCTCCGCCAAGTGAAGGAGTTTGTTGACATAGTTCTTGAACTCTCGAGTAGGTGACTCGGGGAGTGGAGTAGGGCAAGGAAGGTGTCCTTGTAGCCGAACCACTATACATCAGTTGTGTCTTTTCTTTCCCTTCGCTTTACTTTATTTACTTGCTTTATCATGAGATCTATACTTTCTCTACATCCATAAAATCTCACATATTAACGAATCTAAAAGTGTTTGAAAATAACTTAAAATCGGCAAAACTATTCAACCCCCCCTAGTTTTCCACAATTGGCATCAAGAGCTAAGTTTATAAAAGTTTTAAAATAAATTTGTATTTTAAAAACTTTTCGATCACTATGGGTTCTGAAAACTATAAGGAAGGGAAATCTATGCAACGACCACCACTACTTGAAACTAATGGTTTTATATATTGGAAAAATAGATTCGAAACAGATGTGAAATCTAAAGATATTGATCTTTAGTACATTATTTTTGAAGGAGATTTTGAGGCTACCTCAAAAGATGATAAAGGAAATGTAGTTAACATACCTCATGATAAAATAGGTGATGATTTAAAGAAAAAGCTTTCTAAAAATAGTGAAGCAAAAATGGTTTTATATAATGCTTTACCGAAAAAGGAATTTGAAAGAATTTCCTTGCTCAAAACCTCTAAAGAAATTTGGAATTCTTTAGTTGTAACTCATCAAGGCAACGAACAAGTTAAAAATAATAAAATTGATTTATTTGTTCAACAATATGAACAATTTTCAATATCGGATGAGGAAACTATAGATCATTCATTTGCTAACTTTAATACTATTATTACATCTTTACAAGCACTTGATGAATATTTTTCTAGCCATAACCATGTTAGGAGATATCGAAGAGCACTTCCATCAAAGTGGAGATCCAAGGTGACAGCGATCGAAGAGTCAAAAGATTTGACAACTCTCACCCTCGATGAACTCATAGGCAACCTAAAAGTCTATGAGCTTGTCCTTGCTAAAGATTCCAAAGCCTCAAAGGTGAAAGAGAAACACAAATCTCTTGCCCTTAAAGCCAAAAAGGCTTCAAGAGATGAATAGAACTCCTCTTTAAATAGTGATGATGAGGAGTACGCTATGGCGGTAAGGGACTTTAAAAATTTCTTTAGAAGAAAGGGTGGATACGTCAAACAACCGTATGACGATAAGAAAGGCTTTCGGAAAAGCAAAAAGGACGAGAAGCCAAAAGATGATCGTACTTGCTTTAAATGTGGGGACCCAAACCACTTTAATAGTAAGTGTCCCAAATGGGATGATCAAAAGGCGTTCGTGAGCGGCACATGGGGAATGAGCGACGAGGAGGACGAAGAAATTTGTCTCATGGCAAATGACGAGGTACGTCACGAATACTATAGTAGTTCATCACTTGATGACGACTCATTGCATAACGAATATGATAAACTATGCAATATTAGCTTAAAACTATTTAACAAAAACAAGCCTTTAAAGAGTCAAAACCAACGTTTAGATAAAGAAGTCATAGAATTAAAAGCAAAACTAAAAGGTTTAGAAAAAGGCAAAATAGCAAGTGGTGAATGTGAAATTTGCGTTCAACTTCAAACACTAGTTGATAATCTAGATTCTAAAATTGCTAGAATTAGTACAAACACTTTAGAACAATATTAGATAGTGTTAAAACCAGAAACAACCATAAAGGATTAGGTGTTCAACAACTTGATCCATCAACTAGTGAAAGCAAAGAAACAAAATTTGTTAAGGCACTTGAAAAACCAGCCACTGTTGTGGCGGATCCCATGGATCCCTTAAAAAGGGAACCGGCTAATGTACAGCCATAGATCCATGGATCTGCTGTAGCAAACAGTGGTAATAACATAGCTTCTTCATCTAGAACTGAGTTTGTTATTGTTAATAAGAAGAAACCAACTCACGTCACCACTAGACAACCACCTCGAAAATATAATCCTACTTTTGCAAGAAACAAAGGTCCATCCTTTTCAAAACCTAACTCTTTTAGGAGGCCTAATAATGTTTACCTAAAAAGTAATTATCAAATGGGATGGAACCCAAATATGCAAAACGGTTTTCCTTTTCAAAACTTTGCTCCATGGAATGCATACTCACCTTATCCATACATGTCTAACATTAATGGAATGTTTAACACTAATGGACCCATGAACAAATGGGGACCAAACTTTTGAGTTTATTATTGTTTTAGGTGTGCTTAAAGGTCGACCAAGACCCCGATGAATGGGTCAAGGATAGCGGGTGCACGAGGCACATGACCGGCAATAGGGATCTATTCTCCACATATGAATCCGTAAATGGAGGTAATGTGGTGTTTGGAAATAGCAAAAGTAGAATCATCGGTAAAGGTACGATTTCTAACAAATCTCTAACCATTAACGATGTATGTCAGGTAGAAAACCTAAACTTTAACCTCTTAAGTATAGGACAAATATGTGATAAAAAGTGCAATGTACTTTTTACCGAAACCGGTAGTAAGATACTTAAAAATGGCATAACCATAGGAAGAGGAATTAGAAAACATGGAGTCAATGCCATTAAAATTGGTAATGAACCTAAAGATAAACTATGTCTTACCTCTATGAATGATACTTCGACCTTATGGCATCGAAGATTGGGTCACGCCAACATGCGACTTCTTCAATCGCTATCATCCAAAGATCTAGTAAGAGATCTACCTAAGTTAAAATATGAACATCATTTTTGTGATGCTTGTAATGTAGGAAAACAAGCTAATTCTAGTCATAAAGCTAAAAGCATGGTGTCTACAACTAGGTGTCTAGAATTACTACATATGGATTTATTTGGTCCATCCGCTATCCAAAGTTATGGAGGCATGATTCGTTCGAAAGTGAGTGGTGAAAAACACAATATCAACGTATATCAAAATAATCGTGAAATTCGACAAATCAACCTTTTAGGAAAAAGGTTAACGTGCCAAATCTCACGAATATGATAAAAGTGATACCGGGCAAGTGATTTCCCGGGTCGTGTCCCAACGAGGTGTGAAATTGACGGTGTCGATAAGTTTCGTGATTAGGACTTGAATTGGTTAAACGAATTTGGGATTTTGATTTCGTTATTCTACAAAATAAAGAACTGGAACGAAAATAAAGCACGGAAACAAAGTAAATAACTAAATTAACTACTACTAAGCATAAGAAACAATAAAACGATGCTAAATTAAGTCCTAGGGTGCTAAAACTAAAAAAAATGAAAACTCGGGCTAATCCCGAGCTTTAAAAGTGAAAATTATGCAATTTAAGTCCTACGGGTGCTAAAACAATTTTCCTACATTCTAAATGACTAAAAATAATTTTAGGAAAAAGCCGGGTGTTTTTTTGACTTATATTTTATTTTCTACGAATTAAAAACTATTAATTAGAAAATTAATTATAAAAAATAGTAAACCTAAATGGAAAATTATCAAATTTTTCAGAAAAATACTTTGATTAGTTCTAAACTTAAGAAAAATGAAATCGTTGAAAGATCGAAGTGAATAATGGGATAAGCTAAAATAGCTTATCTAGCTTTAAAACTAAAGTTTACTATAAAAGACTAAAAGATGCAAACTACAACGAGACAAGTCCCAAGGGCATTCTGGTAGCATGTGTTGGGTTTGTGGTCGTGTAGTTTGGGGCAGGAGACCAGGGTTGAATCCCAGTGGTCAGTCAATTTTTGTTTTTATTTTTTTTATATTTTCTTTTTGTAACGAACAAGCGATTAAGTTGCCATCTTTTTACTAAAACTTAAACTTACAAATCTTAAAAAAAAATAGCTATTGGCAGCTTAGAAACACAACAGAAATGAAAAAAAAAAGAACTTGAATGGCTGTTTGGATTAGTAGGCTGCCAAGAGAAAGAAAAAGCTACAAAACAACTTATTAAAAACTGAAATGTGATGAAACCACTTCACTAAACTAAAATGGACAGGGGGTGAGAAAATAAGGCTGTAAACACTTATTCCCAAGCAAATGGATCTAAGGTATGTTTGGGTTTAGGCTAACTAAGGGAGCTAAAAAGCTATAATAAACTTGTAAAAAGCTAATTCTAAGCTAAGAATTCTTCTAACAATTATAAAAGACTAAGAGGGGCCAAAATAAGCTAAGCAAACTAAACTAAAAAGGCTTATATCATAACAGCTTTTGCTGCACTAATGCAGTCCTTGACAGGTCCAATGGGGGGCTTTTCTAGCTTATTTTGAATAAGCTACAGGGAGATAAGCGCTGAGCTTAATGGGACTTCAAGTCCACCAAGCTAACTAGCTTTTGCCCCTATAGCTGTCCATGGAAGAGCTTATACAAGCTTGCTAGAAGCTTAACTAGGCTGCTCAGTGGGTTGTTTGCACGGAACAGTTATAAGCTAATAAGGCAGATTCAACGGCAAATTTGAGCTTCTAAATCTACTCTAACTACTGAAACAAGTTTATACAATAAGAACTCATATACCAAGGATCCTAAAAAAAAACCTAACTAACATCTAATTAGGGGCTTATAAAAGATTGTGAAAGGGATATGTTGGGCTGCTGATGCAGTTAAGGCAGGGCAGAAAAGGGTGTTTTCGCGAGGCAAAAATGAGCTACAAAACAACACTAAATCCTATCTAAAACAGAATAACATGAACACTATGCATCTAACTACTGATTGCCAACAAAATCTAATCCTAGCTCTAACCTAAAGTCACCTAAATCTAAGCTAAGAATTGATGAACGCTGCTGTGAGAACTAACCAAAACAGTGAGACAGTGAGATTTAAAAAACAGCTTGAGATACTAACTTGCATTCTAAAATAAAACTACCAATTAACATACACTAAGATAAAACATAATGAGATGGCTTTTGACCCAAAATGGGTCAAAACTTGATCTTTGACCCAAAAGCAAAATGGTTCCAAACAGTCTTAAAAGGCAGGAAATGGTTTTGAAAATGTAAAGGACTTTTAAAAGATCATTTGCATCATCAAATCAAGCTCAAAGTATATTCAAACACTTGTAGCAAACACTTTTTAGCACTAAAATTAAGCTTTCAAGACAGGAAATTAAAGGACATAAAACTTGCATAAAAAAAAGAGAACTAAAACTGAGATTGCATTCAAATTAAAAGATACAGGAAATGTTAATGACATGAAAATTAAAATGGAGACTAGAACAATAATTTTCTAGACAAGCTTTTCTACAAAAATCCTAACTGCTATTTATACTAAAAAAGATTCTGGTCTTCTTGTGTCTTCTTCCTTGTGTGTTAGTTTTGTGAGACAAAACAGCCAAAGCACACTTTTGTGCTTCTTGAAACCACTAGGAGCCATTGGATCATTCTTGGAGACCTCTTCTAAACCCACAGCCATTGATTGGCATTTTTGCACTTATGGATTGATGACATGGAGAGTGGAGACATGTGAAGGGGGGGAAACATGTGACTCTGATAACTTGGTTTATGGGATTGAGAGGGACAGGGGAAAAAGTGGGAAATGGATTTGGGCGCCAAGGTGGGTTTTTGGGTTTGGGTGTGTATTATCAGGGATTGGATAAAAGGGTGAAGGGGGTTCATGTAGGGAAGAGAAGGGTTCAAAAAAAGGTGAAAGGGTCATTGGGAGGGTTAAGGTTTATTAAAAGGGTTTATTTTCCCATTCTCACTCCAAAAACATGTCTCGGGCTTCGAAAATATAGAAAATCGCTTGCCGGCTCCGTCTGTTTCAGCACGTTTTCCAGTTTTAGCTCGATTTAGCTCGTTTTCGCTCTGTTTTCCATCCTTTTGTACCTACAAGACATAAAACACACTCCGAGGATATTTTTAACATAATTTGATCGTATTTGGGTGTTTTTAGTCATTTTTTTGAGGTCTTAGGCGGGTAAAAACGATGAGTGAATAAGCACTCATCAAATTCCCCCACACTAGGCAATTGCTAGTCCCTAGCAATCTTTTATGAAAATTTAATGGATTTGAATCTCTTTACCAAAAGCCATTACTTCTGGAGTAGCCAAATGTTTCAGTTCAAGTAAGAACTATGGTACACTGATAACCATATGATTTTGAGCAAACCACCAGCTTCCAACGGATTTGATTTGTCTTTACCAGAAGCCGTTTGCTTCTGGACTAGCCAACTCTTAGATAAAATATCTTTGGTGAGTCGATTACCAATTATGGTTTTCCAACTGCCTTTACCACAAGCCATAAACTTGCGGGCTAGCCAACTATTCACTAAATAAAGATATGGTGAGCTGAACACCATTCAATTTTGGGCAAATTGCAAGCCGTCAACGGATTTGAGATATCTTTACCAAGAGCCATTTGCTCCTGGATTAGCCAATCCTTTTTTTTATTAGACATGGCGGACTGATAACCATAAAAAAAAATTTGGCCAAAAATGGGGGAATTGGGCGGTATAATAACATGATAAAATTCGTGAGAATTCCCCCCACACTAGAAATGAATATTGCCCTCAATATTCAAAGTACCGGCGGTTATGCCGAAACATAGAACGTAAAAGGGAAATACTACGGCCATTATTTGATTTTTTTTTTTTTGATTTTTTTTTTTAGAAAACTTATATACAACAGCGGGGGGCAACTCCCCCATACTAGGGTGGTACACACGGGTGAAAACCCATGTTATGCTACTGCTTGTGTTAACCGAGTCGCTAGCTTGACTCGACCCCGAATTCATTGGTCCTTGGGGAAGCAAGTGGAAGAGAAAATCTCCATCGGACTTTCATTCAAATGGTTTGGATAGATATTGAATGTGCTGAAAGTTCCACTCCAATGAGATACAACCGACTTAGAAGAAAGAGAAATGCCGGGGTCAAAGATGGTATCTTCACTCCCGTAGGAGTTAAGACATGGAGAAGAAATGGGAGGAGAAGGCAAAGTGTCAATCTCATGACAACGGGTGGGTTGGGTGGGTAAAAGATTAGATTGAGGAACATTAAGGGAATGTTCATAAATCTTATCCACCACTGAAGCAATGAAAAAATCCGTATCGGGCTTAGAAGAGGTTCCATCATCCGGCGGTTTAGCAGGCGGACGAGTGGATGATGGACCTAAGCCATAATCGTCACTCTGAAAACCCGAAGGTATCGAGTCATCCGGAGAAAGAAAGTCGACATCTTCAATAATAGTGTCACTCGACGAATTATCAGAAGACCAATTGTAAAGAAGATTTTCCAATTCGGTAAGGTCGGCTTCAAAGTCGAAGTGCACATCACCATCTCCCGGTGGGGAATGATCAATAAGAGCGAGTTCATCGGCGAACTCCTCGAGAAGGTCTAACGTCAAAGTGGGATTGCCACTATTTTTATCTTCGGGTGAATATGGAGATGCAACGAGGTTCTCCATGTAAGAGTCACTATCCTCATTCTGAATGTCAAAGATGAGATTATCCGAAACTAGAGTAAATTCAGAATCAAAGTCAAACAGAGAATTAGTGAACGCCATAGAAAAAGGTTTCTCGGTCACAACGAGAATATCTTCATCATCCGTTTCAAAATCAGTGTCTATATCAAGATCATCGGGATCAACATCTCTCACTTCTTCTAAGCTGACGAGCTCAGAAGGAATTTCCTCCATATACTCGATGTCTCCACACGATAAAGAATCATCAAACGACGTATAATCATTTTCAGACTCGGAGGTTATCTCAACAGATAGTTTTGGGGTGGGAGAAGAATCATCATCGAGAGGCTCATCACACATATCACCAGAGATAACCTCAGACTCACTTGGGGTTGGGACAAGGTTCTCAACACAAGACGATTCCATTTCCGGAATAGTGCTAAGATACTCGTCCCCCATTAAAAGGTTATCCGAAGGTTCCATGGTAGATAGGCAATATGAGGGTGGAGAGTGGACATGTGCGGTACTTTGTGGGCTTGAGATATGCACCTTGTCATTTGTCATCTCCCAATCTTCCTCATCCTCGTCATCGAGACGGCAAGCTTCGTTGAATAGGATACGTTGTTGAGCAGCTCGCACATTAGCTAGTAATCTTTCATTGCGAGCTGCTTGTTCCTCGGTAAGAAGTTCTTCATACGTTTTCGGATGAGACTCTTCTTGGGCATGTTTATTAACCAATCCTTTTAAATCCTCTAATACATCTAGAAGACTTGGGATAAGTTCTTGAGGATTTGGTGGAGAGAAAGTTTAAAACGACGATTGATCATTGAAATCTTGATAGTACGGTTGTGGTTCATATGAATTTTGTAGAGGGTAGTTGAAATTGTTTTGAGGATAATTGAAAGAATTTGGATTAGAATCATACGCGAATGAATTCTCGGCACAAAACGAACAATATCCATTGACAAGATTGCTTCCACACTACTCGCACATACATTTGTAACAACAGAAACCTTTCGGTAACACGTCTCCACAACCGTAGCAATACTCTTGATCGAACGACGATATCTCGGGTACGGGAGTAGGAATCGAGGGCTCAACAACATCACAAATGTTAGGTAAAACGATATTCCCCGAAGTTGAAATTTGACGAAATTCATTTAAGCAATTTTGAACAATATTCATGAAATCGTCCGAAAAAGGTTTTGAAGATTCTGGAGGTGGGACAAGTGGTGTGCTCTCAGAGCTAGCAATTTCCACCACTTCCGTTTTGGTCTCCGGTTCTTGCTTTTTTCTCTTAACCTTAACCGTAAATCGCGAAAGATTTGGATCAAATCTAGACGGTTTAGGCTCAGAAACAATAGAACAAATCTCGGGTTGTGGCGGGTGGTCAGAAAAACTTGGAGAATCATCGAGAGAGTTTTTATCGGATAATTCGCACCAATAGCAATATTTGCTTGCACCAGCCCTACCACATCGCTTACATACACATTCATGATTGAGACAATAAACTTGATCCTCTTCCATACGTCCTTTGCAATGAAAACAACGACGATAATCGATCGCCGCCATGAGAATTAAACATGTAGAGGGTTAAAGAAATAGAATTGAGTGATCGAGAGGATACGAAGGATAGAATTAAACGGCAAAAGAGGGTAAGAGAAATAGAATCAACGAATAAGAGGAATGAGAAGAATATTTTTGGTTTTTTGTATTTTTATAAAAACAATAACTTCACGAGGAAGGTTCTTCAAGTCACTAATCGCAAAAACTTCACGATATTGTCGCAACACACCTCCCCGGCAGCGGCGCCAAAATTTGATTCGTTCGAAACTGAGTGGTGAAAAACACAATATCAACGTATATCAAAATAATCGTGAAATTCGACAAATCAACCTTTTAGGAAAAAGGTTAACGTGCCAAATCTCACGAATGTGATAAAAGTGATACCGGGCAAGTGATTTCCCGGGTCGTGTCCCAACGAGGTGTGAAATTGACGGTGTCGATAAGTTTTGTGATTAGGACTTGAATTGGTTAAACGAATTTGGGATTTTGATTTCGTTATTCTACAAAATAAAGAACTGGAACAAAAATAAAGCACGGAAACAAAGTAAATAACTAAATTAACTACTACTAAGCATAAGAAACAATAAAACGATGCTAAATTAAGTCCTAGGGTGCTAAAACTAAAAAAAATGAAAACTCGGGCTAATCCCGAGCTTTAAAAGTGAAAATTATGCAATTTAAGTCCTACGGGTGCTAAAACAATTTTCCTACATTCTAAATGACTAAAAATAATTTTAGGAAAAAGCCGGGTGTTTTTTTGACTTATATTTTATTTTCTACGAATTAAAAACTATTAATTAGAAAATTAATTATAAAAAATAGTAAACCTAAATGGAAAATTATCAAATTTTTCAGAAAAATACTTTGATTAGTTCTAAACTTAAGAAAAATGAAATCGTTGAAAGATCATAAGTGAATAAGCTGGGATAAGCTAAAATAGCTTATCTAGCTTTAAAACTAAAGTTTACTATAAAGGACTAAAAGATGCAAACTACAACGAGACAAGTCCCAAGGGCATTCAGGTAGCATGTGTTGGGTTTGTGGTCGTGTAGTTTGGGGCAGGAGACCAGGGTTCGAATCCCTGGTCAGTCGCAATTTTTTTGTTTTTATTTTTTTGATTTTCTTTTTGTAACTGAACAAGCGATTAAGTTGCCATCTTTTTTACTAAAACTTAAACTTACAAATCTTGGAAATAAGCTGTTGGCAGCTCAGAAACGCAACAGAAATGAAAGTAAAAAAAAAAAGAACTTGAATGGCTGTTTGGATTAGTAGGCTGCCAAGAGAAAGAAAAAGCTACAAAACAACTTATTAAAAACTGAAATGTGATGAAACCACTTCACTAAACTAAAATGGACAGGGGGAGTGAGAAAATAAGCTGTGAAACAGCTTATTCCCAAGCAAATGGATCTAAGGTATGTTTGGGTTTAGGCTAACTAAGGGAGCTAAAAAGCTATAATAAACTTGTAAAAAGCTAATTCTAAGCTAAGAATTCTTCTAACAATTATAAAAGACTAAGAGGGGCCAAAATAAGCTAAGCAAACTAAACTAAAAAGGCTTATATCATAACAGCTTTTGCTGCACTAATGCAGTCCTTGACAGTCCAATGGGGGGGCTTTTTCTAGCTTATTTTGAATAAGCTACAGGGGAGATAAGCGCCTGAGCTTAATGGGACTTCAAGTCCACCAAGCTAACTAGCTTTTGCCCCTATAGCTGTCCATGGAAGAGCTTATACAAGCTTGCTAGAAGCTTAACTAGGCTGCTCAGTGGGTTGTTTGCACGGAACAGTTATAGGCTAATAAGGCAGATTCAACGGCAAATTTGAGCTTCTAAATCTACTCTAACTACTGAAACAAGTTTATACAATAAGAACTCATATACCAAGGATCCTAAAAAAAACTAACTAACATCTAATTAGGGGCTTATAAAAGATTGTGAAAGGGATATGTTGGGCTGCTGATGCAGTTAAGGCAGGGCAGAAAAGGGTGTTTTCGCGAGGCAAAAATGAGCTACAAAACAACACTAAATCCTATCTAAAACAGAAAAACATGAACACTATGCATCTAACTACTGATTGCCAACAAAATCTAATCCTAGCTCTAACCTAAAGTCACCTAAATCTAAGCTAAGAATTGATGAACGCTGCTGTGAGAACTAACCAAAACAGTGAGACAGTGAGATTTAAAAACGACTTGAGATACTAACTTGCATTCTAAAATAAAACTACCAATTAACATACACTAAGATAAAACATAATGAGATGGCTTTTGACCCAAAATGGGTCAAAACTTGATCTTTGACCCAAAAGCAAAACGGTTCCAAACAGGTCTTAAAAGGCGGAAATGGTTTTGAAAATGTAAAGGACTTTTAAAAGATGATTTGCATCATCAAATCAAGCTCAAAGTAGATTCAAACACTTGTAGCAAACACTTTTTAGCACTAAAATTAAGCTTTCAAGACAGGAAATTAAAGGACATAAAACTTGCATAAAAAAAAGAGAACTAAAACTGAGATTGCATTCAAATTAAAAGATACAGGAAATGTTAATGACATGAAAATTAAAATGGAGACTAGAACAATAATTTTCTAGACAAGCTTTTCTACAAAAATCCTAACTGCTATTTATACTAAAAAAGATTCTGGTCTTCTTGTGTCTTCTTCTTTGTGTGTTAGTTTGGTGAGACAAAACAGCCAAAGCACACTTTTGTGCTTCTTGAAACCACTAGGAGCCATTGGATCATTCTTGGAGACCTCTTCTAAACCCACAGCCATTGATTGGCGTTTTTGCACTTTTGGATTGATGACATGGAGAGTGGAGACATGTGAAGGGGGGGAAACATGTGACTCTGATAACTTGGTTTCTGGGATTGAGAGGGACAGGGGAAAAAGTGGGAAATGGATTTGGGCGCAAGGTGGGTTTCATGGTTTGGGTGTGTATTATCAGGGATTGGATAAAAGGGTGAAGGGGGGTTCATGTAGGGAAGAGAAGGGTTCAAAAAAAGGTGAAAGGGTCATTGGGAGGGTTAAGGTTTATTAAAAGGGTTTATTTTCCCATTCTCACTCCAAAAACATGTCTCGGGCTTCGAAAATATAGAAAATCGCTTGCCGGCTCCGTCTGTTTCAGCACGTTTTCCAGTTTTAGCTCGATTTAGCTCGTTTTCGCTCTGTTTTCCATCCTTTTGTACCTGCAAGACATAAAACACACTCCGAGGATATTTTTAACATAATTTGATCGTATTTGGGTGTTTTTAGTCATTTTTTTTAGGTCTTAGGCGGGTAAAAACGATGAGTGAATAAGCACTTATCAAGGCAACTACTACACTTTGGTAATAGTGGATGACTACTCTAGGTATACATGGACAAAATTTTTAAAGAACAAAACGGAAACCTTTAACTTTTTTGAAATATTGAGCAAAAAGATCCAAAGACAACTAGGAAGTCCCATAGTGTCTATTAGGACGGATCATGGTAGGGAATTCGATAATGAAGTGCAATTCGGAGCTTTTTGTGACGCTAATGGTATTACTCACAACTTCTTGGCTCCACGCACTCCACAATCGAATGGGGTAGTAGAAAGAAAGAATAGGAACTCAGAAGAAATGAGTCAAACCATGCTTAATGAACAATCCATACCTCAAAAGTTTTGGTGTAATGCCGTTGATACTTCAACGTACATACTCAATCGAGTCTTAATTAGACCAATCTTAGGTAAAACTCCATATGAGTTACTCCGAGGCAAAAAGCCTACGTTAAATCACTTTAGAGTCTTTGGAAGCAAATGTTTTATTCTTAACACTAAAGATTACCTTTCAAAATTTGATCCTAAATCAACCGAAGGTATCTTTCTAGGTTATTCGCCAAATAGCAAAGCTTACGTCATATTAAACAAAGAAACAATGAAGATAGAAGACTCATTAAACATAAAATTTTATGAAAGTCCACCCAAACCCTCTCCACCTCTTGTCGATGACGAGATCATAGAAAGTGAAGCTACAGTAATAAAGAAAAAGATAAATGAAGAAGAAGAACCTTTAAATGATGAAATCATAAACATTAAAGAGTCCAAAGATCACCCCCGTAGATAAAGTCATAGGAAAGCTAAACGAACGAATATTAAGGTCTCAAGTTCAAAACCAAAGTAACTTGTTTTGTTTCGTTTCCACCATAGAACCTAAGAATACACAAGAAGCCATAAAAGATGAGAGTTGGGTAATGGCTATGCAAGAAGAACTAAATCAATTAGTTTCTAATGATGTTTGGACGCTTGTCCCTCCACCTAGTAATCAAACCATAATAGGAACAAAATGGGTGTATAAAAACAAATTAGATGCAAACGGAATAGTGTCTAGGAACAAGGCTAGACTCGTTGCCCAAGGGTATAACCAACAAGAAGGAATAGACTTTGATGAGACCTATGCCCCCGTGGCTAGATTAGAGTCTATAAGGATACTTCTTGCATATGCTTGTGCTAATGATCTAAAGCTTTATCAAATGGATGTCGAAATCACTTTTCTAAATGGTTTCATTAATGAAGAAGTATATGTAGCTCAACCTCTGGGCTTCATCGATTTTGAAAAACCCAAACATGTGTATAAATTAAAGAAAGCCCTTTATGGTCTTAAACAAGCTCCAAAGGCTTGGTATGATAGACTCAAGTCATTTTTAGTTAAACACAGCTATACCATGGGGTTAGTTGACAACGCACTTTTTACTAAGAAAAAAGAGTCACATATAATCATAGTGCATATATATGTAGATAATATTATATTCGGATCCACTTGTCAAGACATGTGTGATGATTTCTCTAAAATCATGCATGAAGAGTTTGAGATGAGTATGATGGGAGAACTTAGTTTCTTTCTTGGTCTATAAATTAAACAAGTAGAAGATGGTATCTTCTTTAATCAATCTAAATACATAAAGGAGATGTTAAAGAAATTTGGTCCAGAAGAGTCGAAACCAATTAGGACACCAATGTCATCCGACACTAAACTCACAAAAGATGAAGACGGCGAATCCGTAGATAATACTAAATATCGTGGCATGATAGGTAGTCTTCTCTACCTCACGGCAAGTAGGCCGGATATCATGTTTAGTGTTTGCTCGTGTGCTAGATTTCAAGAAGACCCTAAAACATCACACCTAGAAGCCATAAAAAGGATATTTAGATACATTAAGGGTACAACACAATTAGGATTATGGTATCCTAAGGCACGGGAGTAGAAACAATTGTATATGCAGATTCTGACCATGCAGGTGATTACGTGAATAGAAAATGTACAAGTGGAGTATGTACTTTCATGGGTTGTTGTTTAACATCTTGGTTTTCTAAGAAACAAACGGTATTAGCAATTTCAACAACCGAAGCCGAGTACGTCTCCGCCGGCAAAGCATGCCAACAAGCACTATGGATGAAACAAGCGTTAGTCGACTACGACATCCATCTAAGCGACATAGCCATCTTATGTGACAACAAAGGTTCCATCGACTTAAGCAAGAATCCGGTATTGCATTCTCGCACAAAGCATATAGAGATTCATCACCACTTCTTAAGAGACAATGTTCAAAAGGGGAACATTTCTATTGAGAAGGTAGCATCCGAAGACAACATAGCCGACGTTCTCACCAAACCGTTGAAGCAGGAACAATTCAACCTTCTTCGTCTTGGTCTTGGTCTAATGGAACAAACGTCGTAACTTATTTGACTCTACAAGGTATGTAAACACTAGCCTTCTTCTTTCTGAGTCTAGGATCTCTATTTCACACACAAATTCACAAACAATACGGGAATTTTCAAAACCCAAGATGAGTTTTCCACTTATAGATTTCTTATTCTTTTTTTTAACATTTTTCAAAGAAAATCTCTTTTCAAAATGTTTTCCAAAAGGATGATACCTTCCTGTATCAATTTCACAAAAGCAATTTCTCACGTCTAGGACAAATCGCTTTTTCATTATTAATACAAAGTAAAAACCCATTTTCATTGCATCTCATGTCTTTTGAATGCTAAAGGGGACACATAACTAATATGTGTTTTCGGGTACATTCATTTAAGCAACAATGAATTAGGAGCATTGATAACACAAATTTACGTACTCATGTACTAAATATGTGTTTTCGGGTTATCTCAATAGGATGTTTTTATACTTCTAGTTTATTTTCTATTTCCTTTCAGGGGTCGAGATAACCGTAACTCAAAATAGTTTGCATATAGGCACACACTAGGCAAAAATGTTTCCAAAAGGAAAATTTTGTGCTGCCTGAATCACCAGACCACGGATCCCAGCCTTCATGCTGGACGGATCCCTCAAGGGAAGGATCCGGGATCCCTAAAACAGAAGATGTTTTTATCTTCTATTTTCTCACTTTGGATGAAAAATCCACACTTGTTTCATTTTTGGGAGTATGCTCTTTAATGCTTATGTTCTCATGATCATATGCCTTAAATTCATATCTAATCATTAGATTTTAATCCACATTTTGGGTCAAGATTTCATTACAATGCTTTGTTTTTCTATATATAGAACTCCCAAAATGCTTGCATACTCCATCTCCTGTTCACAAACACAATGCATCATGTCATCCAAAAACCCTTTAGGAGAATCATCTAGTACAAACAATCATGATACCCAAATCTTTGTACTACCACCATCCAAAATACCAAAATCAAACTCTAGGATATCCGCACGGATTAGTATCCGATCTTGTTGCTTAACAAAACAAACCTCAAATGGTTCATCATTAACTAATAACTCACCACAAGATTCTTCCATTATAGCACCTCCATCATCACCAACAAGTACACCAACTTCATCACCACCTAAAATCACTCTTTTGGAACTCCTTAAGACTCCATCAAGATCTAACCAACCTAAAGAAAAAGAAATAGTCTTTTCAACACCTCCCACATCTCCTAATACTATTTTTCAAGACCTTGAAACATCACCACCATTAGCTCCCATCACATTACAAACATTCCGGATGTTGATCCATATTTTCCTATTTTTCCACCACAACTGTAGGACCTTAGATCTATCAACCTTATCACACAAATACCACGTTACGCGTAGAACACGTTAAACACAAACACAAACGAAGCGTAGAAATAAAGAAACAAAGATGAGAGAAAGATGGTGACTTGATTTTATAAAACCATGTATGTTATGCGTAGAGAGAAAAGATGAACACAAGAAGTTGTATTACTTGAGAGAGAAAACACACACACACACTTTCAAGCACACCCCTCAAATGAGACTTTGAGGGGTATTTATAGTACAAGTGACATGATGCCCTAAAAGGCTTTCCATGGGCTCGTTTAGGCTTGGGTTGGATTATAACATACATAAGGCTAGCTTAACTTAACTTCTAACCAATTAGCTTAGCCCAAGTCCATGAGCCCGTTGACTATTTTAATACGATATCTGACACACGTCACAAAGTTCCTAAATGTGAATGACCATCACTTCTAATAAAACTATTAAGGCTAACAATCTCCCCCTAAGGGGTGGTCATTCAAAACGGTGCTCCACTTGAATAGGTCTTAACTTTCCTTGAGCCTGAACTTTGTGTGTAGATATAGAGTAGTCTTAGTTCTTTGTTCCTTCATGCTTTGTGATATGATAATATGGTATTCTGCCATTGTCAACTTCGTTGGTTTGGTGTCTCCACGTCTTTCTCCACCATGCTCACACTTCTATTTGTCTTATGGTTACAAATGAAGTAGTTCTCTAGTCTTTAAACTTTGTAGATTCTTTGACATTGACGAAGAATCATCTTTAACTTTGTGTTGCATTTTATTTTGATGAGAACTTTCATGTGTTGTTGGCATGAACATGTTGATAGTATGCACGATCAATCCACTCCGGAGCTTCCATAAGAAGAAAACATAAAAACAGGTTAGTAATAAGCGGATTCCGACACTTACAAGTTTGAATTTCGAGGGTGTTAACAGCATAGTGTGAAAACACGTCTCTAATTCTCACAAAGGCCGTTCCTGAACTGGAGTCCCACAAGTGAGATAACGCGATATACCAAAGTACATCTACAGTTCAGATGAGTCGCTGAGGTACACCGAAGCATCACCCCACGACTGTAGACCGTTTGAGACACACTAAGCGTAATCCACGGGGATTTACCGAAGTGACCTGCTGTCAGGGCTGCTTGATGTTGACCCTGGCAGGAGTTTCCATTCAATCATTGAAGATCACGGATGTGAAACTTCTCATAAATGTTCTGGCAGATTGCTAAGATCTGCATAGGACTCTAAAATATATCACTTGTGTCTTTATTGATGAACAACAAGAGATGAAATGTCATGTGTTCCTATCAGATCTTTTGATGAATCTCGTGGCTCTAGACTCAATTAGTGCATTTTGGTTTTCCTGAGCGGAGACTAGGGAGAGGGTCTCCTTCTTAAATACCAACGATCTCTAAGAGAAAGTCGATAGATTATGCAGGGTTCCCAGTGAGAATGAAACAAATCCTTTTAAGAGGAATTGAGTGGCTAGAAGGTTTAGTGCAGTGCGTCACTGGGTCCATGACGTCTTTGTCTTCATAAGTGACAACCAGCAGTAGATGAATTGAACCCGGTTTCTACCCTAAGGTTGATTATGGAGGGCTATTTCTTTTCACCCTTTCATTACATTTCTTTTTAATTCTTCAACCCCTTCTTTCTCCTTTCTCACATTACTCCTTTTTTTTCAATCATACCTAAGGACTTCTAATACAAACTATTTATGATGTCCTTGGGTAGATTCCTCCGGCTCTGGCGGATCATAGGACTGATTTACCTATCCTTAGTCACCTTATATCTCCATGACTGTCCCATGTTGCCATAAAACCATTTTTCTTGAAAATCTCTCAAAGTGTATATGATTGAAAACATGTTTGGAACACTCTGAGAGTTTTGTATTTTCAGAAACACTCCCCCTTTGCATGTGCTTATAAGTTTTGACAGAAATCTGCACATAGAGGGTAGAGTTCGCACTTTTTGAATTGATCTGCTCATGATAGACAATTCTCCACGAGACACGGTTACGTTGCTCAGTTAAAGAGTTCCATTGTCAGTTTTTATGTGACAACTAGCTCTAATAACTAACTTAAAGTTGTAAACACTTCTTGAAAAGAAGGTTAGACCCATGTAAGTTCATGTCTATCACAAGTTTCTCGAAATGGTACATAGATTACTCGTCAATTCATTGGTTCCGACTGAGTCGAGCTCTTTTGAGATTCAAACACCGATCATTAAACATTTTTTATCACATTTTAATCACGTCTCCTCCCCCTCAAAAATAGCATAATCGTGATATTTTTTATATCAACGGATTAAATAACATTTATAAAATATTTTGGGAAGACAGACGGATTTGATTTAAGCATGAATTTGGAACATTTTGCTTTATACTCCCCTTTTAATAAAGCATAATCAATTAAAGGGTTTTAGAGAGAGGTATCTTGAGCACAAAATATTTTGAAAGATTTTGAAAATCTTTTTGAACAATCTTGAAAAGGTGCTCAAGATGATGATGATTTCTCACCAGTTTTAAATGTAGTGCACTGAAGCGTACACTAGATTTTGTCTTTAAAGCACGGGTTTCGTACTGAAATACACGAAAGCCATTTTTATTTTATTTTTTTAGAATTTTTTGAGAAACGACATGTTTTGGAAAACATTTAAAGAACTCTCGCTCAAGCATCTGTACATACCCGTATCATTGTTGAATGACATTTCTAGAAACATACAGAATATCGATTATACGAGAGACATGTCGTGAGAAGAATATTTTTGGATTTTTGATTTTGTATTGTTTTTGTATTTTTGAAAATTTTATATTTTTATATTTTGCTTTTTTTGGTTTTTCAAATTTTGTATTTTGTTTTTCAAAAATATTTACAGCGAAGCTTTTTGGAAAGTCATTTTTAAGAAGATTCGAGAAGACGTTCTAACTCCTCAGGGGTTAGGCTTCGCATTTCAATTCGTCGAACTAAATCGTCAAACCTTTCTTTTGGAAGGGCTTTAGTAAATAGATCGGCGAGTTGGTAATCTGTCTTTACGAAGAATAATTCAACAGTACCTTCTTCGACATGTTCTTTAATGAAGTGATAGAGGACTCTGATATGCTTAGTCTTTGAGTGATGAACAGGATTGCATTATATGGCTATGGCACTTTTCGAGTCACAATACATAGGTATTTTATCGAAAGTAAAGCCATAATTTGTGAGTTGTGCTCTGATTCGCTCCCAGACGGTCAAGTTTTCTCACACAAGCTAGCCACTTGTGAATGGCCAACCGTAAGAAACTTAAAACAGTCTGGAAACAAATGCAATAAAGATCAGGAGAGTATAGTGTTTCCCCGGGTCGTTATGTCCCAGCGAGCTATGCGATGAATCACCAAACGAATAGTGATCGAGATGATTTGAACGGAAAAGAGAATTGAATTATTATAACTACAGAAAAAGTCTATAAATTACAAGGGCTTAAATGCAAATTAAGGAGAATTAAAAAGATAAAAAATATTAAATAAACGCTATCACTATTTGCAAAATGATGTTTTTGATTTTTTTCTTTTATAAAATTTAAATTAAAAACTACGCGACGTACAAAAGAAAATGTAAAACTTAAACAATATAAATCCTAAAAATATGAAAATGACATTTTTACAAACCTAATGATAAAAGAAAATTTATAGAAAAAGAAAATTATTTTTAAAACTATTTATCTAATTATTATTAATTAAAAACTATTTTTAACTATTTAATTATACACTAAAATACAAGAAAATATGAAATAAAGCTTGAAAAATAAAATTGTGACTTAGAAAAATCTAAAATAACTAAAGAGAATTTTCAAAACTAATTTTATATTTTTCTGATTATTTTTGTATTTTCTATGAATTAAAAACTATTTAAAACTACTTAAATTGCTTAAAAATACAAATTTAACTAAGAAAAATCTGGAAAAATATTTTTTTGACTTTTTATATTTATCTTAACTTAAGAAAAATGAAAAATTATTTTTTTGAAACTTTTCTGAATTAATTGTATTAAAAGCTAATTAAAAAGGCTTAAAAACTGTTTTAAATAAAGAAAAATAGCAAAATGACCTAGAAAAATCTGAAAAATTCAAGATAAGCCTAAAATAATATTATAAATCTAGGAAAAATATAAAAACAAGGGCTTGTGTGAAGGAATATGAAACTGCAAAGATAAGTGCTTAAGAATAAGCACTTGGAATAAGCCACAAGCTACAAATGAGCACCAAACTGATACAGAAGTTACAATATGTTAAAACTACTTAAAAACAACTAATATCAACTATCTCAAACCTCTAAAACACAAGTTGCTATGATTATGATGATTTGAGCAAAATGCTAAAAACAGGTTTGGGAGCTACTTTTAAGCTAAAGAATAAGCACTTAAATAAGCTGGAAACTAGAAAACAAATGTTGGAACTTAAAGAAGACCTGGCCAAGAACCTATAAACCAAAAACTAGACCTGGAAAAGTTCTTATGAGATTTTGACAAGCCCTGCACACACCCTGTGCAGACTCAGTGTATGCTGAGTCAGTGCACAGGGCATTTTTGCCCAACTTGACAAGCCATTTTAGAGCTTCTACAAAATTACCAAAAATCAGCAAAAATCATAATAAGAAACTAGACCAACTTAAGTTATAAAACCCAAAGTTTCACTTGATTTGACCCAGAAATGAGTTTATTAAAAATCATCCCAGTTGGGCTCAAACCAGATTTTTCATGTTTTTGACTTTTGAAACAGAATTGAAAGGTTGACTTTAATGAGTTTTGAGCTTAAATTGTGGACAGATGTTGATGAGTTATGGTGAAATAAAACTAATGCAATCTATTTCTATGATATATAAGCCTAAATACTGATTTTGATCAACTGATTCAACCAAGTGTGATCACAAGAACAGTTTAACTGCACTTTTGACTTTTGCTACTCTAGTTGTGCAAATAACTGATCAAACTGACTCTATTACAACTATATAGGACCTAAGAAACAGAGATTACCCACTGAACAAACTTCTAACTTAGACTAAGAAACAAATCCAAACACTCCTTTCAGACTAGAAACTTAAACTAGCAGCTTCTTTCCTCAACCTTGATCTAATCTAACAACTCAATTAGATTATATCCACTAACTAAAGCATTTATCCCTACAAACTAACATATGATCACAGGTATTGAAATAGTGTAAGTCATGAGTTAAGATTGAAACAAAAATTGGACTCAAGCACTTACAAGATCTTGCCAAGGCTGTAAGCTAAAGAATCAATGGCACAGAGCAATAAGTCACTACCCAAACTTATCTCAACCCATTTCCATCACTGCAACTCCCAATGTCATCACTAACCCATATTGAGCTTCATAGTTGACTTTCGTTGACCAATTATGAAAATTATGCAATACCCACAGAAGTTGATCCACTTAACTTAAGTAACTTTTAAGAAGCTAAAACAAATTATCTTGAATCACTCAAACAGCTTAAGACTTAATTTTGACAAGACATGATTTTGGCGGGAAATATAAAGAAAACATAAAACTGGAATTTGATTGCTAAAACTGATGCATTGATACACAAATTACTTGTTCCTTACATAAAAACTTGAAACCCAACTAAAAGATTACATTTAAAAATTAAAACGATTACATAAGAATTTAAGTAATTGGTCTAAAACAGTGACAACTTGCTTCTTCTGCTTTCTCTCCCTCTTATAAGCTTCATTAGGGGTTCTCTTCTCATTCCTAGCCATTGATTTGGCCCTTTTGATCTCCACCCTTGGTTTCTTATTTTGGCGCCAAAAATGAAGATAATGGAAAAATCCACTATCTCTGATAACTTGTAGATGAGGAAGCATTTAATGTTCTTTGGAGTTTGGTGGAGGTGGGGGAACATGGAAAGGTGAAGGTGAGCTGGGGGGATGGGATGTAGAGTGTTAGCAGGCTAGTTGGTGGGGAAGAAAGACTTTGGCGGGGTGTGTTTGTTTGACTGGGATTTGACCAGGGTATATTAAAAGGGAAGGGGGTCAAAAAGGAAGGGTCCAAATGGTTGGCAGGGGTCACAGGTTGTTATGGCAGGGGGTCACAAAGGAGTTATGACTTGGTCCAAAGGGCTTGAATTAATACAAGGACTTGTTTTGCCATTTCTGAAAATCAAGGGACCAATTCTGCCAATATCTCAAAGTTTTTCCAAGGGACCATAACTGACAAGCTTCAATAGTGCAAGGACCAAAATGGACATTTTCAAATTTCCAAGGACTATTTTTGCCAAATTTGAAACTTGAAGGTCCAAACTTGTAATTTCTCAAAACTTTTGATATTTTTCACCAAAGGACTAATTTTGACAACTTATGATTTTAAAAGGACCTTTGGTGATTTAAATAAGTGCTCAGGGACTATTTTTGACAACTTTTGAAACTTGGGGGACTGAAACTGCCAATTATGCAAACTTAGCTCATTTTTCATCTGATTTTAAACATTTTGTATATGAAACATATAAAATGCAATTTTGAGATATTTTCAGTATTTTGATGCATTTCTGAGTATTTTTAAACGTTTTGCAGTTCAGATTTAACCAAAAATGATGAGTATTTACACACTCATCATGCTCTCATCCAAAGAACTTGAGCACAACACGCAGATAGAGATACATACTCAGTTTCAGCGGTTGAAAGTGCAGTGCAATCTTGTTTCTTTGAAGACCAGCTGACTAACTTTTCACCCAAAAATTGTGCTCCCCCGGATGTACTTTTTTCTGTAACTTGATCACCTGCGTGGTCCGCATCTGAAAAGGCAATTAGATCAAATCCGGATTCCTTCGGATACCAAAGACCCTTGTGAATGGATGTCTTCAGGTACCGAAAGATCCTTTTAACCTCTTTGAGGTACAGTTCGGTAGGCTTTGCCTGAAACCGTGCTAATAGGCAAACAGCAAAATGAATATCTGGTCGACTAGCAGTAATATACATCAGAGAACCAATCATGCTCTTATATTTCTTCGGATCAATAATTTTCCCAAACAAATCGGCTCCAATTTTTGGTGAAGTTACCATTGGTGTGCCAACAGAGTCACAATTATCCATACCATGATTTTTGAAAATCTCAGTTGTATATTTTGCTTGATTTATAAAAATTCCACGTGGGGATTGATGTATTTTTAAACCAAGAATGAATTTTAGTTCCCCCATCATGGACATTTCAAATTTGCTTTTCATGAGATTTTCAAAATGTTTTGAAAGATTCGGATTAGTGGACCCAAAAATGATGTTGTCCACGTAAATCTGAACAATCAAAATGTCGTTTTTGCATTTTTTGTAAACAAGGGATGATCAACCGTTCCTTTGGTGAAATTGTTAAGGATAGGGAAAGAGGAAAGTTCGTCATACCACGCTCGTGGAGCTTGCTTTAAACCATAGATAGCCTTTTTGAGTTTGTAGACGTAGTCTGGATGTTCCATGTCTATGAAGCCTTCTGGCTGACTTACGTACACTTCTTCTTTCAGAGTTCCATTCAAGAACGTGGTCTTAATGTCCATCTGATAAACCGTTATGTTTTTGTGAGCGGCATAAGCTAAGAATATCCTGAATGCCTCAAGCCTAGCTGTTGGGAATTATGTGAAGTATGGATTATGCTGATGTTAATGCCGAAGGGATTCTGCTGAAGTAGTGTGGAATCTGCCGAAGACATAATTCTGCTGAAGAATATAGTCGATAGTTTGTTTCTGCGGAAGTTGTTATTCCGTGTTTAGTGTATTTAGTTTGGATATACATGAGCTTTATTAGGAAGTGATTGTGTATATCTTATTTAGTTTTATGTTTATACGTTTCTTGGGAAACGGTTTAGGGTTTTGTTTAGGGTTCCTTGTCTATAAAAGGAACACAATAGTATGAGTTATGTACCGATTGGAAAAACAAAGTATTAGTTAATAAAAAAAGATCCATAGAGGATCACAGAGTTCTTAGTTATTTGTGTTGCTTGTGTTTATAATTCCGCTATTAAATACAAGTTGTAGATATTGTCTTTTACTGTGCTTGTGATTACATAGGCATAGCTAACGATCCACGAGCTCAAGATCTATCAAGGTCTGCTAGTTTCAACAAGTGGTATCAGAGCCTCGTGAGAGTCTCTACGATACTAAGAGCTGTTCTTTAGTTTAAACCTTTCATTCACTACATTCTTCACCATGTCTGGAATTGTGGACGATGTTGAAGTTACCAACAACAACAACAATCCTCCCCTACAACAACAACATGCCTCCCTACAACAGCTTAGTCTATCCAACAGCAATGCTAAGTTTCCATACTTGAAGCGAGAAGAGTATGATCTTTGGGCCATGCAGATGTAAACTGGATTTCAAACATTGATTGGAATCTCTGGTCAATTGTGCAGAAGGGAAACAGTTTAAAAAGGACAACCTCTGATCCTGATGGAACTGTTGTTATTATTCCTCCAAAATCTGCTGATGAAATCCTGGCAGTTCAAAGAGAGCACAAGGTGAGGACTATACTTCTTCAGGCGATACCTCAAGATCACTTGAGTGACTTTCATTATATGGTTGATGCTAAAGATATATGGTTGGCGATCAAGGCTAAGTTCGTAGGGAATGAGGAGTCTAGGAGGATGAAAAAGTCCATGCTGCGACAACAATTTCAAGACTTTCACATCACTGAAGAGGAAGTAATTCACAAGGGCTACAACAGATTTCACAAGATCTTAAGTCAGTTAAATCAGCTACAAGCAAAACCAGATAATGATGATTGTAATTCTAAGTTCTTGAGATCATTACCTTCATCTTGGCTGCAGGTGAGCATTGCTTTAAAAGCAAAAGGAGGTCTGGATATGCTTACTTTTGATGAGCTGTATAACAAACTTAAAGCTCTTGAACATGATGTAAAAAGTCCTTTTCGATCATCATCTACTACTGGTCACACAGCTTTTGTTGGAGCTTCTATCCCAAAGATGTCACATGCTCCAATTCCAACTTATTCATCATCATCCTATACCAACACTCCATCGAGTTCTCAATCTAGAGGTATAATGGAAGATGTGCTTGGATCCTTCTTTGCTAAATATGATCCTCAGCAGGAACTTGCCTATAAGGACTTTGATCAGGTGGATCCACTGGAGATGGAAGAGATGAATCTGAGGTGGCAGGTGGCTATGTTATCCATGGATATCAAGAGGTTTGAGCGAAAAGCTGGGAGGAGGTTTGGCTTCCAAGGAAGAGATCCAGCTAGGTTTGACAAAAGGAATGTCAAGTGCTTTACATGTCAACAGATGGGTCACTTCTCCAGAGAGTGCAAAGATAGAAATGCTGGTGATGAGACGAGATACTCTACTTATCAGCAGAATCAACAAGATGCTGGAAAGACCTCAGCTGCTTTGGTCACTATTGATAAAACTGTGGACTGGACGCAACACGAGCATGAGAATGATGATGATCTCGGTGGTGACAATACTGGGTTGTTTGCAGGATGTACTTCAGAGGATAGGCATGATTAGATTGCCTTGATGGGAATCTCTCAGGTACAAAATTGTTTGTTTGGTTGTAGTGAGCATTATAATGAACTCAAAGAAGCTTATGATATTTTGAAACCTAAATATAATGAATGCTATGTTGAGGTTGAAGCTTATAAACAAGCTTTAAAAACATTAGAAAGACAAAAGGTTTGGTTTCAGAAGAATCAAATAGCTTATGATGAAAAAATTAGGATATTAGAGAGTGATCTTGAATGTTCTAATAATGAGTTAAAAAGATCTGAGAAGTTAAAAGCAAATGTGATGTCAGAAAATCTAGAGTTGAAAGAGAAACTAGATGAGGAAATTGCGAGAAACAATGAATATCAAATGTCTGGTAAAAGCTTAAATATAATTATCTATACTAGTCAATCTCAGACGCATCCAATAGGTTTATGGTTTAAAAAGTATGTAGGTCCAGAAGCTAAATATGATGGGCGTAAATCTACACAACCAGGCCTAGCTAATTTTGTGAAAGAAGGTCACCTACATACTGTCCGTGGACCTATTAGAGGTGAGTTCATGCCCACTGACCTTTCTATTTCTGTTGACTTTGATGGATCATGTGACTTGTCAGACCCTAAAACTTCTACTAATGACTTTGTCTCTTGTGTTAACAGTGACAAGTCCTCCGAGCAAGGGTCTATAGAGTGTGATTCAAATGACAAGTCTGACCTCCCCAAGTCTGACCTTCCTAAGTCTTCACCCCTGCCTGCACCCAAGACTACCTATAAGCATGTCAGAGTTGCTGCCAAGGAATCAACTTCCAAGACAGTTTCCTCTGAAGACCTGATTTCTAATTCTTTGCATAATAATTCTGTTAAAAACAATTCTTTTCATCGTTTTGGTTTGAATACTTCCGCTTGTAATAGAACATCTTTTGGTTTGAATAAATCTTCTAAACAGAAGACATGTTTTGTGTGTGGAAGTAAATTTCATTTAATTAAGGATTGTGATTATCATGAGCAAAGAACGGGTAGGTGTGGTGATTCTAGGACATCTAGACCAATGTGGACCAATGTTAATGCTATACCACCTTATGTTCCACAAGCATCTTATACTGATTCTCCTTTTACTTGGAGAAGATCTTATGCTAAACCATATGTGCAACCAACAAGTTCATATTTTAATAATGGTTTTTGGCCTGGATATGTTGACTCTATGAATGCTGGGAAAGGGTATAGGGATACTGCTGTCAAGTCCTCAGCAGGTTGTTCTTGGAATCAAAGGGGATCTAAATTTCAATGGAAACCCAAGAACAATAGTGGATCTTTTACATCTGCTTGGCATAACTCTAATGATCCACAAGGCAGGTTCAAGTCAGCAATGACATGAGCCTCCATAGTGTACTAATATTTGTATATTTTTTTTGTTGTTGTAGGATCATCCCCTTAAGCATAAGGATATTGGAATAGTTGACAGTGGTTGTTCAAGAAGTATGTCTGGAAACAGGGATCTAATGCATAAATTTGTACCTATTGAAGGAGGAGGCAATGTGACCTTTGGTGGAAGTGATGGGAGAATTACTGGGAAAGGGACCATCAAAACACCTCAACTAGATTTTGAGAATGTATACTTTGTCAAGGAACTCCAACACTTTAATTTGTTCTCAGTCTCACAAATCTGTTACACCAAGAACAAAGTACTCTTCTCAGAGGATGAATGTCTTGTGCTGTCTAAAGACTTCAAACTCCCAGAAGAAACCTCAATTCTGCTGAGAGTTCCTCGAAATCACAATCTTTATACATTCAACTTAACTGATGTTAAACCAGAAGGTGACTTAACTTGTTTGGTGACCAAAGCAACTCTGGATGAGTCTACCAAATGGCATAGGAGGATGGCTCATGTAAACTTCAAGACCATAAACCAGCTCTCTAAACTGAGTCTTGTTGAAGGTCTACCTTCCAAAGTTTTCACCAATGATCATAATTGTGTTGCATGCAACAAAGGAAAGCAACACAGAGCCTCATACAAAGCTGTTACTGCTGTGAGCATTATTTCTGAACCTCTTCAGTTGCTTCATATGGATCTGTTTGGTCCAACTCAAATAAGAAGCATAGATCACAAGTATTTTTGTTTGGTTATCACTGATGGCTTTAGTAGATTTTGTTGGGTATTCTTTCTGAGGACTAAAGATGAAACATCACAAGTGCTGAATGACTTCATTACCCTTGTGGAAAATCAGTTGAACAAGAAGGTTAAAGGAATCCGGTGTGATAATGGGACAGAGTTCAAGAATGCTGTACTTATAGAACTCTGCAGGTCTAAAGGTATTAAAAGGGACTATAGCACTCCAAGAACCCCACAACAAAATGGGGTGGCTGAAAGGAAGAATAGGACCTTGATAGAGGCTGTAAGATCAATGCTAGCAGACTCTAAGTTACCCACTATGTTTTGGACTGAAGCTGTTGGCACAGCATGTTATGTGCTGAACAGGGTATCCATTACTAGACCTCACTTGAAAACACCATATGAACTTTTGTTTGGGAAAGTTCCTGCTATACACTACCTCAAACCTTTTGGCTGTCAAGTGACAATTCTTAATACTAGTGATCCACTTGGTAAATTTGATGAGAAGGCTGATGATGGTTATATTGTGGGCTATTCAGCTCATAGTAAGGCTTACAGGGTGTATAACTTGAATGCTAGAAAGATAGAGGAGACTTTGAACCTGAGATTTCTTGAAGATAAGCCGAATGTTCAAGGACAGGGTCATGTGTGGTCTTTTGACCTTGATTACTTAACAGATTATTTGGGTTATTCTAGACATTTGGCTAACCAAAATGCAGGTTCTCAAGAGTCTCCTACTAACAATGCAGGTACATTGGATGTTGATTCTGACAGTGAGCTTGACGATGGTGAACAACCTATTACTGTGACTTCTTTCTCCACTAACAATTTTGTAGGAAATTCTTCTAAAGATGGTGCTGATGAGAGTGATGATGATTCACAATATGCTGAAGACCTTGCTAGGTTAAAGAAACAGGAGTATGCAGCTAACCTAGAAGCTGAGAGAAATGCTGAAGAGAGTGCCAGAGAAACCTTCAGTGGAAACAATCATTCTGCTGAAAGTGATCCTGTTTCTCCTATCATCTCCAAATCTGCTGAAGGACATGCGGTTTCTACTCCTATTTCTACTAGAGAGTCAACAGACCTTGGAGAACCTTATACCCGTTTTCCAAGACCTTCTGATCTTGGTCATCATCAACCAAAAGCTGGCATCTTCACCTCACCCTCCTATGATACTGACTTTGAACCCACAGTGACTAATCTTGATTCCTCCATTGATGTCAACACCACTGCTACTAAAAGGATCAACAATGCTCATCCACAGTCCAATATTATTGGTGATCCTAATGCACCTGTTAGAACTAGGGGCACTGTGTCAAGTTCTAAATATGGTCAAGTGGCTTTTGTCTCTTATGTCTCCAATCAACAAAGAGACAATCATACAGACTATGAACATTGTCTGTTTGCCTGCTTTCTCTCTCAAATGGAACCAACTAGTGTTACTCAAGCCCTTGAAGATTCCAGTTGGCTTGAAGCAATGCAGGAAGAAATGCAACAATTTCAAAATCAGCAGGTATGGATCTTGGTACCACTACCTGATGGAAAGTATGCAATTAGAACTAAATGGATCTTGAAGAATAAGAGAGATGCCAGAGGTGTTGTTATCAAGAACAAAGCAAGATTAGTTGCTCAGGGTTATAGACAAGAGTTGGGAATTGACTATGATGAGGTGTTTGCACCTGTTGCTAGAGTTGAAGCCATTCGGATATTTTTGGCTTATGCATCCTACATGGGTTTTATGGTATATCAAATGGATGTTAAAGGTGCTTTCCTGTATGGAGAAATAGAAGAGGAAGTTTATGTCACTCAACCTAAAGGATTTGAAGACCCAGATCATCCTAATCATGTTTACAAAGTAGTCAAAGCTCTATATGGACTTCATCAGGCACCCAGAGCTTGGTATGCTAGGCTTTCATCATTTCTGCTGAAGCATGGCTATAGAAGAGGTGCAATTGATAAGACACTTTTCCTTAAGAAGAATTCCACAGACATCATTCTTGTGCAAGTGTATGTGGATGATATTATTTTTGGATCCACAAACAAAGCTTGGTGCAGAGAGTTCGAGGAGCTTATGAAGGGAGAGTTTCAGATGAGTGCTATGGGGGAGTTGACTTTCTTTTTGGGTCTCCAAGTTCAGCAGAAACCTGATGGTATCTTTATCAGTCAGGACAAATATGTGAGGGACATCTTAAAGAAGTTTGGTATGGAAAGTGTAAGGACTGCCACTACACCCTATGAAGCTCCAAAGACAAAGACCAACAATGAAGTAGATCCACCAATAAATGTTCATTTATACAGATCTATGATTGGCTCTTTGATGTATTTAACAGCTTCCAGGCCTGATATAACTTTTGCTGTGAGTGTTTGTTCGAGACATCAAGTTACTCCACTTACTTCCCATCTCAATACTGTTAAGAAGATCTTTAAGTACCTCAAAGGCCAACCTCATCTAGGCCTTTGGTACCCAAAAGAGTCTCCATTTAAGCTGGAAGCATAGAGTGATAGTGACTATGCTGGTGCAAATCTGGATAGGAGGTCCACCACTGGAGGTTGCCAATTCCTTGGAAAGAGATTGATTTCTTGGCAATGCAAGAAACAAACAACTGTGGCTACCTCATCTACTGAAGCAGAGCATGTTGCTGCTAACTGCTGTGGACAGGTTCTTTGGATACAAAATCAATTGTTGGATTATGGGTATAACTTCATGAACACAACAATTTTTATTGATAATCAAAGCACCATATGCATTGTTAAAAATCCAGTTTTTCACAGTCGAACAAAACATATTGAAATCAGACACCACTTTATAAGAGATGCATATGACAAACATTTGATAAAAGTGGTTAAAATTCACACTGATGATAATGTGGCAGATTTGTTAACAAAGGCTTTTGATGGACCAAGGTTTCAGCACCTTGTGGTCCATATCGGTATGCTTAACCCTTAACTGCAAAGTTTTAGGGGAGGCATAGGCCTCAGGGGAGGCATATGCCTCAAGGGAGGATTTGTGTACACTTTGCATGTTCTTATGTAATTTTGTAGGTTTAGTGTATACTATTGGTTTGTTTTGCTTTTCACTAACACTAACCAGCTAATGTAATCTTAGTTTGTCTTTCTTTGTTAGTTTGTGTGTTTCTCTGTGTTTGTTCTGTTTTGCAGATTGGTTATACAAGTTGGAATTTACCATGGTTGTTAATTTGGAATATGGTCAAGAAAGCTCTAAAGCTTGTTTCTACTAATTCAAAGTGCTGAAGCGTGTTTCTACTGAATTCAAAGTGCTGAAGTGAACTATTTGTTTCCACTGAAGAAAATGTACTGAAGTTATTATGTTCATACAAGAGAAGTACTGAAGCAAATTGTTCATTCATTAATTCGAGAAACAGTTTACAGCTTACAGAGTACAATCAACATCAAATGCAACTACATGATCTACTAATCCTAATCTAGTTCTTATCATCTATTCCAACATCTAATAGGCTATTGGATATGCATGATCGCTAACATCTTTCACACTAGATGCTGGATATGCATTTGTCAAGTCTTGCATAACCACCCATTCAATCTATCCCGATGGCTGGAGATGCACGACTACTATGACGAGGATGCTAAGGATCAAAATGATATGGATGGATTGATGAAGAAGTTGATGATGACGATGACCACGCATGATGATGGAGAAAAATAATATGTCCTTTGTGGTTCATCTATTTATTTCAACCAAAATGCAATCCATCCACCATCCTTAAGCATTTCCTCTATACGATGTGTGTTGATGCACCAAAACCTGGTGCCGAAAGACCAAGAACCACCTCTCTATCCTTAGGGAGTGGCGGATTCCTGGCTCGTGGCCTTTGTTGAGGCTGAGGTGCTGGAGGTTGGGAGTAAAATGTTCTCTCCTTATAGGAGTCATCAGAATCATCAGAAGATTCACTTGGGTTCACTACACTGTCATCTTCTGAAGAAGGGAGAGAGGGTGATTTCCTTGGTCGTGGATATGGTTGAGGAAAGTAATGAGGCCAAGGGTTTGAATCATCACTTGATGATGATGATGAGGATGATGTTGTGAGATCAATGATCTCTGGCTTAGTACTCATGGTTGATTGTGGTTAATTTTGGAGCATTGATGGAATTAGGGTTTATGATTATATTTGGGGGTTTTTGATGAAGAGTTATGTGTGCATTTGGATTCTTTTGTAGACAGTTTCAAGACTTAATGAGATTTAATGCGTATAGTTGAAACAGTAAAAAGATATTTACTGAAGCTTCTTGAATACGAGAACTATTTCTGCTGATCGGTATTCTTCAGCAGAATGGCTAGTGTTTCTGCCAAAGTTGAAAGTTAAATTGGGTAAAAGTAGCAGTCCACGTCAGCTCTGGTCAACAATTTGACCAAAATTGGGAAATTACTACTTATTCGCTATTCGCATATCTTCGTCTCAAATTAAACGATTCCTTCTTCACTCACGTTCAAAACACTTCCACTTGTGTGAATCTTAACCCTAACTTACGATTTTTCTCATGGCGCTTCAATTCAAGCATGATCATAATAAAGTCGCTTTTCTTGGAACGGCTAAGGGTGATGAGTTGTATAGACCAATGGTTGAATTCTTAACGAGGTCAAAGATTCATTATGCTTTAACACATTCTCCGAATGCTATATATGAATCGTTGGTTACTCAATTTTGGGCGACTGCTACAAAACGGAGTGATACAGAGATTGTTGCAGTTATAGACGGAACAGAGCATGTGGTGACAGATAAGCGGATTAGAAGACAACTTCGTTTGAATGATGAGAATGGAGTTTATCATTCTAATGCTGCTGTGGTACTTGATGGGCTAAGAGCAATTGGATATCAAGGTACAAGGATTGACATGTGGTTAAAGAATCAGCTTTGTCCTATGTGGAGGTTTTTGGTTCATACATTGCTTCAGTGTGTAAGCAATAAATCAGGAGGATGGGATCAATTTTCTACTCATTTGGGAAGTGGTATTATATGTTTATCTCAGGGTTTAACTTATAATTTTTCTAAATTTATTTTCGACAATATGGTTGAGAATATAACTAGGAAAAAGAGCAAGTTTTTGATGTACCCTAGGTTCTTACAGGTGATCTTAAATGTTACTACCCAAACCCAAGCTTTTTATCCCATAGGAGCTTTAACTTCTAAGCTGTTTGCTTCAATGAGAACTAAGTTCGAGGGGACACATTATCCTTCTTGGCAGCTATGTTGCCTCAGGGGAATGAGGCTGCTGATGAGGATAATGATGTTAATATACCTTCTACCAATGTTACTGCTGCTGGTAATCCTTCAGTTGTTATGGATGAGGGCCCTTCTAATACTGCTGAAGCATCTAGTGTTTCTCCTGACCTACCTCCACCTATACCTTCACCTAGATCTAGTCCTAGTCCACCACCTACTCAAGTTTCTCTTGATGATGTTGAGCATGAAACTGATAGACAGCCCACACCTAGTCCTATTAGGAATCAATTTGATGAAGGATTTCCTAATTTTGAGCATATACATATTTCTCCTGAAAGGCCAGTGATGCTTCCATTACCACTGAGCAATCAGCTGGTGGAGCTGAGGACCCTATTACACTTACATCTATATATGCTCTAGTGAACAGGTATGCAGGTGAGGTGGCTGATCTAAAGAAGGAGCTTACAGAGACCAAGTCTACTCTTGGTGGTCAGATTGTGGAGTTGCAGTCTAAAGTTAAGCACTTGGAGGAACAACTTGAAAAAAGGGGCAAAAGGAGAATGTTGGTTTCTTCTGATGAGGAGCAAGAAGAGACTCAGCTTGCATCACTAGGAATCTTGGATGATGCAACTCTAACAACTGATGGTTCTTCTCCTGTTGCTGCTGAATCTTCAAAGAAACGGGAAACAGTTGTGTTTACAAAGAAGAGGAAAAAACTGTTGGAAATGTATATATTTACAAACACGTAAATGTCCGGACTCGAACTCGTGACCACGGGATTGCACACATTAGCGAATGAGAATTAAAGTTAATAATTAATGTTTATGTTTACGATTAATTATTGCACATTAAGTCCGGTTAACGATCGTTAAGTATTTAACGGAAAAATGACTAACGACCGTTAAATGAAAAGAGAAAGGACTAGAAATGGAAAACTTGGAAAAGTTATGGGTTTTCCCTTGGGCTTTCTACATGGCCGGCCAAGGGGGGCTTCCCAAGCCCTAATTCATAACTTGATCCCAAAGTTTCCCTACTAGTATATAAAGAGGGTTAGGTTCTAGGGTTTCACACACTTGTGCATTGAATTAACCCTAGATCTCTCCTCTCCTCTCTCTTGTCCCATTTTTGGCCGAACACCCCATTTGTAAGGGAGTTTGGCTTCGTTTTTCTTAAATGAAGACTTGTGTTAGATCTAGCAATCGCTTGATTCGTTGGTTAATTCGTGTGTACAAGAACGTGGTTGTAAGACACTATTCTTACACCATTTGGTTTGAGTTGTAGAACGGTAAGGGACAACTCTTTAAACCACTTCTTTGGTTTGCTCTAGAGATCTGACATTCACAAGAGGTACGTTACGCATACTTTCAGTTAATTAATTTATTTGTTATGATCTTTAAGTCTTCCGCTGTGTACTCTTGATGTCTTTATGTTTTATTGTATTTTATATATCATGAACTAAACAGTGGAATCACGAGCCTCGTATAACAAGTAATTAATTACTGAAACACATAAATAAAATAAACATGTTGTGTTATTATTTGTATGTGTAGATCTAGGGTTTGCAAAACCTAAACCCTAATATTTTTAGGGGGGCGTTTTTTTGGTGCCCTAATTAGGGTTTTGTAAACTAAAGTTTTAATTGGATTAGAAACCCTAGGATGCATGCAACTTTATGTGTATTGCGTAACTCTGTTTAATTGCATTAATTGTTAAGTGTAATTTTATGTCCATGATAATTATCTGCATGTTTTATCATGGATCTGCTTTTATTGTATGTTCTACTTGTCTAAGTGATATACACTAAATTATGATAGATCTAAAATTGGGGAAGACCTCAATCATTATTAATTTAATCAATTATGTGCTATGTGGTATGTATTTAATTTTGACTTACGCAATCGATGAATCGATGAATGTGGCTCACCTTGTACATAGATGAAAACGGGTGAAAGTCTTAATTAAATATATGCATATTGACAGATCTAGAATTGGTTATTAATAGGATATATCAAAAATGTTTGCATGTGGCTATTTGATATGCATGACTTTTATTTGTTATGCATTCATTGTTTATTTATTTATTTTTACAAATACTTGCTTGTTTGATATGTGTAACAAGGGTATTTTTACAAGAAAAATAAACTGACCTAAACAAT
Organism: Chrysanthemum makinoi; assembly: GCA_910596185.1. Lineage (NCBI taxonomy): Eukaryota > Viridiplantae > Streptophyta > Magnoliopsida > Asterales > Asteraceae > Chrysanthemum > Chrysanthemum makinoi. Next base: position 302,137,491 of record OU343222.1, read on the forward strand.
GGTGAAACATGTATTTTTAAGCATAGTAATCATAATCGTTTAATTGATTGGTGACTTTGGTACAAATGGTCTGAACGGCTTACCATTAGAATGAACTATAAAGGGGTTAATAAAGAAGTGCGCACAGTCACACTGAAAGGATGTCTAAGGTTATGCTTTAGCGCTTACCTGGACCTCTGCCCCCTGTAAGTTCGAATGGAGCTACTTAGTAAGCCATTAAATGTGCAAGATCATCTTAAGGGCGAATTAGTTTTAATTCCATGCGCCACTTCGGTGGTAATTATCCGAAACACTAAGTGTTTACACTTATGCAAAAGTACGGTATAATGGATGATAATTAATACTAAATTCCTTGATTGGTGAATCCAATACCTCAATTGAAGTTTGATGATGAAAAGCTTATACATTAAAACAAGATATAAATGTTTTAATAAAAACTATGTTACGAAGATGAATGCATGGCATCTTTGTACATATTTGATTTGACATCAAAATTACTACCCTTTAATTTAAGTTATATGCCATCCAACGAAATGGAAACACCTAAGATTACTTTTTATTTGCGTGAGATCGTGACTTAGATCGTAATCAAAGGGTAAAATGTCCACGTGTCGTGAGAATGGGCATGGACGATTTTGTAGTTTCTTAAGTTGGATAACTTAATTGAGTTTTGTAGTGAGAACTGGCAACTCAAGGCATAAGATGGGATAAAACATGTTTACATGGCGATTGAAATTGGCTATATGTAAATCCCATAAATCTAGGAATTGCAATTGAAATTGGCAATTGAGCAAAAGCTCTACCACTTTGTATAAGGTTCATTACTAGCAGATCAACTGATGTGATGAGATTATGACAATTTGGATCCTAGTTTTTCAGTGAAAATTAAATGGTTATATGATTATGAACCATGGGTAATTAATTTTCTTGAAAAAGGTTAATTATCGAAAATACTAAAATTCAATTTTGTAATTCTTTTGAATGTATAAATGCAACATTTAACCGTAAACGAGGTTTAGTCTTTGATCAGTAAATTGATCCATTCTGCTTTCAAAAAATGTTTGATCGAGAATACTTTACTGAAAAGACAAACGAAGTCTCTTTTCCATGGGAGAAGCATTAGACTCAATCCTATTCCTTTTCATGAATAAGAAAGGTATAATAGGAACGTTTGAATTGTCTAAATTCTAATGTAACTCATAGCAATGAATTGCACATCATATTTTCCATAAAGATTTCATTACCCTCATTTGGTGAATGAATCCTTTTGTAACAAACATGACGTTTGGTTAACTGGAAAACATGTATATGAGTTGCAAAATTAGAAGCTAGACAAATTACCGCGAAAATTGGTAAAAGGCAAACTAGCATATTTTATCTAGTTGTTTTGCTTTAGCCTTTAAAGGTACTACATACCAGTATGGGGATGATAGGCCTGTTAAGGAAGAAATTGCATAACAAATTTTTCGAGTTAATAACATTGATGGATATTCCATTATTCATAGAGTAGAATACACCTTTTAGTACCTTAGTAATGATTACGTATGGTTCTTTAAAGATGTAGAAAGTAAAAAGTAAGCAAGTTGTTTTCACTGGTTATGCAACACTTACAATGTTGTCAGATTCAGTGGGAGCATTTGTGTTGCATTACTGAATTAGAAGTTGTTTATTGATTTCTAATTCAGTGGGAGCTACATGCCTTATTTCCGGTGTAGTAACCTAGATTATCTTCAAAGATAATTACTTTCCAATTGTAGGAACTTATTTTTTTTAAGGAGAGTCATGTGCGTTTCCTTACTAATCAATATATTACTACATCTACTTGTTATATCTACGACACAAATCATATTAATCAAATAAACAAACATGTATCGTGTTGTTTATCTGCTACATGATGTTGTTCCGTGCACAAGTGGGAGAAATCTTTATTGTGTGCAAGGTACAACACATATTAATATGATTTAAATGAATTCTCTTGACTGTAAAGTAAGAGAATAACGTTCTAATAGGAAATATACATTTAAATATGTATGATTGCCCTATTAAGAACATGTGTCAAGATGATAACAAAGACTACTTTATTTTCAATATTTATGTCATTCAATATTTAAGAAACACTTGTAGTTACAATTTATGTTACGTGAGAACGTGAACTAGATTATAGCCCAAGGTAAAAATATCCACGTGTCGTGAGAACGAGCATGGATGATTTTGCAGTTTCTTACATTGAACCTTTCGTTGAATGACATAATTAAATGAAGTAATCTAATACTACTTTGAATTTAAGTATTCGTTGAATGACTTAAATATATGTAGTAAATATTAACTTGAAATATTAATTGAAACCTGAGGTGGTGTTCATAATTACTTTAATTATAAATGTTTATGATTTTGTAAAGTCACAAACATGAAGTCTTTTAATACAAGACTTAGAATATAAAGTAAGACGTTAACTTGCTATGTTTTAAGACATATGCATGAAGTCAATGAGTTGATCAATGACTTATAACATATAGTGGGATTATAACTAATTGTCTTTTGACTTGGTCAAGAATATTTGTGTTATAATACATGAAATTGACTTGGTAATTCTATTGTACCATTAAGTTTTACTTTGTTGGTAAATAAGTAAGCCAAAGGTAGATGGTTATCTTAAATATTGTTAGATTATCTTACAATATTTATTCTAATGAAATACCATAGTTTTATGGTATGTTCAATTAGAAGAATCAAAATCTATTGGCATATTTGATTCAAGATAACTATAGTTTCTTCCACATGTTATCAAGGTTAGAATATTGAGTATAGATTAAATATACTCAATAAGACTCCAACCTAGAAGATTAAATAAGACACCATTTGTTTATGGAATGTGATGAATCACATTAAGTCTTATAATGAAGTTCTGAATTTGTTAAACTACTTGTACAGTGAGTTGTAACAAACTGATGTCAGGAACTATCAATGTGTTTTGTAATATCCCAAAAGAGAACGATGTATTGTTGCTCTACTTGCTAAACTATTTAAAGGTAATCTTTAAATTTTCAAAGGCAAGTGGGATTTTTCATTAGATCTTGAAAGATTGAATTACAAAATACATAATCTTCTAAAATGTACTAGAAAATATCATGATGAGGCTAAACATGTATATGATAGACCTCAATATGATGGAATTGTCATTCATAGATCCGCAAGGATATCTCAGATATTTAATATGCTGAGGAATATGAGTTACAGGATCATGGTAAGCTTGTTAATCATAATGATGAATTTATCAAATGTTGAATTGTGGTAAATCAATCATACTATGAATGTAGAGATGTTGTCCATAAAGATAATCAACTTCAGATACTTGGTTTATCTTTATGAAGATGATTTTATTCAAAGGATGAAAACCCTAGTGGTTTAAATCTTTGAGTAGAAATCGTATGGACAATATTGTACACATATTTAATGCATGTCTAGTGATAATAATATTAATCATATTTAAGCAATTAACTATGATTGAATATTCTTTCTAGATACATTAAATAGAAGTATAAAGATTATAATTGTCATACTTAGTTTCATTGATATGAAATTTTGACAATGAATGTCAAAACTCTTTGTTATGGAATTACTTTTGCAAGGACGATGAGTAATACAAAGAAGTTTTATGAATTCAAATAATCTTTGGATATGTACAAACTGCAAGAATCCATGAATGGATATATGTAAGCATCTAGGAGATGTTTCTTATGTTTAATATTAAATCCATGTTTGATTTAATAATTAATATAAGATAACTCATAAGTATTCCTAAAAGCTAGTGGGAGTATTATTTTTAAATCTTATAAGTTGTATGGGCAACTACATTCCACCTAAATTAAGTTTTAGTTGGTAATGAAACTTCGTTTGTAAGATTTGGAAATAAAACATACAACCTTGGAATATATGTTTATTAGTATAAATATATGCGGTAAAATAAATGAGTCTAATAGAACATGATGGATATATAATGAGATCTTAAAGTCTAACTTGAAGATTCATCATGTACATCATGTTGTAAGATTGTTGTATCATGCTTGATTACAAGATGATTTGACAACATTGAAAGTTGTTAGTGTAATAAATATTTTAAAAGGAATATGTTTGGATTTAGAATCACATTCCACAGTCTGGAGAGGCTCCTAGATTCTATGGATGAAAATATGGCAATTGTTTCATAATTGTCATTTCCAACAAACTTGAGCTTTGGTAGGCACCAACATTACACTATAACTGTTCAAAGTTTACGGATGTTTAAAGAGCATATTGTTGTACACAATGATGCTAGTATAATTGAGATGACACTCAATTCTAGTCATGGTATCCTTGATGATGACCATGTTGACTAGTTATGCTCAACTAAGAGCATAGTTGCATTATACATTAAAGAATAAAGAATACTTTAAAACTTTAAAGTTTTGAAAGATGATTGTCATAAAAGGGTGGTTCAGGTTATCACGCACCTTATGGAATGATATGACAATATCAAGACATGTGTAAACATATACAAGAAATTCACTTGTTGAATTCTTGAAATAAGTATTCTCAAAATTCCTATAGATCAAAGTTAGTTGAAATTATGCCCTGTCAACAAGTATGATTATCATGACTTGAGGCAAAATTCATTAACTAAGAATTATCATGCATTGATCTATTTAGTATTTGGATAAAGGATATTGTAAACATTATTATTCAAATGAAATAAAGTATTTTGTTACGTTTATTATTCAATTATTATGATGTTATCCTATATTTGCATGTTTAAATACTTGAATAACTTAAGTTATTGTAAATAGTCCGTTGTCGATCAATAACATGGGAGTGATATTGAATTAAGACAAATCTGAGTATTAGTTAGAATATACTTGAAAGTATATTGATGCATAGCATGACTAATTTCAGATGATATTCAATGAATTGAATATAGGACTTATCCCACCCACATGATAATACTTTATGGATCTTTGTCATTAAGTATATCATGGATATTTATCCTCTGACTTGAGATACAAGAGATATATCATGGATGTAGTGCATTTTTGTGAAGCAATCTAACGCTATAGGTAACTGGTAGTTATAAGGGTTGTTTTCAGAAGTGTTGCGAAATTTATGAATCCTGCTTGTAGTCAAAATGGGATTTGTTTCCTTCAAATTTATTTTGAAGTATAATACTGCTGGGCCCCTCGTAAGGTTGTTAAAATGTTTGCATGGCCATGCCCAAGGTCTTCTGGAATATGTTCAGAAGAATTGGTAATCTTAATCAATCACATAAAGCGAGAAACAGAATAGTTAATTAAGAAATGAGTGAAATCCATATTCTTATTAACTTGGTATTAGAAACAAAAGGATGAATATGATGATGAATCATCAAAACTTGGTTTTTCTCCAGAAAACCATACACGAGTTGTACCGGGGGCATTGGCGTGTTGCTAGACGCTAGCCAATGTCATTTCACGTTTTGTAAACATATCCAAGTGGGAGCTGTTGGAAATGTATATATTTACAAACACGTAAATGTCCGGACTCGAACTCGTGACCACGGGATTGCACACATTAGCGAATGAGAATTAAAGTTAATAATTAATGTTTATGTTTACGATTAATTATTGCACATTAAGTCCGGTTAACGATCGTTAAGTATTTAACGGAAAAATGACTAACGATCGTTAAATGAAAGGAGAAAGGACTAGAAATGGAAAACTTGGAAAAGTTATGGGTTTTCCCTTGGGCTTTCTACATGGCCGGCCAAGGGGGGCTTCCCAAGCCCTAATTCATAACTTGTTCCCAAAGTTTCCCTACTAGTATATAAAGAGGGTTAGGTTCTAGGGTTTCACACACTTGTGCATTGAATTAACCCTAGATCTCTCCTCTCCTCTCTCTTGTCCCATTTTTGGCCGAACACCCCATTTGTAAGGGAGTTTGGCTTCGTTTTTCTTAAATGAGGACTTGTGTTAGATCTAGCAATCGCTTGATTCGTTGGTTAATTCGTGTGTACAAGAACGTGGTTGTAAGACACTATTCTTACACCATTTGGTTTGAGTTGTATAACGGTAAGGGACAACTCTTTAAACCACTTCTTTGGTTTGCTCTAGAGATCTGACATTCGCAAGAGGTACGTTACGCATACTTTTAGTTAATTAATTTATTTGTTATGATCTTTAAGTCTTCCGCTGTGTACTCTTGATGTCTTTATGTTTTATTGTATTTTATATATCATAAACTCAACAAAGACATTATCTGAATAAGTAATCCACTGAAGCTTCTAAGGAACCAAATGTTGATGTGGGGTATGCTGATGTTAATATGGAGGATCTGACTACTGAACCAGGTCAAGCCTCTTTTGTAAAGGAATAACCAAGTTCTCAACCTTCAACAGATGATACTGAAGTGTTTGTTGTTAGACGAAGTTATAATTTGGATTCTACTACTGATGTCTTTTCTACACCTGTTGAGGCATTTTCTCAACCTGTTTCTTCTGGGGTTAATATGGGTGTTTCTTCTGAAGTTCCTTCTGTTCATATTTCTCCAACTGGTTCTGCTAAGGAACCTTCTGACAAAGGAAAGAAAGCTGTGGTAGATGAACTGATTGGTTCAGGTCTGGTGTCTGAAGAAGAAAGGCTTGCTCAAGATAGGATGTTTGCTGATTATGAAAATATGCAGAAGAGTCGTGCAGTAGCTGAATTTCTTACTGCTCAGTCTGATTCTACTTTGCCTACTGAGAGAAAACAAGAGCTTGATGCATTATTTTCTAAGATCACTGATGCTCAATGGGATGCCTATACTAATCAAGGTGCATCGGATCTTAATCTTGCAAAACGAATTCTAGGTGCAGCCTTGATAGTGAGAATTTTGTGGCTCAAATGGTGGCTCTTGGAAAATAAAAGAAGCTAGAAGCAGCTGCACAGAGGAGAGCTATTGTTGCTCAAAGGAATAAAGCTAAAAGGGAAAAACCAATGACTGTAGCTCAGAAGATATTTCATATGAGGAGGATTGTGAAGAATTAGAGTTCATCTATCTACAACACTGGTATGTCAATGAAGCAAATCTTAGCTTTGTCTGATGATGCTTTGATCAGAAAGTATAATATGATCATGAAGTTTTCTTCATCTTCATCTGTTCCTACCTCTTCTGCTACAATGAAAAGGATTGCTGGTACATCAAATGTTCCTCAAGCAAAGAGATCTAAGACAGTTGCTGTAGTGGAAAATTTTGATGCTATTTCATCTAAGGTGATATCTCAAGTTGTTACTTCTGAAACAACTACTGAAGCTACTCCTTCCACTGATAAGGTTACTTCTGCTGAACCTTCTCTGGTTTCTCCTGAAGCATTGCCTAAAGCTAAGAAAGATGATCTTAAGGTTACTAAAGCTAAGAAAGCACGAGAGATGCTTGCCAGAATGAATTCCTTACGTGATGGTGTTCCAGTTAGGTCTACTTCTGCTTCTTCTTCTCAAGCTGAAGATGTTCTTGAATCATCTGAGGAAGGATCATCTCAGGGGATTCATACACCTGGTAGGAGGAAGAAAAGCATAGCTAAAAAGAAACTTAGTTCCTTAAAGAACTCTGTTAGACTAGCTAGGAAACATCTTTCAAAGAGTATCTCTTTAGATCTCAAGGCTGATGAGTCAACCTTTATTAAAGAAGGAATTGTGGATGTTTTTCCTGAAGGAACACATGCTATCTTGATTGATTGGACAGCTGGGGAGCTTAACACTGTTTATAGACTGGATAATACTACTATACAGTTCAACTTCTTGAAGGAGATTTTTCATTTGGTGGATAGACATGATTTGAAGATGCTGTATGAACATGTCACTCAGCATTATACTATTCATTCACCACAAGGTTCTGGTTTATATTTATTGGGTGATCTTCTGTCACACCCCCAAATTATTTGTTTTGCAGCGGAATGGAATTCCTGGGGATTGACTGTCATAGCATCACAATCACAGTTATATTGAACGACCTAAAGTGTCATTTAAAAACACATCGTTTGACATTTATATAAAACATCCAAAGTTACAAGATAGGTCCCAAAAGTTGATAAAGTTTGCGGAAAATATAAGTATATTACAAGTCCAAACGATGTTTTGAAAGAAAATGCCATAATATACAATGATATAAGTCGACGCCGCGACTTTATGAGGGTTCCTTATCGTGCCATGATGAGTATGTCTTAGTTACCTGAAAATACATTGCTAAAACGGTCAACAATAATGTTGGTGAGAAATCATAGGTTTATGAAAATGATTTATACGACTACACAAGTATAGATAATGTATGACAATGTCGCCACAAAAATAATGTTACAATTGCTATAAGTCCATGACACCGAAACTAGACTGATCATGATGTTCGCCCCAACAGAGTGTTTGCCAAACAACTCAAATAATGTTATTAAATGATATGCATCCGTATGACTAGTTGGGATCCACCAACCCGGATGGAGGAGTCACCCTCGATAGATCTATCCACTCACCCTCGCTTCTATGAAATTAACGGCTCATGTTATATAATGGGGACATTCAATTGGCATGAGGTAACTTAAGCAATGTAATGAATTTGATATACTTGGTATCGTAATAAAATGATGTGCAATGTATTCTCCCCCGTAAGTTTGAAAACAAGTATTAAATGTATACAACGGGGCTATGAAAACTCACTTGATGAATTGATGTGATGACAAAAGTGAGTACACCGAAATGTAGCGTGATCTCGAAACTGACCTATTATGAATGATATGATATGTAATAAGTCATGATGTAATGTTATGCATGCAATTCGGATGATATTTATACCACTTATGAATTTTTGAAAACAATACTTCTCGTCGAAAATATAATCTTTTAACGTCTTGACCATTTTTAAATTACTTCACATGTATTTGCGTTGAAATGATATCCGACGATAATCATTTAGTGATTTATTGTGAAAATATTACTTTTCGTCGTAAAATAATGTCCTTGAAATTTCCATGAAAATGACAAAAACGGCTTCTAAAAGCTAGTCGTAAAATGGTGCACGTCGAGCGTTAGGAAACGAACTCAACGGTTTTGGAAAGCTCGTATGATAATCTCAAAGTTTTATTACATGAGTTTTCATCCTAGAGGTCTCGAACATAAAGAAAATAGAGGTTAAATATGGTACTTTTAGTCCAAAATATAGTCTAAGGATGGTTTTTCGGCAAAGTTTGAGCGAACGTAATTAATTCATTACAACTCCGCTAAACAAACAATCGGACATTTTGGAAAGTATACTTGGCGATTTCACTTTTACTAGAAGACTTCTCTTCATAAAAAGTTCTAATTCAATGTTAAAAACAACCTTTAACTTGGTACTAGTTTTTGCCGCAAAACTTGTTTATTAGAAATCAAGTTATAGTTTTTCTTATATGATAATAGTTACGGCAACTATTGTAAACATGTGTAATTTAGTCGTTACAAATCCGTTTTCTACGTTTTAAAGATCCTTAACTTCGTATCGAAGTATACTAACATATTTTTAACAAATCGACATAATTTACAACGTCCAAGCTTCATTTTTAACTCGTACAAAACAAATATTGTTTGCTGAAATTTCCAGAATTTTGTATTTTTCGTCGCCAAATTGAAAAATTCATAACTTCTTCGTTATAACTCCGTTTTAATCCGTTCAAGCGGCCACGGTTTCGTTTTAAAGTATATTTTCTAAATATCTAGGCCAAATAATTTTGTCTACTGTCGGATTTTCCTGAATTAAATTTTAAGGACAGACCCTTTTCAAAACGTGTCGAAATGAGTTTTTCTCGCGCCAAACCTATTCTAACCCATTCAAAACAACTCCGAAGCTATTCTAATCCTACCATACACCTTCTTAGGGTGTCATGGGTTCCTAGACATCACCAAAACTAAAATATAACAAGGAGTAATTATAGGATGGATTATATATATTTAACACTTAAAAACCTTAAAAACCTTAAAAATGGTATAAACATCATGAGACTTGCATGTTTCTCAAATAAAATGATATGACCATAAAAATGAATACGAAATAAAAATATGAATATGGATGCTTACTAGTGATATGATGAGGTTTAAGGACAAAAGGGTTTTCCTAATCACTTGAGGTTTGTATTACAAAACCTATGCAACAAATGATACTAGAGTTTAATTAAACTTGTCTTGAAAACTTGAGATAATCCTTCCTTTTGGTCCTTGGCTGCCGAATTTTTAGAGAGAAAAGAGAAGGAAATTTTTGATCTTTGGTTTACAAATGATTAAGTGAAGTGGTGATAAGATATAGTATAATACATGTATAACTAAGATATTGTGCAAATATCTTTTGTGACTCACCCCTTGTGTCGACAAGGGGTGCTAGTCATTCTCTTGGTATTATTTTTTTTTTTTTTAAATTGTATAAGTGTAAGATTTGTGAATTTAAATGAGTTAAGTGGTAAGTTGTAGTCACTTGTGAATATTTAGGGTAGCGTAGGATAAAAATAAATTTTCACGGGTCAAGATAAAATATTTTTAGGTCATAAAAATTATAAAAATACATTTCTTGCAAAATTTGAGTGATATAATAATAATCGTGTCGAATTTAAGAAAAACGTCGTAATTATATAAATACAACAATTTAGTTACAAAATAAATTTAAAACACTAGGTAAACTCATAATATTATTTTATAAACTTAATATGAGTATAAAAATATATTGAAATAATTTTTGGAAGTAATGGATCAATTGTTCAAAATAATTAGTTACGCGATAACGTTTATTTAATATGAAAATTATACGTTTAATGTAAAATGCAAAACCATGCATGAACTAATATGATGATAATGATGTTAATGAAATGTAGACTAAACTTAGTCTATATGAAATGACCTCGATGATACGATCATGAATTCACAGCTAAACCATTACGGTTACGTGAATTTGATGCTCGTAAACCTAGTTCACGATAAATGATAAATAATGAAACATGAGTAATGTTTTGAGAATGACCTGAAAATACGAATTGTCACATCTTCAAGTCTTGTTTGATTCTCATTCTCCAGAGGGTAAAGGGTATTCTATTTGGAAGAATTCACATAAGTGGGAGATTGAGAGTTGGAGATTCTATCCTCTGCCATGTGTTCATGTGGTTCAGACACAATGTGGCATGATTGTGTGTATGTTCTCGGATAAGACTTATCCTTTGTCTGTTCCATTAATGGAAAGAATGCTAAGACAGAAGTTGGAAGTACCTCCTAATCCAGTTGGCAATGATGAGCTTCATGCATCACAGTGTGTTGGAGTGATTAAAACTTAGCTTCTGCAACATAAAGGTTCATCTTGAGTGTGGTATTTTGTATCTTTTGTAATATTTGTTTTCTTTATTTCTTAGATTAAAAAAAAAAAAAAAAAAAACATTTTTTTTGTTTGAGTTTGTCTAACTTTTATTGCAGGTTTGTTGTATATTATTGCTGGTTATTGACTCACTAGATATACCTTGTGTATGTCAAAGAGTTAGCTAGTCCAAAGGGTACAGCTTTGGTAAAGACACATCAAATCTGTTGATAGCTGTAATGGTTTGCTCAAAATCATAGGGATTGCAACCACCCATGCTTAATTGCTGAGGGTTGTATGGTCATTAATTCACCATGGTTTATTCCTCTTTGGAATCCAAGAATTGACTAGCCCACATGTATATGGCTTGTGGTAAAGGCATTGGAATACCATATTTGGTTCTCAATTCACCAATTCTAAGAATTGACTAGTCCTGAGCAAACGGCTACAGGTAAAGACATTTCAAATCCGTTTGTATGGCTGCTGGTTTGCCAATAAATCAGATGGTTATCAGTGTACCATAGTTTTTGAACTGAAAATTTTGGCTGCTCCAGTAGTGATGGCTATTGGTAAAGAGACATCAAATCCATTATTTTCAATGATTCACCTCTCACAGGAGTTAACACACCTGGATGTGATGAGAATAGTATGAAACTACTATGTTTTGATGTACATGTTGTCATTTGTTTCTGCAAAGATCTGGAGTTTCAGGGTTTCTTCATCAAAGAGATGCTCTTATTTTGATTCTTTGTCGATGTTCATCTACAATCCTCTGGTGCTGCTTAGTTAAAGATCTATCAAGAAACTGGAACTTAACCAAGTCAAATTCCAGTTTAGGGGAGGATTGTTGGGAATTATGTGAAGTATGGATTATGCTGATGTTAATGCCGAAGGGATTCTGCTGAAGTAGTATGGAATCTGCCGAAGACATAATTCTGCTGAAGAATATAGTCGATAGTTTGTTTCTGCGGAAGTTGTTATTCCGTGTTTAGTGTATTTAGTTTGGATATACATGAGCTTTATTAAGAAGTGATTGTGTATATCTTATTTAGTTTTATGTTTATACGTTTCTTGGGAAACGGTTTAGGGTTTTGTTTAGGGTTCCTTGTCTATAAAAGGAACACAATAGTATGAGTTATGTACCGATACTAGAGGTTTGTATTACAAAACCTATGCAACAAATGATACTAGAGTTTAATTAAACTTGTCTTGAAAACTTGAGATAATCCTTCCTTTTGGTCCTTGGCTGCCGAATTTTTAGAGAGAAAAGAGAAGGAAATTTTTGATCTTTGGTTTACAAATGATTAAGTGAAGTGGTGATAAGATATAGTATAATACATGTATAACTAAGATATTGTGCAAATATCTTTTGTGACTCACCCCTTGTGTCGACAAGGGGTGCTAGTCATCTTTTGTTTATGTTTTTTTTTTTTTTAAATTGTATAAGTGTAAGATTTGTGAATTTAAATGAGTTAAGTGGTAAGTTGTAGTCACTTGTGAATATTTAGGGTAGCGTAGGATAAAAATAAATTTTCACGGGTCAAGATAAAATATTTTTAGGTCATAAAAATTATAAAAATACATTTCTTGCAAAATTTGAGTGATATAATAATAATCGTGTCGAATTTAAGAAAAACGTCGTAATTATATAAATACAACAATTTAGTTACAAAATAAATTTAAAACACTAGGTAAACTCATAATATTATTTTATAAACTTAATATGAGTATAAAAATATATTGAAATAATTTTTGGAAGTAATGGATCAATTGTTCAAAATAATTAGTTACGCGATAACATTTATTTAATATGAAAATTATACGTTTAATGTAAAATGCAAAACCATGCATGAACTAATATGATGATAATGATGTTAATGAAATGTAGACTAAACTTAGTCTATATGAAATGACCTCGATGATATGATCATGAATTCACAGCTAAACCATTACGGTTACGTGAATTTGATGCTCGTAAACCTAGTTCACGATAAATGATAAATAATGAAACATGAGTAATGTTTTGAGAATGACCTGAAAATACGAATTGTCACATTCGCCCAACCAAAAAGGAATTCAGTCCCTGAATTCAGTCCTTGTTGGGTCCTACGGTGTTGTTGGTGAAAAGATGAGGATATTTGAGGCGCATCTGGTCTTCCCGTTCCCAAGTAAACTCAGGACCTCTTCGAGAATTCCAGCGAACCTTCACAATAGGAATACGACTTTGTTTCAACTGCTTGACCTCGCGGTCCATAATTTCTACCGGTTCCTCCACGAAATTTAGTTTATCGTCGAGTTGAATTTCTTCCAATGGAATAACGAGTGATTCGTCCGAAAGACATTTCTTCAGGTTTGAAACATGAAACGTGTTGTGTACGTGACTAAGTTCTAATGGAAGATCAAGTCGATAAGCTACAGGACCAACTTTGCTCAAAATTTTGAATGGTCCAATGTACCTCGGGTTCAATTTCCCGCGCTTTCCAAATCGTACCACGCCTTTCCAAGGCGATACTTTCAACATCACTTTGTCGCCAATTTGGAATTCCAATGGTTTGCGCCTAACATCTGCGTAACTTTTCTGTCGGCTTCTGGCAGTCTATCTCGAATTTGAACTATCTTTTCTGTTGTTTCCCGTACCATTTCTGGACCAGTGAGTTGTGCGTCTCCAACCTCGGCCCAACAAACAGGTGATCGACACTTTCGACCATAAAGTGCTTCGAATGGTGCCGCCTTTATACGGGTGTGATAACTATTGTTGTACGAGAATTCGATCAATGGCAAATGGTTAGCCCAACCATTTCCAAAATCAATCATACATGCTCTCAACATATCTTCCAATGTTTGAATTGTCCTTTCACTTTGGCCATCGGTTTGTGGATGATATGCTGTGCTCATGTCTAATTTGGTTCCAAATGAATCTTGTAATGATTTCCAGAAGTTTGAAGTGAATCGACTATCTCTGTCAGAAATGATGGAAATTGGTGCTCCATGCCTCGAGACTATTTCCTTGACATAAAGTCTAGTGAGTTGTTCCATGGAATAAGTCTCTCTAATTGGTATGAAATGGGCTGATTTGGTAAGACGATCGACGATTACCCATATAGCGTCGTAACCTCCCGATGTCTTAGGAAGTTTCGTAACAAAGTCCATTGTAATGCGTTCCCATTTCCATTGTGGAATTTCAGGTTGTTGGAGTAATCCTGAAGGTTTCTGGTATTCGACTTTTACCTTAGAACAAGTAAGACATCTGCTAACGTACGTGGCAATTTCCGCTTTCATGTTCGGCCACCAATAAAGTTTCTTGAGATCCTGATACATCTTATCAGAACCTGGGTGAATAGAATACTTTGACTTATGCGACTCATGCATAATCAATTCTCGTATCCCGCCATAAAATGGTACCCACATTCTATCCTTGAAGCATAATACTCCATCTGCTCTCTTTATAAAGCCATTTGCATTTTCAGGCATACCATAAAGCTTTTCACTTGGTCGGTTTTCCTCCTTGAGTGCCTCGATCTGTGCCTCAAGTATTCTTGATGGTAAAGGTGAACTGATCGCCATTCCTAATGATCTTACTCTTAAAGGTTTGGGTCTTTCTTTCCGACTAAGAGTATCAGCCACAACATTGGCTTTTCCCGGATGATACTTGATTTCACAATCATAGTCGCTGAGTAATTCCAACCAACGACGTTGCCTCATGTTAAGTTCCTTCTGATCAAGAACATATTGTAAACTCTTGTGGTCAGTAAACACTGTGCACTTTGTACCATAAAGGTAGTGTCTCCAAATCTTAAGGGCAAAGACTACGGCCCCCAACTCAAGATCATGTGTGGTGTAATTCTTCTCATGAACCTTAAGTTGTCGTGAAGCATAAGCTATTACCTTCTCGTTTTGCATTAATACAGCTCCAAGCCCTTTATGTGAAGCATCGTAGTATACAACGAAGTTCTCAATTCCTTCGGGTAGTGCCAAAATTGGCGCACTGCAAAGCTTTTGCTTCAACAACTGAAAAGCAGCTTCTTGTTTCTTTCCCCATTCGTACCTCTTGTTTTTCTGTGTCAACTTGGTCAAAGCTTTAGCTATCTTTGAAAAACCTTCGATGAATCTTCGGTAATACCCGGCAAGTCCTAGAAATTGTCAGATTTTTGTAGGATTCGTTGGAGTAGCCCAATCTTTCACGGCTTCAATCTTTGTAGGGTCTACTTGTAATCCTTGACTATCAATGACATGACCAAGAAATTGTACTTTACGGTTCCAAAAATCACACTTTGAAAATTTGGCATACAACTCCTCATTCCTGAGTAGTCCTAAAATCGTTCTTAAATGCCCTTCATGCTCTTCTTTGCTCTTTGAGTAAATCAATATGTCGTCGATGAACACTATGACAAACTTGTCCAAATACGGTTTACATACTCTATTCATGAGATCCATGAATACTGGAGGTGCATTAGTTAATCCGAATGGCATTACTTGAAACTCATAATGTCCATAACGTATTCTAAACGCTGTTTTCGGAATATCCTCCTCTCGCACTCTAAGTTGATGATAACCTGATCTAAGGTCAATCTTTGAATAGATACTAGAGCCTTGCAACTGATCAAACAAGTCGTCGATTCTGGGAAGTGGGTAACGGTTCTTCACCGTTAACTTGTTCAGCTCTCTATAATCTATACACATTCTGAAAGATCCATCTTTCTTCTTCACAAACAAGACCGGTGCTCCCCAAGGCGAGGAACTTGGCCTAATGAATCCTTTGTCTAAAAGTTCTTGCAACTGATTAGACAACTCTTGCATCTTCGATGGTGCAAATCGATAAGGTGCTCGCGCAATTGGTGCAGCTCCAGGCACTAAGTCAATATGAAATTCTACTTGACGTGCCGGTGGAAGTCCTGGTAAGTCTTCAGGAAAGACTTCAGGAAATTCTCGAGCGATCGGTACATCCTCAAGTCGCTTCTCCTCCGACTTCTTCTCAGTTATATTTGCTAAGAAAGCAAAACAACCTTTCTTTATGTACTTCTCTGTTTTGATGCATGATATAATACTGAGTCTAGTTCCACTTCGTTCCCCACGAATGATCAAAGTTTCGCCATTGTAAGGAAGATGAACAAATTTTTCATCACAAATGATTCTTGCACGATGTTTGGATAACCAATCCATTCCGATGATGACGTCGAAACTACCAAGTTCTACAGGCATAAGGTCTATATTGAAGGGATGATTTAGAAAATTGAGTGTACAACCACGGACAATGGTGTCGGTGCTAATTAAGTTACCATTAGCTAATTCAATGTTGTATGATGTGTCTAATGTGGTTGGTTTGATACTGAGTAAAGGTGCAAATGCAGCGGACACAAAACTTTTATCTGCTCCCGAATCAAATAAAACTGATGCATAACGATTATTGATAAGGAACGTACCCGTTACAACATTCGGTCCTCCTAGCTTCTCCACCTCCTATGACATAGGCTCTTCCTTGTGCCATTCCGCCTTGATTCTTGTTTCCTTGGTTCCTTCCCTTTTGACACTCACTCTTGTAATGTCCCCTTTCTCCGCAACCAAAACATGTTACTTGTTGTTTCTGATTTTCCCCCGTAGTTGGCATCTTGCAATCCCTAGTTTGATGTCCCGTCTTTTTACAATCCCCACATGGATCTGGACAACGTCCCTGTTTGTGATGACTTGAACACTTCTCACATTTCGGTAAAATTCCCGTGTACCCCTTTTTCTCCGTTGGGCCTGCAACATAGGCCTTTGCAATCTCCTGTCTCTTAGGTGGTCGTTAAGCGACACTTCCACCTCTGTTGTTGTTGTCCCACTTTCGTTTGTTGTTGTTATTGTTGTTGTAATTGTTTCGGTTATTGTTGTAATTGAAACGGTTGTTGGTATTGTTGTTATTTCGGTTGATGTTAGCAATTTTGCCTCTCTTTACCACTTGAGCCATGAGCTTTTGCGACACTCTAATGGACTCCTCAATCGTTTGTGGATCAAACGAAATCACATCTCCTTGAATAACTTCGGGAAGTCCCCCGATGAAAGCCTCCAGTAGCTTCTCGTTATCTGAAACCATAGATGGGCATAACGCTGCTAATTCTTGAAACCTTCGAACGTAAGCATCAATATCATACCCAATAGTTATCAACTCATAGAATTCGGTCTCCAACTTTTCCACCTCCGTACGCGGACAATACTTCCTTGTCAGCAAACTCTTGAATTGCACCCATGTGGTCCTGTACGCATTTTCCATTCCCATCGGCTGAGCATACGAATTCCACCACGACATTGCTCCATCCAGTAGTGTACTCGTAGCAAACTTAACCTTGCTATCCTCCGGGCAATTACATAACAAAAACACGGATTCCATTTTCTCAAACCATCTAACCATGGCAGTTGCCCCTTCAGTACCCTTGAACTTAGTGGGATCCCCACTTTTGAAATCCTTATACGTACAGCTTCTAACCCCGGACCCTCCTGCATTACCTGCAGCAGCAGCAAGTCTAGCGGCCTCGGCAGTTGCCGCAGCCTCAGCAGCAGCAGCCACCGATGCTCTCTCAGTCCTTAATGCTTCAGCTATGCTATCATTCACATACTTCTACATAGCAGCTTGAGTCAACTCAGGTGTGGCTTTCTTTGGCGCCATTACTCTTCAAAACCATAAGATGAAACAATTATGAGAACTCGTAAGTAGAAACAAACATTATACATATATATCCACAACCACAACATGTATAATATAAATGAAATCACAACGGAACAACCACGAAATATCACAAATAAAATCACAACACACGTGGATAATATACATGAAAATTTCGGCCTTCGTGGACCAATATCATAGATAGTAAAAAAAACCATTCCTACATAGTTGAGTCAATACTTGATATTTTGTTTGTACAACAACCAAAAGACAACAAGTTCTTTAAACTACGTCACACACCTTGTGACTAGGATAACAGTAAATAAAAACTATACATGATAAAGGTCTACACTATGCACCTCCTGGTGCTCCTCCAGCTCGTTCCTGTAGATCACGGACCTGTGCAGTCAAACTCGCAACCAAATCCCTCAACTCGCTAATCTGAGTCTGTGCGGTAACCATGCTCTCACGAGCTAGTGCCAACTCCTGTGTATGACGCTGAAGCTCGTCCCGGGCCATCTCGCTCTGTCATATAACTCGGTATTTCGCCTCAACTCAACAATATGCCCCCTGTTCTGTAACTGTCTAGATTCTAAACCTTGGTGTGCCAAATCAATCGAAACTCTACCTATCACGAGGCCTTCAACCTCCTCCTCAATGTTCTCCACTCGATCTAATGACAGTTCCTCCAACTGTCCTAGCATCCTATTAATCTGAATCTGTTGGCTATCTATACGTGCCCCTAATGCCTCAGTAGAAGGCTGTCTAGCAGCAGCAGCCTTTGAGCTCTCACCTATTTCGAACCTAGCTGGTGGTTCGGGTTCTGTAGAGGATGATGCAGGGATGTCAAAACGTGCTCGCTTTTTGAGCGGCAAGTCCGGTGTAGGTATAGGCTCCCTAAGATAATATGATGAAGATGATGATGATAATAGTGGTGATGGTGGATGAATCGGGCCATGTGTAGGGCTAACAGGTGGTGTAGGTGCGACTTCGCCCTCCTCAAAGGGTTCGGTCTCAGTGTCAGTCATAATAAGTGGAAAGTCTGAAGTAGAGCCAATAGAAGATACAATTACAGTGTTTGATAAGGCATCGTTCATGTTGATGTCGGATGAGACATCCTCCATGTTCGTGTCAGATGATATAGGGATAGTGTCAGAATCTGAAGACATCTCTGTGACAACCGTTGTAAAATAAAAGTAAATAACTCGAATAGAAATGTATATGAATCCGCATATAAAATGAATATGCACTTATGATGAAATGATGAGATGTTATGATAATGTAGTTATAGTCTAGGGTCAATGATGCAACCTAGTTCTCTATAACTGAAGCTCTGATACCAATCTGTCACACCCCCAAATTATCTGTTTTGCAGCGGAATGGAATTCCTTGGGATTGACTGTCATAGCATCACAATCACAGTTATATTGAACGACCTAAAGTGTCGTTTAAAAACACATCGTTTGACATTTATATAAAACATCCAAAGTTACAAGATAGGTCCCAAACGTTGATAAAGTTTGCGGAAAATATAAGTATATTACAAGTCCAAACGATGTTTTGAAAGAAAATGCCATAATATACAATGATATAAGTCGACGCCGCGACTTTATGAGGGTTCCTTATCGTGCCATGATGAGTATGTCTTAGTTACCTGAAAATACATTGCTAAAACGGTCAACAATAATGTTGGTGAGAAATCATAGGTTTATAAAAATGATTTATACGACTACACAAGTATAGATAATGTATGACAATGTCGCCACAAAAATAATGTTACAATTGCTATAAGTCCATGACACCGAAACTAGACTGATCATGATGTTCGCCCCAACAGAGTGTTTGCCAAACAACTCAAATAATGTTATTAAATGATTTGCATCCGTATGACTAGTTGGGATCCACCAACCCGGATGGAGGAGTCATCCTCGATAGATCTATCCACTCACCCTCGCTTCTATGAAATTACCGGCTCATGTTATATAATGGGGACATTCAATTGGCATGAGGTAACTTAAGCAATGTAAATGAAATTGATATACTTGGTATCGTAATAAAATGATGTGCAATGTATTCTCCCCCGTAAGTTTGAAAACAAGTATTAAATGTATACAACGGGGCTATGAAAACTCACTTGATGAATTGATGTGATGACAAAAGTGAGTACACCGAAATGTAGCGTGATCTCGAAACTGACCTATTATGAATGATATGATATGTAATAAGTCATGATGTAATGTTATGCATGCAATTCGGATGATATTTATACCACTTATGAATTTTTGAAAACAATACTTCTCGTCGAAAATATAATCTTTTAACGTCTTGACCATTTTTAAATTACTTCACATGTATTTGCGTTGAAATGATATCCGACGATAATCATTTAGTGATTTATTGTGAAAATATTACTTTTCGTCGTAAAATAATGTCCTTGAAATTTCCATGAAAATGACAAAAACGGCTTCTAAAAGCTAGTCGTAAAATGGTGCACGCGGCGTTAGGAAACGAACTCAACGGTTTTGGAAAGCTCGTATGATAATCTCAAAGTTTTAGTACATGAGTTTTCATCCTAGAGGTCTCGAACATAAAGAAAATAGAGGTTAAATATGGTACTTTTAGTCCAAAATATAGTCTAAGGATGGTTTTTCGGCAAAGTTTGAGCGAACGTAATTAATTCATTACAACTCCGCTAAACAAACAATCGGACATTTTGGAAAGTATACTTGGCGATTTCACTTTTACTAGAAGACTTCTCTTCATAAAAAGTTCTAATTCAATGTTAAAAACAACCTTTAACTTGGTACTAGTTTTTGCCGCAAAACTTGTTTATTAGAAATCAAGTTATAGTTTTTCTTATATGATAATAGTTACGGCAACTATTGTAAACATGTGTAATTTAGTCGTTACAAATCCGTTTTCTACGTTTTAAAGATCCTTAACTTCGTATCGAAGTATACTAACATATTTTTAACAAATCGACATAATTTACAACGTCCAAGCTTCATTTTTAACTCGTACAAAACAAATATTGTTTGCTGAAATTTCCAGAATTTTGTATTTTTCGTCGCCAAATTGAAAAATTCATAACTTCTTCGTTATAACTCCGTTTTAATCCGTTCAAGCGGCCACGGTTTCGTTTTAAAGTATATTTTCTAAATATCTAGGCCAAATAATTTTGTCTACTGTCGGATTTTCCTGAATTAAATTTTAAGGACAGACCCTTTTCAAAACGTGTCGAAATGAGTTTTTCTCGCGACAAACCTATTCTAACCCATTCAAAACAACTCCGAAGCTATTCTAATCCTACCATACACCTTCTTAGGGTGTCATGGGTTCCTAGACATCACCAAAACTAAAATATAACAAGGAGTAATTATAGGATGGATTATATATATTTAACACTTAAAACCTTAAAACCTTAAAAATGGTATAAACATCATGAGACTTGCATGTTTCTCAAATAAAATGATATGACCATAAAAATGAATACGAAATAAAAATATGAATATGGATGCTTACTAGTGATATGATGAGGTTTAAGGACAAAAGGGTTTTCCTAATCACTTGAGGTTTGTATTACAAAACCTATGCAACAAATGATACTAGTGTGTATAAAATATTGTTTTGAAAACTTGAGATAATCCTTCCTTTTGGTCCTTGGCTGCCGAATTTTTAGAGAGAAAAGAGAAGGAAATTTTTGATCTTTGGTTTACAAATGATTAAGTGAAGTGGTGATAAGATATAGTATAATACATGTATAACTAAGATATTATGCAAATATCTTCCATGACTCACCCCTTGTGTCGACAAGGGGTGCTAGTCATTCTCTTGGTATTATTTTTTTTTTGTTTTTAATAAGTATAAGTGTAAAATTGTGAAGTTAAAATAAGTTAAGTGGTAAGTTGTAGTCACTTGTGAATATTTAGGGTAGCGTTAATTTTCACGGGTCAAGATAAAATATTTTTAGGTCATAAAAATTATAAAAATACATTTCTTGCAAAATTTGAGTGATATAATAATAATCGTGTCATATTTAGGAAAAACGTCGTAATTATATAAATACAACAATTTAGTTACAAAATAAATTTAAAACACTAGGTAAACTCATAATATTATTTTATAAACTTAATATGAGTATAAAAATATATCGGTATAATTTTTGGAAGTAATGGATCAATTGTTCAAAATAATTAATTACGATAACGTTTATTTAATATGAAAATTATACGTTTAATGTAAAATGCAAAACCATGCATGAACTAATATGATGATAATGATGTTAATGAAATGTAGACTAAACTTAGTCTATATGAAATGACCTCGATGATATGATCATGAATTCACAGCTAAACCATTACGGTTACGTGAATTTGATGCTAGTAAACCTAGTTCACGATAAATGATAAATAATGAAACATGAGTAATGTTTTGAGAATGACCTGAAAATACGAATTGTCACATCTTCAAGTCTTGTTTGATTCTCATTCTCCAGAGGGTAAAGGGTATTCTATTTGGAAGAATTCACATAAGTGGGAGATTGAGAGTTGGAGATTCTATCCTCTGCCATGTGTTCATGTGGTTCAGACACAATGTGGCATGATTGTGTGTATGTTCTCGGATAAGACTTATCCTTTGTCTGTTCCATTAATGGAAAGAATGCTAAGACAGAAGTTGGAAGTACCTCCTAATCCAGTTGGCAATGATGAGCTTCATGCATCACAGTGTGTTGGAGTGATTAAAACTTAGCTTCTGCAACATAAAGGTTCATCTTGAGTGTGGTATTTTGTATCTTTTGTAATATTTGTTTTCTTTATTTCTTAGATTAAAAAAACATTTTTTTTGTTTGAGTTTGTCTAACTTTTATTGCAGGTTTGTTGTATATTATTGCTGGTTATTGACTCACCAGATGTAGTTTGTGTATGTCAAAGAGTTAG
Source organism: Chrysanthemum makinoi (assembly GCA_910596185.1). Lineage (NCBI taxonomy): Eukaryota > Viridiplantae > Streptophyta > Magnoliopsida > Asterales > Asteraceae > Chrysanthemum > Chrysanthemum makinoi. The sequence goes on from OU343222.1 coordinate 302,160,402, forward strand.
CTAGTCCAAAGGGTACAAATTTGGTAAAGACACATGAAATCTGTTGATAGCTGTAATGGTTTGCTCAAAATAATAGGGTTTGCAACCACCCATGCTTAATTGCTGAGGGTTGTATGGTCATCAATTCACCATGGTTTATTCCTTTTTGGAATCCAAGAATTGGCTAGCCCACATGTATATGGCTTGTGGTAAAGGCATTGGAATACCATATTTGGTTATCAATTCACCAATTCTAATAATTGACTAGTCCTGAGCAAACGGCTACAGGTAAAGACATTTCAAATCCGTTTGTATGGTCAGCTGGTTTGCCAATAAATCAGATGGTTATCGGTGTACCATAGTTTTTGAACTGAAAATTTTGGTGCTCCAGAGTGATGGCTATTGGTAAAGAGACATCAAATCCATTATTTTCAATGATTCACCTCTCACAGAGTTAACACACCTGGATGTGATGAGAATAGTATGAAACTACTATGTTTTGATGTACATGTTGTCATTTGTTTCTCGCAAAGATCCGGAGTTTCAGGTTTCTTCATCAAAGAGATGTTCTTATTTTGATTCTTTGTCGCCGATGTTCATCTACAATCCTCCGGTGCTTAGTTAAAGATCTATCAAGAAACTGGAACTTAACCAAGTCAAATTCCAATTTAGGGAGGATTGTTGGGAATTATGTGAAGTATGGATTATGCTGATGTTAATGCCGGGGATTCTGAAGTAGTATGGAATCACAAGACATAATTCTGAAGAATATAGTCGATAGTTTGTTTCTGCGGAAGTTGTTATTCCGTGTTTAGTGTATTTAGTTTGGATATACATGAGCTTTATTAAGAAGTGATTGTGTATATCTTATTTAGTTTTATGTTTATACGTTTCTTGGGAAACGGTTTAGGGTTTTGTTTAGGGTTCCTTGTCTATAAAAGGAACACAATAGTATGAGTTATGTACCGATTGGAAAAACAAAGTATTAGTTAATAAAAAAAGATCCATAGAGGATCACAGAGTTCTTAGTTATTTGTGTTGCTTGTGTTTATAATTCCGCTATTAAATACAAGTTGTAGAGATTGTCTTTTACTGTGCTTGTGATTACATAGGCATAGCTAACGATCCACGAGCTCAAGATCTATCAAGGTCTGCTAGTTTCAACACTAGCTACCGGCACGAATGAATCTTCAAAGTCTATTCCTTCTTCCTGTCTGTATCCTTTGGCCACAAGACGAGCTTTGTTGCGAATTACAGTCATCTCTTCATCCCTTTTGTTCTTCCATAGCCATTTGAGATCAATGACTCTAATGTCAATTGGTCTTGGAACCATTTCCCTAGAGTCATGTAGACGGTATTGGAGAAGTTCGTTCTGCATCGCTTCTATCCATGCGGGTTCTGCCATTGCCTCCCGAATGTTTTTCGGTTCAATATTGCTAATTGAGCAAAGGAAAATGCACAAGTCGCAATCGGTGGCAAGTTGGCATTGATAAGGTTTTAAAAGGTACCTTCTTGAGGGGTCGTTTAAGCCCTTATTTGATCACTTTTGTATCCGTTATTGCTTAATATCGTTCCTTTTCACTTTTTAGGTCTCTTGAATGCAAAATGCTGGAATGGCACTTATTTGGACGAAAACGCGCGAATATACGAAGAAAATGGCCAAAGTCAAAATCGAGACACTCAAAGCTGCTGAAAACATAAGGTGACGGCGTCACTGCTTATCTGCGATGCCGTCGGAGGATTTTGTTACGGGACAAAAGCCAAAACTCCTATTTTCAAGTGACGACGTCAAGTTATAAAAGAGTAGGTCGTCGCAACTCGACGCCTAGATGCAATCCGACGGCGCCGGCTGAAGAGGACGGCGTCACAAGCATAAGGTGACGCCGTCGCAAGTATAACGTGGCCAAGATGAAACCCTAATGACGGCGACACGACGGCGTTACAAAACAAAAGGTGACACCGTCGCATGTGTAATCTTATATATAGAATCCGAATTTTTCAGTATTTGTGTGTAGTCTTTTGGAGTAAAAACCTTAACCGAACCAAGGCTGTCTTGTACAGTATTTTAGGGTTCCAAACCCTATCTTACACCAAGATAAGTGTTTTACTTCATTAATTCAATTATGTCTTTGATTATTTGTGTGTATGCTTGCATGTTCTCCATGTCCGGCTAATTTACTTATGTGTTTGCTTAGGAAATATGAAACTTAATTATTGAATATTGATTGGTTGTCTCTTATCTTAGTTGTTAATGATCTAGTAATGCGATAGGTCATTTGTTGTGTACTTAATGCTTGATTAATCTTTGTGAACCTTAGAATATAACTCCTTGAGTATTTGTAAGCTAAACCATTAAAAGAGTGCCTTAGAGTAAGAGTTTATTATCCCTAGTGGGTTTTGTAGACGAGACCCTTTGTTAAGTTCAAAGAGTTAGGGAGAAACGCATACCCTACAACTTTAGACACACAACGCAATTAAGAATAAGGACGTGACAATTCAACCGTCAATAGGAGATAATTAAGGAGTAATACAACCTAAGTAAACACATCTTTAAAATATCATACGAGCACACAATAATTAGACATAGAATATGTAGGATCGATAAAAACAAGTGATTTATGTGGTTCGGGGGGTCGGGGAAGCTCAAAGAATGAATAAGACATGGTATTGCTTTTATTGATGTAAAGGGAAGATGTGTGTGTTTCTAGACAGAAGAAGAAGAAACCACACACACTTCTTTACAAAATGTGAACTTCCTACCCTCCTAGTTGGGACTAGGAGGTGTATTTATACATAGCAAAGCCTAACTTAGCACAATTGACTAAACTAGTCCTTGTGAATGAGTAAAAGAATAAACTAATGCAATTCCCGTAATGACTTCACTTTAGCGAGGCTAACAATCTCTCCCCAAGTGATGTCATACGGGAGTTGCTTACAATGTTCCCTACAAGCAAAATCAAATACAAAACATAAGCGCAGCAGCTCCAAGAGTGTCTTCATAGTCTTAAAACTTCATGAATCTTCTCAGCTGCCATCTCTTTACTTGCAGAAGAACAATATGAGCAAATCTAATTAGGGATTAAATCTGACCTTTTTGCTCTCCCTTAATTAGTGCTCTCCCCAAACCTGACAACCTTTCATGAATTTCCAATTGAAGAAGTCTTTTGATAATTAAATTAGAACCGTCTTTAGTCTTCTAACACGCAACGAAAAATGTAGAAAAGACTGTTGACTCGACCTTCTTCAAGATTGTCCATTTGGGGGAATAAGATATCAACATCTCCATCTCACCAAATGCATTCCAGTTATCTTTCATATATCAAATCAGCCCATAATGTACACATTTCTCTCCCCTGAAGGTTACGATTTATCGAATCAGATATAATTGTGTACATAAAGCATTAACTGGAAGCATTCTATCATAAATCAAATCAGCCCGTGAGAAGATGTCGATGAACAATACCATTTGAAATTGTCTAACTCATCTCAACCCCCTAGATCAAAATTCAGCGGTACTCTGTAGTAACCACACGTGAGGATAACCCAATATGACGAACTTGAGGATGAAGTAAAATCTCCCGGAATAGTTACTTAAGCTTGTACTATCCTTGTGAAAAGAACGGTGTACCCATTGTACAAAACCACTTGACGTATCCTCAACTACGTGAGACACCGAAGTGATAGCTACTTTGTGGGTTAAGAGAGAAAGAATCACAAAAGTAACTAGATAGCAAGTCTTCATCACACTCAACATATTTGCCCAGACAAGTCATCTTCGTGGAAGGGAAGAAAGAAAGAAGATGAAATAAGTACACGCGCCCGTCAAACGTCACTTCACACCCAAATAAATAATAAAGAGTCATCTCCGTGGTCACATTAAAATTCATCGAAAACTTTAGCCGTGAACGTATATCCTCCGTGAAAAATTATCAATACCAGTAATATACCACTCATTCAACGACATGTAATCAAAAAATTTTGCAAATTTAGACATTCACAAAAATTCGGATATTAGAAATATCCAAACATATCACATGTGCCCAAATGCTCACAAGGAATATCCACGTCCACAGTAATTGTGAAGCCCACATACGAAATTAAATCACGAAGCCCAAATCCAATGAATAACCCACGATCCAAATTCAAGTATCCCATCCGGTTATAAGACTTAGGTTCATTTCACATTCCGTGACCTAAACCTAAATATCACATATCATCAAAATAAACGCCTACAACTTATCTTTTCCTCTCACCAAAACAAACTCATCTTCAACACACTCATCTCAATCATCAGTTATCTTCGTCAATATCATAACCGAATCACACAAACACAAGCCCAATAAACAATCCCAACAAAAAGAGCCACACAAACATGAACACAACCGAACAAGATGTCATCAATTTCTGTACAATCCGAATCAAGAGCAAGTCAAGATCCTTTGGAGGGTCACGGTAGGTTCGACTTGTTTGTTATGTTTACTTGACAGTGTCGTGTTTCGGATATTTAAAAGAAGCTAGGCTTCAAATAAATGGATCGATGATGATTGAATAAATTTCCGTGTGTTAGACCTTTAATGGTCGTGATGTATCTATGAAGTCTAAACATTTGTAACACACGAGAAACGAAAATAAGCTGAGATATTTTTGTAGTTATACGTTTTGTTCTTTGAGTCATGAGGTCGAGTCTAGGTAGAGATTGATATGGGATTGGATAGGATAAGTTATGAAAGATTGGGATAAAATTTGTTTCGGATCTGTGAAATATTTAAGGACTGATGATGTTATAATTAAAACTGAGGTCGAGTCTTTTGTGGTATATGGTATGAGTAGTTGTGGTCTTGGTCTATTTTACGCGTAACCTTTTTTCAGTCATTCCTTATGCGTAAAAACATGGCTTGGTCCTTATGCGTAACCTTACGCGTAACCAGGCGTAGTTATGCGTAAACATACGCGTAACCATATGCGTAGGTCATGTCTTAAGCGTAAGCCAAGGCTTAGGCGTAAACGCATACGCGTAGACCATTCCTTACGCGTAACTTCACAGCTACGCGTATCATCTCAGTAGACGGATCCTTATGCGTAGAAAACTAGGGTTTTGACCCAGTTGACTTTTTCCGGCGAGTTTTTCCGACCACTTTATCAGACCAGATTCATCTTTAAACCCAGAAACATCATAAAAGATGTTTCATTTTGACTGTTTGACCATGAGAAGATGAAGGTTTGACCACAACTATTATCACGTTTGGTACAAAAAGCTATAATAAGGATACTGTTTGGACATGAAAGACACAAAACAGATATAAAGCATGTATGGACCATAACTTTTTGTTTAGACCAAAAGATGGGATACAAAAATATGTAAGAAACTGTTTTACCCACAAATCGGAAAAAAATTTTCCGACCACCAAAATAAGCATAAAAAACAGTTAAAAACATGATTCAAACCAACATAAATCAATAAAACAACAACCTTGGCTCGTTATACCAATTGTAGGATCGATAAAAACAAGTGATTCATGTGGTTCGGGGGGTCGGGGAAGCTCAAAGAATGAATAAGACATGGTATTGTTTTTATTGATGTAAAGGGAAGATGTGTGTGTTTCTAGAGAGAAGAAGAAGAAACCACACACACTTCTTTACAAAGTGAACTTCCTACCCTCCTAGTTGGGACTAGGAGGTGTATTTATACATAGCAAAGCCTAACTTAGCACAATTGACTAAACTAGTCCTTGTGAATGAGTAAAAGAATAAACTAATGCAATTCCCGTAATGACTTCACTTTAGCGAGGCTAACAGAATACATACACCTTAGATTAGATAATTAGATAAGTAGAGTGATGAGTGTGCAAATACTCATCATTTTTGTACCTTTTAGACTGCAAAAACATCTGAAAACACTCAGAAACGCATCAAAATGATAAGAATATCACAAATAAGTGTTTTATGTGTTTCAAATGCAAAAATACCAAAATCAGATGAAAAACATATCAAGTTTGCAAAATTGGCAGTTTTAGTCCCCCAAGTTTCAAAAGTTGTCAAATCTAGTCCCTGGAATCTAAAAATGTGAAGTTTTATCATTCAAGGTCCCTGAAATATTCTAAATTGTCAAAAGTGGTCCTTGAATGAATCTTTGGGCAAATGGCAGAAAAGGTCCCTCAACTTTGGAAAAATGTCAAATATAGTCCTTGGTGAATTTAAAAAGTGAAAATAATCAAAAATAAACCTTGTACTATTCATAAATGGCAGAATTGGTCCTTATGGTGAACTTTTGGAGAATTTACATGATTGGTCCTTCAAGTTTCAAAATTGGCAAAAATTACCCTTGGACGTATAAAATTGGAAAATAAACATTTATGGTCCTTTGGTAAATGAAACTTGGCAAGTTTAACCCTTGTGTTAGCTTTGGAAAAGTTGAAATTTCAGTCCCTTATAAATCAGAAAGTTACACAATTGGTCCTTGTGATTTATTAACTACAAACACAAACCAAACGGGCCTCTTTTGTGTAATTAACCCAAATCCAGCCAAGCCCAATATCCAAGCCCAAACCCAAAATTTAAAAAATAAAACCGCTCTACTTGTTCATCCCCTTCCTCACAACACCTGCTACCACTCCATCAACGCCATCTGTGCTATCACCTCCACCTTTCCACCTCTCCCCAGCTTGCCTACCTCTCACCCTCACCCCTTTCCACCTTGCAAACTAACCCACCACCTCAATCAAGCTGTTTCCACTCAAAATACCTTTTCCCGCCAAAAATGCCACATGTGTGGTTTTGATGAATTTGTATGATCCAAAGGTTGGAATGAAGTGGGAATTAATCAGAGGTCGACAAAGGATCTTTCAAGTTCAATAAATAAGAAGGAGAAGCAGAGAAGAACAAGTATCTAGTGTAATTTTATTTTATGTATGTCGAGTTAATTAATTTTCAATTTCCAGTGTTTATTTAAGCTTTAAAGTCTTGAATTCAGTAATCTCAGTGTATTTCGAACTTTTTTTAATAAGCAATTTCAGTTTCCTTGTAGTTCATTTAATTAATGAAATTCAGTTTTTGTTCAATTCTCAATCTCAATCTCATTTCTGTTTTTAAGGTTTCTTATTAGCTTAATGAGTGTTCAAAAACATAACTTAAGCTTATTTAACTCATGTTTTCAGTTTAAGCCTCTTATAAACAAAAATACAAAAAAATAAAAAAAATCTCTCAAAAATATAAAAAATATAGTTAATCTGTCTTCAGTTTGATTTCAGTTATTAAAGTTGTTTTCATAAGCTCTTATAAGCTTTTCAATAGCTTATTGACTGCTTGTTGAGTCGTATACTCAGTTTTTACTCTTAAAATACTCTCAGTCAACAATAGTCAACTGTGAATTTGATTAGTGATGCAGAGCTGGAAAATGGGTTGGAATCAGTTAATGTGGGTTGATAATCAGTTCTAGGTTATGTTTATTTGATTGTTTGGCAAGCCATAGTGGCTGGATTTTTTGTAAGTGCTAGCTATACTTTGCTTTTCATTATTTTGAGTTTAAATATGCTATAATATTTTGCTTGTAGAATCTGTGTTATCAGTTTGCTTTAATCACTGCATTTAGATACACTTAGGTTAGTTATAGTTAGATTAAGCATTGGTTTGCATTAATTAAGTAGTTTGTATGTTAAAATCTATATAATAGTTTCTAAACTAGTGTTTGGATCAGAGGTTAAAATTAAGCTTAAGGCTTGGTTTGTGCTTAAGATCAGTTAGCTTAGTCTCATTTAGGATTATTGAACTTAATTCAGTGGTTAGACTGCATCTTAGATCACTCAAAGTCAACTTTAGCTTTAAAAATCTCTTAAATTTATAACTGTTAAGAATTATAATTACATAATCATAATTCTAGCTTAAAAAGTTGTTAAGATTAGTTAAAGTAGTCTCATTATAGTCTAAAACATCATATTCAGTCCATAGAATCAATTTAAAGTTCATCAAAGTCAAACTTAGTTCATAATTTAAAAAGTCAAATTTTCCTAATTGCAGTTTTTGAATAAACTTTATAATTTTAGTGTGTGCTCAATATTAAGATTTAACCTATAATCTTTTGGGATATTAAAGTTTAGCTGCTCATCTTAATTAGAAAAATATTAGCTTATATCCACTTAGCTTATAAACTGCTTATTTTCAATCTTGTTTTAGACCCTTTTCCAAAAACATGCCCTGTGCACAGTTGAGATAGCCCATTTCACAAGCTCTCACAGAGCTCATTAGTGAGTATTAGCTTGTGTACCTTAGCTTTTTGAGAAGCTCACCTAGCTATCTCAAAGTTCCAAGTTTAGTTTTTCACTCTATAGCTTATTTAATAAGCCTGCTAGTAGCTTTTTATTTTGTCCATTTCCTGTGTACATCAATTAGTCATGGTTTTCCAGCTTTTTCAAAAGCTTCTCACAAGCTTATTAATGGAAGCCAAACTTTGTAAATTAGCTTTTTAGAGAGTGTAGCTGGTTAACTTGTTAGTTCCAGTGGTTACTTTCATTTCCTAGCTTATCTAAGTGCTTAAATATTAGCTTAAAAGTACCTAGTAATAAAAAAAGTGTCCTGTTAAACAGTTAAGCTAGTGCTTATTTGAAGTATATTTAGTGCTTATTTCTAAGTAAAATTGCTTTTTCAGTTGTCAAATTAGCTTATTATCATTTGTCTAGCTTATTCCAGTTTACTTTGCTTATTTTTAGCTTATTAGCCACTTTGCTAAATACTTGTGCTTATTTCCATTTATTGCCAACTGTTGAGATAATAAGCTTAATCCGAGCTTATTAGTGGTTTTTAGAAAAAGTTCTAGTTATAAAATTTGCTTATCTCATTTAGCTTAATTAGTTTGTACAAGAAAAAGTCCAAAAAGAAAAAAAAAATAAAAAACCCAGTGCTGGGATTCGAACCCTGGCCACCCAGCTCACCACACACACACACTACCATCTGCCCTTGGGTCTTTGACTGGTTATAGTTTACATCATTTATTACTTAACTCTTATTTGCCCATTTAGCTTATACGTGTAACTTAGCTTATTTACAGCTTATTCAAATAAGTTGTCACATCCTTTTTATTTTTCTTAGCTGTGTATTGTTATAAAGTATTTTATAAAAAAGTTTCAGAATTTTCCGAATAGTTTTAGTATTTTTAAACATTTAATTAGTTTAAAAGAGTATTTAATTCATAATAAAAAATATAAAAGTCAAAAAAATATAAATCTTTTTTCTAAAATTTTCTTTTGTTATATAGTAAGTAAGAAAATTGTTTTTACACTCATAGGACTTTTATTTTACAAATTTTACGTTTTGTCTTGCGCACTCGCGTAATTTTTATAAATAACGCACGTTTTCATTCTAGGTCACGTTTTTAGGTAATTTAGGTTTACGTTTTAATTAAAATAGTTTATTTAAGATATTTTTTTTTATAAATCAAGAAAAATTAACTTTAAAATTAGTGATAGCGTTTATTTAATATATTTTAGCTTTTTAATTTTCTTTAGTTTGCATTTAAGCGCCTGTAATTTACAAACTTTTTCTCTAGATATAATTATTCCAAATCATAACTTTTTCCCATTCAATATCACTCGATCACTACACGTTTAGATTTAATCGTACAGCTCGTTGGGACTTAACGACCTGAGAAAACACTGTACTCTCCTGGATCTAATTGCATTTCGTTCTCAGACTGTTTTGACGTTTATTACGGTTGACCATTCACAAGTGGTTGATTTGTGTGATAAAACCTGACTGTCTGGAGTGAATCAAATTTTGGCGCCGCTGCCGGGGAGCTGTGCTAACAATCTTCTGTTTAGCAGATTAGTGACTTGAGTATTCACTCATCGTTCATACCATCTATACATATTTATATTTTCTTATAAAAATCCAAAAATCCAAAAACATTTTTAAAAAAAATATATAAAACACAAAAATATTTTTCTTTTGTTTATACATATATATAAAAAATAAAAATACAAAAATATTTTCCGTTCTTTGTTTAAATAAAAACAAGTAAATACTTAGTGCATGCGCACTCGTTCTTGCAGCTCCACAAGTCCACTCTCAGAACTTGTAGATATTCCACGTAAACGTAGAGGACGTTCTGCTCCTTCAGCCGTAACTGAGGAACGTCTAGAACCACCACCCCCTGTCGTAATGGCAGAAGAAAAACCGATGAAAGAGCTTCTCCAAGCACCCATCGAGGGTTACGGAGATGCCATTGTTGTCCCAGCCATCGTGGCTGATACCTTCGAGCTCAAAACCGGGTTGCTTAATCTTGTAACCCAAAGCCAATTCTATGGTTTTGAGCGGGATGACCCTCATGCACATATTCGATGGTTCAACAAAATTGCATCGACCATCAAATATAAAAATGTCCCACAAGAAGCAATTAAGCTTCTCCTGTTCCCATTCTCTTTAGAGGGACAAGCCCGGAATTGGCTTGAGAAACAACCCCCTCGTTCCATTGAGACATAGGAGGATTTAGTCACTAAGTTTGTTAACGAATTCTATCCTCCGTCCCGAACTACAAGTCTTAAAAATGAGATAATGAAATTCACTCAAAGATTTGATGAATCATTCGGGGAGGCATGGGATCGTTACAAAGAATTGCTCCGAAAATGTCCACATCATGGTTTTTCCGATTTAATGCAAATGGATACTTTCTACAATGGTCTGAGCCAAGCTGACCAAGATTCTTTAAATGCCTCCGCGGGAGGTAATTTCCTTAGCAAAACCACAAAAGAAGCCTTACAAATCATAGAAAACAAACTACCGTGCTAATACTTATCAGGGACCACCCGGTTTTAACCAGAATCCTAACATCCAAAACCGAAATCAGAACCAACCTAGAATGAACCAAGGTTATCAAAACCAAGGGAATTTCTATCCCGGACAAAATCAAGGACAAAATTTCCAAAACCAAGGAAATTTTAACAGAAACCATAATCAGGGAAATCTCAACCCAGGGTATTTTCATGGCAATAATCAAGGAAATTTTCAAAATCAAAGCCCTAATCCGAACAATAGAGGTCAGAATCTTCCTAATCAAACACAAGCCATTGTTCCAACTGGACCATCATCTGATGAGTTATTGAAGCAATTCATGAAATCCCAAGAGGAAATGAACAGGTTGTTGGTTATCCGTTTCGACATTAAGAAGTCTTTAAATGATCAACCCTCGAGCTCAGGTACTTTACCTAGCAACACGATCGCTAACCCGAGGGGCGATGCAAAGGCGATCACAACCAGAAGTGGTACTTCATATAATGGACCCGCTATTCCTACTACCTCTTCTTCTTCTCTCCCGAAGGTAGTGGAAAGTGAACCTGAGGCGACAAAGGACCAAGTGCAACCCACGAGCTCTCAGAGCAATGCACATGTCCATCCTCAAAGTGTCCCGAAATCCAAATCCAACCCAGGAGTTGTTTTTGAACCTCCTGTAGCTCCCGTTGAAAACCCCAAATCCAAAACTTCTATTCCTTACCCATCACGTTTAAATGAGCAAAAGCTCCGCGAAAAAGCCAGTAATCAAATGGACAAATTTTTTCAAATTTTCCAAGAACTACATTTTGACATAAGCTTTGCGGATGCTATCATTCTGATGCCCAAGTTTGCATCAACTCTCAAACACATGTTAAGCAACAAGGAAAAACTGTTTGAAATGGCTAAAACTCCTCTAAACGAGAACTGCTCAGCAGTCCTGTTAAAGAAGCTTCCCGAAAAGCTTGGAGATCCTGGAAAATTTCTCTTACCTTGTGTATTTCCAGGAATGGTTGAATGCTTTGCCTTGGCCGATCTTGGTGCAAGCATTAACCTGATGCCTCATTCAGTATGGAAGAAACTTTCTCTTCCGGACCTTACTCCTACATGCATGACTCTCGAGCTTGCAGATCGATCAATATCCCGTCCACTTGGCATTGCCGAGGACGTATATGTGAAAGTAGGAAAGTTCCATTTTCCAGCTGACTTTGTAGTCGTTGATTTCGATGCTGATCCACGGGTTCCTCTCATCGTTGGATGAGGATTCCTAAGGACGGGCCATGCCCTTATTGATGTATTTGAGCATGAAATCACATTATGTGTAGATGATGAAGCCGTTACTTTTAACCTTGATCAAACTCCGAGGTACTCCTCAAATAATGATGCTGAATCGATTAACCGAATCGATGTAATTGATATTGCTTCAGAGGAGTGCTCTCAAGAGTTTCTTTTGTATTCTCATAATTCTGTGAGTGGGGATCTAACCGCATCGGATCCAACCACATCTTCTCAACCACCTCCTCCACCTTCTTTCACTCCATTTGAGGGAAGTGATTTCATTTTGGAAGAGATTGAAGCATACTTGTCTAGTGATTCGGTTTCACCGAAAATTGATCACGCTCCAATTGACATCGAGGGAGACATTCTTCTCCTCGAGAAGTTGCTCAATAATGATCCATCATCACCCCCTCCTCAAGAACTTCATAAAGAGGAAATCCAAACCGTTGAGAAAACTGAAGAATTTCCCGAGGTTGAACTTAAGGACTTACCACCTCATCTCGAATACGCATTCTTGGAGGGTAACGATAAATTGCCCGTCATAATTGCTAAAGACTTGAGTGAAGATGAAAATATTGCTCTCATAAAGGTCTTGAAGTCACACAAACAAGCAATTGCTTGGAAACTCTCCGATATTAAGGGTATCAACCCTGAGTTTTGTACTCATAAAATCTTGATGGAGGATGACTTCAAGCCAGCAGTTCAACATCAGAGAAGGGTGAATCCTAAGATTCATGAGGTTATCAAACAAGAGGTTCTTAAACTTCTTGATGCCGGATTAATTTACCCGATATCTGATAGTCCTTGGGTTAGCCCAGTCCACTGTGTTCCAAAAAAGGGTGGTATAACTGTTATCACAAATGACGAAAACGAGTTAATTCCAACTCGATTGGTTACTGGATGGCGTGTTTGCATTGACTATCGCAAGTTGAATGATGTCACCCGTAAAGATCATTTTCCTCTACCCTTCATGGACCAAATGCTTGAGAGATTAGCAGGGAACGAATACTATTGTTTCCTTGATGGTTTCTCGGGGTATTTCCAGATTCCCATTGATCCACAAGATCAAGAAAAGACTACATTCACCTGCCCATACGGAACTTTTGCCTACAGACGTATGCCTTTTGGCCTATGTAATGCTCCAGGCACGTTCCAATGATGTATGATGGCAATTTTCCACGACATGATCGGGGATACAATGGAGGTGTTTATGGATGACTTCTCGGTCATTGGGGACTCGTTTCAAACATGTCTCTCCCATTTAGAAAAAATGCTCAAACGGTGTGAAGACACCAATCTTTGTCTAAACTGGGAAAAGAGCCATTTCATGGTCAAGGAAGGAATTATCCTAGGCCATAAGATTTCAAAAAACGGGATTGAGGTTGACAGAGCAAAAGTCGATATTATTGCTAAATTGCCTCCTCCCACTACTGTCAAAGGTGTCAGGAGTTTTCTCGGGCATGCCGGTTTCTATCGAAGATTCATTCAGGATTTCTCAAAAATAGCCCGGCCTATGACCCATCTCCTTGAGAAAGATGCTCCTTTTATCTTCTCACCTGAGTGCATCGAAGCTTTTGAAACATTAAAGAAAAAGCTTACGGAAGCACCCATTCTAGTTGCCCCCGACTGGGATTTACCCTTTGAACTCATGTGCGATGCAAGTGATTTTGCTATCGGTGCAGTCCTGGGGTAACGTAAAACCAAGCATTTTCAGCCTATCCACTACGCAAGTAAAACCATGACTGAAGCTCAAACTCATTACACCACTACAGAAAAAGAATTATTAGCCGTGGTGTATGCGTTTGAGAAATTTCGGCCATATTTGATCTTGACGAAATGTGTAGTATATACGGATCACTCGGCTCTCAAATATCTCTTTGCAAAACAAGATGCAAAGCTGAGATTGCTCCGTTGGGCTCTCCTCCTACAAGAATTTGATATCATTATACGTGATAAAAAAGGAGCTGAGAACCTGGCTGCTGATCATCTGTCCCGATTAAAAAACCCACACCAGGATGTTTTCTAGAAAAAGGAAATAAATGAAACGTTTCCTCTCGAGACACTCAATGCGGTTACTTTTCGTGGAAACTCTAATACCCCATGGTTTGCTGACTTCACAAATTACCATGCGGGTAACTTCATAGTGAAAGGGATGTCGACCCAACAGAAAAATAAATTCTTCAAGGATGTTAAACATTACTTCTGGGACGACCCCTACTTATTCAAAATCTGTGCGGATCAAGTCATCCGACGGTGTGTTTATGGACAGGAAGCTATGGACATTCTCAAAGCTTGCCATGCTGGACCCACCGGGGGCCATCATAGTCCAAACTACACTGCCAAAAAGGTGTTTGATTCCGGATTTATTTGGCCCACGATTTACAAGGATGCCCATGAATTTATCAAAACATGTGACGCTTGTCAACGTCACGGAAATATCTCACAAAGAAATGAAATGCCGCAAAACGCCATTCAAGTGTGTGAGATTTTCGACATCTGGGGCATTGACTTTATGGGGTCATTTCCATCATCTCGAGGAAACAAATACATACTTGTGGCTGTTGACTATTTGTCAAAATGGGTTGAAGCAAAAGCTTTACCTACCAATGATGCTCGAGTTGTTGTGAAATTCTTAAAATCTCTTTTTGCTAGGTTTGGAACTCCACGAGCTATAATAAGTGATCGTGGTACGCATTTCTGCAATGACAAATTTGATCGAGTCATGCAAAAGTATGGTGTAACTCACCGTCTCTCTACTGCGTACCATCCCCAAACAAGTGGGCAAGTGGAAGTTTCCAACCGAGGGATTAAAAGAATCCTGGAAAGGACAGTAGGTGAAAATCGTGCCTCTTGGTCGGATAAACTAGATGACGCACTCTGGGCCTTCCGTAAAGCTTATAAAACACCAATCGGGTGTACGCCCTACAAGCTAGTCTATGGAAAGGCATGTCATTTTCCGATTGAACTTGAGCACAAAGCATACTGGGCCTTGAAACATGCCAACTTCAATATTCAGACAGCTGGAGATCATCGGAAAGTTCAAATGAATGAATTAAATGAACTACGTGATCAAGCATACGAGAACTCTTTGATCTACAAAGAAAAGACAAAGAAGATTCATGACTCCAAAATCAAGAACCTCGCTTTCAACGTCGGTGATCGAGTCCTTCTTTTCAATTCAAGATTGAAGATTTTCTCGGGAAAACTCAAAACCCGCTGGTCTGGACCATTCACCATCACTAAAATATTTCCATATGGAACCATTGAATTATCTCAAACTGATGGTCCAAATTTTAAAGTGAATGGTCATCGATTGAAGCACTATTTTGGAGAGGACATTCCACCTGTGGTTGTCCCGGATCTACAAACTTTCCCCATGAACCAATGAATGCGGGGATCGAGTCAAGCTAGCGACTCGGTAATCAAAAATAGTAGCTAAACATGGGTTTTCACCCGTGTGTACCACCTTAGTGTGGGGGAGATGCCCCACATGTTGTATATAAAAAAAAATGCATGAAAATTGTACATATTAAAAAAGAGAATAATTGTTGTGTTTCTACACTTAGCTAGTAATGTTATCTTTTTACGTTCAAGGATTCGGCATAATAGCCGGGACTTTGAATATTGAGGACAATATTCATTTCTAAGTGTGGGGGGGAAATTCTGGCGAATTTGATCATAAATGTACCCTTTTAGTCCCTTTTTCCCCCAAAATGGCAAAATTTTAAATTTTTTTTTTTTTTTTTAGTGGAAGTACTATGTACTAAACACAACAAATGGTAATCAGTCCACCATGTCTAACCCACATAAGGATTGGCTAATCCATGAGCAAACGGCTCTTGGTAAAGATATCTCAAATCCGTTTATGGCTTACAATTTGCCTAAAATTGTATGGTAATCAACTCCCCATATATTTAATTAGTTAAGAGTTGGCTAGTCCAGAAGCAAACGGTTTCTGGTAAAGACAAATCAAAACCGTTGAAAGCTGGTGATTTGCTCAAAATCATTTGGTTATCATTGTACCAAAGTTCTTACTTGAACTGAAAGAATTGGCTACTCCAGAAGTAATGGCTTTTGGTAAAGAGATTAAAAACCATTAAATTTTCATAAAAGATTGCTAGGGACTAGCAATATCTTAGTGTGGGGGATTGATGAGTGTGCAAATACTCATCATTTTTGTACCTTTTAGACTGCAAAAACATTTGCAAACACTCAGAAACGCATCAAAATGATAAGAATATCACAAATGAATGTTTTATGTGTTTCAAATGCAAAAATACCAAAATCAGATGAAAAACGTACCAAGTTTACAAAATTGGCAGTTTTAGTCTCCCAAGTTTCAAAAGTTGTCAAATCTAGTCCCTGGAATCTAAAAATGTGAAGTTTTATCATTCAAGGTCCTTGAAATATTCTAAATTGTCAAAAATGGTCCTTGAATGAATCTTTGGGCAAATGGCAGAAAAGGTCCCTCAACTTTGGAAAAATGTCAAATATAGTCCTTGGTGAATTTAAAAAGTGAAAATAATCAAAAATAAACCTTGTACTATTCATAAATGGCAGAATTGGTCCTTATGGTAAACTTTTGGAGAATTTACATGATTGGTCCTTCAAGTTTCAAAATTGGCAAAAATTACCCTTGGACGTATAAAATTGGAAAATAAACATTTATGGTCCTTTGGTAAATGAAACTTGGCAAGTTTAACCCTTGTGTTAGCTTTGGAAAAGTTGAAATTTCAGTCCCTTATAAATCAGAAAGTTACACAATTGGTCCTTGTGATTTATTAACTACAAACACAAACTAAACGGACCTCTTTTGTGTAATTAACCCAAATCCAGCCAAGCCCAATATCCAAGCCCAAACCCAAAATTTAAAAAATAAAAACCGCTCTACTGTTCATCCCCTTCCTCACAACACCTGCTACCACTCCATCAACGACATCTGTGCTATCACCTCCACCTTTCCACCTCTCCCCAGCTTGCCTACCTCTCACCCTCACCCCTTTCCACCTTGCAAACTAACCCACCACCTCAATCAAGCTGTTTCCACTCAAAATACCTTTTCCCGCCAAAAATGCCACATGTGTGGTTTTGATGAATTCGTATGATCCAAAGGTTGGAATGAAGTGGGAATTAATCAGAGGTCGACAAAGGATCTTTCAAGTTCAATAAATAAGAAGGAGAAGCAGAGAAGAACAAGTATCTAGTGTAATTTTATTTTATGTATGTCGAGTTAATTAATTTTCAATTTCGGTGTTTATTTAAGCTTTAAAGTCTTGAATTCAGTAATCTCAGTGTATTTCGAACTTTGTTTAATAAGCAATTTCAGTTTCCTTGTAGTTCATTTAATTAATGAAATTCAGTTTTTGTTCAATTCTCAATCTCAATCTCATTTCTGTTTTTAAGGTTTCTTATTAGCTTAATGAGTGTTCAAAAACATAACTTAAGCTTATTTAACTCATGTTTTCAGTTTAAGCCTCTTATAAACAAAAATACAAAAAAATAAAAAAATCTCTCAAAAATATAAAAAATATAGTTAATCTGTCTTCAGTTTGATTTCAGTTATTAAAGTTGTTTTCATAAGCTCTTATAAGCTTTTCAATAGCTTATTGACTGCTTGTTGAGTCGTATACTCAGTTTTTACTCTTAAAATACTCTCAGTCAACAATAGTCAACTGTGAATTTGATTAGTGATGCAGAGCTGGAAAATGGGTTGGAATCAGTTAATGTGGGTTGATAATCAGTTCTAGGTTATGTTTATTTGATTGTTTGGCAAGCCATAGTGGCTGGATTTTTTGTAAGTGCTAGCTATACTTTGCTTTTCATTATTTTGAGTTTAAATATGCTATAATATTTTGCTTGTAGAATCTGTGTTATCAGTTTGCTTTAATCACTGCATTTAGATACACTTAGGTTAGTTATAGTTAGATTAAGCATTGGTTTGCATTAATTAAGTAGTTTGTATGTTAAAATCTATATAATAGTTTCTAAACTAGTGTTTGGATCAGAGGTTAAAATTAAGCTTAAGGCTTGGTTTGTGCTTAAGATCAGTTAGCTTAGTCTCATTTAGGATTATTGAACTTAATTCAGTGGTTAGACTGCATCTTAGATCACTCAAAGTCAACTTTAGCTTTAAAAATCTCTTAAATTTATAACTGTTAAGAATTATAATTACATAATCATAATTCTAGCTTAAAAAGTTGTTAAGATTAGTTAAAGTAGTCTCATTATAGTCTAAAACATCATATTCAGTCCATAGAATCAATTTAAAGTTCATCAAAGTCAAACTTAGTTCATAATTTAAAAAGTCAAATTTTCCTAATTACAATTTTTGAATAAACTTTATAATTTTAGTGTGTGCTCAATATTAAGATTTAACCTATAATCTTTTGGGATATTAAATTTTAGCTGCTCATCTTAATTAGAAAAATATTAGCTTATATCCACTTAGCTTATAAACTGCTTATTTTCAATCTTGTTTTAGACCCTTTTCCAAAAACATGCCCTGTGCACAGTTGAGATAGCCCATTTCACAAGCTCTCACAGAGCTCATTAGTGAGTATTAGCTTGTGTACCTTAGCTTTTTGAGAAGCTCACCTAGCTATCTCAAAGTTCCAAGTTTAGTTTTTCACTCTATAGCTTATTTAATAAGCGTGCTAGTAACTTTTATTTTGTCCATTTCATGTACATCAATTAGTCATGGTTTTCCAGCTTTTTCAAAAGCTTCTCACAAGCTTATTAATGGAAGCCAAACTTTGTAAATTAGCTTTTTAGAGAGTGTAGCTGGTTAACTTGTTAGTTCCAGTGGTTACTTTCATTTCCTAGCTTATCTAAGTGCTTAAATATTAGCTTAAAAGTACCTAGTAATAAAAAAAAAGTGTCCTGTTTAACAGTTAAGCTAGTGCTTATTTGAAGTATATTTAGTGCTTATTTATAAGTAAAATTGCTTTTTCAGTTGTCAAATTAGCTTATTATCATTTGTCTAGCTTATTCCAGTTTACTTTGCTTATTTTTAGCTTATTAGCCACTTTGCTAAATACTTGTGCTTATTTCCATTTATTGCCAACTGTTGAGATAATAAGCTTAATCTGAGCTTATTAGTGGTTTTTAGAAAAAGTTCTAGTTATAAAATTTGCTTATCTCATTTAGCTTAATTAGTTTGTACAAGAAAAAGTCCAAAAAGAAAAAAAAAATAAAAAACCCAGTCTTTGGGATTGAACCACCCACCACCACACACACACACTACCATCTGCCCTTGGGTCTTTGACTGGTTATAGTTTACATCATTTATTACTTAACTCTTCTTTGCCCATTTAGCTTATACGTGTAACTTAGCTTATTTACAGCTTATTCAAATAAGTTGTCACATCCTTTTATTTTTCTTAGGCGTGTATTGTTATAAAGTATTTTATAAAAAGTTTGAATTTCCGAATAGTTTTAGCATTTTTAAACATTTAATTAGTTTAAAAGAGTATTTAATTCATAATAAAAAATATAAAAGTCAAAAAAATATAAATCTTTTTTCTAAAATTTTCTTTTGTCATATAGTAAGTAAGAAAACTGTTTTTACATTCGTAGGACTTTTATTTTACAAATTTTACGTTTTGTCTTGCGCACTCGCGTAATTTTTATAAATAACGCACGTTTTCATTCTAGGTCACGTTTTTAGGTAATTTAGGTTTACGTTTTATTTAAAATAGTTTATTTAAGATATTTTGTTTTATAAATCAAGAAAAATTAAGTTTAAAATTAGTGATAGCGTTTATTTAATATATTTTAGCTTTTTAATTTTCTTTAATTTGCATTTATGCGCCTGTAATTTACAAACTTTTTCTCTAGATATAATTATTCCAAATCATAACTTTTTCTCATTCAATATCACTTTCGATCACTACGTTTAGATTTAATCGTCTGCTCGTTGGGACTTAACGACCTGAGAAAACACTGTACTCTCCTGGATCTAATTGCATTTCGTTCTCAGACTGTTTTGGCGTTTATTACGGTTGACCATTCACAAGTGGTTGATTTGTGTGATAAAACCTGACTGTCTGGAGTGAATCATAGAGTAATCGGTAGAAATACCAACCCCCCAAATCCAAACCCCGAGATTCGTACCTTTCCAATTTCTAAAAAACATAAAAAAGATAAAAAAAAATAATATTCCTCAACCTCAACCGTAGCGTAGTAACTTCTCACTAGCATTCCTATTCCCCTAGAGAACGATATAAATACCCGTGGCTTACCCTAATACTACAATAAAATGACTAGGTTCACTGCCTAGGGTGTTGAAAAACTTGCTCGACGAACCCGAACGACGCGTGTAGCGTTATCAAGTTTTTGGCGCCGCTGCCGGGGAATAGAATAGCTAGTTAGTAGTCCACCTCATTTAGGTTTCGTTACTTGATTCCTATCAAGTAAATTTTTCTCATATTTAGCTTTCTCGTAGTCTATCCCCCTTCTTCGTGACCTTTGTTCGTAATCCCATCACTTTTCATCATGGAAGGTGATAACCAACCACCACTCATCAACCCACCACCAAATGACCCGCCAAGAACCCGTACTCTTGGTGAATACTCGAGACCAAGCCACCTAGGCTATAGGAACACCATTGAGCTTCCCGACCAAGCCCAAACTACGGCCCTGCGATCCGACACCATCTGGTTGGTGCAAAACGGATGTGCATTCCATGGACTTCGTTCCGAAGATCCACATCAGCATCTAAAGGATTTTCTTAAAATTGTCGATTCCATCGACCTTGATGCTACTACTCGGGAGACCACGCGTCTGCTCTTTCAATTCTCTCTACGGGACCAAGCTAGTAATTGGCTTGAGCGACTTCCCGCCGGCTCCATCTCAAGTTAGGATGATCTCACCTCGCGCTTCCTTGCTCAATTTTTCCCACCAGGGAGAACCACTAAGCTTAGGAATGACATCTGGATGTTCCAACAACATCAAGGTGAATCTTTCTACGAAGAATGGACTCAATTCAAGGACTTGCTTCATAAAGTCCCTCATCATGTCATTGATCTCTGGCTCCAAGTCCAACTCTTCTATGATCATGTCAGTCTATCCCTCCAACAAACCATTGATTATGCCGCCGGTGGAAGGCTAAGTAACCTCAATGCTAAGGCATCTTTGGGAGGTTATTGAGGACCTAGCTCAATATGAAGAGGAAGGTTGGGAAATTCCAGTTGTCCAAGAGAACGGGTCAACTTCCCGAGCACAAGCAATTATGAATATGGAGGCCCAAGTGAAGGCGTTAATGGAAGTAACTACTCACGCTGACAAGCATGTGAATGCGGTCAAGGAATTTTTGCTCCCAAGAAAGTCCCGGCAAGATGAATTCGATGACATAATGTTGACATTTGTCTATAAGCAAGAAAAGGAAATAAAATGAAAAACTCATGACACTTTCTTGGGCCTAGCTAACAACTTCATCTTTGGAAATCCGTGAAGAAATCGCAAAGAACAATATACCTAAAAAGGTAGAAAAGGTATATGCGATATCGGAAAACGTTGGGATGACACCCATACCCTCTCCAATTCCAGTAAGCAGGACGAAACCCCCCAAGGAATCACATGCTTATTGTCATGACCTCTCTCTTAGTCCTAGGGAAGTTCCTAATTTTGATGAACCGGAGCCTCAACTAAAAACCTTACCCAATTTTCCGTCTTTAGATGTGAATCTTGGAATTGAATTAGGCCCCAATCCACCCATCAAAATAGATAGCCCGGGTAGTTACTTGATAAAGGTGGTAGATTCTAGGCCATGTAGAGTGGAAGCTAGTATAGGAGTAACCCATGACCTTACACACTTATATCACCCATTCATGGTTGATAACAAGAAACATTATGGGTTTAAACCGGGTTTATTAGGTCAAGATGGATCCTTAACTAAGAATCTTTTGAAGTTGATAGAAGATGATCCATTTTTAGGAGAGAGATTTGATTCACCCACTACACCAATTGAATTAGGTAAGGTTATAATGAATGGAGCACACTCCTTTGAGCATATAAATCACCCACCACCCTCTCCTCACGTAGCAAATTTCCACCCTATGGGTGTGTATTGCTACTATCACCCACACTTAAACTTAAGTGTAGGGAAAACTTCCCCTTTATCTGTTAAATAAGGGTAGAGTCAGGCTCGTGACTCGAACAAAAACAAGCGCTTCTTGAGAGGCAACCCATGTGTATTTGTTTTTCATTTTCATTTGTGTGTCATATATCTTTTATTAATTGTTTATTCTCATGTTTGAATTTGTAAAAATGTTTTATTTTGTCTTTAACCTCTTCTTAATTACATATAAAGGTATTTTACATAAAGGATAAGTGTAGGGAGGATTACACACGTTTTCAAAAGAAACGTGAACATGAGAATTACAATTATTTAAAAGATATATATGTGTGTTTGTTAGAGTCAAATGCTTGTATCGAGTCATAATGGATGTTTTGCAAAAATGTTTCCAGATTCTAAAGATGTAAATTTTCTAGAATTTTTTCCAGAAAATCGCACCGTTTTGTCGGGATAACTGACGGCGTCAGGATCACAACCAGACGGCGTCAGGAAGGAGTAAAAAGATTAATTTTTTTTCTCGTTTTCTGAGCTACTTACAAATCTCTGGAATTTTCCAGGTCTTAATTTTCCAGAAATTCTGTAAACATCCATTCCACAAGCATTATATCCTAGTTTAAATCGAGTCTTATATTTATTATTACTGCCAATTTTACGCGAAGGTTTCGTTTGTTTTCTTCAAGTGTGCAGGTTTAATTTATCAAGAAGAAGTTACAAAAGATTGGAAGGAGCTTTTCACGCATAAATTCTTCTTGGAAAGGATTTAACTACTACTTCAAACACGGATCCTACCGAGCTAATCAGGGGAGTACTAGTTTCTTTCGTTTTTAATTACCTTCCATTATCATAACTTTGATACTTTCGGGGAACATTGGGGACAATGTTCAGTTTAAGTGTAGAGAGGGAACACAAAACGGGAACTTTGAAACTATGCTTATCCTTGAATATTTGCTTTGTCCAATTGTATTTGTGTAATAAACCATGAGAAAATGTCGGTTAGGGTAATTTTGGCACGAAATTTAAAATTTTTCATGACATATAGGAGTGGGCCATTAGTTTTAACAAAAGCGTCTCACGGATAGGAAGTTGCATGACTAGCACAAAAAACCTTTACCACCTAAATTCTACCCAAAATGTGAGGATCACCCTTAGATTAGTAGGAATTAAAGCATTCATCTTTAATGCTTAGAGTGTCAACCGGTAGTATATTAGATTCTAAAACTTGTTTTGTGATGCATTCTGAGATCGCTAGTAAGACTGCACTTGTGTAGTTAGGAATAACTAAATGATAAGAGGCATTAGGATAACCCTTGTTTGATACCCGTAATAAAATTACTTCTGCCACATCAGTTGAGTAATTCCCCCACACCCTTTGCGTTGTACTCATCTTTAGTACACGATACCCCTAGTTAACCCTCAGAGCCTATCCTTTTCGCGGTTCTCGTGATGTTTTGGTTTTTCTGGAATATCAATGAAGAGCATTGTTTACACCCCACCCCCAAATATACACCCAAATCGCCTTAGCCTACCTTGTATGCACTCACTTTTAGTGCATTTTTGTTATCATCCTAAACCCTTAGTTCAATTATCTAGTTGCTTGCATGAGTTGCTAAGTCGAGTCATATCCTTTGTACACAGTTTTGGGACGATTGGGATTCATGGGAAAAGTTAAAGTTTATAAAATGACGGGAAGGGAACGTTAAATTCAAATTCCCTTTGTTTGTGTAATAATGTACCCCAAGTGTTTTGATCTTTTCAATTCGGGTCAAATTAGTGTTAGAGTAATAAAAACTCAAGTGTAGGGATGTGCCTATAAATCCCTATCATTTTGATGTTACCGTAGAGGATGGTAGAGTAAGAGTGTATGAAAAAAAAATCAAAAAAAAAGAGAAAAAGATAAAACAAAAAAATAGAGTATATGAAAAAAAAAAAAAAAAAAAAAAGAGTCTACCATCCTACATCTATCCTTTAAATTTATGTTTGTTTATTTCAGTTAGCTAGAGTCTAGAGTGTCGAGTCTTAGCTTAGCAATGCCATTCTTCGTATGCATTTAACATAGAGATTTTTTGACTTGCCACCACTAAAAAGCCTATCCCACCAAACCCTTTGTTTCCCTACCGTAAGCCTAACGTTACAACCCTTTAAAGACCTATTTGATAGTCTTTCCTAGGTGCTTACGCCAAAGCGATGGAGGTTTGATCTATTCTCAATCGTATTGTAATCTATGTACTAGGACCGGTTAATGAGTGTTTATCTTCGATTTCCAATTTGTTATATTTCATATACACCCGAGAGAGATGTGAGTATCCAAACACCCCATGTGAGGTGCTAGTATGTAATTTCCGTGCTTGTTATGACTTTTGCGGGGCTTATATGTGTTGTGGACCATTCTAAACCAATGCTTCATGACCCCAAACTTAAAATTTAATTGGCTAAAAGCACATTTGCTTGAGTACAAGCAAATACCAAGTGTACGGATATTTGATAAGGTTTTAAAAGGTACCTTTTTGAGGGGTCGTTTAAGCCCTTATTTGATCACTTTTGTATCCGTTATTGCTTAATATCGTTCCTTTTCACTTTTTAGGTCTCTTGAAGGCAAAATTTTGGAAGTCAAAATCGAGACACTCAAAGCTGCTGAAAACATAAGGTGACGGCGTCACTGCTTATCTGCGACGCCGTCAGAGGATTTTGTGACGGGACAGAAGCCAAAACTCCTTTTTTCAAGTGACGACATCAAGTTATGAAAGAGTAGGCCGTCGCAACTCAGACGGCCTAGATGCAATCCGGGCGTCGGAAGCGAAGAAGGCGGCGTCACAAGCACAAGGTGACGCCGTCGCAAGTCTAACGTGGCCAAGATGAAACCCTAATGACGGCGACACGACGGCGTTACAAAACAAAAGGTGACACCGTCGCATGTGTAATCTTATATATAGAATCCGAATTTTTTCAGTATTTGTGTGTAGTCTTTTGGAGTAAAACCTTAACGAACCAAGGCTGTCATGTATAGTATTTTAGGGTTCCAAACCCTATCTTACACCAAGATAAGTGTTTTACTTCATTAATTCAATTATGTCTTTGATTATTTGTGTGTATGCTTGCATGTTCTCCATGTCCGGCTAATTTACTTATGTGTTTGCTTAGGGAATATGAAACTTAATTATTGAATATTGATTGGTTGTCTCTTATCTTAGTTGTTAATGATCTAGTAATGCGATAGGTCATTTGTTGTGTACTTAATGCTTGATTAATCTTTGTGAACCTTAGAATATAACTCCTTGAGTATTTGTAAGCTAAACCATTAAAAGAGTGCCTTAGAGTAAGAGTTTATTATCCCTAGTGGGTTTTGTAGACGAGACCCTTTGGTAAGTTCAAAGAGTTAGGGAGAAACGCATACCCTACAACTTTAGACATACAACGCAATTAAGAATAATGGCGTGACAATTCAACCATCAATAGGAGATAATTAAGGAGTAATACAACCTAAGTAAACACATCTTTAAACTATCATACGAGCACACAATAATTAGACATAGACTACATACACCTTAGATTAGATAATTAGATAAGTAGAGTAATCGGTAGAAATACCAACCCCGCAAATCCAAACCCCGAGATTCGTACCTTTCCATTTTCTAAAAAACATAAAAAAGATAAAAAAAAAATAATCTTCCTCAACCTCAACCTTAGCGTAGTAACTTCTCACTAGCATTCCTATTCCCCTAGAGAACGATATCAATACCCGTGGCTTACCCTAATACTACACTACAACGATTAGGTTCACTGCCTAGGGTGTTGAAAAACTTGCTCGACGAAAAGGAAGTTCCTTTGACCCCGAACGACGCGTGTAGCGTTATCAGGCATCTCGTCTGAATCGGCCTTGACGGTTCACCAATAACTTGTTCAAGCAGATGGTCTTTGGTCCACTTCATAGTAGAAGGATACCGTATATTATACGGGTGCGAGTTAGATGGTTCTCGTAGGCTTGAAGAAGATTCAGCTGATTCCGTAGCAAACGGGTTTTCAAATAAGTCTTCATCTAACGTTGCATCATTCTGGTTTTGAGTAGGTTCTTCTTGAAATGATATGTTTTGGTTTTGTTCATCAACTGCTGGTGTAGATTCCTAAGGACTTCTAATACAAACTATTTGTGATGTCCTTGGGTAGATTCCTCCGGCTCTGGCGGATCATAGGACTGATTTACCTATCCTTAGTCACCTTATATCTCCATGACTGTCCCATGTTGCCATAAAACCATTTTTCTTGAAAATCTCTCAAAGTGTATATGATTGAAAACATGTTTGGAACACTTGAGAGTTTTGTATTTTCAGAAACACTCCCCCTTCACATGTGCTTATAAGTTTTGACAAAAATCTGCACATAGAGGGTAGAGTTCGCACTTTTTGAATTGATCTGCTCACGATAGACAATTCCCCACGAGACACGGTTATGTTGCTCAGTTAAAGAGTTCCATTTAAGTTTTTATGTGACAACTAGCTCTAATAACTAACTTGAAGTTGTAAACACTTCTTGAAAAGAAGGTTAGACCCATGTAAGTTCATGTCTATCACAAGTTTCTCGAAATGGTACATAGATTACTCGTCAATTCATTGGTTCCGACTGAGTCGAGCTCTTTTGAGATTCAAACACCGGTCATTAAACATTTTTGATCACATTTAAATCACGTCTCCTTCAACTCAAAAATAGCATAATCATGATATTTTTTATATCAACGGATTAAATAACATTTATAAAATGTTTTGGGAAGACAGACGGATTTGATTTAAGCATGAATTTGGAACATTTTGTTTTATACTCCCCCTTTAATAAAGCATAATCAATTAAAGGGTTTTAGAGAGAGGTATCTTGAGCACAAAATATTTTGAAAGATTTTGAAAATCTTTTTGAACAATCTTGAAAAGGTGCTCAAGATGATGATGATTTCTCACCAGTTTTAAATGTAGTGCACTGAAGCGTACACTAGATTTTGTCTTTAAAACACGAGTTTTGATCTGAAATAATCAAAAGTCATCATTTTTGGTACGGGGTTTCGTACTGAAATATACGAAAGCCATTTTTATTTTATTTTTTTAGAATCTTTTGAGAAACGACATGTTTTGGAAAATATTTAAAGAACTCTCGCTCAAGCATCTGTACATACCCGTATCATTGTTGAATGACATTTCTAGAAACGTCTGAGAATATCGATTATACGAGAGAGATGTCGTGA
The DNA here is from genome assembly GCA_910596185.1 of Chrysanthemum makinoi. NCBI lineage: Eukaryota > Viridiplantae > Streptophyta > Magnoliopsida > Asterales > Asteraceae > Chrysanthemum > Chrysanthemum makinoi. Next base: position 302,187,713 of record OU343222.1, read on the forward strand.
GAAGAATATTTTTGGATTTTTGATTTTGTATTGTTTTTGTATTTTTGAAAATTTTATATTTTTATATTTTGCTTTTGTTGATTTTTCAAATTTTGTATTTTGTTTTTCAAAAATATTTACAGCGGAGCTTTTTGGAAAGTCATTTTTAAGAAGATTCGAGAAGACGTTCTAACTCCTCAGGGGTTAGGCTTCGCATTCCAATTCGTCGAACTAAATCGTCAAACCTTTCTTTTGGAAGGGCTTTAGTAAATAGATCGGCGAGTTGGTAATCTGTCTTTACGAAGAATAATTCAACAGTACCTTCTTCGACATGTTCTTTTATGAAGTGATAGCGGACTCTGATATGCTTAGTCTTTGAGTGATGAACAGGATTGCATGATATGGCTATGGCACTTTTCGAGTCACAATGCATAGGTATTTTATCGAAAGTAAAGCCATAATCTGTGAGTTGTGCTCTCATCCATAGAACTTGAGCATAACACGCAGATAGAGATACATACTCAGCTTCAGCGGTTGAAAGTGCAGTGCAATCCTGTTTCTTTGAAGACCGGTGACTAACTTTTCACCCAAAATTGTGCTCCCGGATGTACTTTTTTCGTAACTTGATCACCGGCGTGGTCCGCATCTGAAAAGGCAATTAGATCAAATCCGGATTCCTTCGGATACCAAAGACCCTTGTGAATGGATGTCTTCAGGTACCGAAAGATCCTTTTAACCTCTTTGAGGTGCAGTTCGGTAGGCTTTGCCTGAAACCGTGCTAATAGGCAAACAGCAAAATGAATATCTAGTCGACTAGCAGTAAGGTACAAGAGAAGACCAATCATGCTCCTATATTTCTTTGGATCAATAGGTTTCCCAAACAAATCGGCTCCAATTTTTGGTGAAGTTACCATTGGTGTGCCAACAGAGTCACAATTATCCATACAATGATTTTTCAAAATCTCAGTTGTATATTTTGCTTGATTTATAAAAATTCCACGTGGGGATTGATGTATTTGTAAACCAAGAAAGAATTTTAGTTCCCCCATCATTGACATTTCAAATTTGCTTGTCATGAGATTTTCAAAATGTTTTAAAAGATTCGGATTAGTGGACCCAAAAATGATGTCGTCCACGTAAATCTGAACAATCAAAATGTCGTTTTTGCATTTTTGTGTAAACAAGGTAGGATCAACCGTTCCTTTGGTGAAATTGTTAAGGATAAGGAAAGAGGAAAGTTCGTCATACCACGCTCGTGGAGCTTGCTTTAAACCATAGATAGCCTTTTTGAGTTTGTAGACGTAGTTTGGATGTTCCATGTCTATGAAGCCTTCTGGCTGACTTACGTACACTTCTTCTTTCAGAGTTCCATTCAAGAATGCGATCTTAATGTCCATCTGATAAGCCGTTATGTTTTTGTGAGTGGCATAAGCTAAGAATATCCTGAATGCCTCAAGCCTAGCTACCGGCGCGAATGACTCTTCAAAGTCTATTCCTTCTTCCTGTCTGTATCCTTTGGCTACAAGACGAGCTTTGTTGCGAATTACAGTCATCTCTTCATCCCTTTTGTTCTTCCATAGCCATTTGAGATCAATGACTCTAATGTTAATTGGTCTTGGAACCATTTCCCAAGAGTCATGTAGAAGGTATTGGAGAAGTTCGTCCTGCATCGCTTCTATCCATGCGATTCTGCCCATTGCCTCCCGAATGTTTTTCAGTTCAATATTGCTAATTGAGCAAAGGTAAATGCACAAGTCGCAATCGGTGGCAAGTTGGCATTGATAAGGTTTTAAAAGGTACCTTTTTGAGGGGTCGTTCAAGCCCTTATTTGATCACTTTTGTATCCGTTATTGCTTAATATCGTTCCTTTTCACTTTTTAGGTCTCTTGAATGCAAAATGCTGGAATGGCACTTATTTGGACGAAAAGGCGCGAATATACGAAGAAAATGGCCAAAGTCAAAATCGAGACACTCAAAGCAGCTGAAAACATAAGGTGACGGCGTCACTGCTTATCTGCGACGCTGTCAGAGGATTTTGTGACGGGACAGAACCAAAACTCCTATTTTCAAGTGACAACGTCAAGTTATAAAAGAGTAGGCCGTCGCAACTCGGGCGGCCTAGATGCAATCCAGGGCGTCGAAAATTGAAGGGCGGCGTCAAGCATAAGGTGATTGTCGCCAAGTCTAGCGTGGCCAAGACGAAACCCTAATGAGCGATGACACGGCGGCGTCACAAAACATTAGGTGACGCCGTCGCATGTGTAATCTTATATATAGAATCCGAATTTTTCAGTATTTGTGTGTAGTCTTTTAGAGTAAAAACCTAAACCGAACCAAGGCTGTCTTGTACAATATTTTAGGGTTCCAAACCCTATCTTACACCAAGATAAGTGTTTTACTTCATTAATTCAATTATGTCTTTGATTATTTGTGTGTATGCTTGCATGTTCTCCATGTCCGGCTAATTTACTTATGTGTTTGCTTAGGGAATATAAAACTTAATTATTGAATATTGATTGGTTGTCTCTTATCTTAGTTGTTAATGATCTAGTAATGCGATAGGTCATTCGTTGTGTACTTAATGCTTGATTAATCTTTGTGAACCTTAGAATATAACTCCTTGAGTAGTTGTAAGCTAAACCATCCAAAGAGTGCCTTAGAGTAAGAGTTTATTATCCCCAGTGGGTTTTGTAGACGAGACAATTTGGTAAGTTCAAAGAGTTAGGGAGAAACGCATACCCTACAACTTTAGACATACAACGCAATTAAGAATAAGGACGTGACAATTCAACCATCAATAGGAGATAATTAAGGAGTAATACAACCTAAGTAAACACATCTTTAAACTATCATACGAGCACACAATAATTAGACATAGACTACATACACCTTAGATTAGATAATTAGATAAGTAGATTAATCGGTAGAAATACCAACCCCGCAAATCCAAACCCCGAGATTCGTAGCTTTCCATTTTCTAAAAAACATAAAAAAGATACAAAAAATAATCTTCCTCAACCTCAACCGTAGCGTAGTAACTTCTCACTAGCATTCCTATTCCCCTAGAGAACGATATCAATACCCGTGGCTTACCCTAATACTACAATAAAACGATTAGGTTCACTGCCTAGGGTGTTGAAAAACTTGCTCGACGAAAAGGAAGTTCCTTTGACCCCGAACAACGCGTGTAGCGTTATCAGGCATCTCTTCTGAATTGGCCTTGACGGTTCACCAATAACTTGTTCAAGCAGAGGGTCTTTAGTCCACTTCATAGTAGAAGGATACCATATATTATACGAGTACGAGTTAGATGGTTCTCGTAGGCTTCAAGAAGATTCAGCTGATTCCGTAGCAAACGGGTTTTCGAATAAGTCTTCATCTAACGTTGCATCGTTCTGGTTTTGAGTAGGTTCTTCTTGAAATGATATGCTTTGGTTTTGTTCATCAACTGCTGGTGTAACTATTTCTAGAATTGGAGTTGGTGGAGTAGATGTAGATGATGTTGATGGAGTTGGTGCATTAGTTTCGACTGTTGTAGATGCATCTTCTGTTGGTGGTGGAGAATGATGTTAAGCGGGTGCAGCGGAATGATGGTTTGATGCATTTGTCGATGTTCCACCATAGTATTCATCGAACATTAACTCGAAGAAATTCTCCCATTCTTTTTCATGAGGTTTGTCAGCAAAATTTGATGGAGCTCTTTGATGTACGAGTCCCGAACTGATGTGTCCAGAAGTATCTTTGGTTTAGTGCGGGTCCTAATCTGTTTTGATTAGAAGCCTTCGGATTAAGTGCATGATCTAGAGCGAGTCTCTCAGAAGCCATTTGTGAAAGTTCATCAAAATTCACATTCATCGTCTCCATGATCCTCCTAGTTCTCCTGTTATACACCCTGAATGCCATCGAGTTGTCTGAATATCCAATGAAGATTCCAATATCACCTTTAGCTTTCAGTTTCCCTAGATCTTCTCTGTTGTTTGTCGGATAACACAAAGCGCCAAACACGTGAAAGTAAGAGATATCTGGTTTTCTATTGTTCACTAGTTCATATGGGGTTTTATTGAATCTTGGATGGATTAGGGATCAGTTCTGAGTGAAACAAGCAGTGGCAACATCGACCCATAGTAATAACGGTGCACTAGAATAAATTAGCATTGTGCGAGCGGCTTCCACAAGAGTACGATTTCTTCTTTCAACTACCCCATTCTGCTGTGGAGTTCTAACAGTGATGTCAGGTGAGTAATTCCAACATCTTCAAAATAAGCTCTTAACTCTGATTTGTGAATTGATGCGTTATCGGTTCTTACAACCCTACTTGGACTTTGAAGAAGTACTTGAATACGTTCAGAAAGGTGATGATGATGCCTGGTGCTTCGTCTTTTGATCTCAGAAACCTAACCCACGTATATCTCGAATAATCATCGACGATAACAAGAATATACTTTTTCCCGTTAATGCTTTCAACTCTCATTGGGCCACATAAGTCCATGTGTAACATATGCAACTTTGCTTCCGAACTAGGTAAGGATTTAGGTTTATATGTTGCTCTTTTGCTTTTTCCTTGTTCGCATGATGGACATAAGTGATCCTTGGTGTATTTGAACTTTGTAAGTCCATTGACGATGTTATCTTTGGCAAGTTTGTTGATTGTGTCGAAATTGAGATGGGATAAACGTCGATGCCACAACCAGGACTTTGTTCCAGATGCTCGTGTCATAAGACATATTGGTGATGAAGAGGCCATTTGGTTAATGTCTATAGCATACAAGTTTGTATCATGATTCCCTATTAAGAGATTAGTGCCATCCAAGTGTCTAACGAAGTAAGCATTTTTCCTAAAAGCAACCTCTAAATCTGCATCACAGAACTGCCCAACTGAGAACAAATTGTGTCCCAACCCTTCGACATAGTAAACCCGAGTGATTAGATAATTTCCAAAAGGTAGATCTCCATAACCCATGATAGCTGCTACATGATCATTTCCGAAACGTACGGTTATGTTCTTGGAGCAACCCGAGTCGACGATCCAAAGACATATTTCGATAACCTGCCAATAACAGAAGAAGAAGATTTTGGAAACTGTTTTGATTTTGGTTCCTTTGGGTTAGAGGTAAAGTCCTGATCACACTCAAAGAAGTTTTCTACAGGGAAAATAGGTTCTTCACTCATTCTACCATTCTAGAGTGTGAAAGTTCTACCCGTTGGTTTCCAGATATCATCCCTAAAGTAAACACTATGGTTCCTGTCAGTAGTGTAAAGCCTAAGTTTTGAAACTAGTCTTCCTACTCGTTTAGCGTAAGTTCTTTTAGGAACGTTCTTCTGAACAGGCTTAACAATCTCATTCTTAGAAACACAATCATCATGAACATTAGTTAAAGATTTCTTGCAAGTTAAACAAACAGATTCAACAGATTCATTAAACTTAGCAGAGTTCATAGGTTCATTACATTCAGATGAAATGTCTTTCTTATTACAAAGCGGTAAATTCCTAGGGTGTTCTTCTACTTTCTTCTCTTCATTCAATCGACTACTCTTAGAGGCAAGCGAGACTCTATTGTTCCTTGTATTGCACTTAGGCTTTAGTATGCTGCTCCTATAGGTGCTTCCTAGTCCTGTAGAAGGTAAGGCACACTCATTAGGATTCACATTTTTATCTAGAGAAGTGGTTTCAGCTGTCCTAGTCTCTTTAGAGTGCTTTTCTAAACTTATGTCGTTTGTTCCATATGGTTTAGATGTGGAGGCAGACGCATTAGTGGTACTCATCTTAAAAAGTCCAGGTGCTAAAACTTTTGGATTCTCTATAACCGCTTTTCCTTTGTCAACATTTTGTTTAGGCAAGGCAGGTGGAGAGACTGGTTTGGATAAATCATTTTTCTCATAGACTTTTGGAGGAGGCATCGAAACAGACATTTTTGGTTTAAAAACCGGTTTGGGGACATTTGCTTTCTCCTCAGTCAATGGTTTTGTAATCTTAGTATCCACTGCCTTTCCTTTTTGACCTTAGCTGAGCCCTCAAAAGATCATTTTTCGCTTTCATGTAATTGTAGGCACGCTCATACGACAGTTTGTCATACTTGCATTCCTCATTTTTTCGATCAAGTTGTTTAAAATATGAGACATTTTCTTTTTCAAGTTTTTCAAGAGCTTTTTCATATTTTAAAACAATTTCGGAGGTCTCAGACTGGAGTCTTTCATGATCTTCAACAGAATATGTTTGTAAAATAATGGACATAATATAAGTAGTCAGAACATCTTCGGAGAGAGAGTCATTTAAAGTTTCCAAAACTTTGATTTGTTCAACACAGTCATTAGCTTGCTTTACCAGGGATTTATGGTCCTTGACAAAGTCAGTTGTTTCTTTCAAAAAGGCTTGTTCAAAATGAATTACCCTAGAGTTGATGTTATTCAGCTGAGGGGCAATTTGAGTTCAAAAAACTTTCTTTGTTCGATGTCAAAACTAGAGAACCAGTTGTTAGGTGTAATAGTGGTTTTAGTTTTAACAGTGTCTTAAAGATCCGCAATTCTAGTTTTCACATTTTCTAAAATACTTCTCGCATCACTTGTGTTAAAAGGATTGTTTGAAGACATTTGTTCAATGTTCGAAAGAGATTTGGAGAAAACAACTGGTTTTGAAACAGGTTTTGAAATAGGTGTTGACTCTTTGTTTGAAACATTTGGTGTGATGGAGAACTTTGATTTTTCTTTTTGATTGACAAAAGTAATTCCAGAAATTTTGTTAAGTTTGTCGTAATCGATTGGTTTGATTTCCGGATGTTCTTGTGTTCATCTTTTCTCTCTACGCATAACATACATGGTTTTATAACATCAAGTCACCATCTTTCTCTCATCTTTATTTCTACGCTTCGTTTGTGTTTGTGTTTAACGTGTTCTACGCATAACGTGGTGTTTGTGTGATAAGGTTGATAGATTAAAGGTCCTACAATTGGTATCAATCGCCTAACAATGGTTTAGGAATGTTTGTGTTACGTTTTTATTAAAGCTTTAAGAACAAAGTTGCGTTTTTTCTCTATAAATGTGGACTTTTTGCATAAAGTTTTGATTTTTACGTGGTTTTAAGGTTAAAGTTGCAGACTTTATTGATCTTTAAGTGTTTTGGAAGAATTTTGTGCTAAAGAAATCGTTTGGAAACGGGTTTTTAGGTGAATAATTCGTGTTTTTGCATTTCTGGGCAGTTTACGCGTAAGCAGAATATTGGTCAAAACCCTCTTTTTACACGTAAGAAAGTCAAAACCTTAATCCTACGCGTAAGGTTTTATGCATAACGTTTTGGTGAAGAATCTTCGTGCATCAACGGTTACTCAGTGCTTCCCTCACTTGGATAAGTTTGTGGAACACTTCGACTTATGGATATCCCTTACGATGTGTTAGTGTAAAGGATTTTTGGTTTTAAACCTAAGTTTACGCATAAGCAGAACGCTTACGAGTAACACTCTCAAATGAGACTTTGAGGGGTATTTATAGTACAAGTGACATGATGCCCTAAAAGGCTTTCCATGGGCTTGTTTGGGCTTGGGTTGGATTATAACATACATAAGGCTAGCTTAACTTAACTTCTAACCAATTAGCTTAGCCCAAGTCCACGAGCCCGTTGACTATTTTAATACGATATCTGACACACATCACAAAGTTCCTAAATGTGAATGACCATCACTTCTAATAAAACTGTTAAGGCTAACAACAACTTCCGCATAACTCACATCAAAACAACCCGGAAAACTTCCGCACTCATTACCCACATCACTTACATTGTGAACATTGTCAATCCACTAGGAACATCGCAATAGAAGTTAGGGAAGAAATGCGATTCATACACAACCTCATCCTTGATCGCATCAATACCATCACTCATCAAAACCTCCATCCATAAACCTTATGCAAGCATGGAAGGAATAACTACTACTATTTTCTATTCTTTTTTAGTCATTTTCAAGAACAAGTCTTGTTCTTATTTTCACATGCTTGTAAGTGGCATAAATACCACTACAATTTGTTGTTTTATTACAAGGCCTTGTTTACATACCTTGGCTCCCAATCTTGATTCTCGTCAATCACAAGATTATATAAGCATGTTACTAACCTTTCTTTTTGTAGGATTTTTATTTTTCTTCACTTGACGCCCCAAACAAGGGGGAGCTATCGTCAAGGGGGAGTTAGAAGTTTGTTTATTTCTTCCAAGGGTTAACTTTTTGTTTCGACAAAAAGGGGGAGAAGAAGTAAAACTTAGGGGCTTTCAAAACTTACATCTATTCTTAAGTTTTACTCATCATAACATTATGTTTTGTCATCAACAAAAAGGGGGAGATCGTTAATACAAATAAACCGTAAAAACGTTTATTAATATTTTGCGATCTCTTTGTGTTTTGTTGATAACAAATATAATGTTATCTTAAGTATAACTATAAGGATACATGTTACTTTTGTAAAGCATTTACTTATAGCCATTTAAATACAAAAATATAGTAATTAAGCATTTGTTGTAATAGTTTATTAGGATGGGTAAAAACCATAACCCATGGACCATAACCCATGGATCTTAACCCATACCCAAGAAGACTAGATACAATGTATACTTAGATACATTGAATCTAAAGATAACCCATGGACCAACCCATAACCCATGACCCATAACCAAAAAACCCATGGGCAAGAGGGCGTTCCACGGATCCCGGCTTTGTGCTAGCGGATCCCAAGTGGAAGGATCTGTGGGATCAGGGGAGCAGTGAGGAATTTTGCCTATAAATAGAGAGCCATTTCTTCATTCTAACTCACCCTCTTCTTACTAAATCTCTCATACACTCTCATTCTCTTCTAACATATAGATCACTTGATCTAGAGAGTTGTTCTTCTTTCTTTCTATTTGTGATCCTCATATAGGTCCTTCTCTAAGGCGAAATCACGAGCATTCTACAAGTCATCCAAGCAAGGGATCCTTGATTGATTTGTCACTCCGCAAGATTTCTGTAGCGAAGATCTTGTATTTGATATTTCACATATTTGTTGTGTAATAGTCGTGTTGGTTTGGTCCACCGTGCTACAGACTCGGTATTTAGCTTTGTACCGGAAAAAGTGTAAGCAACGTTGTGAAGGCTTCTCCGCCAAGTGAAGGATTTTGTTGACATAGTGCTTGAACTCTCGAGTAGGTGACTCGGGGAGTGGAGTAGGGCAAGGAAGGTGTCCTTGTAGCCGAACCACTATACATCGGTTGTGTCTTTTCTTTCCCTTCGCTTTACTTTATTTACTTGCTTTATCATTAGATCTATACTTTCTCTACATCCATAAGATCTCACATATTAACGAATCTAAAAGTTTTTGAAACTAACTTAAAATCGGCAAAACTATTCAACCCCCCCCCCCTTCTAGTTTTCCATAGCACGGTTGGTATCCTTCAAACCAGGAGAGTTCGTATACCGGAAGAATAAAGCCAGCAGAGCTGAAGACCAGGGAAAGCTAGGACCGAAGTGGGAAGGATCCTATCAGGTAAATGAAGCACATCTCAATGGCTCATACAAACTAGAAACCATGGATGAAGAAGAGGTGCCCCGGAAGTGGCACACCATGAATTTGAAGAAATGTTTTCTTTAAGTATTCACAAATGAAATGTAAGCCTACGGGCACGAACTATTCTGTTTTCACTATCATCAAGTAATGACACATTCCCCTACCTATGACGGAGGAGGAAAATTTTCCGTGATTATATCTTATGCAAGGGGAAAGGGCGCAACCGGCGGAGACTAGCTACCTCCGACCGCGCGTCCGAATATCCCATTATTGAAACTATTTTAACCCCATAAGTGCAACGACACTAGGGAAGGCCATATACCATTCGGTAGGCGATTGCATACCCCTGAATAATGCCAAGACATTAAGGGAAGAGCCGAGGCATATATGCCCAAACGGCGTGCAGATACCCCAAAGGCGTGACGACGCCAGGGATGAGCCCCCAGGTGTATTTACCAACAGGCGAAACATTACCCCAAAGGTGCTAAGTCATTAGGGAAGGCCGGAGTATATTTACTTACGGGCATAATTTACCCCGAAAGTTCAAAGTCACTAACAAACACACAAGATGCATACACAAGCATAGACAGATAATCAAAAAGGGCCATCCGGATATACAGACGACCTGAATAACATAGCCAAAAATTACAACCATCATGAAGACACGAATGTAAATTGTTTAATTACACAACCCAAAGGCACGCAGGCCTACCATAATCTGAGACATAGTGTTGTTCTAAACATTCAGAAGTTTACAAAATAAAATAAAAACTACGATCCGCCGGACGTACCAGCACCAGGAGTAGACCCGGATCCGTCCGGAAGCACGTTCATCAAATCAGCAAGGGGAAGGTGGTAGGAGCGTTTGATCTTCTCGATGTAAGGAAAGGACCTCAAGAACATCTCGTCATATGCCGCAGTAAACCCTTCAACTGCCTGCATATCAAAGTCCTTTTTCTTGGCAAGAATCATGTTCACCTCCTCCTCATCACGACCCTCCCTTATGCCGTCTAAGTAACCGAAGTCTATGGCAGCATTAAAAACATGCCCCCAGGCCTGCTGGTACTCATCACTGCCATGCAAACGCCGGATGACGGCAGGAACCAACTCCTTCACATAGTTAAACCTCAAAATCTCCTCGTGACCGGCACTCACGGCAAATGTCTCAACATCCGCCCTTAAGACCGAAGCCTCTTTCTTAGACTCATCCAGCTCCGCAGTCTTCTTCCTCAAGGCCTCTTCCAGCAACTCCAAAGAGGCCAGCCGGGACTTCATCTCTTCTTCTTTCCGGCTGCAATCTTGATGGGATGCCTGGAGAGCTTGGTTATCCTGGACAAGCTGCTGATTGGTCTCCATCTGAACCTGGAGGCTGTTCTGTGCCTCAGAAAGCTGAGAATCAACGCTACAACAGGTAGAATGGGCTTTATAGAGCTCTGCATAATGATAGCGTAAATGCTCAAACCTCTTAAACACATCGGCAACCGCCAAGGACCCGTGAAATAGTTTGAACCATCCTCTGAATAAAGCCCGGTCATCGGGCAGGTCCTCCTGTTCCGCCAAGATGAAGGGAGGGGCGAGATTGCCCATCATTTCTCGGCACTGAACGGCGTCATTCAAGCTAGTATTGGCCGAAAAGCTCCAGCCAGGAATGAAGGGCTCTCCTGAGCCCGTTCGGCCAAACCCATCTAGGAAAAGGAAGTCAGCCATATATATATATAAAAAAAGAGAGAAGGATGAAAGGCGGATCCAAAAGATACCTCCTGCGAATGGAGCAGCGTGGCGAAAAGCGGCTTCCTGATCACCCGCTCTGGACGTACCCACTTCAGGTCCTACAAAATTACAAAGGTTATCAACAAGAACATGGTGATACAGTATAAAGAAGCAAGAGAGAATTCAATACATCATACCTTGAACAGGACCCCCGGTCTCTAGCGCATTCCCGGTCAAATTCTGAGAAACCTCCTCGACATGCTCACGTAAAATCCTTCTCAGCCAAATTTTTCGAACTCCCTCCCTGATCACCGGCGTCACCCCCTTCTGCCACCAACGGCGCCGTATTTTCAGCAGTTTCCTCCGGATTCACCGTATTCAAGGAAGTAATCGAATGAGTTTCCTGAGAATCCCCATGGCTAGAAGATATTTCAACGGTAGGAGAATTAGTCGTCCTCCTCCTTAGAAGTGATGACGCTCCGGTTGTCGCCCGGCTCCCCATCTGTTTCCTTTTCTTCTCTTTGGCCTTCAGCACCGCCGGGTTCACCTTCTCCACGATCCTCTGCACCCTACTCGGCTCCGGAATTTTCTCGCCAACGGGCAGTGGCGGCGTCACGTGCTGAGGTATCTCCTCTCCCTCAATCAATGGACGGCCCCTGCCTAACCTAGATCCTTCCTCGAACAGCAGACGAAGATAGCGAGACATGGTGACAGCTGCACAAAACAAACAGAATGAATCATCATCAGCCGAGACAGCAGAGGAAGAAACATTATAAAGGGGAGGTAAACCTAAAGTGTTTGAGTTACCATTCTTGTCAATGGCCTTGAAATCTGGATGAAAACCGGAAGGCTTCCAGACCTTTGTCAGCCCAACCTCATACTAAAGACCCGAGTGAATAGGTCGAAGATCCACCACTCCCTCACATAACTTTTTAATGTCGGCGTCTGAATAACCGCCTGATGGTGGATCGTCTGAAACGCTTGAATCCGGATGTCTCCATGGCATGGCCTCCGGAATAGCTCTCCGGTCAATAAGAAAAAAGTTGTCCTTCCAGTTCTTTAGACTTGAACATGTCTCCTTGAATATGCGCGCCGGAGAATTCCCTCCGGCCAGGCTCGCAAACGAAAACCAATGCCCCTGCTTATTCAACTTATAAAACACTCGGAACAAATTCACAGTGGGCTCAATCTCCAAACTCCGGCAATATATCTCGAACATAACCACTCTATTTAACCAGATGGGCACCAATTGCGAAATATGGACATTAAAATACCTTATCACCCTCAAAATAAAGGTGGAAAAGGGAACACGAACTCCGGAGAAAGCAAAATATTGCTCATACAAGCCAATAGCATCCCTCGGCAACTTATTCATGGTGAATTCCGGGGGTAAGCGAGGATGTAAATCCATCAGAATGCCGTACTCGCTAATAAGTCCCTCCAACTCTCCTTCGGACAGGACGGACGAAAAAATATGCATATCCGATTTAGGAGCAAGATCGGCAGTTGGACGTTCCGAACCAGAAGCCATAGGATATTGACAAGGAAGCAACGCAAACGGAGGAGAAGCTAAAAATAAGGAACGCACCTGGGTTTCGCCAGAACACTCGAGAGCAAACAGTAAAAGAGATAAAAGTAAAGTAAAAATTGACAAATGAGGCAAAAGGGATTATATAGGAAGAAGAAGTGGGGACACGAAACGTCGCGTCATGTCAGAAAAAGACGAATCTGAACCGTCAACGGGTACGCGTCTGCCACGTGGCACGATCCTACAAATCCCGGTAAATATTATTTTAATCCACTTTTACCCAATGGGCTTGGACCCATTGTTTATAAGAAAGCCCATGAAACCAGAACGCGCCCAATCAGTCCGAATGAACCCAACGGACGGCTAGAATTAAGTATCACGTCACTTGTCAAAAACAAATAACATGATACTAGGGGAACATGACGACGTATATGCCCCTTCGGACCAATGACCGAAGGACCCAATGCACTATCCGAAGGACCCAATACTCTATCTGAAGGATCCGATATTCTATCCGAAGGATCCGATATTCTACCGAAATGGTTCAATCCTATACCGAATGGTACATCGACGAGCCATCCGTCCGAAGGGCGCGCTGACCTGACAGTACCTTTGGCATCTAGCCTGGATACAGTTTGTCTCATTCTCCTGGGTGTCAGACACGACGCCAGAGACAGTGTCAGGGACAGTGTCAACCCTGACAACACCAATAGTCCCATGAAGTACGACAGTCCCAGGGACCAGATAGTGACATCAGGTAGTATAAATATGCATACAGTAATTGGGAATAAGGTATCATTTTACACATACACATTTTTATACTACACCTTTCGGTAACATACTCATTCTCACGCCGGAGTCGGGTCCTGGGATAGCACCCGGGGCGAGACTAACGTGTTGTTCATCTTAGCAGGTATCTAAAAGGCTTATCTCTAAGGCTGAAAGATAACTGCAACAACTCACAAAAAATTACTTCGACAGGATTCTTGTTAGAAATAACGTTGTCATCATTGTAAAGCTTTTATCATGTTATGTTCCCTCAGAGTTCTATGGCCTAATAATCATAGATAATTTAAAATGTATGAATGTAAGCTTCAAAAAAGAATACATACAATTAGGAAATGTTTGTCATCCACATACGCAATCCAAACTACCTGAGCGAGAAAAGTGAGCGGTTGTGTATATCCTCAAACACACAGTGTACCCTCTCCTCTAACCCTTTTGCCAGCTAAACCGAATCAAAACTTACCCTTAATCAAAAACAATACTGCCAGTTAGAGCATGAGGTATCGTGGCTAAGCCACTCCTCTTCATTTGGGCCCCACATATGCCACATCACTTCAACGCACCCACTTAAAAATACCTCTCATTCACAACAAACCTCAACTCTTCACTTGGGCCCCACCCACTCAAACAACACACACTCAATTAAACACAAAACATAATTTAAATTCAAAAAAAAAAGATAAATAAACTGTTTGTCTTTTTCTTCATCACTTCCCCGGTGAGAAGAGAAACGGCGAGCCACCTTGGTATGGTGGCGAAGGGCGGCGGAATCCGGCGAGCACTCCACATCGGATTGGCGAGGTGATTTCGTTACGATACCTCATGCTCTTATATGCTTCCATTAATAACTAATTGTTTATTGGCCCAAGTACGTTATGAAGTAGTTGATACTCACATGACTTTTATTGGGAGATATTGCAAAATTATAAAGATGTCAAAGTATAACAGGTTTTCAGTTGCGTAAGTGAAAGGAATTTGTTTCCCTAAAATATACATTCTTATAACCAAATCAATGATTATTATTGGGCTAATGTATTTAAAAGGCTAAATTTTATAAATGGTCGTATTTACTAGGGTATTTTCATAAAATGATGTATTTGGACCGTATAAACATTTTTGGTCACTTTTGGTGCCCACGCACCAAACTTTGCGCACCAAAAATTAAAACAAAGCACCAGACTTATATTTGAACCAATGAAAATGTGACACCTATATTTTTGGTGCCCAAAACACCACCGTTGCGCACCAAAAATTAAACAAAGCAACAACTACGAAAAAAAAACACCGTAATTATTTTATTAACCAATGGGGATGTAACACGTATTTTTTGGTGCCCAAAACACCTCCATTGCGCACCAAATATTCATCAAAGCACCAGAATTAATTTATTGACCAACGGGGATGTGACACCTAATTTTTGGTGCCCAAAACATTTACCTTGCGCACCAAATTATTTTGAAGCGGATTATGTTGAGATTTTGGATAGATTAACAACTCTTTCATATCCTTAACCAATCTCATTCTAGAACGTATAGTGGGTTTCGCATTGTAAAACTACAAAAAACATATAAACATAAATTTAGACATAATAAGCGACAATGAGAAAATAGTTACGCATACACCGCCCGTTCAATTTCAAGTGTACTATAATATAGTTAAAAAAAAAAAAGAAAAAAAAAAAGTCTTGTTTACATGGGTCGACCTAAAGACTTTTTGTCATGATTTGACTTAACTTCTAAATACTGAAATAGAGACCTGCATGCATCGACCTAAAGACTTTTTCCTATTCAAATTGTGACACACTCTATCTTTTATGTTTTATCCAAAATTCAAAATAAATGCAACACTTGTTTATTTCATTTTTCTGTAAACTAAGAATCATTCATCACCTCAATGTGTTGTAAGTCTATTGCAAATAAATTAACATATTAGTCTTTAGGTTCTTAAAGAATAAACGTTACAAAAAATATTGCAAAATATTGCAAAGTAAAGAATAAACGTTACGAATTAGAATAAACGTTACGACTAACCGGTAAATGTTCTTCATCTTGAGCCATATTTTAAAGTTTAAAGTGAAACAAATAACCGGGGACCAAAATACATTCAATAACCGGGGACCAACCGCAAATCAATTAACGCAACCCCACGCACCAAAACTAGCGCACCAATCTTCGTTTACAGATTCGTACACTTCGTACACTTTTATTTTACAGATTGGTACACTTCGTTTTTCATTTTGTGAATAATGATGTTTTTTTTATCAAAGTGAGAAGAACATGAACATTCCAAGTAAAATAAATGAAGTATCATAACAAGTAAAAAGACTGGGGCGTTGATCATATCAAAGTAAAATAAATGAGCACCATATTTGGTTGTTGAAGTAATTTATGTAGCATTAATCATTTGGTGCCCAAAACATTTACCTTGCGCACCACAATAAATGTCTTTTCTTTCCCTCAGCACCAAAATACTTTTGTATAGCAATACTTTATTATTTGGTGCCCAAAATCCAATTCTTGCGCACCAACTTGGCCATATTAGAGAAAGAGAAAATATTGAGTATGTTTTAGTAAAGTGATAGTGTATATATGATGTATTGGTAATTGAAATTATTTAAAATGTATCTTACTTTCACAAATTCCAAGTCTATGTAACAAACTTTTTTTTTTTTTTTTTTTCTTTTCTTTTTTGCAAATTCATGTACTAAACTTTCAAATTTCGTCACTCTGGTGTATCTTCTGACCATTTTACCCTTCAATTTGTTAAGACTCCTTTTATCGGGGAGGGGTAAAATGGTCCAAAAATACACCAAAGTGACGAAATTTTAAAGTTTAGTACATGAATTTGCAAAAAAAAAAAAAAAAAAAAAAAAAAAATTTGGTACACAAACTTGGAATTTGTGACAAGTAACATACATTTTAAATACATTAACACATATCGAGTTGAGATCCATATAGAACTCATATTTGTCATAGAATTAATGAACCAATTATAGTCATCCATTTTTTATTTAAATTAATAAAAAAATTATTTTCCTCCCTTTTTTAAAAAACAACATATCTTGCAAACGGTAAATCTTCAAGCTACAAAAAATACAACATCGTGACGAGAATTAAATTATCTTTCTATAGATATGCATATACTTTCGACGAAGTTTTTTTATTTTAATTTAGCCCAGAAAAATCACATGTGCTTCATAAAAATCAAATCACATATGATTTTAACAAATCATATGTGATTTTTACGAATCACATGTGATTTTTACGAATCACATGTGATTTTTCTGGATGAATTTTTTTTTTTTAAAAAAAGTTCATCGAAAGTATATAACAATGCATATTTATAGAAAGATAATTTAATTCTAGTCGAGATGGTATGATTTTTTTGACGTAACGATTAGTGGTTTGTGAGATATTCAGTTTTTAAAAAAAAGTTGAAAATTTATTTTTTTATTTTAATAAAATAAATGAGTAGCTGAGATTGGTTCATTGGTTCTATGAAAAATATGAGTTCTATATCGAAATTTATTTCCAAGGTTTCTTGTTAAGAGTGTACAAATATTGATATGAAAAGACAGATAAAACAAAAGGGTTTAAAATATAGTATGTTGCGAGTAAAACATCCACAT
This sequence comes from Chrysanthemum makinoi, assembly GCA_910596185.1. Lineage (NCBI taxonomy): Eukaryota > Viridiplantae > Streptophyta > Magnoliopsida > Asterales > Asteraceae > Chrysanthemum > Chrysanthemum makinoi. The sequence continues at coordinate 302,204,863 of OU343222.1, forward strand.
ACAGAGAGAAATACTAGTTTGTACAGCACAAGTGCAGTAGCGTAGTAGACATTCAAGAAATCCATTTTATATAATATGCCAGGTAACACTACATAGTAATAGAAAGAAAGCCATGCTAGATCATTCCACAGTAGTATGGGATTGGCTTCCACTTGTTGGCAGTGGCCCGGTCGCTGCACGAATATGATATATACGATGACAGAAAAACATGATGGAATGTAAGTGGTAGTTGTCGTGTATTAGCATAAAGTATTTTCATGTCGACTGTACCAGAGAAGTGACATCAATTGAGTTTTATACCGTTACACACTACAAAGAGAACCGTCAACTATCTCAATGGTACCAGCATGTTTGGGTCAGCTTTGACTTACCATTTGTAAAAGTTACTCGTTCTGCTTCAGTTTTTTTCTGAATTTTCATCCAATCATGGTGATTGTGCTCTTCTCACTTTGTTTTGGTCACGAGTATTCCGTAATACCAACTAGTACTCTCATACCTTTAGAAAATAGGTGATATTTCTACTCTTGAAGAACCGTAATTAAAGGTATTGTTATCTTACAGGTCTATCATATTTCAGACATTCGTTAGTCTGGTTATTTTGAACTCCATAACAAGTTCTAGGAATACATACTGATCAGAGGACCACCTCCTCTAAATCTTGTTGGTTTGACTCGCTTGAGAAGATTGTAAGTTTACTTATATAACTATATCACGTGTTCATTATTCAACATTTGATTTATGTATGACATTAGCATCTTTGAGTTGTTGACAGTTGAAGGTTTTTCTTGCAGCCTTTGTGTGGCACTCTCACTAATTTAAAAGATATCTAAGTCGTAGAGATTTCTATTTTACAGCCTTGATTCTGAAAGAAAGGCGCAGAACATAAGACCATTTTGTTACTTCAATAAAGACGTTTTAACAGTTTGAGCCTTTTTTGCAAATTCATATGAAGCTGGTTCAGTACCTTAAATGCCATTTGCTCACTTCAATGGTTTTTACATAGTGGGGAAATTGAAAGACTTTACCATCATTAAAGCAGGTCCCTACCTGAGGATTCATACCTTTTTTTCACCTTTATACGGCCGGGGACTACTGTAATTCCAGTTCTAGATGTATATGGACTGCCTATATCTGCTATCACAACAGCTACAAGTTAGTCTCAATTATATTAATCTTATTGTCTAATTTTTTATGGTGTCACTTTATAGAGCGAGTATATCTGCTTAAACTTCCTTTGTACAGACTTTAATGTGGGCACATGGGTAAACTTTCTGCCAGAGCTATAGCTGGAATATGATCTTAGCAGTAAGTTGGTGGAGAGTTTATATAGGAAGGAACAACTAAGATTAAAGGTAGGAACACTATAAAAGAGTTTAACCATGTAAGTTGGCTCTTGTTAGAGACGGCAAGATTAGCGGGTCAGGCTGTTTCGTAATGGGTTAATATATGTTTGAGTTCAAACATGCCATTTAGTACAAGCTAAGCTGTCAACCGCGGTTTGACAAACGTAAAACTTGTAGAATTAAAGTGTAATTCATGATTAGAACAATATGATGGCAATTGAGTGTGAAGTTTCAGAATAAAAACGAGTCAAGAGGTTGTATGCAGACAATGAGCGACTTTCTGTCCGTTTGACCCATAAACAACACTAGTTGACCAATTCATAAGTAAATGGGTCAAAGGTCCACCCTCAAAGCATTGTGAATTTGTCACTACTTTGTTACTGAAATAGCTATGATAATTAAATAGTGTCGGGCTGTATGGATGTTGTATTGAAGAAAATGGGTTGCCACTGGTATATGAATACGAATACTTGATAAACAACAGCCTTGCGCTAGCTCTCATTTTGTAAATATTTTATTATCCTTCACTTCGTTGTTTCAATATTTTTATTCAAGGGAGATGATTCCAATACAAAAAAAGTTATATATAAATGCCGTGAGTACCAACAGATATGCACGGGCATAGTGTATGGATTAGCGGGCATAGCGTATGGATTAGCTCTTCGCGTCGCTCACAAGTATCCACTCAATGATGTTCGATCGTATTCTATATCTTTTGAAATAAACAATACCCATTACCCAATATGCATGTACAGTAATTTTGTCTTGGTCGAAAGGCATTTGAATACTCTCTAGAGTACCAGAAGATATGCGTGGGCATAGCAAATGGATTAACCACCCCTGCTCGCACGTATTCATGCACTAATGTTACATAACATTCTCTCCCTAAAACACTGTGTGTGTACTCGCAGAGTAAAAAAAATGATGTGAATACATTCACATGTGAGCACATCTGGTAGAGGTATACCAAGGGTGTGAAGTGGGATGGCGGGCATCCGCCCCCTATTCTTTATAGATGCAATGGTATTGATTTTTATTTCAATGTAATTTGTAATGTCTTTAACAGATCATATTCCATGATTTCTTTTAAGTTATTATTTTATTTTTGTATCATGTATTACAGACGATACATATTAATCTTCCTGACTCTTAGGCTGTGTTTGGTTTGCAATTAGGAATCACTATTGGTACGATAGTATGTTGTAATGGGTATGGGAATAGATTTCTAAACCCATACTTCTCAACCAAACATCCTTTTAACATTTCAAAAACCATTGAACCAAACGAACCCTTACCATTTCTCATTAGTATGCCACATTCCCAATTAAATCATCTCATTCTCTAGAGCATGCTCTAGACTTAAGTAAATAAATAAATAAGCAAGCTTTAATTCGTTGAATAGTTTTTTAACCCAAGCCTTTGAAACAATCATAAAGGCCGACATAACTTAAAACTATGCACGATATCGACAGCGATCGAACGACAAATATTGAAACAAAAGGCTGGGACTAGAAACGACAAATATTGATACTACTTTTTGCTAGAGAAAAGTATGGCATGATAAGAGAACTAAAACTTGTTCAAACTGATATAGAAACAAATACGCTTGTACAACACAGCTGCAAAGTAGCAGACACTACTCAAGGATACCTGATTTACATAACCACACGTAGTAATAGAGGAAAGCCATGCTGCTAGTCATAATTAACAGCATAGGCATCAGCAGTATAATAGTCTGGAATCCACCCCCACTTGTGGACAGTGGCCCGGTCGCTGCAAGAAAAGGGCAGAAAATGATTATAAAAGAAAATGATGATGCCAAGAAACAAAAAATATGATTCAGGAATAGATTAATAATTGAGTATTCACGAAAATAGACAACAAACATACTATTTCCAGTCTCTTGGCATATTGGTTTGGTACATGGCTGCCAACTTGTGAACAGAAGCCTCACACCCTTCCAGCTGTAACTGGTAACGGAAGTCGCCCTTGTGAGTCTCAGCAAGTCCAATCCAAACAATTACGTCCTGAAGGAGATGATATAGAGGGGGTGGAACTAGAGGTTGAAGCCCTATCATCAATTAAAAAACAAGGAAAAAAATACATCAACTTGCTGACTTTTTATGTGTGAAAAAACAGCATCAGTAAGTGGCAGGGCAGAGGCTTACTACGTTGTTCAAGATCGCTGAGAGCTTTAGTAACGTCCTGTATCAATAATCCCAGGAGAGGGAGAGAATCAGCAAGTGAAACAAAAGAATGAGGATGATAAAACAATGATAAATTACAGCAAAACCTTGGGCGTCTGTGTTGGCTTGACAGATGGATTCCTTTTGAATAAAACTCGTGATAGCATACTTTTGGATGGCGCGATAGACATCATGGCAAACTTGTCCTCGAGCTGAATGAAACGCCCGATTACAAAGTGCAAAAAACAACAATAAGTAAGAGGAGGTGATTATATTAGTTTTTGGCTAATATACTTTTATTATGTCTCTTGACAAGATAAAAGTTTGGCTTACAGCCTGCAAATCCCCCAATCTCACACAAGTAATAATAATAATAATAATAATAATAATAATAATAATAATAATAATAATAATAATAATAATACAGGCAAAATCAAAAGCATATAAATCGATCTTACATCCTGATGCTGCTTATGCGAGAAGGAGATCTTCTTCTCCTTGTTGCTGTTCTTTCGCCTATGGTTTGCTGATGCGGCGCTCAAACGCTTTCTGTTCGTTCACCAAAATTAATCAATCAAACATAATATGATATGAATCGATTTAAATCTCAAATAGATTAGATATTACATACCTGCGAGCCATCTCCACTCTGATCGCTGCAAATCGAAACCCTAGTTTTGCAAATTATGCCGACCACATAAACTGATTTTGAGTATTTATAATTAAATTTTATCCTTATTTGTTTCCTAACCCCCTTCCACTTTTGTATTCTTTTATTTCCAACCCCTCCCTTTCTTCTTGTTTTTTTTAGTTACTTGAATATGTTTATGTTTAAAGCTAGAAGTACCGTCTTTGCAGACAATTAACGATATGCGATATTGTCGTAAGGGTACGTTTGGTAAGTGAAATTTAGAGAAATAGAAATTGAGAAGAGATTAGAAATTCAGAGAATATAAATAAGTAGAGAATTTTGATGGATTCCAGTGTTTGATAACAAAAAGGACTTAACCCGAGTAATAAGCAATAATTTTTTTGTTTGACATTATTTTGTTTTATGAGAAAATCATTAAAAAAAACTACTGAAGATCATTACCTCTTTTGATAAAAATTGATAAATAAACCTTATCATTAGTAATATAATATGGTTGCATCATCATCAATTCATGTTTCCTATCCGTCTCTTTTCCGACCAGTAATAAACAATTTGAATTTGGATAAACAAAACAAGAAAAAAAAAATGGCCCATCAAAATTTACACGTGGCTTCTGGACATAAGCGAATCAAATTAGACATTTAAACTGTAACCACACGACTAGAGTAGTAGAAGTAGGGCAGCGATGGAGTAACAGATGAGCATATGGCGGAGGAGGTGCAGATGGGGATTAATGGAAGGTGATTTGAAATGGTGTTTTCTTGAGCAGATATGATTTCAAATAGTGTTTTGTGTTGATTATGCCTTGCACGTGATTTGATGAATTTAAATCTGACTACTCTTTTAACATTTGAAAACACACGGAGAGTTCACATTTCCACACCAAATTGGATGGAAATCAAAATACAAAAGATTGTTTTCTCGAGAGTTGGCAAGTCTCCGCTTTTTGTTTTCTCTTACTTACCAAACACGAGAAATCACATCATTTCCATTTCTTTAGTCTTATTTCTCTATACCAAACACACCCTAAGTGTTTTGCGTAAGCTCAAAATATAGACGAGTACCCGTGCATAGCAACGGGATTTAATAACGACATATCGTTTCGTGTTAAAAAAAAGTTTATGGGTTACAAACGAAGAATAATAAAAGTTTAAAGATTTAGGGATTAAACATAATGTTTTTAAACCCGGTTCGACCCGGGTGGTTCAACCGGTTGAACCGTTCCAGTGAAAAAACGGGTCGATTTAAACCGAGCCAACCCGACGGGTTGGGTAAAAAAACAGGTCAAATTAAACCGGGTCAACCCACCGGGTTTGAAGCGTCCCGGGTCAACCCAGTTTTCGATATGTATTAATTGTTTCCTTTAAAAATATATGTTTTCAACATTTCTTTTTTTGTTTCAACTTTTCACTTTTTACTTTTTGGTTTTTTCTTTATATATAGTATATAGCAAGGTACCCGCGCGTTGCTTGTGGCGGGCATCCTGTGACAATTAACCGTAGAAATAGATCTCGATGGCTGTTAGGTCAACATAATATGAACACAAGTATGTTTAGATGTAGTATAGAAACAGAGATGAAGGATGAGACAGTTAGAACTTTCACACACACACACGAATGAATAAAGATTACGGATAAATTAAAGAACCTTACAAAAGAATGTTTTCTCGAGAGTTGGCAAGTCTCCGCTTTTTGTTTTCTCTTACTTACCAAACACGAGAAATCACATCATTTCCATTTCTTTAGTCGTATTTCTCTATACCAAACACACCGTAAGTGTTTTGCGTACGCTCAAAATATAGAGAGTACCCGTGCATAGCAACAGATTATAATTTGAATTTGAATTTAATGTAGAGAGAAAAATATTTTAAATTATTTTTTTATTTAAAAAAAATGATTTATAAATTATTTATATAAAATGTGGCTGGAGAAAGATAGAAAAAGTGAAGTAGGTATCATTTTTTTGTCATAAAATCTGTCACACCATCTTACTTTACCACAATGTCAAAACCCAAGTAATACTGAACAACTAAAAATGAGGTGGAGTCTATATTTGTAACCGAAACTCAATCTAAACCCACAAATCAAACGGGCCCTTAAAACATTGGTCAAACCACAAAGTTTAAAAAATGCAATATCACATTGCGTGAACTTTCATTTTTATTTTTAAAATATATTGGATTAACTGAATTATAAGTAACAATAATTTTAGGACATGAAAAATGACTATAAAATAGAAACAATTACATGTTTGGTCCCTGTGGTATACCCCACATAACAACTTTAGTCCTTAAGTCGTTTTTGTTACACCACAAATACATATTTTTGAAACCTTGCACTCATTTAGTCCCTATTTTGGATGGGCGTTAGTTCAGTCCGTTAAGTTGCACTGTTAGTCCTCCGTTAATATTTTGTGCACCGTTAGTCCTTATTTTTTAAAATAGATTAAAAAGGGCCAGGGATCAACTTGGGTCTTTTGCTTCAATGTTAGTCCCACGTTTTCGTCCGGTTTCACATGTTATCTTACGTTTTTGTCCATTTTCATACATTATTTTACGTTTTTGTCCACACATACCTATTTTCGTCCGTTTTCATACGTTTTTGTCCGTTTTCTGTAACTTTTCATACGTTTTGGTCCATTTTTGCACCGTTAATAATAGTTTTCGCCCGTTTTTTACGTTTATGTCCTTTTTTATCCGTTTTCGTTCGTTTTTTATCCGTTTTCCCCGTTGTTTTACGTTTTTTGTCCGTTTTTTACGTTTTTATCCGTTTTCGACCCATTTTTTTTACGTTTTTGTCCGTTTTATCTGTTTTTGTTCGTTTTTTATCTGTTTTTGGTCGTTTTTACGTTTTTGTCCGATTTTATCCGTTTTTGAACGGTTTTTTTCGGTTTTATATGTTTTCGTCTGTTTTTTACGTTTTTGTCCGTTTTATCCGTTTTCGTTTGTTTTTTATCCGTTTCGCCCATCTCTTTTACATTTTTATCTGTTTTATCCCCAAAAAAATGTAAAAAATGGGGCGAATACTACCTAAAAACGGACAAAGCATAAAAAATAGACAAAAATGTAAAAAATGGTCGAAAACTACCTAAAATGTACGAAAGCGATATAAAGACGAAAAACGTAAAAGAAGGACGAAAAGCGTAAAAAACGGTGGAAAACATATAAAAACAGACGAAACGGATAAATACGTAAAAATGGGCTAAAACGGATGAAAACGAACGAAAATGGATAAAACTGATAAAAACATAAAAAAAACGGATGAAAAACGGAAAAAATGAATGAAAACGGATAAAAACGGACAAAAATGAGCGAAAACGGATAAAAAACGAATGAAAACGGATAAAAACGTAAAAACGGGCGAAAACGTTAAAAAACGAACGAAAACGGACAAAAACGTAAAAAAAGGTGCAAAAACGGATAAAAAATAAACGAAAACGGATAAAAACATACAAGAACGTAAAAAAACGGGCGAAAACGTAAAAAAACCGACGAAAACGGATAAAAACAGACAAAAACATATAAAAACGTAAAAAATGTGCGAAAACGGATAAAAAGCGAATGAAAACGGACAATAAGGTTAAAAATGGGCGAAAACGAGTAAAAATGAACGAAAACGGATAAAACGAACAAACACGTAAAAAAACTGTCGAAAACAGTTAAAAAACAGACAAAAACGGATAAAACATAAAAAAAAAACGGACGAAAACATTTTGAAACGAATGAAAACGGAAAAAAAGGTTAAAAATGGGCGAAAACGAATAAAAAATGAACGAAAATGAAAAAAATGGGCAAAAACTTAAAAAACGGTCGAAAACATATAATTTTGCTACAAATGTTTGTATCACACCATGTAAAATTAGCATTTATTATCACATATCAGACTTATCACAAAACTCAAACACATATCCACGGTTAGCATACAAACTAAAAAAGAAACCAAAGTACTATTCATTAACCAATCAGATGACATAACTAAACAATCATTGCTTTTTGAGCGATCGAAAGTTTGTGAATTTTAGTTTTCTTCTAGGAAGTGCACCAACTGTAAACAAAATCTTCTCACCATTGTATCGAGCTTTTTGACCCAATGGGACTAAACAACCCATTAATTGGAGTTCTAATAAAATATCTAAACACGCCTTGGTACTCTGGATGCCATTTCAAGAGAGGATTTTTAACTCAAGACAAGATTTTGAAATGGAGACCAAATGAAGTATTAACATGCACACTATGTGGAAATGCCAATGATTCTCACGAGCATTTGTTTTTCAAATGCAAGTTTTTAGAAATATTATGGAGAGATTTACAACTAATCATGAACAAGGGGTTTTCTTATAATTGGAAAGATGTTATAATGGAATTCTCACATATTACTACTTGTGATAACATATTGAGCATATTAAGGAAAATGATGTGTGGTGATATTGTGTACTGCATATGGCAAGAAAGGAATACAAGGATCTCTGGAAATTGTGAAAAGGATGAGAAAATGCTATTTAAAAAGATAAAAGAGACAATAAAAATTGAGGTTACTAAGTGTGCAAGTTATAGATTCAAAATCTGTGAAGATGGTAGAGTATCAATGGAATGTAAAGTTGAAAAGAGTCAAGACGAAAACAGTCAGTGTTTAGTTTGATGTATTTGTTTCTCTAGAATGCTATTAATTGTCTAGTCTAGCTTTTTATATGTTTCTATGATTGCTAAGGTCTGTAAACAAATGCATAGGTGATGACATCAAATAATCCTGAATTTTTAGTGTCAATTTGCCCCTATTATGCTCATTATATGTATCGTTTATATGGATATATGCTTTAATTTCTTTATATTTCGTTTCAAGGTTATAAATGAGCATTGGAACTGAAGAGACGCGGATTTGGAAAAAGACTTACAAAGATACACATTTTAGTATGCTGACTGAGAAGAAGTTACGCCATAGTTCTACTCTCCACTTACGCCGTAAATATGAATTCAAACATAAAGACTAAGTCAATGTTAAGCATGGATTAAGGCGTAACTACCACACAAGGTTAAGCCGTAATATTTTGAAGACTTAGAGATTTTTATGCCTACGAAGGTTACATCGTAACCAATGTATGAGCTTACGGTGTAAAAAGGGAACATAAAGTGACTTGTGATATCGACGAGATTACGGCGTAACAAAGAATGAAGACTACGACGTATATGAAACCTTAGGCGGTTACGGCGTAACTACCTTCTTAGTGACACCGTAAATATCCATTTTTGGATAAGATCGTGGATGATTACACTAGTTACGGCGTAACCACAACCCAATGTTATGCCGTAGCTATGTCGGGCCTATAAATACCAACCCTATTTCCAGCATCTAACACATCCTTTTCACCACAAAACACCAGAGAATGAAGTAGGGTTCTACAAGGGAGATCTACAACAGCATACGGAGCCATTTCCAAGGGAGAAATCACACGATAACATCAATAAGTTTTAGCGATTCTTGTTTTAATTACATTTACAATTCCATGTCTTTTAATTTCATGCAAAACATTGAATCTTGTGTTCTTAATAATATGATCGGCTAAGTACTTCTGGTGCTAGCCTAGTTATGATTCCTTTCATATCTTGATTATGTTTTCATACTTTTATTATTGCTTATAGTGTGTACATGCATAGCTTTTCGATAGATCCTCTAGTTTCGGTAGTTCTGAAGACCGGTTTTATCTCTTGCATTAGGAGAATTGACCATAGGACCTTAGTGTGATTGGTTGCGAGGATTGACAACCCTTGTGTGCGAATTGACCATAAGATCACCCTCCAGGTTGGATGAACTTAAGAAGTTAGATGTGTGGCCTAAGTTCCGACTAACCAGGCCACATAAAGAAATAATCTAGCATGTAGCAGAACTTAATGACTCAAACTAGTCTACCGTACTTCCGCTTACTACAGAGGAGTGTGCATTTAATTCAGGAAAGGATTCTAGGGAGATAGGCTAGGCGAATTGACCATAGGAGTCTAGTGACACTTATGCCCCACTTGAAGCGATAGAAGGCTTATTACGAAAAATAGTCATTGTGTGATAAGAAGAATGAGTAGGCTAGTTCAATTTATCTCTACTGCATTCAAACCAATTTAATTTCTGCTTTTCATTTCTGTTTATTAGTTTATTTAATCAATCAATCAAACCCCCTTTAAAACATGACATTAGACTTAAATTAGGATCCTAGCACATAACTCTTGGGACGACCTCGCCTTCACCGAATACTACACTTGTAACATCCTGTAAAAATCCCAAGTTATTAATAAACGCTAATCAAGGATTAATTTCGTATTACTATTCACACACCCATTTTTAGGCAAAATTTATTACTTTTGCTTACTATGCAACAACGAATCAATATATGTTATATGAATTACATTTTCCTTGGAACGAGCTCACACACGTACCATGATATTTTAGGCTATGTACGAATCAAACACTGGTATGCTTTGATTCGTCACAACAACACAACACACTCACAACCCCCTGGTTCCCACATTTTTCCTAATGGGCCTAACTTGCCAAATTGAGCCCATTAACACAAATTGAGCCCATTAACTCACAGAAACTGATTTTGAGTATTTATAATTAAATTTTATCCTTATTTGTTTCCTAACCCCCTTCCACTTTTGTATTCTTTTATTTCCAACCCCTCCCTTTCTTCTTGTTTTTTTAGTTACTTGAATATGTTTATGTTTACGTGCCTAGTGGCAGACAATTAACGATATGCGATATTGTCGTAAGGGTACGTTTGGTAAGTGAAATTTAGAGAAATAGAAATTGAGAAGAGATTAGAAATTCAGAGAATATAAATAAGTAGAGAATATAAAAAATGGCCCATCAAAATTTACACGTGGCTTCTGGACATAAGCGAATCAAATTAGACATTTAAACTGTAACCACACGACTAGAGTAGTAGAAGTAGGGCAGCGATGGAGTAACAGATGAGCAGATGGCGGAGGAGGTGCAGATGGGGATTAATGGAAGGTGATTTGAAATGGTGTTTTCTTGTGCAGATATGATTTCAAATAGTGTTTTGTGTTAATTATGCCTTGCACGTGATTTGATGAATTTAAATCTGACTACTCTTTTAACATTTGAAAACACACGGAGAGTTCACATTTCCACACCAAATTGGATGGAAATCAAAATACAAAAGAATGTTTTCTCGAGAGTTGGCAAGTCTCCGCTTTTTGTTTTCTCTTACTTACCAAACACGAGAAATCACATCATTTCCATTTCTTTAGTCTTATTTCTCTATACCAAACACACCCTAAGTGTTTTGCGTACGATCAAAATATAGACGAGTACCCGTGCATAGCAACGGGATTTAATAACGACATATCGTTTTGTGTTAAAAAAAAGTTTATGGGTTATAAACGAAGAATAATAAAAGTTTGAAGATTTAGGAATTAAACATAATGTTTTGAAATCCGGTTCAACCCGGGTGGTTCCACCGGTTGAACCGTTCCGGTCAAAAAACGGGTCGATTTAAACCGAGCCAACCCGACGGGTGGGTAAAAAACAGTTCAAATTAAACCGGGTCAACCACCGGGTTTGAAGCGTCCCGGGTCAACCCGGTTTTCGATATGTATTAAGTGTTTCCTTTAAAAATATAGGTTTCCGACATTTCCTTTTTTAGTTTCAACTTTTCACTTTTCACTTTTTGTTTTTTCTTCATATATAGCATATAGCAAGGTACCCGCGCGTTGCGGCGGCGGGCACCCTGTGACGATTAACCGGAGAAATAGATCTCGATGGCTGTTAGGTCACCATAATATGAACACAAAGTATGTTTAGATGTAGTATAGAAAGAGAGATGAAGGATGAGTGATGAGTGCTAAAACACACATCATTTTATATCTAAAAATATGCTAAATATGACTAATAACCATTAAATATGTCAAATTATATTGCAAATATGTTGGATATGTGTTATTATGTCTTGCAGGTACAAGGGTTTGAAAACAAAGCAGAAACGGTAATTTTCGGATGAGTTTCGATGATGTTTTCGCGTTTTTTGAAGTTCAAACGAAGTCGTAAAAATTATCCGAGCACATCATTGGAAATATCATGAAATATCGAGTCAAATGGTTATTTTATTTGGAGCATCGAGGAAAGGAAGAAAAATTGAAAGATCAAACGGAGCTCAAGCGAAGATTATTTTAAAGATAATGGCTAAAATTTGGATCAATTAAAAGAGCATTAAAAAGAATTAAATGCATGACTTAACACAAAAGAGCTCTTGGTCTAGTGGTTGGGTGCATGTTTGTCAAGCAAGAGGTCAAGGGTTCAACTCCCACTAGTGGCATAATACTTTTTGGTTTTTTGGTATTTATTGTAACAGGCCACGCAGGCCCAGCTCCGCTCACGAGCCCAGCGAGACCAGACCAATTCAGGCCCACGAACAGAAATCCAAGCCCAGCTGATGTTATCCATGTGCAAGCCCAGCAAATTAGATATTACTTTTGCAAAAGAATGAAAGTTAACATGATAAGTGAAATGCTAAAATTCATGCTGCTGTTGACTTGTTATCCTTACACGTGAGGTTCAATCACAAAAATAAATATCCCAGGCGCGTATGACTTGCTATCCAAGCCCCAATCGCAGCTAATTAATTTGATCCAGCCTTTCAGGTGGCGACATGTGGAAATGCAATATGGAATACTAGGATTGGGGAAGGTTCGAGATTGGAGTTTTTAGCTATAAAAGCATCATTCACACATTAATTTTACACACACACTCTTTATTTTTATTTAGTCTTTAGCTTAATATTTTTAGTGCTTATTGTAGTAGCTTATTTTCAAGATCTTATTGTACCAAACCTTTTTAGCTTATTAATGATAATGAATTTTATGGAGTTTACTTAAGTGCTTATTTCCTTTTCATCTATTTCTTTCTTTTCTTTTTCTTTTTCTTATCTAATAATCTATTTTAGCTTATTAGCTTATTGTAGCTTATTAGATTAGCTTTTTAGTGATAAGCTCTCTTATAGCTTTTTCACTTTAAGCTTTTTACATATCTTTTTATCTTGAATAAGCTCTTCCTTATAGCTTATTTTTAGATATAAAAGACTAGCTTTTTGGGTAAGCTTTTCATATAGCTTATTCAATAAGCACTTTTTTTTTAGTTTCTTTTCAAAAACTCTTTTATTTACTTAGATTTATTTTCTTTTTCAACTTCTTTTATAAAAAAAAAAATCAAAAAAAGTTTTAATCTTTTTAGCTTATCTTTAGCTTATTTATTTAGATCTAGTCCTTAAATATACCCAACTCACGCTTTAATCTTCGGATTTGACCCTCTTAGTTTTGGGTGGATATTGGATCTAATCTTTAAGCTTTTTCTTTGCTTATTTTGTTTAAAGTTTAGTACTTTTTAGATCAATAAGCTTTTCCATAGCTTATTTGATCCATAATATTGCTTATTCTCTAACCTTTGATAAAGTTGTGATCTTGCTTAGTTTCTCATCATTTTCATCCTAAGGAGGAGCTTAGGGTTTTATAAGCTTTCTTATTAACTAAAGTTTAAAGCTTTTTAGTCTTAATAAGCTATTTAGTTAATAAAGTCACTAACTTTATTAAATATTTGGTCTTATTAAAGCTTATAAAGAAGTAAACTTTAGGGTTTGATAAGTTTATAAAATCGGGTGGTTTTATTCGTCTCGTATTGTAGATCGGGTTCTATTTTCCTTACTTTCTCTTTTAGCTTGTGGAAAAATGATGTTTGTTGAGCTTATTATTATTATCTTTGTTGGTTTACTTATGATTATTAGTGAGTAGATTTTTATTATGCTTGTTAAGTGATTGGTGAATTGTGAAATTAAGTGTGGAATATTGGAGATTATTAATTGGTAGCCTTTGGTTTACTTGGTTTGATATTTAGAAACTTTAACGCAAAAGCCGTAAGGATTTTAACTATTTAACCAAGTAGATTTTATCTAGATTAAAAGTAGGATTTTCAATATAAACCAACGTTGTGAGAAAAATCTACTTTTTAAACGGATAACTAAAGGTTGTTAATTAATAATTTTCGGATAATCGATGATTTGAGTAGTTGGTTATTTTAACGGGCAAAAGCCGTTGGTATAATTAATTATTTAAAGTCTACTAATTTTTACCCCGAAAAATAATTGTTTTCAATATAAGCCAATGTTGTGAGAAAATAAGTTGTTTCGACGGGTATTAATTACATTAGTGCTTTTAAAGAAAAATCCACACTTAATGAACTTTTTACCACACTTGACAAGCATAGCTTTTTATCATATATTTTTAGTCGGTATCTATTGTTTGCTATTAGTTTAATTTTTATCTCGCTTAAATAGTTTCTTTATTAACTAGCATTAAAAGTTTTAAAAATTAGCCTACAAAACCATACAAAAAAACCAAAACGATAATCAAGCATCGTTTTAAACGAATAAACAAATACATAAAATTCAATTCATCTCTCGCCTAGGAATACGACATCCGAAAGGTTGATTATTACTTGTCCTCAAGTAGTGATTAATTCTTAATCGGGAATACAAAATTTTAAAACTGCTTCATCTATAACGAATCAGTTTTTGGCGCCGCTGCCGGGGAGAGGTGTTACGATTTTTTGTTTTGTTTTAAGTTTGGTGCCTTGAAGAACCTTTTCTCCCCGAAAAGTTAATTTTTGCAAATTTTCAAAAAAATCCAAAAAATTGAAAATCTTGAAAAATACAAAAATATTTTTTAATTAAACTTTTTCAAAAACACAAAAATATTTTCCTTTTTCAAAAATATTTTCAAAAAAGCCAAAAATATTTTTCAAATCACTTTCTTTTTAGTGCATGAGCACTCGATCTTTTCAAACGAATTAAATTCTCCTTTAACTAATCCCGAAAGATTAATTCGACAAAGAAATCGTTGTGATCCTTCACATTTATTTAATTTTGAAGAACTTAATATGGTTAATAATAATCAAAACATCAATCAGGAACCGCCTCCTGCGGGTCCATTTTATCAAAATGCGGGTCACGAACTCCGCCCGATGGAGGAGCTTCTCCAAGCACCTATCGAAGGTGTTGGAGATGCTATCATCGTGCCCGCCATTCTCGCAAACCAATTTGAGATTAAAATTGGCTTGTTAAATCTAATAACAAGCATCTCATTCCATGGTTTTGAGAATGATGATCCACACTCACACATCAAAAGATTCACAAAAATCACACAAACTTTAAAGATTAATCAAGTTCCTCATAATGTGATAAAATTGATTCTCTTCCCTTTTCTCTTGGGGAGCTGCCCGGACTTGGCTTGAAAAGGAACCTCTTGGCTCCATCACAACTTGGGAGGACTTAGTCTCCAAGTTCGTGAATCGCTTTTTCCTCCCTCAAAACAACAAATCTTCGAAATGCCATCACAAATTTTCATCAAAACTTTGGGGAGACATTTAGTGAGGCTTGGGATCGTTTCAAGGAGCTTCTAGCTAAATGCCCTCATCACGGATTTTCACCCCTTCATCAAATTGATACTTTCTACAATGGGTTGAATCAAAGTGATCAAGATTCACTCAATTCAGTGCAAGGGTGGAAATTTGTTGATGAGAAACACCCAATAAGCATTAACAATCATAGAAAACAAAGCAAAGGTTCAGTACTTCAGGAACACACCCCAAGCTTCGAGTGCTATTGGTAGTTCATCTCAAAATGACGCCTTAGCCGCTCTTACCAAACAAATCGAAGCTATGGGAAAACAAATTGCTAATATGCAAAAACCTTCTCATCCCGTTCATGCAGTGAATCAAAACTGCGAGACTTGTGGTGGTCCACATCCATATTACGAGTGTCAAGCCGCTAGTGGCTACACTCAAGAGGATGTATATGCTACTTCGGGGACCTTTAATCAAGGAAACCGAAATCTCTTAAGCTATCGTTCTAACAATTACCTTGGACCACCCGGTTTCAATCAACCAAACAATCAAAATCAAAATCAATTGAATCAAAACAATCAAAATAATCAAAACAAGAATACCCAAAATCGTCAAAATCAAGGTTATAATCAAAACAACCGTGGGCCGAATTTTAATCAAGGAAACAATTATAATCAAAACCAAGGATTTTATCAAAATCAAGGCCCAGGTTTTAATCAAAATCAGTTTCAACCTCAAAATGCAAATCAAGCCCCAATTCAATCTTCCACGGATGAATTGTTGAGACAATTAATCTTGAAACAAGAAACTCAAACCCGAAATCAAGAAGCATTAAATCGAAATCACGAGGCTACAATGAAATTAATGCAAGAACAAATGGGTCAAATGGCTAAATTACTTTCCCATGGAAATCAAGGTGGGCTTCCTAGCAACACCATACCAAATCCAAGGGAAGAAATGAAAGCTATAACAACACGAAATGGTATTACTTTGGCTGGACCCTCATCTCCTTCACCTCCTCCTCCTACTTCTTCTTCTAAGGAGGTGGAGCGAGACCCGGAGACTACCATGGACCAGGTGCACGATTCATGTCCGTGAAGTACAAGACGAGTCCCACCTCCGGTTGTCCACCACCTACTCCTTCTCCTAAATCAAATGAGATTCCCGGCGTAATCCTCATCAACATCCAATTCCTTATCCATCGAGGTTGAACAAGGATAAGCTTCAAGACAAATCTGATATTCAAATCCATAAGTTCTTGCAGATGTTCAAGAAACTTCACATCAATATCGGCTTTGCCAAGCTTTAGCTCAAATGCAAAAATATGCTAAAATTTTAAAAGATCTCTTAACTAACAAAGAGAAACTTCTTGAATTGGTGAATACTCCTCTCAATGAGAATTGCTCAGCGGTCCTCCTCAAAAGGTTACCCGAGAAACTTGGAGACCTCGGCAGATTCCTCATTCCTAGCGATTTTAGTGAGATAGAGAGATGCATGGCCCTAGCCGATCTAGGAGCCAGCATCAACCTAATGCCTCTTTCGTGTGGAAAAGCTATCATTACCAGAACTTACTCCCACTCGTATGACGATTGAGTTAGCTAACCGAACAGTTGCATACCCGCGGTATAGCCGAGGATGTCTTTGTACAAGTAGGGAGGTTTACCTTCTCCGCCGATTTTGTTATTGTTGATTATGATGTCGATCCTCGCGTCCCCCTCATCTTGGGGCGACCTTTCTTAAAAACGGCTCGTGTTCTAATCGATGTGGAAGAAGAAGAGCTGACTATTAGAGTCGGGGATGAAAAACCGGTGTTAAGTATTGCTCAAACAAATAAATATCCTCTTACGCAAAGAGAAGAATCCGTCAATCGAATCGATGTCATTGACACTTCTTGCGAGGAGCATTTTCATGAGGTGTTGAACGAACAAAAGTCCATTAACCCCATGAGTGGCGATCCCACTCCTCTTTCGATGCTACCGCCGCTTCTCCTCCGTCTCTAACCCCTTCGGGGATAGTGATTTTCTCTTAGAGGAGACCGACGCGCTTTCTTGCTTCGATGACTCAATTTCTCCGAAATTGATAATGGCATTTACGATTCGAGGGGATATTCTTTTTCTTGAACAATTATTGAATGATGATGTTACCAAAGATCCCCTCCAAAAGAACTTAAAAACGTTGAAACTGAAAAGTCTAAAACTTCAATTGAAGAACCTCCTGAGCTAGAACTCAAGGACTTACCTTCTCACCTCGAGTACGCGTTTTTAGAGGGTACGTCTAAGTTACCCGTAATTATCGCTAAAGGCTTGGAGAGTGAAGAAAAGGACAAGCTCATCAAGGTTTTAAAGTCTCATAAGCGAGCAATCGCTGGAAAATTTTGACATCGAGGCATTAATCCAAATTTTGCACTCATAAAATATTGATGGAAGATGACTTTAAGCCTGTCCAACATCGAGAAGGGTAAATCCAAAAATTCATGAAGTCATTAAAGCGGTTATCAAACTTCTAGATGCCGGATTGATTTACCCTATCTTGGATAGTCCTTGGGTTAGTCCCGTTCACGTCGTACCCAAAAAGGGAGGTATGACGGTGATTAAGAATGATAATAATGAGTTGATACCTACTAGGCTAGTTACGGGTTGGCGAGTTTGTATTGATTATAGGAAGTTGAATGAGGCCACCCAAAAAGACCATTTTCCTCTTCCTTTTATGGACCAGATGTTAGAACGATTAGCGGGAAATGAGTTCTATTGCTTTCTTGATGGATTTTCAGGATACTTTCAAATTCCCATTGATCCCCAAGACCAAGAAAAGACCACCTTCACTTGCCCTTATGGGACATTTGCTTATCGTCGAATGCCATTCGGTCTTTGCAATGCCCCGGGTACTTTTCAAAGGTGTATGGTGGCGATTTTTCATGACATGATTGAGAAAACCATGGAAGTTTTCATGGATGATTTTTCGGTCGTTGGGGATTCATTCTCTTCTTGCCTCTCCCATTTAGACATGATGCTCAAAAGGTGCGAAGACACCAATCTTGTTCTAAATTGGGAGAAATGTCACTTTATGGTTAAAGAGGGTATCGCCCTCGCCATAAGATTTCTAAGAATGGTATAGAGGTGGATCGTGCTAAGGTAGATGTTATTGCCAAATTACCACCTCCTACCACGGTCAAAGGAATTAGAAGTTTCTTGGGTCATGCCGGTTTTTATCGTAGATTCATAAAATATTTTTCTAAAATAGCCCGGCCTATGACCCATCTACTAGAGAAAGATACTCCTTTTATGTTCTCTAAAGAATGTATGGAGTCATTTGAACATCTTAAGACGAAATTAACCGAAGCTCCCATTCTTGTTGCCCCGACCGGGACTTGCCTTTTGAGGTAATGTGTGATGCTAGTGACTTTGCTATCGGAGCAGTCTTGGGCAACGAAGAACAAATATTTTCAGCCTATACACTATGCAAGTAAGACTTTATCAAATGCTCAGATACATTACACCACTACGGAAAAAGAGTTATTAGCGGTGGTGTATGCATTTGAGAAATTTCGTCCTTACCTTGTCTTGTCTAAGACAATAGTGTATACGGATCACTCGGCTTTAAAGTATCTATTTGCTAAACAAGACGCTAAGCCTAGATTGATCCGATGGGTTCTCCTCCTCCAAGAATTTAATATCGAGATTCGCGATAAAAAAGGAGCAGAGAACCTAGCGGCTGATCATTTGAGTAGACTCGAAAATCCTCATAAAGGGGATCTCGATATGGAAATGAACGATAATTTTCCACACGAGTCCCCAATATGATTTCTCTTAAAAATGAAAATGAACCCCCGTGGTTTGCCGATATTGCAAACTACTTAGCGGGTAATGTGCTTGTTAAAGGGTTGTCATCCCAACAAAAGAAAAAATTCTTTAAAGATATTAAACATTATTTCTGGGATGACCCCTATTTGTTTAGAATCATGGCGATCAAATTATTAGGTGGTGTGTGGACGGGAAAGAAGCTATGGATATTCTAGAAGCTTGTCACCATGGTCCCACCGGAGGACATCATGGCCCGAACTACACCGCCAAGAAAGTCTTTGATTCTCGGCTTTTTGGCCCACGATCTATCGTGATGCCCATGACATGGTCAAAATTGTGACTCATGTCAACGCCAAGGAAAAATATCACAAAGGGATGAAATGCCTCAAAATTCCATCCAAATTTGTGAAATCTTTGATGTTTGGGGCATAGACTTTATGGGCCGCCCCGCCTTCTCGAGGGAACAAGTATATACTCATGGCCGTCGATTATGTGTCAAAATGGGTGGAAGCCAAAGCTTTACCCACGAATGACGCTCGAAGTTGTGGTAAAATTCTTGAAACAATTATTCTCCCGATTTGGAACTCCTCGCCATAATCGTGATCGAGGTACTCATTTTTGCAATGATCAATTTTCTAAAGTTATGGAAAAATATGGTGTAAAACATAAGCTTTCTACCTCGTATCACCCTCAAACAAGTGGTCAAGTGGAGGTGTCCAATCGTGGCTTAAAAAGAATTCTTGAACGTATCGTAGGTGAGCATCGAGCTAAATGGGCGGACAAATTAGATGACACTCTATGGGCTTTCCGTATCGCTTTTAAGACCCCCATCGGGTGTACACCTTATAGGCTCGCGTACGAAAAGCTTGTCATCTCTCCATTGAGCTCGAGCACAAAGCCTACTGGGCTTTGAAATGGACAAATTTTGATCTCAAATCGCGGGTGATCACCGAAAGATTCAATTGAATGAATTAAATGAACTTCGTGATCAAGCTTACGAGAATTCTTTGATCTATAAGGAAAAGACAAAGAAGATACACGATGAAAAATCAAAACCGAGAATTCCTTGTCGGTGATCGTGTTCTTCTTTTAATTCTAGATTGAAGATTTTCTGCAAGTTGAAATCACCGGTCCGCCCATTTACTATTATCAAGTGTTTCCTTATGAGACCGTCGAGTTATCCCAACCCGATGGTCCAAACTTTAAGGTAAACGGGCATCGGATCAAGCACTACCATGAAGGGGACATTCCTACCTTGGATGTCCCGATCTCCATCTTTCCCCCATGGACAACTAATTCGGCGGCGAGTCAAGCTCGTGACTCGTTAATAAACAAGCGCTTCTCGGGAGGCAACCCGTGCTATCTATCTATCTATTTTTATTTTCTAATAAGTGTGTTGTAGATTAGTGTGGGGTTTTGTTTCTTTCCATGTGTGTTGGCGTGTTCCCGCTTTGCTTGAAGAATCCCTATGATCGTGAAGACCTCCGTGCTTGTTTTCAAACCCTCCAATACTCGGTCTCCGATCATTTATATGTTATATCTTGGGATAACCCTTTGTCATAATTAAAAATGATTTTTCACCTTTCACACTTAGAATTTTTTAAAACATTCGCCTTTTTCAATTCTAAGTGTGGGGTTAACACCCGTAATTTTTAAAACATTGAGGACAATGTTAAGTTTTAAGTGTGGGGTGGATTTCTATCGAAATATGACTTTTTCTGCTTTTGTATGGTCCCCATGCAACCCCGTTTTTAACCGTTTTATCCCAAAATAATAATAATAATAATAATAATAATAATAATAATAATAATAATTTTGAAGCTTTTGCTAGTCTTTTTGATTGAAAAGTTTCCTAGTCTCTTAGACAAGAAGCTATAAAATGCGAATTCTAGCTCACAAGGCCAAGATTTTGTAAGTTTCCCTGAGTGACTTTAAATATGCATAACTTGATTTCATTAGACGAAGCATTTGCTAAATTAATTTATGTTTTGACACCTTGTTGACTTTCCGCTGGTAAGGGTAGGAATAGAATTCTGACTTGACCGGGCGTGTTGAGCCCTAGCTTGTTCCCTTAACCATAGATAATTTAATTATCGGCTAAGCATCCGCGGATCTCATTATTTGGGATTTTAAATTTGCGGAGATCGAGAAATGATAGAGTTACTTATGAGTTTAGATGCTAAGCGTGGAGTAGTTGGTTCTCTTTAGAGCCCATCGAAGGTACTTATGGCTTTTTGTTCCCACAAAATTGTTTCACCCCATATATGCTAATAATAATTAGAGATGTTGAGTTTTTGGCGATAGTTAGTTCTTTATTCTTCTTTAGAGAACCTTTGCCCATGAGAGTTGGGTACACATCGAGGTAATCGTCAGTTACTGTAATAGACAACCGATTCCCGATAGTTTGTCGCTATTGTTTCTATTTTTATAAAAGCCGTAGGGTTTGGAGTTTGGCACAAAAATTAACATGAAATAAAGCCCAAATGTTTTAAATTAAAAAATCCAAAGCTATAAAAGTTGTCTTAGACTTCTATAAAGGAAGAGGAAAATCCAAAGTCATAATAAGACTTCTGATTAAGCGGTAATCCCGTTGAGTTAGTGGTTGAAAAGACCAAGGGCCTGAATTGCAAAAATGCAAATGTGCTGAAATAAGTGTTAAGCCAAACTTTGAATCCGGAGATGTCTAAATAAAGCCTCTGCCTCTCGACTCAGAGATGAGTTGTCTCGGTGGCCATAAAAAGGATATTCTCCCTAAATCGTGTGAAATTAGGACCTTGATGTGGACCTCATTCTTGTGTGCAACGGTTTTCGAGGGAAGGTGGATAACTAATTATCGACTTAGCTTTGTATCTTTATCGAATAAAATTATCAAACGAGAAACTTGAAGAAATTCATTTCTCACCAAAAATAAAATAAATAGAGGAAAAATAGGAAAATGGGAGCAAAAGGTGATTACACAAGTAACTTCCATGGGTAGTGTTAGCATCTAAAATCATATTTAAGAATGATTTCGATTTTACGCTTAGTTTGGGGACTTGTGAAAAATCAGGGACGATGTATTCTATCCGTATGGTCACTTCACGGTGTGTTGTGTTTCCTACTCCGTGATCCTAACGTGTCGTTTGAAAAATGTTGGAGTTATTGATCGACATGAAAGTTCAACAAACCGTCACGCAATAAGGAATGTGCTTAATGATATATCTATATATGAAATAAAATGGTTTAAAATGGGGCGTTTTCAAAGATAAAGATTTTTGTACCTCTTGATGAACATCTTTCTGATCTTGTTTGATGTGAGGGATTATTAGTTAAGGGGGTTTAAAATATTTTCTTTCTCTACGTGTGTAATTAACATTGCGTGGGACCAAAGAATGGTTTTAGTGTGGGGTATTTTGATGAGTGCTAAAACACACATCATTTTATATCTAAAAATATGCTAAATATGACTAATAACCATTAAATATGTCAAATTATATTGCAAATATGTTGGATATGTGTTATTATGTCTTGCAGGTACAAGGGTTTGAAAACAAAGCAGAAACGGTAATTTTCGGATGAGTTTCGATGATGTTTTCGCGTTTTTTGAAGTTCAAACGAAGTCGTAAAAATTATCCGAGCACATCATTGGAAATATCATGAAATATCAAGTCAAATGGTTATTTTATTTGGAGCATCGAGGAAAGGAAAAAAAATTGAAAGATCAAACGGAGCTCAAGCGAAGATTATTTTAAAGATAATGGCTAAAATTTGGATCAATTAAAAGAGCATTAAAAAGAATTAAATGCATGACTTAACACAAAAGAGCTCTTGGTCTAGTGGTTGGGTGCATGTTTGTCAAGCAAGAGGTCAAGGGTTCAACTCCCACTAGTGGCATAATACTTTTTGGTTTTTTGGTATTTATTGTAACAGGCCACGCAGGCCCAGCTCCGCTCACGAGCCCAGCGAGACCAGACCAATTCAGGCCCACGAACAGAAATCCAAGCCCAGCTGATGTTATCCATGTGCAAGCCCAGCGAATTAGATACTACTTTTGCAAAAGAATGAAAGTTAACATGATAAGGGAAATGCTAAAATTCATGCTGCTGTTGACTTGCTATCCCTACACGTGAGGTTCAATTACAAAAAGAAATATCCCAGGCGCGTATGACTTGCTATCCAAGCCCCAATCGCAGCTAATTAATTTGATCCAGCCTTTCAGGTGGCGACATGTGGAAATGCAATATGGAATACTAGGATTGGGGAAGGTTTGAGATTGGAGTTTTTAGCTATAAAAGCATCATTCACACATTAATTTTACACACACACTCTTTATTTTTATTTAGTCTTTAGCTTAATATTTTTAGTGCTTATTGTAGTAGCTTATTTTCAAGATCTTATTGTACCAAACCTTTTTAGCTTATTAATGATAATGAATTTTATGGAGTTTACTTAAGTGCTTATTTCCTTTTCATCTATTTCTTTCTTTTCTTTTTTTTTCTTATCTAAGAATCTATTTTAGCTTATTAGCTTATTGTAGCTTATTAGATTAGCTTTTTAGTGATAAGCTCTCTTATAGCTTTTTCACTTTAAGCTTTTTACATATCTTTTTATCTTGAATAAGCTCTTCCTTATAGCTTATTTTTAGATATAAAAGACTAGATTTTTGGGTAAGCTTTTCATATAGCTTATTCAATTAGCACTTTTTATTTTTAGTTTCTTTTCAAAAAAAAACTCTTTTATTTACTTAGATTTATTTTCTTTTTCAACTTCTTTTATAAAAAAAAAATCAAAAAAAAGTATTAATCTTTTTAACTTATCTTTAGCTTATTTATTTAGATCTAGTCCTTAAATATACCCAACTCACGCGAATCTTCGGATTTGAACCATTTAGTTTTGGGTGGATATTGGATCTAATCTTTAAGCTTTTTCTTTGCTTATTTTGTTTAAAGTTTAGTACTTTTTAGATCAATAAGCTTTTCCATAGCTTATTTGATCCATAATATTGCTTATTCTCTAACCTTTGATAAAGTTGTGATCTTGCTTAGTTTCTCATCATTTTCATCCGGGAGCTTAAGGGTTTTATCAGCTTTCTTATTAACTAAAGTTTAAAGCTTTTTAGTCTTAATAAGCTATTTAGTTAATAAAGTCACTAACTTTATTAAATATTTGGTCTTATTAAAGCTTATAAATAAGTAAACTTTAGGGTTTGATAAGTTTATAAAATCGGGTGGTTTTATTCGCTCATTGTAGATCGGTTCTATTTTCCTTAATTTCTCTTTTAGCTTGTGGAAAAATGATGTTTGTTGAGCTTATTATTATTATCTTTGTTGGTTTACTTATGATTATTAGTGAGTAGATTTTTATTATGCTTGTTAAGTGATTGGTGAATTGTGAAATTAAGTGTGGAATATTGGAGATTATTAATTGGTAGCCTTTGGTTTACTTGGTTTGATATTTAGAAACTTTAACGGGCAAAAGCCGTTAAGGATTTTAACTATTTAACCAAGTAGATTTTATCTAGATAAAAAGTAGGATTTTCAATATAAACCAACGTTGTGAGAAAAATCTACTTTTTAAACGGATAACTAAAGGTTGTTAATTAATAATTTTCGGATAATCGATGATTTGAGTAGTTGGTTATTTTAACGGGCAAAAGCCGTTGGTATAATTAATTATTTAAAGTCTACTAATTTTTACCCCGAAAAATAATTGTTTTCAATATAAGCCAATGTTGTGAGAAAATAAGTTGTTTCGACGGGTATTAATTACATTAGTGCTTTTAAAGAAAAATCCACACTTAATGAACTTTTTACCACACTTGACAAGCATAGCTTTTTATCATATATTTTTAGTCGGTATCTATTGTTTGCTATTAGTTTAATTTTTATCTCGCTTAAATAGTTTCTTTATTAACTAGCATTAAAAGTTTTAAAAATTAGCCTACAAAACCATACAAAAAAACCAAAACGATAATCAAGCATCGTTTTAAACGAATAAACAAATACATAAAATTCAATTCATCTCTCGCCTAGGAATACGACATCCGGAAGGTTGATTATTACTTGTCCTCAAGTAGTGATTAATTCTTAATCGGGAATACAAAATTTTAAAACTGCTTCATCTATAACGAATCAATGAGACAGTTAGAACTTTCACACACACACACACACGAATGAATAAAGATTAAGCATAAATGAAAGAACCAACACCCTCCAAAGAGGGTTTACAAAAGAATGTTTTCTCGAGAGTTGGCAAGTCTCCGTTTTTTGTTTTCTCTTACTTACCAAACACGAGAAATCACATCATTTCCATTTCTTTAGTCTTATTTCTCTATACCAAACACACCCTAAGTGTTTTGCGTACGCTCAAAATATAGAGAGTACCCATGCATAGCAACAGATTATAATTTGAATTTGAAATTAATATAGAGTGAAAAATATTTTAAATTATTTTTCTATTTAAAAAAATGATTTATAAATTATTTTTATAAAATGTGACGGGAGAAAGATAGAAAAAATGAAGCAGGTATCATTTTTTTGTCATAAAATCTGTCACACCATCTTACTTTACCACAATGTCAAAACCCATGTAATACTGAACAGCTAAAAATGAGGTGGAGTCTATATTTGTAACCGAAACTCAATCTAAACCCACAAATCAAACGGGCCCTTAAAACATTGGTCAAACAACAAAGTTTAAAAAATGCAATATCACATTGCGTGAACTTTCATTTTTATTTTTAAAATATATTGGATTAATTGAATTATAAGTAACAATAATTTTAGGACATGAAAAATGAATATAAAATAGAAAAAATTACATGTTTGGTCCCTGTGGTATACCCCAAATAACAACTTTAGTCCTTAAGTCGTTTTTGTTACACCACAAATACCTATTTTTGAAACCTTGCACTAATTTAGTCCCTATTTTGGATGGGCGTTAGTTCAGTCCGTTAAGTGTTTTGCACTGTTAGTCCTCCGTTAATATTTTTTGCACCGTTAGTCCTTATTTTTTAAAATAAATTAAAAAGGGCCTGGGATCAACTTGGGTCTTTTGCTTCACTGTTAGTCCCACGTTTTCGTCCGGTTTCACATGTTTTCTTACGTTTTTGTCCATTTTCATATATTATTTTACGTTTTTGTCCGCACATACCTATTTTTGTCCGTTTTCATACGTTTTTGTCCGTTTTCTGTAACTTTTCATACGTTTTAGTCTATTTTTGCACCGTTAATAATAGTTTTCGCCCGTTTTTTTACGTTTATGTCCTTTTTTATCGGTTTTCGTTCATTTTTATTCGTTTTCTTCGTTGTTTTACGTTTTTTCATCCGTTTTTTTACATTTTTATCCGTTTTCGTCTATTTTTATATGTTTCCGTCCGTTTTTTACGTTTTTGTCCGTTTTTATCCGTTTTCGACCGTTTTTTTACGCTTTTGTCCGTTTTATCTGTTTTTGTTCGTTTTTTATCTGTTTACGGCCGTTTTTACGTTTTTGTCCGATTTTATCCGTTTTCGAACGGTTTTTTTACGGTTTTATAAGTTTTCATCCGTTTTTTTACGTTTTTATCCGTTTTCGTTTGTTTTTTATCCGTTTCGCCCATCTCTTTTACATTTTTATCCGTTCTTATCCAGAAAAAATGTAAAAAATGGGGCGAATACTACCTAAAAACGGACAAAGCATAAAAAATAGACAAAAACGTAAAAAACGGTCAAAAACTACCTAAAAACGTACGAAAGCGTATAAAGACAGAAAAACGTAAAAGAAGGATGAAAAGCGTAAAAAACGGAGGAAAATATATAAAAACAGACTAAACGGATAAAAACGTAAAAAATGGACGAAAAACGTAAAAAGGGGCGAAAACGGATGAAACGAAAGAAAAAGGATAAAACGGATAAAAACATAAAACAAAACGGATGAACAACGGGCGAAAACGGAAAAAACGAATGAAAACGGATAAAAACGGAAAAAAATGAGCGAAAACGGATAAAAAACGAATGAAAACGGATAAAAATAGATAAAAACGTAAGAAACGGGCGAAAACCCTAGTTTTGCAAATTATGCCGACCACAGAAACTGATTTTGAGTATTTATAATTAAATTTTATCCTTATTTGTTTCCTAACCCCATTCCACTTTTGCATTCTTTTATTTCCAACCCCTCCCTTTCTTCTTGTTTTTTTTAGTTACTTGAATATGTTTATGTTTAAACTAGGCGAAGTACCAATGCGGCAGACAATTAACGATATGCGATATTGTCGTAAGGGTATGTTTGGTAAAGAGAAATTTAGAGAAATAGAAATTGAGAAGAGATTAGAAATTCAGAGAATAGAAATCAGTAGAGAATTTTGATGGATTCCAGTGTTTGGTAATAAAAAGGACTTAACCCGAGTAATAAGCAATAATTTTTTTTATTTAAAAGTTTTTTGTTTGACATTATTTTGTTTTATGAGAAAATCATTTAAAAAACTACTGAAGATCATTACCTCGTTTGATAAAAATTGACAAATAAACCTTATCATTAGTAATATAATATGGTTGCATCATCATCAATTCATGTTTCTTATCCTTCTCTTTTCCAACCAATAATAAAAAATTTGAATTTGGATAAACAAAACAAGAAAAAAAATGGCCCATCAATATTTACACGTGGCTTCTGGACATAAGAGAATCAAATTAGACATTTAAACTGTAACCACACGACCGGAGTAGTAGAAGTAGGGCAGCGATGGAGTAACAGATGAGCAGATGGTGGAGGAGGTGCAGATGGGGATTAATGGAAGGTGATTTGAAATGGTGTTTTCTTGAGCATATATGATTTCAAATAGTGTTTTTGTGTCTATTATGCCTTGCACGTGATTTGATGAATTTAAATCTGACTACTCTTTTAACATTTGAAAACACACGGAGAGTTCACATTTCCACACCAAATTGGATGGAAATCAAAATACAAAAGAACAGAGACGGAGCCAGGAATTTGTAATAAGGGGGGGGCTCAAAAAATATTTTTTCCTGATGGTAACAAAGAATTCCTGTTTTAAAAGTTGGATTGAAGTTCGAGTCATTCAACATACGTTTTAAACACTTGTACGATTCGGGTATAAACATTACAAAGAGTTGAACTTTTTTTACAAAGTATAAACATTACAAAGAGTTGAACTTTTTTTTACGAGTAAACAAGCAGATGACATGAAGTTTTTTAGAAAATTTAAGATACACGCTATTTATTTTTAACATATAGACATTCTAGCTCAAAAAAACGTATAAACATTCATACACCGTACTAGTTTGATAAAAGTAAACAGCTAAAGTCTTTTAATTTCATTGGATGTGGGTCCCTAAACATTAAATACTAGTATAAAGATTTATATTCTCATTTCTTTCTCCTAAATGTCATCTCCTTCCTCCAACTTCATACACTATTTACACTGAAAAGTCACAACCTCTGTCAAACTCGCCGGAAAATAAAAAATGACACAACCCAACTCGCTAGATAGGTAGGGTAGCTTGACCAGTTGGAGGGGGCCGAGCACCCTCCACCCCATGGCTCCGTCCCTTCAAAAGAATGTTTTCTCGAGAGTTGGCAAGTCTCCACTTTTTGTTTTCTATTACTTACCAAACACGAGAAATCACATCATTTCCATTTCTTTAGTCTTATTTCTCTATACCAAAGACACCCTAAGTGTTTTGCGTATGGTCAAAATATAGACGAGTACCCGTGCATAGCAACAGATTATAATTTGAATTTGAATTTAATGTAGAGAGAAAAATATTTAAAATTATTTTTTAATTTAAAAAAAATGATTTATAAATTATTTATATAAAATGTGACGAGAGAAAGATAGAAAAAATGAAGTAGGTATCATTTTTTTGTCATAAAATCTGTCACACCATCTTAAATAAACAAACACATCTATTATTCTCTTGTCCAATGACTTTTAATTTTGCTACAAATTTTTGTATCACATCATGTAAAATTAGCATTTATTATCACATACAAACTAAAAAAGAAACCAAAGTACTATTCATTAACCAATCAGATGACAAAACTAAACAATCATTGCTTTTTGAGCAATCGGAAGTTTGTGAATTTTAGTTTGCTTCTAGGAAGTGCACCAACATTAAACAAAATCTTCTCACCATTGTATCGAGCTTTTTGACCCAATGGGACTAAACAACCCATAAATTGGAGTTCTAATAAAATATATAAACATGCCTTTGTACTCTGGATGCCATTTCAAGAGAGGATTTTAACTCAAGACAGGATTTTGAAATGGAGACCAAATGAAGTATTAACATGCACACTATGTGGAAATGCCAATGATTCTCATGAGCATTTGTTTTTCAAATGCAAATTTTTAGAAATATTATGGAGAGATTTACAACTAATCATGAACAAGAGGTTTTCTTATAATTGGAAAGGTGTTATAATGGAATTCTCACATATTACTACTTGTGATAACATATTGAGCATATTAAGGAAAATGATGTGTGGTGATATTGTGTACTGCATATGGCAAGAAAGGAATACAAGGATCTCTCGAAATTGTGAAAACGATGAGAAAATGCTATTTAAAGAGATAAAAGAGACAATAAAAATTGAGGTTACTAAGTCTGCAAGTTATAGATTCAAAAGCTGTGAAGATGGTAGAGTTGCAATGGAATGTAAAGTTGAAAATAGTCAGTGTTTAGTTTGATGTATTAGTTTGTCTAGAATGCTATTAATTGTCTACTGTAGCTTTTTATATGTTTCTTTGATTGCTAAGGTCTGTAAACAAATGCATAGGTGATGACATCAAATAATACTGAGTTTTTAGTGTCAATTTGCCCCTATTATGCTTATTATTTGTATTGTTTATATGGATATATGCTTTAATTTCTTTATATTTCATTTCAAGGTTATAAATGAGCATTAGAACTGAAGAGACGCGGATTTGGAAAAAGACTTACAAAGATACACATTTTAGTATGCTGACTGAGAAGAAGTTACGACGTAGTTCTACTCTCCACTTACGCCGTAAATATGAATTCAAACATAACGACTAAGTCAATGTTAAGCATGGATTACGGCGTAACTACCACACAAGGTTAAGCCGTAATATTTTGAATACTTAGAGATTTTTATGCCTACGAAGGTTACATCGTAACAAATGTATGAGCTTACGGTGTAATAAGGGAACATAAAGTGACTTGTGATATCGACGAGATTACGGCGTAACCAAGAATGAAGACTACGGCGTATATGAAACCCTAGGCAGTTACGGCGTAACTACCTTCTTAGTGACGCCGTAAATATCCATTTTTGGATAAGATCGTGGATAATTACACTAGTTACGGCGTAACCACAACCCAAGGTTACGCCGTAGCTATGTCGGACCTATAAATACCAACCCTATTTTCAGCATCTGACACATCTATTTCACCACAAAACACCAAAGAACGAAGTAGGGTTCTACAAGGGAGATCTACAACAGCACACAGAGCCATTTCCAAGGGAGAAATCACACGATAACATTAATAAGTTTTAGAGATTCTTGTTTTAATTACATTTACGATTCCATGTCTTTCAAATTTCATGCAAAACATTGAATCTTGTGTTCTTATTAATATGATAGGCTAAGCACCTCTGGTGCTAGCCTAGTTATGATTCCTTTCATGTCTTGATTATGTTTTCATACCTTTATTATTGCTTCTAGTGTGTACATGCATAGTTTTTCGATAGATCATCTAGTTTCAGTAGTTCTGAAGACCGGTTTTATCTCTTGCACTAGGAGAATTGACCATAGGACCTTAGTGTGATTGGTTGTGAGGATTGTCAACCCTTGTGTGCAAATTGACCATAGGATCACCCTCCGGGTTGGATGAACTTAAGAAGTTAGATGTGTGGACTAAGTTCCGACCGACCAGGCCACATAAAGAAATAATCTAGCACGTAGCGGAACTTAATGACTCAAACTAGTCTACCGTACTTTCGCTTACTACAGAGGAGAGTGCATTTAATTCAGGAAAGGATTCTAGGGAGATAGGCTAGGCGAATTGACCATAGGAGTCTAGTGACACTTATGCCCCACTTGAAGGGATAGAAGGCTTATTACGAAACATAGTCATTGCGTGATAGGAAGAATGATTAGGCTAGTTCAATTTATCTCTACTGCATTCAAACCAATTTAATTTCTGATTTTCATTTCTGTTTATTAGTTTAATTAATCAATCAATCAAAACCCCATTTAAAACGTGACATTAGACTTAAATTAGGATCCTAGCACATAACTCTTGGGACGACCTCACCTTTATCGAATACTACACTTGTAACATCCTGTAAAAATCCCAAGTTATTAATAAACGCTAATCAAGGATTAATTTCGTATTACTATTCACACACCCATTTTTAGGCAAAATTTATTACTTTTTGCTTGCACTATGCAACAACGAATCAATATATGTTATATGAATTACATTTTCCTTGGAACGAGCTCACACACGTACCATGATATTTTAGGCTATGTATGAATCAAACACTGGTATGTTTTAATTTGTCACAACAACACAACACACTCACAACCCCCTGGTTCCCACATTTTTCCTAATGGGCCTAACTTGCCAAATTGAGCCCATTAACACACATTGGGCCTTAGTAACACATTTAGCCCAATGTTAAACCCATTTAACACTAAACGGACCCTTAATAACTTACAATTTGGCCTAATCAATTTCTAACCCCAAACCAAGCCCAATTACACTCAAATTAAATTAACACACAAACGCAAGTCATGTTTACTTCGAGTCGTTTATTCAACATCCGTACATACAACATATGAAATAAATTGCACCACTCAATTCATACTGCTCCAAAGAATCAAGAACACCAAACACATTTAAATTATACGTGCATATAAACACCTAATGAATGGCAAAGTAAAACGCAATCTCACTAATCTTAAAAACGCTCAATTTCACTACACTTAATCCAAAACATTTCCAACTAATTCCTATGTGATTTTAACACTCAAAATGAATCCCTAACTACGTAATATGATCTCACAAGTCTTTCTCAACTTCCATACACTCCCATAACACAATTTGACACGTTAAAAATGTTGTGTGACCCTTTGACACTACTAGCACCAAACGAACCCTTGTATTTGTCACAATTCTCAATTTCCGGTCATTTCTCAATTTACTATTCATCTCGGGAATTTACTATTCATCGTTACTATTCATCATTTTACTATTCATCATTTTCGAAGTCGATTTGTTATTCTGAGAACGTATTTTAAAATTTTACTATTCACGAACACTATTCATCACTTATCGTAAACTAGGTTTACGAGTATCAAATTCGCGTAACCTTAATGGTTTAGCTGCGAATTCATGAACACATCATCGAGGACATTTCATATAGACAAGGTTTAGTCTATATATCATTAGCATCATTATCATCATATTAGTTCATGCATGATTTTGCATTTTACATTAAACGCATAATTTCCTCTTAAATAAACGCTATCGCGTAATCATTTATTTTGAATATTTGATCCGACACTTCCAAAAATTATTCTGATATATTTTTATATTCATATTAATATTATAAAAATAATATTATTAGTTTACCCGGTGTTTTAAATTTATTTGGTATATAAATTGTTATATTTATATAATTACGACGGTTTTCGTAAATACTACACAATAATTATTATTTCACTCAATTTTTCTAAGAAATGTATTTTTATAATTTTTATGACTTCAGTTTATTTTATTTTGATCCGTTAAAATTTATTTTTAGCTAACGCTACCCTAAATGCTTAAATATGTACACAAGTTACCAATTATCTTTAAATAACTACACTTTTACCTTTACACATATGTACTTAGCTACTCAAAATACACAAGTCTTTTATGTTTCTTTTGGTTGTCGACATATATAGGTGACTCGCATACTTTTTGAGTACAAATATCTCAGACATAACTTATACTTGCATAGTTGCATATATAATGTATTATTTACAAAACAACACATACATACATAATATCAAGGTGTGAAAAATCAAATATACTCTCTTCTTTCTTCTTCCTTAGAACCGGCCGAGGGTGAGGCCAAGCAAGGAGACCATTTTTTTCCAAGTCAATTTATTTACACAACCCTAGCATACTCTTAAACAAGGTTTTGAAATAAAAACCTAGGGTAATTAGGATAAACCATTGTTCATTAAACCACATCAATTAACTAGTAAGCATTTCATGATCATTTTCATCTTTCATGTTCATATTATGGTCATTTTATCATGCTTGAGAAAAACATGCAAGTTATATGGTTATCTATACCACTTTATTTGTTTTTAAGTGCTATTAATGAATATATATCATCCTATAATTATCCCTTGAAACATAAAATTTTTGATGATGTCTAGGAACCCATGACACCCTAAGAAGGTGTATGGTAGGTTTAGAATAGCTTTGGCGTTGGTTTGAAGTGGTTAGAATAAGTTTTACGCGAGAAAAATCCATTTCGACAACTATATATAAGGGTCTGATCATTTCTGTGAATTCTGGAAATTTCGACAGGTTGTAAAAATTTTTGGGCTAGATATTTAGAAAATATACTTTAAAACGAAAACGTGGCCGCTTGAATGGGTTAAAACGGAGTTATAACGAAGAAGTTATGCTATTTACAAGTTTAACGACGGAAACTATAATTTTCAGAAAATTCAGCATGTTGTCTCAACTTTTTACGAGTCAAAAATGAATCTTAAGCGTTATTAAATGTGTCGATTTATCAAAAATATATTAGTATACTTTAACACGAAGCTAAGGACATATAAAACGTAGAAAACGGACTTGTAACGATTAAATTACACGCGTTTAAACAAGGTTGCCGTAACTATTTTTTATAAGTATAACTAATATATTTTCTAATAGACAAACATTACGGCCGCGAATGACCATGTTTGAGGGTCGTTTTTAACATAGATGTAGTACTTTTTATAAAATGATGTCTTCTAGTAAAAGTAAGTTCGCCTAGCCTATTTTCCAAAACGTCCAACCGTTTGTCAAACGGAGTTGTAACGAGTAAAATAGGATCACTCAAACTTTGCCGAAAGTTACCTTAAACAATATTTTTGGTACAAGTACCTTATTTTACCTATGTTTTGCTCCATGATCGAGACCTCTATGATAAAAACTTAAAAGCTAAAACTTTAAGATAATGCTACAAGCTTTCCAAAACCGTTGAGTTTGTTTCCTAACACTCGATGTGCACCATTTTACGACTAGCTTTTCGAGGCCATTTAGTCACTTTCATGAAATTGTCGAATGACATTATTTTACGACGAAAAGCTATAATTTCATAATAAATCACTAAATGACTATCGTAGGATATCATTTCAACGTAAATACTTGTAAAGTAATTTATAAATTGC
This sequence comes from Chrysanthemum makinoi, assembly GCA_910596185.1. Taxonomy (NCBI): domain Eukaryota; kingdom Viridiplantae; phylum Streptophyta; class Magnoliopsida; order Asterales; family Asteraceae; genus Chrysanthemum; species Chrysanthemum makinoi. Next base: position 302,239,634 of record OU343222.1, read on the forward strand.
CAAGACGTTATAAGATTATTTTTCGACGATAAACGTTATTTCAAAAATATTCGCAAGTGGTATAGATATCATATGAATTGCATGCATAACATTACATCATGACTTATATTGGAGCATATCATTCATAATAGGTAGCGGTTAGAGAGTTGCGTCTCATTACTGTGCATCCACTCTGTCATCATAACTATTGCAACAGGTGAGTAATCACATCCCCTTTTTACCGTTTTTACTATATTTTGGGGCTGAATGCATGAACCATTCTTGAACTAAATTGATTACTACTCTTATGAACTCATTTAACTAGAAATTTTGAACTCGAATCAAATCCTTAAACTTAATTACGAACCTATGACTTGTTTGATCTTATTGAACCGTACTTGCTATGACCTTAAAAGTCTCGCCTTATTGGTGGAGCGTACAAAGTCTCCCTGTTCGGAGCAGTGCAAATTCTCCCATGTTTGGAGTGTTCTTAATTGTATATAATAGTTGTATGATGTACTGTTCGTACATTCGCATTGTTAGTCTCCTATTAGTAGGTAGCATGGATAGCGCTATTAGAGGTCTGCCAACCTCTCGTCCACTATGTTACGGGACGCATATTATTTATTCTAGGGGCTTTGCCTGGCATACATTATTATATACGTGGTACTATATTGTGAACTATTATGACCACTTATACTTGACTACTTGACACGCTATAATTTGTGCAATGGGTTGTGAACACACAGGTTGCAAGTTTTGTATGGGCGAAACTTGGAACTGAGTGGATTTACAATGCCTTTGCTTTGTGGACTATTTCCGATGACCGAAACCTTTGACTCTCTCTTACGAGTTTTCTTATTTTACGAAACGTGTATACTCACCAACTATTTTCATAATTGACCCATTTTTCTCTCATGCATTTCAGGTGATCGTTAGTAAGCTTTTTCTATCAGGTCTTGCATAATGAAGTTTTCATTTGTCACTACAAATCGTTATGTAATAAAACGCAATATTTTGGAATCTAAACTTTGTAATATATTTGCCGATGTCGGCTAAACTGGTATTGTAATGGTGTACTCTTTCTTTTGAATCTTAACGTTAGTATGTTCTATTATCTGGTGCTTATGTTCCTTTCCGTTACACCTTGTATTTCCGCCTCCGGCGAAGGTGTGACAGTATTAACCATCCTAGACCTCAAAACACAACTATTACTATATAACTATGTTACCTAAACTTCTAGTACACAAAAACCACCCAAGATTCGGTTCCTAGACTTTGCTTAGTCACCCCCTCCAAACGAGAACTTACCCACTTGTAATCCTACTTACAAACTCTCAAGTACCTAGGCTACTTCCCCCTCATCCTTTAACCTCTTCAAAAATTCATTTTATCTCACCCAACTTGCCCTTTGTACGATATATATACTCCCATGCAAACATTCAAGTCACGTACAACTCAAAACCTACATAGAAAACCTTCTTGTTCCTGTGAAACTATCGAGAAGAATCAAGCAAAGATCAAGTGATCTTTTGCAAGTACGAGCCACCATATAGACTCCCTCAATACTTGGGTATATGAACTAACAAGTCAAGAAGCTTTCTCATCCTCACCAAGTCTCCAAGTCAAGTTTCATCCCACCTTTTTGAGGTGTTGTAAGTCATGTTCAACACTTAACCATTTTTCTAACTCTTTGATACATATTGCAACATGTTGAAACACGCTAAACTTGCTCTATTTTATTCTTATGCCACGTTAAGTTTAAAGGATATAAATAAGCTCACTTAGATCTCTACATAACCAAGAATGGGTCTAAACACATGTTACACACTCACGTTAACATTTAGTCCCCTAATATCACATGTATAAAAAGTGTTTTGAACTATGTCGTATGAATACAAGCAAGTAATGCGGCGGGCGTTTCCATCTCGTTGTTTATAGAAGTAAAAACTAGTAACGTAATATACAAACAAGGTAAGAATCATACATAAATTTGATATTGGGGTTTTATCAATTTCTTTGACATTTTTAGTAAAAGGGTCTTGGTTAATTTTGTATACATTTTATACTCCTATAATATGATAAACAATGTGATTATAAACAAAGTCACATGTATGTACATGAATACAGTAAGAAAACAATGTTAAATTGCACAAAAATTAAAGGGGATGACTAATTGTACGAAAATTTAGCTTACTTGTCACATTTTATATTTCCTCATTTATTTTGTTTCTAGATCGATGTTACATACTTTTAAATGTCATCTTTTTATGTATCGTGTGATCATTTTTTATATTATTTGTCCTATTTACCCATCTCTCGGTCAAATAAGAATGTATGTTCACCAAAATTAATCAATCAAACATAATATGATATGAATCGATTTAAATCTCAATTAGATTAGATATTACATACCTGCGAGCAATCTCCACTCTGATCGCTGCAAATCGAAACCCTAGTTTTGCAAATTATGCCGACCACAGAAACTGATTTTGAGTATTTATAATTAAAATTTATCCTTATTTGTTTCCTAACCCCTTCCACTTTTGTATTCTTTTATTTCCAACCCCTCCCTTTCTTGTTTTTTTTATAGTTACTTGAATATGTTTATGTTTAAATAAACAAACACATCTATTATTCTCTTGTCCAATTACTTTTAATTTTGCTACAAATTTTTGTATCACATAATGTAAAATTAGCATTTATTATCACATATCAGACTTATCACAAAACTCAAACACATATCTACGAATAGCATACAAACTAAAAAAGAAACCACAGTACTATTCATTAACCAATTAGATGACAAAACTAAACAATCATTGCTTTTTGAGCGATCGGAAGTTTGTGAATTTTAGTTTGCTTCTAGGAAGTGCACCAACTGTAAACAAAATCTTCTCACCATTGTATCGAGCCTTTGTACTCTGGATGCCATTTCAAGAGAGGATTTTAACTCAAGATAGGATTTTGAAATGGAGACCAAATGAAGTATTAACATGCACACTATGTGGAAATGCCAATGATTCTCACGAGCATTTGTTTTTCAAATGAAAATTTTTAGAAATATTATTGAGAGATTTACAACTAATCATGAACAAGAGGTTTTCTTATAATTGGAAAGATGTTATAATGAAATTCTCACATATTACTACTTGTGATAACATATTGAGCATATTAAGAAAAATGATGTGTGGTGATATTGTGTACCGCATATGGCAAGAAAGGAATACAAGGATCTCTGGAAATTGTGAAAAGGATGAGAAAATGCTATTTAAAGAGATAAAAGAGAAAATAAAAATTGAGGTTACTAAGTGTGCAAGTTATAGATTCAAAAGCTGTGAAGATGGTAGAGTTGCAATGGAATGTAAAGTTGAAAAGAGTCAAGACGAAAATCGCCAGTGTTTAGTTTGATGTATTAGTTTGTCTAGAATGCTATTAATTGTCTAGTATAGATTTTTATATGTTTCTTTGATTGCTAATGTCTGTAAACAAATGCAAAGGTGATGACATCAAATAATCCTGAATTTTTAGTGTCAATTTGCCCCTATTATGCTCATTATCTGTATCGTTTATATGGATATATGCTTTAATTTCTATATATTTCATTTAAAGGTTATAAATAATCATTGGAACTGAAGAGAAGCGGATTTGGAAAAAGACTTACAAAGATACACATTTTAGTATGCTAACTGAGAAGAAGTTACGGCGTAGTCCTACTCTCCACTTACGCCGTAAATATGAATTCTGTAACACCCCGAAAATAAGGTCTAGCGGAAGCATACGAGCCTTTGGGTGCTACGATCTTGGTATCACAACATAAGGTATAAAGAATGGTTTTTATCCCATTTATTTAGAATAAGATTCATTAATTAAAAACGTTAAGTTTACATTAATGAAAGTAGTGCGGAAATAGGCCCAAAAGAATATTAAAGCGGTCCCGTTTATTCATCAGAGTTGCCTATTACCATGGCCCTTTCCAAGCGTCTTCCAATAGTGAGCTATCGCTGTAAACCTGAGAACACATGCTAAAAAGGTCTGCTTACGCTGGTGAGTTCATAGGTTTAAATTCAATAAAACATAGTGGACCTGTAGGAGTTTATTTGCAATGCGAGACTTAAGATACATATAAATCAATCACAAACCGTATCATATCCAAAATCACAATCCATATCATGCATCCAGTGATCACAACGGGCCCAACGACTCTAGTCCAGCACTGTCGTAGCAAAGTCTAGAACAATTGCTAACCCCGGACTAGGTCGAGGTCAAAGTCTACTCTTAGCTAGGCAACAGTTATAGCAATTAGGATTGCTACCCTAGTCTAAGGCAACGACTACCACACATCTATCTAAACAGTAAAGCACATAAGCAAATCCAAATAGTTTTAAAGGTCCAAAAATAGTAGCATGATTCTCACCCCAATTTAGTTAAAAACGTAGATAAAAATGAGGCTGTGAAACTCACCTTAGCCACAGCAATGCACTATTCACTATTGACACGACTGGCATCTAAAGCTAATCTCCATTGCATCCAGAATAATGTACGACAAGTACGATAGAATAGAGGTGACGCAACCTAATGCGTATACGATATTCTTAAAATACAGCTCATACGATAAAGAAATCAATAGAAAGTAATGTGTTGTAGTTTTCGTGGATCATTCATGTTGTTATTTTCAAAAATACGTTATCGTTCCCAAAAGTTTATAATTGTTCTCAAAAGTTTAGTTTCAACGTTTCGTGTGGTGGTAAGAAACGTAGACGCGACGCACAACTCACGCAAAATAAGAAAAGACGTCGACATAGTCGAGACATACTAACTAGAACGCACACCGAATAGGAAAAGATATTGACAAATTCAAGAAATGCTTGACAATACTCAAGCTAGTCAAAGACTAGGAAATGATGACGACTATTTATGTAATATAAATAGGTTAATTGATAAGTTTCGGCAATTTACCCAATAATCCCCAAACGTACATGTTTAATAATAAAAGACAAATTTTCCATTTATCGCTCAATAATAAAGGTTTCTCAATAGTTATTCATAGTTATACAAGTGTACAAGAGAGTACTTCATATAAGGTATATTAAGTAATGTACTATAAATGACACGTTCGTTTATTCCAACGTTCCCAAACTACTACGACTTTAATAAGTTATCTTATCAAAATAATGGTTCTAAACAAGTTTATAAAAGTTAGCATGTATTATAAAACACGAGTTACCATCGTATTTAATAAGGTTTTATAATAGATTAAATCATTTCCGTCAATAATATATAGCTATATAATTCAATGTCAGCTTAAATGTGAAAACGGAATATTAAGTTTTATCGCGAGACAATTACATTAAACTCATTTAAAACAAAAGGTTTAATAAAGTATAACATACTAATCACTATAACTTGTTATCACTAGTTATTCCAAGTTTATAAACCATATTTACACTTATAATGTATACGTAGAATATGATATAAAATATAAATCACATATCTAGTTCTAATGTCTATCACTTTGTTTTACAAGAATCTAGTTCATTGTTTAATTCATATTCAATATCGTTTATCCTGATAAAATTATTCCTATATCGTTATTCCATTTATCTTGTTAAGAGTTACAAGTTATCCTACTATCGTTGCATAGTTATCTCGTTACTTATTTGAGTTGTTAAGTATATATATTTTACAAGTTTATCCGATATCCAATAATAATGATTCATTAATACAGTATAAATCCCATAGTTAAATCAAATCCGATATACTCATTGTTAACCCATATTTCGCATATAGTGTGTCCTAATAAATTTTACGTTATCGAGATCCAATTCTCACTCCCAATTATCTGAATCTTAGCGAGAGCACCAAAGTTCGAAAACAATAATAACTAGCTAGTTCAATAATTAGTAAACACAAAAGATCCACACATGTATTTTGTATATGTGACAAATGTAGTTGACACCCTTAATTGGGCTTGTAACCCATAGATCAAACAAACACCCTTTATGATACTAATGGGCCTCAACCCATATTATTTACTCACATCAAGTTGGGCTTGAGCCCATAAATTACCCAAAACGCACCCTTTTGATTGGAAAAAGCAAATCGGACGCACCCTTATGACCCTTTGTTGACTGATAACCAAAACCATACCACACTTGTGGTGTTATCCTTGAACTGAGACAAGCGAACGCACCCTACAGGGTGAAGTAAACCAACAGACCAACCTATGGGTATCTCGTAACTGCCTATCATCGAATGAGACATCTACACACTGAAATAATCAAGACAAGCTAGGTAGACACTCAAAGCTCAAGCAAAGAAATTATAACCTACACAAACCGAGACTCAAACATGACTAAAAATGACCTTACACCCAACCGGTCACCTGACTTGTAGGGGTTTCTAACTGACCCGAAACTAACCAATTAAATCATACACCATTTAAAACAATGATACCACACGAGACTGTTTTATAAACATTATTTTTAGTTTATCAAAACTCATTTTCACTTGTACTCGTTTGTCAAGCCACAAAAACACAACATATATAATCGCTTAAATGGAATAACAAAAATATGAGGTGGGTCGTGGGGGTTACCGAAAGAAAGGAGAAGAAACAAGGGGTTTGATGGCGTCTCTAACGGGTACAACCCGTAGCCATCAAATCTTGAACTAAAACACACGTTTTTAATCACGAAACCCTAATTTATAAAACTAGGGTTTGAGATTTAGAGCGCGTTTGCGTGTTTAGGGGTGCGTGAGTGGTATAAACGGAACCACAAACTCGAGATCTATCAATTGATGCGAGGTTTTTATTTTCCGGCGGCAGTGGTGGTGGTTTCCGCCAACAAGGGTGGTGGCCGGAAGTTGGAGTGAGAAAGTGTGATATGTGTGCGTGTGTTTTTTTTTATAAAGAGAGAAAGAGGGAGGTGAAATGAGGGTAGTGTGAGAATGAGTGGGTTTATATAGTCCTCGGAGGGACTACTCTTGTACCATAGAAACTGTAGGGGTGGTTAAGTAACTTATCACAAGGACCTTAAGTGAAACTTTATAAAACTTTCGATATATTTGATTTGGGGCTCGTTTGGACTAGCGAACGAAAGATTCGTGACCCGAGAGTTATGCCATTGATCTTAAAATATTATTTCCAATAAAAACGATATATAATACGACTCATATCTCAACTTAATTAAAACGATCGCTATAATCGATGTTTCTCTAATTATGACGCATCGAGGAATCTACGAGTTGTCACAGCCTCACCTCCTTAAAAGGAATCGTGTCCTCGCGATTCAATTCAAGTTATCCGTTAAAGTCTAGAAGAGGTGAGTGCAAAAGAACGAGGGTTTATCTTCACGTTCCCTACGTTAATCAAGGACTTTACTGCGAGTTTCTACGAGCTTCGAAGATAGAGATGCGACTTTGCTAAGGTCACTCGGTTTCATAATCTGTGGTTTCGATAGGTCAATGAAGTTTTAAAAGTTCAGAGATTAGGATTTCCTAATAGGATAACAATTGCCTCATGGCGAGTCATTTCTTCCTACTACGCACGAAATGTTGGGAACTCTAGTGAGCTACTGGTCTCAATCTAATAAGGATTTTCAGAAGGATTGATATAGCAGGGATGAAGTTTTCATGTTTACTCCACGCTTTACACAATTCCATTGTGGATTCGTAAGTTTAATTCTAGGTTATCTCGGAGGGTTCAATAGATTTACGTTGTGTATGTCTCCTAATGGTTTGTGAGCAACTTACATATCCATCTCAACTCAAAACATTTTCCTTGGTAGTTATTCTTAAATTGGTTCAGGGTTGGTAGGTTGGGTATCTCCATTTCTACCCAACAATCGAGATCGGCACTTACGACCATAGAGGATCTCTTACATTTCCTTTGAGGTACTAAGCGATATGTATGGTTATAGAAGAATTTGGCCCATGGAAGGTGTCTATCCCAACCATTGTCAGACTCGAGAGATGTCAATAAGTGAGTTTTTCCAACGAGAGGTTTCTATTCCAACCGTTGCCAAACTTGATAGACATGCAATGTGTTCTACTAAGGTTCGAATGGTTTCTTTACTTCAGCCATCAGTCGGGAGACGATACAGTGTAATCATATCCAGATTTGTTATCTTGGCTCTAGGAAGTGATAGATGAAAGTGGGTGTGTGGCTATTGCCACAATCCGGAAAGGATAGAAATCAACATTTCCTAAAGTACGGGGTTTCCTTTACGTGTGGAGAGGTCTATTTGTGTAACTCAGGTTTTTGATCGCACTTCTTCCTTAAAGAGTATCGGAGGGAGTTGAAATTTGAGAGAGGAGAACGAGGTGTGTACTAACCAAATGAATCTCAGATAGAGAAAACGGGCCAGGGGATATTCCCTTTTCCAATTGAAGTGCCATAGTGGAAAGGAGGTTTTAATATAGAGCTCAGAAGTGAGGACCAGCTCATAAGAGCAAGCCACTCTACCAGAGGGAGAGGAATGAGTACACTCTTACCTCCTTAAAAGAAGATATCGGGATTCTCTAGGGTTGCCATAACTATATGAGGAGTGACGAGTAGTGTCGTCCATACATTTCATTTTGCTGAATAGCGGGAGGTGAATAGGTTGGTAAGACTACTAACAACCACTCAGGTAAGGGTGTAGAATTCTACTTCCAAGGTTTTGTCTATGGTGTAGCTTATCGTTCAGTTAAGAGGACCGAAAGGACAGCAGGTGGTTCTTGAAGGATGAGAGAAGAATTAGGCGGTTGTCCCAAGGAACGCGGTTTAAGTTACTCCTTAGGATTTCAAGTTTTCTGTTGAGCACGGAATCTCTACTGGATGGAAAGTCTAGGAAGTTCAGAGTACGACTCTGTTAGAAATTGCTGATTTCCCCTAGCAATCAGTTGGTTGACTTAGCATGATATCTCGGTTAGACGCGGAAAGTACGACCCCGAAGGAGAGTATTTATTACTAACTGCGATCAGTCGATTAACTCATTGGTGCACTTAACACTTAACGCAGAAAGGTTCAATGTTTGATCCGCGCAAAACCGTCAAGTTTTATCACTCAAGCCTGCCACTTGTGAATGGCCGACCGTAACAAACTTAAAACAGTTTAAGCACGAATGCAATGAAGATCAGGAGAGTATAGTGTTTCCCCAGGTCGTTAAGTCCCAACGAGCTGTGCGAGAATAGTCAAACGTGTAGTGATCGAGAGATTTGAACAGAAAAGATAGAGGTTGATCTATACCTAAAGAGAAAGCCCATAAACTACAGGGGCTTAAATGCAAATTAAAGAAAGTTAAAAAGATAAAAAATATTAAATAAACGCTATCACTATATTTAAAATTGATGAACGTTTAAAACTTAAAACTTAAAACTTACGTTTAAATAAAATTACGTAAACGTACAAAATAAAAAGCGATATCTAAGAAATAAAAGTCCTAAAAATATGAAAATGACATTTTTACAATCCTAATGATAAAAGAAAATTTATAGAAAAAGAAAATTATTTTTATAACTATTTATTTAATTATTATTAATTAAAAACTATTTATTAAGTATTTAAAATGCACTAAAATATAAGAAAATACAAAATTAACATAGAAAAATGAAATTATAAGTTATAAAAATCTAAAATATGATAAAACTTATTTTAAAACTGAAAATATATTTTTTAGACTTTTTATATAATTATTACTAATTTAAAACTATTTAAAACTAATTAAAATGCTAGAAATTACTATTTAAACTAAGAAAATTATGGAAAAATATTTTTTTGGCTTTTTATATTTATCTTAACTTAAGAAAAATGAAAACTTATTTTTTTGAAACTTTTCTTAATTTTTTTTATTAAAAGCTAATTAAAAAGTGCTAAAAATAGATTTAAATGCAGAAAAATAGCAAACAAGCTAGGAAAAATATGAAAAATTCAAGATAAGCTTAAAATAATACAGAGAATCAAGGAAAAATGGAAAAACAAGTGCTTATGTGTGGAATTATGGAACTGATGTGCAAGTGCTTATTATTAAGCACTCCAAATAAGCTAAAATGGAAAAAACAAGCACCAAACTGATACACAAGCTAAAATATGATAAGAGTACTCTAAAGCAACTAAAAACAACAAGCTACACCCTCTGGATGGCAAACTAGCACAGATTTGATGTTTGAGCTTATAAGCTAAAAACAGATTTCAGGTGCTACTTTTGGACTTAAGCACAAGATTCAAATTAAGCTAAAACTGAAAAACATCAATTGGAACCTAAAGCAGACCTGGGTGAGACCTAGCAAACCAAAAATCAGACCATGACTAGCTCTTATGAGCCCTGTGCAGCCTTGCACAAGATCTGAGAAAACTCAGATTAGAATGACCCCTGTGGAGCAGGGCACTTGACACCCAAAAGAGAAGCAGTTTTGAGGCTTCTAAAAAATTTGCAAAAATCTAATAAAATAGTGATAAGAAAGAGGACCAGTTGAAGTTTATGAAGCAACAAATTTCACTTGATAAGACCTAGAGATGAGTTCATGATAAATCCTCCTAACTGAGCTCAAATCCACTTTTTGCAATTTTTGACTTTTGACAATAGCTGTGAACTTTGACCAAGATGAACTTTGAGTCCAATTTTATGACTGATAATGAAGTAATATGATGTAATGATACTAATGCAAGCTATGTTTAACAATTCTAAACACAAAACAAGGTTTTGCAAATCCAAAATTCCAACAGTTGAGACAGTTAAGACAGATTTAGCTAAGATTTGACTTTTTGAGCTAGCAGGCAAAAAACTAAGACTGATATGAGTTAACTAGGACTAAACAAGCATAAACCAACAATTACTAACCATTGCATACACCTAAATGACAGAATGAGCTATAAACCAAACACACCTTTAATGGACTGATTTGTACACAAAACAGATTTAAACAATGAACCAACTTGTAATTATGATCAAACTAAACTAAAATAACTTAAATACTGCTATTAGAACAGGTTTAAACAGATTAAAACTACAAAGACAGATTATGCATAAGAGCTTTGAAATGGCTTACAAATTGTCCAAAGCCACAATGGCTTGCAAACTGTGAACCCAAGAACCACTACCTATTCTAACCAACCCATTGCTTCCAAATCAACCCAAATCCATGTCTGACCCACCCATTGCCATTTTTGCTTCATTTTTTTTACCCATGTTGACTTTTGTTGACTATTTAACAAAGTTGTTTGAAACTGATTTAAAAGTTTTTAAAAAGCTATAACAAGCTTGTGGAAGCTTGTTTAAGCTTATAGATAGAATTTTTGAAACTTTAACATAAGCTTTTAAGATTGAAAATTTCAACAGTTGACAGAAAACATGAAAGGTACACAAAAACTTAAATTGACACTTGATAATGGTTGCAATACACTTAAACAAGATAATTTGATACAAAGAAACTGAGATTACAACATTTGGACTTAAATCTAAAACATTAATGTAAAAACGACATTAAGAAAAAATTACAAAACTAACTACTCTTATTCTCTCCTTCTCCTTCCTCTTTTATAGCTCCAAAATGTCTCTCTCTATCCTCTGATCAATTCCCACTTGGTTCCAGGGTCAATGGATAACTTTTGTGGATGTTGGCTATTGGTTAGGTTTTGGCGGGAAAGCTGATTTTGACCTGTGGCTCTGAAACTAGCACTAGGGGGGGGGTGGAGTAGGTATGATGATGATGTGGGTTGATGTGGAAGAGATAAGGTGAGGTGGGAGGTGATGGGAGAGTGGGTTGCAGGGCTAGCAGGCAAGTGGGTTGGGGAAGACAAGCAGGAGGTGGAGGGAAGGGGAGAGAGTTTAACTTGGTTTGACCTGGGGGTCCAAAATGGGAGGTGACAGGGGTCAAAGGGTATAAGTGGCAGGGTTCAAAACAGTTTTGACAAGGTTTGGATAATAATGACAAGGACTAACATTGCAAATCTGCCAAATTAGAGGGACCAAACCTGTAATTTTCCAAACTTGTTACAAGGGACCAATATTGACAAGTTCCAATAGTACAAGGACCAGTTTTGACATTTTCAAATTTTCAGGGACCAAACTTGACTTTTTATGAAAGTTCAGGGACCTTTTCTGCCATTTGACAAAAGACTTATTCAAGGACCATTTTTGACAATTTAAAATATTTCAGGGACCTTGAATAACATTTTTCTTTATTATGTTTTACCAGGGACTGTTTTTGACAACTTTTGAAACTTGGGGGACTAAAACTGCCAATTATGCAAACTTTATACGTTTTTCACCAGATTTTGATATTTTTGCATTTAAAACACATAAAACACTTATTTGTGATATTTTTATCATTTTGATGCATTTCTGAGTGTTTTCAGATGTTTTTGCAGTTTAAATGGTACAAAAATAATGAGTATTTAGACACTCATCAATCCCCCACACTAAGATATTGCTAGTCCCTAGCAATGTTTTGAGAAAAATTAATGGATTTCATCTCTTTACCAAAAGCCATTACTTCTGGAGTAGCCAAATGTTTCAGTTCAAGTAAGAACCTTGGTACACTGATAACCAAGTGATTTTGAGCAAACCACCAGCTTTCAACGGTTTTGATTTGTCTTTACCGAAGCCGTTTGCTCTGGTCTAGCCAACTCTTAGATAAATTATCAATATTATCTTTGGTGAGCTGATTACCAATTATGGTTTTTCCACTGCCTTTACCACAAGCCATAAACTTGCGGGCTAGCCAACTCTTCACTTTTAAGGATATGGTGAGTTGAATACCATACAATTTTGGGCAAATTGTAAGCCGTCAACGGATTTGAGATATCTTTACCAAGAGCCGTTTGCTCCTGGATTAGCCAGTCCTTATGTGGGTTAGACATGGTGGACTGATTACCATTTGTTGTGTTTAGTACATAGTACTTCCACTAAAAAAAAATTTTTTTTTTTAACTTGGCCATTTTGGGGGAAAAAGGGACTAAAAGGGGTACATTTATGATCAAATTCGCCAGAATTTCCCCCCCACACTTAGAAATGAATATTGTCCTCAATATTCAAAGTACCGGCTGTTATGCCGAAACTTAGAACGTAAAAAGATAACATTTCTAGCTAAGTGTAGAAACACAACAATTATTCATTTTTTTTTTTTAATACAACATGTGGGGCATCTCCCCCACACTAGAGTGGTACTCATGGGTGAAAACCCATGTGGTGCATGCTAATGTTTTTGATTCCCGAGTCACTAGCTTGACTCGACCCCGAATTAATTTGTTCATGGGGAAGTAAGTGGAAGAGACAATCTCCATCGGACTTTCATTCAAGATGTTTGGATAAACATTGAAGTACGTGAAAGTTCCACACCGATGAGATATAGAGACAGACCCGGCTCACAAATGGTACATGGAAATGCCGGGGTCAAAGATAATGTCTTCATTCCCGAAGGAGTGAAGAACAGGGGAAGCCACGGGATATATGAAGAAAAGAAAGAAAATCATGATACAAATCATGACTAACTCTTCATCCTCAATAGGAGAATTCATAGTTTCATGAATCTCCTCAGTTAAGCTCATTTGATCAAGACATATTATGGGTGTGTCTAGATCAAAGTAGAAATTATCATACTCCAGCGGAGATATGATATGAGTAAGTTCACAGGAGAACTCCTCGAAGGTAAATGAATCATATTCAGAATTGGTATTAGTGGGTTCACTGGTGAACTCATCCAATGTAAATGATTCATAATCGGGGAGAGAATTATGAGAATGAAAAGTGGTACTGCCACTAATCTTCTCTCCCATATTATCAAAACAGAAGGCTTCCATTTCCGGAATAGAATCATCGGAAAGAATGTCACTATCCTTAATGGGGATAGGAGATGAAATAGGTTTTTCATTGAAAGCCTCGATTTTAGAAATGAGAAGACTGACATTCAGTAATGTTGCACGAAGTGCTTCATCTTTAATTTCAGTGTCAGTAACTTCATCATTCTCTTCTTCTAAGCTAACAAGCTCAGAAGGTAATTCTTCCATATAACTGATGTCTCCACAAGATAACGAATCGTCATCAATAGAATCAGAGCACATCTCAACATGATTACTTTGGAAGACAAGAGGAGGAGGGATATCACACACATGATCAAGAATTCCCTGTGACTCTCTTGGGATTGGGACAAGGTTCTCAACACTAGACTTTATTAATTCGTCCGATTCCTTTTCAGGAACAGTGTCAAGAAGCTCATCCCCCATGTTCAGAGAGTGAGTGGGAACATCGGGTGTGATAACAACAGACTGAGGGAGTTGAGAAGGACTAGCATACATATGTTTTATACTTTCCATTTGTTCTTCTGCTAGTAATTCCATCATAGTCTTTTCTCCCTGATTTTTCATGGAAGGAATTTCAACTGATGAACTTGATGAACTTGTACATAATTGACTAATATCAAGGGTAACTTCATCATCATCGTCATCAGGAATGAAACGGAATCGAGAGCTAGATTTGGTTGCTTTTTCTTTTGCAATTGATTCCCTAACATTTTTCAAAGGCAACTGGGAATCTAATTTAGCGATCCGCTCTTCACTAACAAAACTTCCATGGATTTCTCATTTGGATTATCTTGGGAGTGTTTACATTCCTTTAAATCTTTCACTAAATCCAAAAGATCAAGAAGAAGATTTTGAGGAAGTGGGTCAGCCGAGGTGGTGCTGATTCATTTGGTATTGTGGAGGTTGGTCATGATATGAAGAGTCGTAATTGTTACAGGGAAATGGATTCCTTGTTTGACAATCAGAGCTACAGTGTGGACCTCCACAATACTCACAACAAGAAAACCGATGTGGCGTGAGTTGTATGTGTGGTAGTCATAATTGTTATCGGGAACCGCTCATAGACAAGCGTGTTTCCCGATTGACAATCGAATGGAGTGTGAACCACCACAGTACTCACAACAGAAAAACTGCTGAGTCTCACAGGTGGTAGCCGATGGAATAAATCGGTTGTGTTATGGTAGGAATAGGGATCTGGTTATAGACAGACCCATTTCTGATTCCACCATGCTACAACCGGGGCAATTGCCACCATTATAAGGACCACCACACCATTGACAACCAAGAGGGTGAGGATAAGACATAGAAAGAATCAAATGTTTACAGAGGGTAAGAAATGAAGAATCAAAAGGGTAAGAGGGTAAAGAGGAATATTTTTTGTGTTTTTGAAAAACATGATGTAAAAACAAAGAATGAAAATCTTTTTGGATTTTTGGATAAGAAAATATAAATACATATAGATGGTATGAACAAGGAGTGATTATTCAAATCACTAATCTGCTAAACGTAAGACTATTAGCACTGCTCCCCGGCAGCGGCGCCAAAATTTGATCCGCGCAAAACCGTCAAGTTTTATCACTCAAGCCTGCCACTTGTGAATGGTCGAATCGTAACAAACTTAAAACAGTTTAAGCACGAATGCAATGAAGATCAGGAGAGTATAGTGTTTCCCCAGGTCGTTAAGTCCCAACGAGCTGCGCGAGAATAGTCAAACGTGTAGTGATCGCGAAGATTTGAACGGGAAAGGATAGAGGTTGATCTATACCTAAAGAGAAAACCCATAAACTACAGGGGCTTAAATGCAAATTAAAGAAAGTTAAAAAGATAAAAAATATTAAATAAACGTTATCACTATATTTAAAATTGATGAACGTTTAAAACTTAAAACTTAAAACTTACGTTTAAATAAAATTACGTAAACGTACAAAATAAAAAGCGATATCTAAGAAATAAAAGTCCTAAAAATATGAAAATGACATTTTTACAATCCTAATGATAAAAGAAAATTTATAGAAAAAGAAAATTATTTTTATAACTATTTATTTAATTATTATTAATTAAAAACTATTTATTAAGTATTTAAAATGCACTAAAATATAAGAAAATACAAAATTAACCTAGAAAAATGAAATTATAAGTTAGAAAAATCTAAAATATGATAAAACTTATTTTAAAACTGAAAATATATTTTTTATACTTTTTATATAATTATTACTAATTTAAAACTATTTAAAACTAATTAAAATGCTAGAAATTACTATTTAAACTAAGAAAATTATGGAAAAATATTTTTTTGGCTTTTTATATTTATCTTAACTTAAGAAAAATGAAAACTTATTTTTTTGAAACTTTTCTTAATTTTTTTTTATTAAAAGCTAATTAAAAAGTGCTAAAAATAGATTTAAATGCAGAAAAATAGCAAACAAGCTAGGAAAAATATGAAAAATTCAAGATAAGCTTAAAATAATACAGAGAATCAAGGAAAAATGGAAAAACAAGTGCTTATGTGTGGAATTATGGAACTGATATGCAAGTGCTTATTATTAAGCACTCCAAATAAGCTAAAATGGACAAAACAAGCACCAAACTGATACACAAGCTAAAATATGATAAGAGTACTCTAAAGCAACTAAAAACAACAAGCTATACCCTATGGATGGAAAACTAGCACAGATTTGATGTTTGAGCTTATAAGCTAAAAACAGATTTCAGGTGCTACTTTTGGACTTAAGCACAAGATTCAAATTAAGCTAAAACTGAAAAACATCAATTGGAACCTAAAGCAGACCTGGGTGAGACCTAGCAAACCAAAAATCAGACCATGACTAGCTCTTATGAGCCCTGTGCAGCCTTGCACAAGATCTGAGAAAACTCAGATTAGAATGACCCCGTGGGAGCAGGGCACTGACACCCAAAATAGAAGCAGTTTGAGGCTTCTAAAAATTTTGCAAAAATCTAATAAAATAGTGATAAGAAAGAGGACCAGTTGAAGTTTATGAAGCAACAAATTTCACTTGATAAGACCTAGAGATGAGTTCATGATAAATCCTCCTAACTGAGCTCAAATCCACTTTTTGCAATTTTTGACTTTTGACAATAGCTGTGAACTTTGACCAAGATGAACTTTGAGTCCAATTTTATGACTGATAATGAAGTAATATGATGTAATGATACTAATGCAAGCTATGTTTAACAATTCTAAACACAAAACAAGGTTTTGCAAATCCAAAATTCCAACAGTTGAGACAGTTAAGACAAATTTAGCTAAGATTTGACTTTTTGAGCTAGCAGGCAAAAAACTAAGACTGATATGAGTTAACTAGGACTAAACAAGCATAACCCAACAATTACTAACCATTGCATACACCTAAATGACAGAATGAGCTATAAACCAAACACACCTTTAATGGACTGATTTGTACACAAAACAGATTTAAACAATGAACCAACTTGTAATTATGATCAAACTAAACTAAAATAACTTAAATACTGCTATTAGAACAGGTTTGAACAGATTAAAACTACAAAGACAGATTATGCATAAGAGCTTTGAAATGGCTTACAAATTGTCCAAAGCCACAATGGCTTGCAAACTGTGAACCCAAGAACCACTACCTATTCTAACCAACCCATTGCTTCCAAATCAACCCAAATCCATGTCTGACCCACCCATTGCCATTTCTGCTTCATTTTTTTTACCCATGTTGACTTTTGTTGACTATTTAACAAAGTTGTTTGAAACTGATTTAAAAGTTTATAAAAAGCTATAACAAGCTTGTGGAAGCTTGTTTAAGCTTATAGATAGAATTTTTGAAACTTTAACACAAGCTTTTAAGATTGAAAATTTCAACAGTTGACAGAAAACATGAAAGGTACACAAAAACTTAAATTGACACTTGATAATGGTTGCAATACACTTAAACAAGATAATTTGATACAAAGAAACTGAGATTACAACATTTGGACTTAAATCTAAAACATTAATGTAAAAACGACATTAAGAAAAAATTACAAAACTAACTACTCTTATTCTCTCCTTCTCCCTCCTCTTTTATAGCTCCAAAATGTCTCTCTCTATCCTCTGATCAATTCCCACTTGGTTCCAGGGTCAATGGATAACTTTTGTGGATGTTGGCTATTGGTTAGGTTTTGGCGGGAAAGCTGATTTTGACCTGTGGCTCTGAAACTAGCACTAGGGGGGGTGGAGTAGGTATGATGATGATGTGGGTTGATGTGGAAGAGATAAGGTGAGGTGGGAGGTGATGGGAGAGTGGGTTGCAGGGCTAGCAGGCAAGTGGGTTGGGGAAGACAAGCAGGAGGTGGAGGGAAGGGGAGAGAGTTTAACTTGGTTTGACCTGGGGGTCCAAAATGGGAGGTGACAGGGTCACAATGGTATAAGTGGCAGGGGGTCCAAAACATTTTGACAAGGCTTGGTTTAATAATGACAAGGACTAACATTGCAAATCTGCCAAATTAGAGGGACCAAACCTGTAATTTTCCAAACTTGTTACAAGGGACCAATATTGACAAGTTCCAATAGTACAAGGACCAGTTTTGACATTTTCAAATTTTCGGGACCAAACTTGACATTTTATGAAAGTTCAGGGACCTTTTCTGCCATTTGACAAAAGACTTATTCAAGGACCATTTTTGACAATTTAAAATATTTCAGGGACCTTGAATAACATTTTTCTTTATTATGTTTTACCAAGGACTGTTTTTGACAACTTTTGAAACTTGGGGGACTAAAACTGCCAATTATGCAAACTTTATACGTTTTTCACCAGATTTTGATATTTTTGCATTTAAAACACATAAAACACTTATTTGTGATATTTTTATCATTTTGATGCATTTC
Source organism: Chrysanthemum makinoi (assembly GCA_910596185.1). Taxonomy (NCBI): domain Eukaryota; kingdom Viridiplantae; phylum Streptophyta; class Magnoliopsida; order Asterales; family Asteraceae; genus Chrysanthemum; species Chrysanthemum makinoi. Next base: position 302,258,254 of record OU343222.1, read on the forward strand.
TGAGTGTTTTCAGATGTTTTTGCAGTTTAAATGGTACAAAAATGATGAGTATTTAGACACTCATCAATGTTCAACTCCAAAATCATAATCTCCAAAAGAAGTTCGACTATCGATCAATGTCAATTCAACTCCTAAATACGAGTGAAGGTTAACGGCTCTAAGTTGGTTTACTAAATAATTTCGCATCGATGGAGTGTAAGGTATGACACTGATAGGATAGGGTAGGTAGTACTGCAATCGGCGATATGACATAGCAGACTATTGTTGATAAAACAATGTTGAGAGTTCAACGTTGCTAGAGCAACATTGACGGAACAATCTCTAAGGATAACCTCGGTGAACAACTTCACTAAAAAAAGTCGTTAGAACGCTATCAACAGGGGTTCCTAAATAGAGGATAAGGTACGACATCAACAACACGTAAGGTACTTCCTTAACGGAAAGCTGTTGGCAAAGCAACGTCAACCAAAACATTATCGGTTTAGGAAATGAACAACGTCAACTAGATAACGCCGCTTAAATAAACATCGAGTGAAGCAAGGTTTCAGATATTTAAACAAAATTAGCTCGATACTAGGCTTGAGGTAGAAGTGCCGGTAATAGGATTACCAACAAAACGAGGCTAGATGACAAATCCCACGGGATTACTAGCGAAACGATGCGGAATGCTAATTCCAATACGGTTACTATCGCAGCGCGACCGAATGACGTTTCGAAATCGAATACCGATTCGAGATTGAATGATGATTTTAACAAGGTTATCAATGAAACAGAGCCGAATAATAATTTGAGACCAATTGATGATTCGAAATTAAATGATGAGGTAAAACTCGGAACGAGACCAAAATCACAACATCGAAAATCCATAAGCGAAAATCAAAACCGAATTCAAAATAGTCAAGACCAAATCCAAAAATAGTCCAAAATAATTTCAAACGCTCTAATAAGATCAACGAGGCTTATGTCGAAAAATAACTCGGATGTAAACTGTGCCAATCGGGTCTCACCCGACTTATGGCGAACTACGCTCAACTATTTCAAACAATAATTTCACATAAACGGAGACGTATATTGATGCCAAAAGCGTTACAATTCGTGAGGTGTTGTGGTGCCAGTGTGTCGTGTGTAAGTGCAGGCTTTCGTGATGTTTGGTGAGTGTGAGTGTGCGAGTCCACCTAATGTTCATCGTCCTTAAAACCAATATCAAACCCGAACATAATGCCGTTATAACTATTCCCAGTATTTGCAAAATTCACCTCTGAGACGGACATAGGTGATCAGTCCATGTCCTGCTGTCTCTGGCTGAATATAGGTGATCAGTCTATATTCATTCGAGGTTTAATGAACTTTGATAAATCAAGGCACAACCAATTATTAATATATATTCCCAACTTCAATATTATCTTTCCCAAACGTATTCATTTCCTTATCTCAATAATATCTCGTTTCACCATTTATTTATTAGTGTTAGGTATCATCATGTGTGTGTGTGTGTGGTATCGACTCGACAAGACACCATGAATGCACTCGAATAACCACAAAGCGACTCATAATGACATACTGAGACGTCTAAATGATAAACTTTATAGTTTAATAAGTTCCGGAATAAATAGTTAGATCTTATCGAATTCGTCAACTCGATAAACTCAACCATTTATTCATGTCGCTTATTATCCCAAAACCAATCACATCCTAACGAGTCATAAGGATAATTCACCCATTAGTAACGTTATTCCACGTACATAGCGGGCACTAATTATATTCGTCAACATAATAAGTTCGTTATCCAAGTGGATTGATGTTATTAATGTTAGGTCATCCGTAACCCAAACACAACACATAAATGATATTAAATACTCATAAATGACACCTTTCGATAAACGTGCCCTCGAAACATTTAATGGCTCATTTATTGAAAAACATTTCTATTTTTAAACGTTGGTTCCCTTTTTTTTTTAAAAATGTCGAATAACAAGGTGAGCGTTGTTATCGAATGTTTAGTACAAAACCATTTATCATTTATGTTTCTAGTATTATTTACTAATATATATATATATATATATTTCTTCAAGCTTCAATATAAGTTTCGAGTCGTTATTCGTTTCGAGTTCACATGTCCGAGTCATAACTCTCGGCTTTTACACATCTTATTGCCCATTAAATACTAAAGACCATGTTACGGCGTTGTCGGGGTCAGTCGAGACTAGAAAGTCACGATAACACCGCGTAGCGCAAAGTTGACATATATATCATTAAATCCAAAATAAACAATTTCACGACTCTGATTAATCCTCCAAACAATCTCATACCAATTTCGCCATCTAAACAGACAACCAAACATAACCGGTTAGCGGGTATCAAATCTAATGTTTGTTAATTACTTACCAATTACCCAAAACACCGCAATTAATTTGTTATCCAATCAAGGCTGTTAATAAAAATGTCTTCCGATTTCAAAAATCTGATTCATACCAATGATTCACCATTATCCAAATAATCACACGTTAGTCCAATTTATTATCTGAAACACTTTACTGGTTTCACGTATTATTATAATACTAGCAGACATGAATTTATTATTAATAATCAAAACCGATTACCACTTGTTTGACAATACTTAAGAACAAAACAACGGTTTACGAAAGTCTCGACCCAAAATTGTGACACGAGACTATACACCCTTCGACATCATCAAAACCATTATAACCCATCATCTAGTCATGACCAAGAACACATAAACATGATAAAATGCAAAAACACATGAACATGACACAACACACGATACCAACACACCAGTTTACATGTTTTATTAGTTTTAACGCATTTTTGACTCGTGTTCATTAAAACTTAATTATGGAACTCACGTTCACGAGACAAAACGTCTCGCTCGTGACTCCCTGACTCAGTTATAATAGCACGATTTCCTTTACATTCCCAAATCATTCCCACGATCACTACTAATGTGCAAGTTCTAAATCGAGTGGTGAGATTACACAAGGAAATTACGTAACTCTGATACTTTGAGAGTATCCGTATTATTGATTAATAATGTTGAAACATTGGTTATCACAGTTTCTGTTCATTTGTTTACTTTCATCTTCTGAGTATACTCAAGTAGATTTCGCACATTTGGGTGTATTAATGCAAGGTTTTCTTTTTATTGTTTTGGAACCATCCAAGGCAACTACTTAATACAATTAAGTGTTATAGATCTAAGGTTTGGGACTCCACACACTGTGAAAGGTATAGTGCGTGCGAAAGCATGAGGACATGCTTTCTGGGTGTGCATAAGCATATGGAAATGCTTATGGGGTATACGTAAGCATGAGGACATGCTTACTGTGTGTATAAGCATGTGGAATGCTTATAGTGAACTACTAAGATAGGCAGACTTAAATCGTCTACAAACAGGATATACATCCAACAAGTATCCCATCAAACAATTCATCAAATAATCCATAAACATCTCATCAATCAATTCATATAATGTGTTCTCAATCATCTATATCCTTAAACAAGTCATACGCGAGGCTTCAGCTTGGCAGCCAGGCACGTGGCGATCATAGGGCTAAGTTTTCAAAAAGTGGTTATAGTCTAGGTTTTGAAAATATACCCAGTTCTCTATAACCTTGGCTCTGATAACAATCTATAACACCCCGAAAATACGGTCTAGCGGAAGCATACGAGCCTTTGGGTGCTACAATCTAGGTATCACAACATAAGGTAAAAAGAATGATTTTTATCCCATTTATTTAGAATAAGATTTGTTAATTCAAAACGTTAAGTTTACATTAATGAAAGTAGTGCGGAAAAAGGCCCAAAAGAATATTAAAGCGGTCCCGTTTATTCATCAGAGTTACCTATGACCATGCCCCTTGCCAAGCGTCTTCCAATAGTGAGCTATCGCCTTAAACCTGAGAACACATGCTAAAAAGGTCAGCTTACGCTGGCGAGTTCATATGTTTAAATTCAATAAAACATAGTGGACCTGTATGAGTTGATTTGCTATGCGAGACTTAAGAAAGATATACATCAATCACAACCCGTATCATATCCAAAATCACAATCCATATCACGCATCTAGTGATCACAACGGGCCCAGCGACTCTAGTCCAGCACTGTCGTAGCGAAGTCTAGAAAAATTGCTAACCCCGGACTAGGTCGAGGCAGAAGTCTACTCTTAGCTAGGCAACAGTTATAGCAATTAGGATTGCTACCCAAGTCTAAGGCAACGACTACCACAAATATATCTAAATAGTCAAGCACATAAGCAAATCCAAATAGTTTTATTGGTCCAAAAACAGTAGCATGATTCTCACCCTAATTTAGTTAGAAACGTAGATAAAAATGGGGCTATGAAACTCACCTTAGCCACAGCAATGCACTATTCACTATTGACACGACTGGCATCTAAAACTAATCTCCATGGCATCCAGAAGAATGTACGACAAGTACGATAGAATAGAGGTGACGCAACCTAATGCGTATACGATATTCTTAAAATACAGCTCATACGATAAAGAAATCAATAGAAAGTGATGTGTTGTAGTTTTCGTGGATCATTCATGTCGTTATTTTTAAAAAAAAAGTTATCGTTCCCAAAAGTTTATAATTGTTCTCAAAAGTTTAGTTTTAACGTTTCGTGTGGTGGTAAGAAACGTATACACGACGTACAACTCACGCAAATTAAGAAAATACGTCGACATAGTCGAGACATACTAACAAGAACGCACACCGAATAGGAAAAGATATTGGCAAAGTCAAGAAATACTTGACAATACTCAAGCTAGTCAAAGACTAGGAAATGATGACGACTATTTATGTAATATAAATAGGTTAATTGATAAGTTTCGGAAATTTACCCAATAATCCCCAAACGTACATGTTTAATAATAAAAGACAAGTTTCCATTTATCGCTCAATAATAAAGGTTTCTCAATTGTTATTCATAGTTATACAAGTGTACAAGAGAGTACTTCATATAAGGTATATTAAGTAGTGTACTATAAATGACACGTTCGTTTATTCAAACGTCCCCAAACTATTACGACTTTCATAAGTTATCTTATCAAAATAATGTTTCTAAATAAGTTTATAAAAGTTAGCATGTATTATAAAATACGAGTTACCATCGTATTTAATAAGGGTTTATAATAGATCAAATCATTTCCGTCAATAATATATAGCTATATAATTCAATGTCAGCTTAAATGTGAAAACGGAATATTTAGTTTTATCGTGAGACAATTACATTAAACTCATTTAAACCAAAACGTTTAATAATGTATAACATACTAATCACTATAACTTGTTATCACTAGTTATTCCAAGTTTATAAACCATATTTACACTTATAATGTATGCGTAGAATATGATATAAATTATAAATCACATATCTAGTTCTAATGTCTATCACTGTGTTTTACAAGTATCTAGTTCATTGTTTAATTCATATTCAATATCGTTTATCCTGATAAAATTATTCCTATATCATTATTCCATTTATCTTGTTAAGAGTTACAAGTTATCCTACTATCATTGCATAGTTATCTCGTTACTTATTTGAGTCGTCAAGTATATATATTTTACAAGTTTATCCGATATCCAATAATAATGAATTATTAATACAGTATAAATCCCATAGTTAAATCAAATCCGATATACTCATTGTTAACCCATATTTCGCATATAGTGTGTCCGAATAAATTTTACGTTATCGAGATCCAATTCTCACTCCCAATCATCTGAATCTTAGCGAGAGCACCAAAGTTCGAAAACAATAATAACTAGCTAGTTCAATAATTAGTAAACACAACATAACCACACATGTATTTTGTATATGTGACAAATGTAGATGACACCCTTCATTGGGCTTGTTACCCATAGATCAAACAAACACCCTTTATGATACTAATGGGCCTCAGCCCATATTATTTACTCACATCAAGTTGGGCTTGAGCCCATAAACTACCTAAAACGCACCCTTTTGATTGGAAAACGCAACTCGGACGCACCCATATGACCCTTTGTTGACTGATAACCAAAACCATACCACACTTGTGGTGTTATCCTTGAACTGAGACAAGCGAACGCACCCTACGGGGTGAAGTGAACCAACAGACCAACCTATGGGTATCTCGTAACTACCTATCATCGAATGAGACATCTACACACTAAAATAATCAAGACAAGCTAGGTAGACACTCAAAACTCAAGCAAAGAAATTATAACCTACACAAACCGAGACTCAAACGTGACTAAAAATGACCTTACACCCAACCGGTCACCTGACTTGTAGGGGTTTCTAACTGACCTGAAACTAACCAATTAAATCATACACCATTTAAAACAATGATACCACACGAGACTGTTTTATAAACGTTATTTTTAGTTTATCAAAACTCGTTTTTCACTTGTATTCGTTTGTCAAGCCACGAAAACACAACATATATAATCGCTTAAATGGAATAACAAAAATATGAGGTGGGTCGTGGGGGTTACCGAGAGAAAGGAGAAGAAACGAGGGTTTTGATGGCGTCTCCAACGGGTACAACCCGTAGCCATCAAATCTTGAACCAAAACATACGTTTTTAATCATGAAACCCTAATTTACAAAACTAGGGTTTGAGATTTAGAGCGCGTTTGCGTGTTTAGGGGCGCGTGAGTGGTATAAATGGAACCATAAACTCGGGATCTATCTATTGATGTGAGGTTTGTATTTTCTGGCGGCGGTGGTGGTGGTTTCCGGCGACAAGGGTGGTGGCAGGAAAGTTGGAGTGAGAAAGTGTGATATGTGTGTGTGTGTTTTTTTTATAGTGAGAGAAAGAGGGAGGTGAAATGAGGGTAGTGTGAGAATGAGTGGGTTTATATAGTCCTAGGAGGGACTACTCTTGTACCATAGAAACTGTAGGGGCGGTTAAGTAACTTATCACAAGGACCCTAAGTGAAACTTTATAAAACTTTCGATATAATTGATTCGGGGCTCATTTTGACTAGCGAACGAAAGATTCGTGACCCGAGAGTTACGCCATTGATCTTAAAATATTATTTCCAATAAAAATGATATATAATACGACTCATATCTCAACTTAATTAAAACGATCGCTATAATCGATGTTTCTCCAATTATGACGCATCGAGGAATCTACGAGTTGTCACAAATTCAAAAATAACAACTAAGTCAATGTTAAGCATGGAATACGGCGTAACTACCACACAAGGTTAAGCCGTAATGTTTTGAAGACTTAGAGATTTTTATGCCTACGAAGGTTACATCGTAACCAATGTATGAGCTTACGGTGTAAAAAGGGAACATAAAGTGACTTGTGATATCAACGAGATTACAGCGTAACCAAGAATGAAGACTACGGCGTATATGAAACCCTAGGCGGTTATGGTGTACAACCTTCTTAGTGACACCGTAAATATCCATGTTTGGATAAGATCGTGGATGATTACACTAGTTACGGCGTAACCACAACCCAAGGTTACGCCGTAGCTATGTCTGGCCTATAAATACCAACCCTATTTTCAGCATCTGACACATCCTTTTCACCACAAAACACCAGAGACTGAAGTAGGGTTCTATAAGGGAAATCTACAACAGCATACGGAGCCATTTTCAAGAGAGAAATCACACGATAACATCAATAAGTTTTAGCGATTCTTGTTTCAATCACATTTATGATTCCATGTCTTTCAATTTCATGCAAAACATTGAATCTTGTGTTCTTATTAATATGATCGGCTAAGCACCTTTGGTGCTAGCCTAGTTATGATTCCTTTCATGACTTGATTATGTTTTCATACCTTTACTATTACTTCTAGTGTGTACATTCATAGTTTTTTGATAGATCCTCTAGTTCGGTAAATCTGAAGATCGGTTTTATCTCTTGAACTAGGAGAATTGACCATAGGACCTTAGTGTGATTGGTTGTGAGGATTGACAACCCTTGTGTGCGAATTGACCATAGGATCACCCTCCGGGTTGGATGAACTTAAGAAGTTAGATGTGGCCTAAGTTCCGACCGACCGGGCCACATAAAGAAATAATCTAGGATGTAGCGGAACTTAATGACTCAAACTAGTCTACCGTACTTCCGCTTACTACAGAGGAGAGTGCATTTAATTCAGGAAAGGATTCTAGGGAGATAGGCTAGGCGAATTGACCATAGGAGTCTAGTGACACTTATGCCCCACTTGAAGCGATAGAAGGCTTATTACGAAACATAGTCATTGCGTGATAGGAAGAATGATTAGGCTAGTTCAATTTATCTCTACTTCATTCAAACCAATTTAATTTCTGCTTTTCATTTCTGTTTATTAGTTTAATTAATAAATCAATCAAAACCCCCTTTAAAACGTGACATTATACTTAAATTAGGATCCTAGCACATAACGCTTGGGACGACCTCGCCTTTACTGAATACTACACTTGTAACATCCTGTAAAAATCCCAAGTTATTAATAAACGCTAACCAAGGATTAATTTCGTATTACTATTCACACACCCATTTTTAGGCAAAATTTATTTCTTTTGCTTACATTATGCAACAACGAATCAATATATGTTATATGAATTACATTTTCCTTGGAACGAGCTCACACACGTACCATGATGTTTTAGGCTATGTACGAATCAAACATTGGTATGCTTTGATTTGTCACAACAACACAACACACTCACAACCTCCCTGGTTCCCACATTTTTCCTAATGGGCCTAACTTACCAAATTGAGCCCATTAACACACATTGGGCCTTAGTAACACATTTAGCCCAATGTTAAACCCATTTAACACTAAACGGGCCCTTAATAACTTACAATTTGGCCTAATCAATTTCTAACCCCAAACCAAGCCCAATTACACTCAAATTAACTTAACACACAAACGCAAGTCATGTTTACTTCGAGTCGTTTATTCAACATCCGTACATACAACATATGAAATAAATTGCACCACTCAATTCATACTGCTCCAAAGAATCAAGAACACCAAACACATTTAAATTATACGTGCATATAAACACCTAATGAATGGCAAAGTAAAACGCAATCTCACTAATCTTAAAAACGCTCAATTTCACTACACTTAATCCAAAACATTTCCAACTAATTCCTATGTGATTTTAACACTCAAAATGAATCCCTAACTATGTAATATGATCTCACAAGTCTTTCTCAACATCCATACACTCCCATAACACAATTTGACACGTTAAAAATGTTGTGTGACCCTTTGACACTACTAGCACCAAATGAACCCTTGTATTAACCATCCTAGACCTCAAAACACAACTATTACTATATAACTATGTTACCTAAACTTTTGTTTTTGGTTAAAGGGTTACCCCGGTAAATAATATTAAAACCAAAAAATTTATGTACAAATGGAATACGGCTGAGATACCATATTTACCTCAAGCTAAACATCTCGATAAACATCTAATACTAGTGCTTATGACATGCCATAAGCACTTACAACTATAGGAACAAAAGATGCACCTAAAACAAATCAATCAACTGAAACACGCTAACCAGCAGCTACAGTGAAAGATGAAATTTTACCGGTATGTGGATTATTAAATAAGTTAGCCGATTCATCATACGCATTTTCAACAAGTTCTTCATCATCTTTGTCATCCATCACCAATGCAGCATACGGATTAGATGTAGTAATATTACCTTCCTTTGAGGTAGTGCCAGTAGACTTCAACAAGTTCTTCATCATCTTTGTCATCCATCACCAACGCCATCCTATTTCCAATAAAATAACCATACAATGTGTGTTCCAACCGTGTACTAACCTTTTCAACCACTTTGCGGGGGATAGATATGTTAACACCTTCAAAAACGGGTTCGGAAACCAGTGGACGAAACGAAGTATCAATAATAGGTTGAGCATCTGTAGGATATTAGTTTTCACATACACATCAAACCATAACAACAAGGTGGCGTATAAGTGGAATTCTAGAGAGAGAAAGTTAGAGGTTTAGGGAACTTTAGTGAGAGAAAGAAAATTCTTATTATGAGCTCCAACTCTCTACCTTGGAAGGTAGAGAGTATTTATAGTCTTACATAAAACGCCACACATCGGGCTGTGGATCAGGCATACAGTGGGTAAAGACCCGTCCGTCCTCCACGGTGTTACTTAACTAAATACTATTTAACATACAATATCTACGACTACGAGCTTTCTAATGATTACATATACTTGAGGTGACCGACTCTTTAATACCTGGAATTTCTAATTCCTAACAATCTCCCCCTAAGGGAGGTCACCTCAATCATGTACTAAAATTACATTGAATACAGATAAATATTACATTAACAATTGTTCTTGCATTCTTGATGTAGTACTTTGCTCCTAAGCTCGTAGTCATTGATTCATCGCATTGCATGTTTGGTTACTCCAAGTGGAGGACTTTTACTGATCCATGTGATAATAAATTTGAGCCAGCTCTTGAGATCATCAGCTAACAAAAATCTCTGAGACATCCATTGTGGTGTTGTGACTTTAAGACCGACATGCTCACATTCTGGATCATGATATCTTCTCATCAGAGTAGCAGAAGCTTTCGTTGATTCAAGATATTGGCAGCAGCAGAAGCATGGAGTGAAAATATCAGAGACATTGATGCATTAATCATGATATCTTTTGAGTTGAATGTGTCACGTGAGCATGCGGCTATGGATTGACCGCTTCATTCTGATCAGCTGCAAACGTCGGGTGTACCTGCATACAACAGTTAGCAATAAATCGCACGAAAGTGTCTTTGATCACTTTCGTTGAATTGAGGTACACGCCCACGGTTCCCGTTGATCAAGTACATGTATTGCCTGTGATCGGTATAATTCAAGAATTTCCTTGACAGGTTTCTCATATGCTCTAGCCGTTCTCAAACCGGAACATCTCAAAGAAGACAACACGGAGTGAGTGAACCATCGAATTTTAAGTCCACTGATTGATGAAAAGAGATTTGAAAAACAATCGTGTATTGCTCAATAGAAATTGTTTTTGCAATACAACGAATGTTTTATTGAAAATCAATTATCAATCATAAAAACACCTTTTGGTTTGAAAAATGAGTACACAGTCGATGTGCTAAAGAAAAGAGTTGTTAAGCACAAAGACCGGTTTTTCAAAGGTATCCGTCAATCCATATCCTGAACCGTGATTGATTCAAGAGATTGAATCGCCCCATTGTTTCGTTCAGGTTGTCACATGGTTGGTCTATATAATAGATCTCACATGCCACCTACCAGGAGCTTGTTTGATGATGGCTCCAGAAGGCTTTCCATCTTCATTGTGAATATGATAACACATCACTCAGATGTTCTGGCAATACCACAAGGATAATGCGTAGGACTCAAGATATAATCTCTCTTTCCACATTGAGTGAAACAGAGAGTCTTTATTGAAAGTGTCCTAATGAGATTTATTGATGATCTCGTGGCTCTAGACTCAATTTTGTGCATATTTGGATCCTGTGCCGGAGACTAGGGAGAGGGTCTCCTCCTTCAATATCAACAATCTCTAAGAGGAAGTCGATAGATAATGTCGGTTCCCCGTGAGAATGAAACAAGTCCTTTTAAGAGGAACTTGAGTGGTTTGGAAAGTTGAAGTGCAGTGCGTCACTGGGTCCATGACGTCTTGTCTTCAATACCGATGTTACCATCAGTAGCATATGAATTGAACCCGGTTTCTGCCCTAAGGTTGAATACATGGAGGGCTATTTGTTTTCACCCTTTTCTCATTCAATTCTTTTTAATTCTTCAACCCCTTCAGTGCTTACCAAGACTTCATAACTAGAACCTTGTTGGGTTTATTCCAATACTAGCTCAGTCTCAGTCCGCACTCTTCCCATTCCTCATTTTTCTCCTTTTATCATCATACCTAAGAACTCTACACTAACTAGTGGATAGTCCACGGTAGATCCCTCCGGTTCTGGCGGATCTTGGGAACAAAACCTAACCTTATCATCCTTATATCACCGTACATAAAGTAAAGTTGGTCGGTCTATTTGGTATTGTTCATCTGCCGTTGGAACCAATTGAAAACCATTTGAAAATCAATTCAGATACTTATGATATATTATCAAAGCATTTTGTACCTGACATTGTTTTTGATATTTTTAGAACGAGAACTCCCCCTCAACATGTGCATCAAGTATTAGAAAATGTTTTGCACACGGAGGCAAGAGAAAGAATTAACTTCTTTGATTACCATTTTCTAAAAGATATCAACATCACTTCCTTGATAAAATCAAGTAGATAAAGCATTTCCGGGAAGGATGAAGTTTCCACAAGTTTGCTCCCCCTCAATATGCGCCACGAGGTTTGAAAAGAGTTTTGCACATACTAGAGGGAACCTGCACATTGAGATAAATGATCACGTTTCAAATCATAAGTTTAAGATAGATGCTCCCCCTCAACATGTGCAATTTGAAAAATTGAAATCGTTTGTCACATGTGGGAAGGACAGCGTGAACATCCTTATAAAACCATTTACCGAATTATCAGTTTAAATCCAATTTAAATCACACATTCTCCCCCGATCACAATTATCAAATCATTTGAGATTTGTGATCTCTTATAGATTTAAATTTATTTTGAAGGCTTTTAAGGAGAATTGCGACTTGATTATGAAAGCGTTTTAACTGATAAGGATCGGTTTTTAAGACTTTAAACTCCATTGATAAAACATGCAAGTACATCTTTTGAAAACAATTTAATGCCAAATAACTTTTTAATTTAATTGAAATCATTCTCCCCCTCAATCAATGACATAGGTTGTTGATTGAGAGATAGAGATTTTGACAAATAAGTCCTGATGATTATCAAAAATAGAGACCGAGTTATTTTTCAAAGCAGTTAGTTTTCAGCAGATAAATGTTTAGAGAATCAGAGCATTGAAATTTGAAAACATGATAAAGTATGGCTCTGTTCTTTCTTTGAAAAGCGGGTTACTGCCTGAAATGACAGTAAACCATTTCTTTCTCTTTCTCCCAAAAATATTTTTTGATTTTTTGATTTTTTTTTTTTTATAAATTCGAACAACATCTAAAGTCCCGTGTTATTCTTTGAATGACAACATCAAGACCGTAGATATTATCGAATCGAGAGAAACAAGACAAAATGACAATAATTTTTTGAAGATTTTTCGAATTTTTCAAATTTTTATGGATTTTGAAAGTTTTATATTTTTCTATTTGATTTTTAATAGATATATACAGGAAATAGATGAAGATAGATCTTTACTCCTCGTCTTCCTCCTGAAGACGTTTGAGTGTTTCAGGTTGAAGGCTTTTCATGCCCAGTCGTGGAAGAATAAACTCAAAACGTTCTCTTGGAAGAGCTTTGGTGAAGATGTCTGCCAACTGGTATTCAGTCCTCACAAAATAGAGTTCCACTACACCTTTTTCCACTTGTTCCCTGATGAAATGATGTCGAATGTCGATATGCTTTGCTCTTGAGTGTTGAACATTGTTGCATGAGAGAGCAATAGCACTTTTATTATCACAAGATGAGAGGGATTTTGTTGAATACAAAGCCATAGTAAGATAATTGGGATCTCATCCATAAGATTTGAGCACAACAGGATGACATGGCTATGTATTCACCCTCTGTAGAGGAAATAGAAGTACTCATTTGCTTCTTTGAAGACCAGCTCACAAGCTTATCACCCAAAAAGCGAGCACCTCCGGATGTACTTCGACGAGTATCTTGACACCCTGCATGATCAGATCTGCATAGGTTAGTGACATACCGGTGTTCTTCGGGTACCAAAGACCCATATTGATGGTTCCTTGGAGATACCGAAAGACCCTTTTAACCGCTTCAAGGTGCTTTTAGTAGGCTTAGCCTGGTATCTAGCACACATGCAAACAGCGAACAAGATGTCGGGTCTACTAGCAGTGAGGTACATCAGGGATCCAATCATACTACGATATTTCGTTTGGTCAATCATGATCCCTGAGTGGTCCTCATCTAGTTTGGTTCGATCAATCATGGGGGTGTCAACAGGTTCACTTGAATCAAATCCAAATTTCTTTAAGATCTCAGTTGCATATTTAGATTGATTTATGAAAATGCCTCCGGGACTTTGTGAAATTTGTAATCCCAAGAAAAATGACATTTGTCCCATCATTGACATTTGAAATTTTGAACTCATTTCATTAGAAAACGATCACATTCCATTGGGTCAGTCGAGGCAAAAATAATATCATCAACATAAATTTGGACATGAATTAAATTTTTGCCTGACTTCCTGGTGAACAATGTTGGATCAACTGCTCCTTTGCTAAATCCGGTTGATAGAAGAAACTTTGACAGTGTATCATACCATGCCCTTGGAGATTGTTTTAAACCGTAAAGAGCCTTCTTTAGACGATAAACATGAGTTGGATGCTCGGGATTCACAAAGCCTTCAGGTTGACTGACATAGACGATTTCTTTAAGATCTCCGTTCAGAAATGCCGTCTTTACGTCCATCTGATAGACTATCATGTTCTTACTAGCAGCATTAGCTAGAAAGATTCTGATTGCCTCGATTCGAGCAACTAGAGCAAAAGATTCTTCAAAGTCAATACCCTCCTCTTGACGGTATCCTTTAGCAACTAATCGAGCCTTGTTCTTCAATACATCACCATACTCATCGAGTTTTACTTTGAAGATCCATTTTAGAGCAATAATCATGGCACATTCTGGAGCAGGTACTAACTCCCATACATTAAGTCGATCAAACTCATGAATTTCATCTTGCATAGCATTGAACCGGTAAATCTTCGTTCATGGCAGTTTTAACATCCTTTGGTTCGATCTTTAAGAGTACGGAGTTGAAGAAACACCATAGGGCATCGGTTGCAAGTTGTTTCCATGTTGATACAGGACGAGAGGGATTTCCAATGATGTTGTCTAATGGATGATCGTGAGTCCATTTTCTGAGGTGTTCATGTGGTAGTTGTTGAGGGACTGAAGTAGCAGAGTCGATGTCTCCTGAAGAAGATGGTTCTGAAGAAGATGGTTCTGAAGAAGATTCAGGAGCAAATATGTTTTCGAATGGAGCATCTTCAGGAGTAGCAAAGGGATTTTCTTCATTTTTGATACCAGATACCATTCCCTGATGTACACTCGATGATTGATGATTTGTTGATGAGAGAGAGTGATCAGCAACAGGCGCTTCTTGGCTTAATGATATTGAGACTGAAGGATCAACATCATTTACTTGGATAGAAGCAGCCTCTGTTGTAGGAATTGAAATATCATTAGCACTTGGCTCATACTGTTCATCAAACATAGGATCAAACAATTTTCTTAAATCATCTTCTGATGGAGGTACATATGGAGCTGCTGGGGAGGGAAATGGTACAAGGGATGAACCAATAGGACTGTTTTGAAGTGCGGTTCCAGAACTGGATTGTCCAGGAGCCGTAGGACCACTGCGATAGAAACTCTCTCTGACTATCTTAATCAACCCATATGTAGACAATTTGAAGTGACCACTGATGAAGAAAACCAGATATACCAAACTTGAAATCGAAGAAGAATTCCCTGCATTTGCATCTTAAGCTTGCACTAATGTTGGAAGAACGATTAATCGAGAATTTATGCTTCAAGCAAATCTCTAAGTACTCAATACTCAACCAAAGTATGAGACTTTAACACCTCTTGCGATTATACACAACGTCATATTCGTGTGTCACTGAGTAAAACTACGTAACTCCTTAAAGTGATAGTTAACCAGATCTTCAATCATCCATCCCGACAGCTGGTAACTAGATAAACCAAGTCTTCAACATAAAATTCTTAGACCCGAGCAAGTTATCAAATAAGAACACGCCTTTGAAATTTAACTTCAATCCCAAATAAGTGATAATTGATTAACTCTGAAGTAATCAGCTTGTGTCAAATGCCCAACACGTGAATAAACGTACAACCGGATGTACGTCGATCCACTGAATGAACCGGAACAAATGATTTCTCGACATTAATGCATTCTTCCTAAAGGTATACATGTAGAGACTGATCTGGAAGATTCACCACAAATGTCTTCGAGCGGATGAGGTAGTCATTTTCCTTAATGTTCATGTGGTTGATTTATAACGTGCACCATGAGAGGAACAATAATCCGTGAAGATTTGGCAAAGGAATACCAAAGAGCGGATCATTATTCAATAGTGCAACTACAACATCATGATAGTCGTTATCACGCCTTGTGAAGTAATTGGAGATAAGGTTTCTTGAGAATTCTGAGAAGTACTTCTTAGATGGTGAACCAGTTGAGTCACTAGAAACCAGAGCATGAGCTTCAGAAGCTGGATGATCAACATTCGTCGGAGGTTAAAAGTACTCATCAAACATATCTTTGAAAAATAATGAATCCCAAACATTGATTCCCAATTATCCTTAGTAAGTGAAGCATTAGGCATTGGAGGAGAGTCATCAAAAATCAAAACAATGAATCCCAGTTATCCTTAGTATATTTACTCTTCATCAAAAAGAATATACACTCATCATCATCAAAAATTAAGTCGTATAACCATTATTCAAACATCCATCATCATGTAGTATATTCACTTTTCTCCCCCTCAAAAATTGCATCCAAAGTTGCCATTTTTGATTTAACAAGAGAATAAGAATATACACCAATGAACGTAGATCCACTTGATGACTGAATGAGCATGGGAGAAACATGAAGCTTGTTGATGAAGAATGTCGATGAGAATGGTCATAAACATGAAGATTTCTCTTCTTCTGAAGATAAAGCGCACTGAAGCGTATACCTTTCTTTTCTTTAAGGAACGGGGCCTGAAGTGTTATCTGCAGACACCATAGTGTTGAAGAACGAGGCCTGAACTGAAGTGAACAGACGTCATTGTAAAGAGCCCAGTCATATGTTTAGAGCCGCCCGAATCCAAATACCAAGGGACGATTTATACGACCTGCTTTGGACAACAGACGAAGATAGAGAATTGGAAACATTGGATCCCCACGTGCCGATGGGTTCCTTTTGGTTAGCACAAGCAATCTTTGAATCGCCAGAAACCCTAGATGCAATGGCATTATTCCTAGGAGCTGAACTAGTAGAAGCATCGGACTTAGTCAAATGACATTGTGTGCTTAATGGGATTATTCTACCAGTTGGCTTCCAAACCTTAACAGGCACTATTCTAGGCATAGTGGATCTAGCAAAGGGGCAAGGATTGCCATGCGTGAATATTCGACTTGTGGGCTTCCACTGAAATCCTACATTGGTAAAGACCTTCCCTGTAGGTTTCCAGGATTGCTTAATCTGTTTCGCTCTCCAAACTTTCTTAACGGGGTTATGAATCTTAGACCTCAGAAATAACTCATCACATTTATCATGATTACCAGAAATTAAACATTTTTTACATGTTTTGCAGACAGCATAAGGCCTCGAATTAATTTTAGTAAGCTTAGAGCTAATACTAGAACTAACACGATTCTTTTTATTCAAATCAAACTTCTTGTCCTTATGGTGTTCTTTCACTTCTTTATCATGATCACTTTTAGTTTGCGTAATCCTATCCTTCTTTGCATAGCTTCTAGGTTTTGACCCGCTAACTTTAGTGTCAATCTTAAAATCTATAGAAGTAACGATGGGAACATTATATGGCTTCACTACTTTCTGCATTCCTGGTCTAGAAGTGCTGGGATCTGAAATTCTAGGAGGCACAACACAGGTTGCTTGCTTGAATTTCGACATGGAACAAGGCATATCAAGGGTCACATGCTTGGCTTTAGGCATAGAACGAGGCACAACTATTCTATCTCGCCTATTGCTAGATTTCGGACTTGTGACAATTACATACTCTAAGAGTTCCTGAGATCGTTTGGCATCCATGCAGGCATAGGCTATAGTACTATCAAAAGGTTTTTCTAATCTTTCATCTTCAACAATCTCACGGAGACCCTTCAAACTTTCCTTAAGGTATGAGAGATATGCTTTATGTGCAAGTTCATTATTCCTAATGGGAGGGGGAATATATAACATATCGATAGCATACTTATCACAAGCAGAAACCTTAGGAACAGAATATTTGCAATTGGGGATTGGCAACTTTCCTTTCACCTCACGCTTCAGATTCTCAATCTCATTAAGTAAAGAAGTTATATTTTCAATATGTTTATCATGATTAACTTTAAATGAATCACATAACTCTTTGTTTTGATCATTAACCTTTGAAATTTAAGCTTTAAAACAATCATTTTCCTTTTGCAAGTTATCAATTATGTTTTGAAGTTGGAAATTCTGAGAATCTAAAGGAGGAGGCATATGGGAGCCAGTCACATCCTTCTTTTCACCTTTCAGTTGTGAAATTTGGGCTTTCAATCTTTTGATCGTGTTATAATGAGCTCGAATTTGTTCATCACGTTTGCTAATTTCAAAAGCGCATCAAACTCGGGAGCATCAGAGGATGTCATGATATTTGAGGTTTTAACATTTTCTTTGAGATGTTGATGTTTTAATTGCAAAGCAAGATGTTCAACTTCTAATTTAGAATAATGTTTGACCAAGTTATCATGATCATCCTGTTCTATTTTCTCATGCAATTTTGAATTTGTTGTTTCAAGCTCAATGACACGATCATGGGAGACTTTCGAGCAAAGATAATTCATGAAATTGAGATGCATTAATGGAACAATTTGTAGCAGTGAAAAACACATCTTGAGCAATACATTGAAATCGATTCTCATTCAGTGTATGCAAGTTCTTCCTCTCAATCTCATTATATTTTAATTCTCTCTCATAATCACTAACCTCAACAATCATTGCATCAAATTCCTTTTCCATTTCTTTAATGTCTGAATTCATTCCTTTTTTAAGACTCTCAAAATGATCTTTTAGTTGTTTAAAGAAAGGCATGACTTCAGTTAAATAACATTCTTTAGTTTGCTCAAAACCCCTTTCTCCTTCAGTAATACCAGTGGGTGTGATCCTTTTCTTGCAAGTTTTCTCAAAATCAACAAATAGTTGAAAGATAACATATTGACTAATTAAGGTCTTGCTTTTAGTGGCAATTGTTCTAGGAACAAGATGCATTGGTGTATTCGGAGGATACACAGTCGCTCTAGGCATTTTCCTAAGGGGAGGGTTCGTTACAACAAGATTCTCTGCTTTTTGCTTATCTAAATCCTTTTTCCAGAACACTTGTTCAGGGGTTAATAGAGTCTGAGGCTTAAACTTGTTCAAGGAGATCCAATTTTCTTTAGTGTAATTATGGGGTTTGATCGTTATGTTATTCTTTTTACACTCAGGATCTTCTAACTTCTTATTCATTTTCTCCTAGTGACTTCATAGATTTATTATCTTCCACAGTGCACTCAACGCAACTAGGTTTCTGCCTAGGCTTAAGGATTTCATTACCATCATAAAGCACCTTATGAGCATTTCTAGCTTTTTTAATTACCTCTGGATTTGGTTCCTCAACAAGGGGAATGCTATGCTTATCGCTTAAGACTCGATGCTTAGTGATCATGTGAGCAGTTTGAATGGTATTCCCTTGTACGTACAACTTATTTTCAAGCTTGTTTTTCAAAGTTTTTAGATTGGAAAAATCATTCAAAAGTTTTGATTCCTTAGCCTTGAATTCTTGCTTAAGCATTTTAACATTTTCTTGAAGTTCGTGTTTTTGCTTAGCAATTTTGGAAAGCTTTTCTTGTAAGGAGTTTAACTCTTGTTTTAATACTTCTTCTCTAAAATTACTTTTTCTAATAATTGTACGCATTTGGATATCCATCTCCTGCTCACGAGTGGTAAGTTCAAACTTAGCACGCTATTCGTATATGGCAACTTGATCCTTATAGGTATTGAGTTCAGTGGTCAAGGAATCATCAGGCAGAAATGCAGTGTACTCATGCAATTCATAATCATTATTTTGAGAAGAAGATGCATACCTAGGTACTGCAGAAACTTTCATGCAACTTTCCTCTGCATTAACGTGCACAGGTTGTGGCCGGTGCATCTCTATCTTGGGTACATCCGAAGCTTCCATGGAGCATTCCTTTGCATTAGCTTGCACGGGTTGTGACTGGTGCACCTCTCTCTCTTGTGAACATGAGCATGAAGATTCTATTTTAGCATTGTCCGACTTATCATTATTTGTTTTCTCTAACATTCTGCATTCAGCAACACCCGATTCTTCCACAGATACATTACCCAACTTATCACAACAATCTCTCAACTGCACCTGACACTCATTCACTTTTTCATCCTTTTGTGCAGTTTCCTCAATGTACTTTTTTACATTATCCATGAGTTGGATAAATGTCTCAATGAATTCTCAATTTCCATTCCAAATATGTTTTTGAAGGAAATTCCAGTCAAGTGTTGATCGTAATCTGCAATATTCCCCATGATGAATGGTGAAATTGTTTGTAGATTACTTGAAGAGTCCTGGAACCATCCTTTTGAACTTCTTCATTGGTAAGTTGCACTTTAAATGCTCTAAGTTCAACAGCAAGCTTCTTGTCAATGTAGGTAAGTCCTGGCGGAAAAGAGCACTACATGCTCGATCCCCGCTATGGATAACAACCGTATGAGGTGCGAGATGAAGTAGTTGATAGGGCTCAATGCGCATTCCATTTGCATGGCATTCTAGCGAGGTGCAATTCATTCTCATTGTACTTTCGAACATGAAGATCTCACATCCTCGTTGTTTAATTCAAACATCTTTAATCGCTTGTAGCATCCATTATCATTATTATCCACAGCATCATACAATTTAAGCACTTCGAAATCACGGGTCAGTAGAGTAAGACATGATGTGGTAGAATGCACGGGATTTTACAAGTCTATGATTTAAACCGAGAAATAGAATCTTTCGCGGGATTTTACTAAAATCAAGACCAAACCGTTAAGCAATGACCAATGAAATGTGTTAAGATGACTGATGGATTGACACAATGATAGACAATTGTGTTCTAGGTCTTATGATTGTTTGTGGGATAAGCAGAGATGTTGTTTGGTTGTGATTTGAGTTGGTTGTTGCACGATTTTATGGAGAAATTTAGGTCTCAAAACTTAAAAGCTCAATAACTTCCTTTCGGAGAGGATTTGGGCCTCGAAAAATTCATTTCACGACATCATGGTGAAACTTCACAATATTCAGGCTGTTCCGGTCGTTTTGACAGGTATTTATTTGGCGGAGTTACGGATCAATGTTATGGCCGTTTGAAGTTTTGACGTAAAAAGTCAACTTTGGTCAAACCTCTTCTTCGTAAAAATCAACCAAGTCGCTATAACCCTTGAACCAAGTCGCTAAGCACCAAGTCGCTAACACCTAATTCGCTATACCACCAAGTCGCTAAAGTCCCAAGTCGCTAAAAAAAGGCAAGTCGCTAAATAGTAACTCGCTAAGCCTCAAGTCGCTAGCAAAAATTTGGCAAAGAATTCGCTAATCAAGTCGCTAAAGATTCAAGTCGCTAAATAGCAACTCGCTCTTGACCAAGTCGCTAACACCAAGTCGCTACCCGTAGTGGAGAGTCCACTACTTGTACTGTAAGTCGCTAGGCCTAAGTCGCTAGCTCCAAAAACTGCAACTCGCTACAAAATTGTAAAGCAAGTCGCTACTAAGAATAACAATCCGTGGCTCAAGTCGTTAGCAAGAAAATCTCAAAAACACCACTTTTCAATCCAAAAACAACCCTACCACGATGATTCAAGCTTACCAAATCAAAACCTAAACACTTGTGATGATTCTAAACACAAAAGTACTATCAAAATCCAAACTTTAACACTAGAAATCGCCCAAATGATGCAAAAACCACTAAACTTTTTCAAACTCAAAAACCACCTAAAAACCACTAGAAATCCAAAGATGTGTAAGATATGATCTAACCTGGCTCTGATACCAATTGTAGGATATTAGTTTTCACATACACATCAAACCATAACAACAAGGTGGCGTATAAGTGGAATTCTAGAGAGAGAAAGTTAGAGGTTTAGGGAACTTTAGTGAGAGAAAGAAAATTCTTATTATGAGCTCCAACTCTCTACCTTGGATGGTAGAGAGTATTTATAGTCTTACATAAAATGCCACACATCGGGCTGTGGATCAGGCATACAGTGGGTAAAGACCCGTCCGTCCTCCACGGTGTTACTTAACTAAATACTATTTAACATACAATATCTACGACTACGAGCTTTCTAATGATTACATATACTTGAGGTGACCGACTCTTTAATACCTGGAATTTCTAATTCCTAATAGCATCTCTAAAACCTACAACTCCAACAGTATTGATGTCCACAGCTTGGACAATAGGAGACTCATTAGTAGGTTTAGGAGTCGTAGATTTAGCTTTAATTTCAGCCACAAAAGCATTACACAAATCTTCAATAGCATCCGTAACCATTGTGTGACAACTCGCAATTTCAGGTCATTTATCAAATTACTATTCATCTCGGGAATTTACTATTCACCAGTCACTATTCAAAATTTTACTATTCATCATTTTTGGAGTCGAAGTAATATTCTGAGAACGTATTTCAAAATTTTACTATTCACGAAACACTATTCATTCCCGGAGAAAATCATTATTCAAGTTTCACTATTTCATCATTTATCGTAAACTAGGTTTACAAGTATTAAATTCGCGTAACCTTAATGGTTTAGCTGCGAATTCATGAACAATCATCAAGGACATTTCATATAGACTAGGTTTAGTCTACATATCATTAGCATCATTATCATCATATTAGTTCATGCATGGTTTTGCATTTTATATTAAACACATAATTTCTTATTAAATAAACGCTATCGCGTAATGAATTATTTTGAACAATTGATCCGATACTTCCAAAAATTATCCCGATATATTTTTATATTCATATTAAGATTATAAAAATAATATTATGAGTTTACCCAGTGTTTTAAATTTAATTTGTATATAAATTGTTATATTTATATAATTACGACGGTCTTCGTAAAAACTACACGATACTTATTATTTCACTCAAATTTTGTAAGGAATGTATTTTTATAATTTTTATGACTTCAATAGATTTTATTTTGATCCGTTAAAATTTATTTTTAGTTAACGCTACCCTAAATGTTCAAATATATACCTAATTACTAAACTAAACTTACAAATACACATCTATACTACACATTTATATTTAATAAAAAAAAAATTTATCACTAGCTAATACAAACACCCCCTTGTCGACACAAGGGGGATGAGTCACACTCTTTTGAACAAAATATCTTACTTATAATCATTTTATACTTTCATTTAACACATACTTCTCATTTCACAAAGTGTAAAAAAAATCAAACTACTCTCTCTTCTCTTCATCCCTAAGAACCAGCCACTCATAAAGACCAAGAAGGTGATCACCAAAATTTTTCAAGTCAAGTTTTTATCAATCTAGCTACACTCTTAGATAAGGTTTTGAAATAAAAACCTAGGGTGTTAGGATTAACCTTTGTTCACTTCACCTCATCAAGTTACTAGTAAGCATCTCATGTTCATGTTCATCTTTCATATTTATTTTATGTTCATTTCATCATATTTAAGAAAAACATGCAAGTCATATTGATGTTTATACCACTTTTTATTGTTTTTAAGTGTTATATATATATTTATCATCCTATAATTACTCCTTGAAATATATCACTTTTGGTGATGTCTAGGAACCCATGACACCCTAAGAAGGTGTATGGTAGGATTAGAATAGCTTCGGAGTTGGTTTGAATTGGTTGGAATAGGTTTGGCACGAGAAAAACTCATTTCGACAAGTTTACTTAAGGGTCTGTCCATATTTTTGAATTCTGGAATTTTCGACAGTAGGTAAAACTTTTTGGACTAGATATTTAGAAAATATACTTTAAAACGAAAACGTGGTCGCTTGAACGGGTTAAAACGGAGTTATAACGAAGAAGTTATGATATTTTCAAGTTTGACGACGAAAACTATAAAATTCAGAAAATTCAGCATATTGTTTTAACTTTTTACGAGTCAAAAATGAATCTTAAGCGTTATAAAATGTGTCGACTTATCAAAAATATATTAGTATACTTTAATACGAAGTTAAGGATATAGAATACGTAGAAAACGGATTTGTAACGATTAAATTACACGTGTTAAACAAAGTTGCCATAACTATATTATATAATGAAGTACTTTTTATAACATGATGTCTTCTAGTAAAAGTAAGTTCGCCTAGCATATTTTCTAAAATGTCCAACCGTTCGTCAAGCGGAGTTGTAACGAATAAAATACGGTCACTTAAACTTTGCCGAAAACCACCCTTAAACAATATTTTGGATACAAGTACCATACTTCACCTATATTTTTCTCCATGATCGAGACCTCTAGGATGAAAACTTAAATGCTAAAACTTTGAGATAATGATAAAAGCTTTCCAAAACCGTTGAGTTCGTTTCCTAACACTCGACGTGCACCATTTTATGACTAGATTTCAAGGCCGTTTAGTCACTTTTATGAAATTTTCAATGACATTATTTTACGACGAAAGTTGTAATTACATAATAAATCACTAAATGATTATCGTAGGATATCATTTCAACGTATATACTTATAAAGTAATTTATGAATTGTCAAGACGTTAAAAGATTATTTTTCGACGATAAACGTTATTTTCAAAAATTCACAAGTGGTATAGATATCTTACGAATTGCATGCATAACATTACATCATAACTTATTACATATCATATCATTCATACTAGGTCACGGTTAGAGGTTGCGCTTCATTTCAGTGTATCCACTTTTGTCATCATAATCATTGCAACATGTGAGTTTTCATAGCCCTGATTTTATTCAAGTTTATACATTATTTCAAACCTACGGGGGATAATACATTGCATATCAATTTTTATTACGATACCAAGTATATCAAATTCATTACATTGCTTAAGTTACCTCATTGCCAGTTAAATGTCCCCATTTCATAAACATGAACCGTTAATTCCGAAAGAAGCCAGGGTGAGTGAATAGATCTATTGAGGGTGACTCCTCCATCCGGGTTGGTGGTCCCTGATGAGTGTCTAAATACTCATCATTTTTGTACCATTTAGAATGCTAAAAACATCTGAAAACACTCAGAAATGCATCAAAATGATAAAAATATCACAAATAAGTGTTTTATGTGTTTTAAATTCAAAAATATCAAAATCAGATGAAAAACGTATCAAGTTTGCATAATTGGCAGTTTTAGTCCCCCAAGTTTCAAAAGTTGTCAAAAACAGTCCCTGGTAATTCAAAATAAAGAAAAATGTTATTTAAAGTCCCTAGGGATTCATGAGTTGTCAAATTTGATCTTTGAAATTTAAAATTGCAAAATGACAACTTTGGTCCCTCAAGTTTAAAAAATGTCAAAAATAGTCCTCGGATATTTAAAAAGTGAAAATAATCAAATATGGTCCTTGTACTATTCATGAATGGCATATTTGGTCCTTGTGATAACTTTGGAAACTTGTCAAATCAGGTCCCTCAACTTTCTTTGGAATTACAAATTTGGTCCTTATGTTTATAAGCTACAACAAACGGACCCTTTGTTACAAATCCAATCTAATATCCAGCCAGCCCATATACAAGCCCAACCCACACCACTTGAACCTTGGACCTTGACCTTTCCCACAGGCCAGTTCACAATGCCAATTGACCCCTGCCAATATCCATTTTTGAACCCCAAGCTTATTAATAAAAAACGCGGTCAACAAAAGTCAAACCCACGTTTACTGTGCTTCTCCCTCACATACGCGCCAAAAACCAGATACCACTATCCACCTTGCCTGGTTTTCCACCACTTGCTTCTACCACCTCATTTCCACCTTTCCAGCTGTATAACAACTCCCATCCACCTCTACAATCTCCCAAATTTCATTAATGCAAGAAACCTGCTACTAAGAATTTTCCCGCCAAATTGACAAATGGGCGATTCTGATGATTTTGACCAATCCAATGGTTGGGATGAGGTGGGAAATGTTCAGAGATGTCGACAAGCTCCAAAAAGATCTTTATATACAAGAAAGAAGCAATGTGGATGGATATCTAGAGTAATTTTAATTTGTTTATGTCGAGTTAATTTTTTTAAGTTTTCCAAGTGCAAGTTTAAGCTTTTAAATACTTTGTAATAAATTTTCAGTGTATTAAGAATCTATTTTCAGTTTCAATCTCAGTGTTAAGTGCCATTTTAAGATTATGCAATTTTTACCTTAAAAATCTCACCAAGTTCGAATGTTATTTTTGGTTGTCATCTTGGACTCAAAAGTTCATATAAGCTCTTTATATAGCATCTAAGAGTTTTTAGAACCATTGAAATTAGTTATAGTTATAAAACTAAAAAAATTCCTAAAAATACCAAGAAATTAGTGAAAAATAAAAAAGTCTATGGAGAAATGATGAAGAAAATGAAGCAGGGTAAAATATGGATTCTTTGTTGGGTTATAAGCTTCATGGAAAGCTATTAAGAGTGGTTCTTTCCTTTGGTTCTATGTCTTGTGCATGAACTCATCTTGTAAGCAATTTCTTTGAAATTTGCATTTCCTAGTAATAGTAATTAAACCTTGTTAATTCTAGTTTAAACCTGTCTAAATATAGTTAATGCAAGTTAATTAATAGCTTTCTTGGATTAAAATCTTGTTTTAGTGATAAAAAGCTCAAAACAGTTTACTAAAGTAGTGTTTGTATTCACTGTGTAAACCATGTTAGAGTTTGTTCAAGCCTTTGTTCTTGTTTGCTATAAGTCATATTAGGTCCTAATATCTCAGTTAAACCATAAAAACTAGGCCTCACTTGTTAAAAAAAGTCAAAGTTAGCTTTTAAATCTCTTAAACTCATAACTGTTAAAAATATATGTTTCATAATCATGCATACTAGTTTAAAAGTGGTTTATCTAGCCTAAATCAATCTCACATTAGCTTAATACACCAAATTAGATCATCTAGGATCATTAGAATCTCATCAAAGTCAAACTGGTTCATAAGATAAAAAGTCAAACTTTTCAATATAGTCGTTTTTGAATAAAATGGATAATTTTATATAGGACATAATATTAAGATTTAGGATATAAGCTTTTGGGATATTAAAGTTTAGCTGCTTAACTTAATTATAAAAATATTAGTTCACTTTTAATCAGCTTATTCAGTGCTTATTACTTAGCTTCTTTTGAACCCCTTTTCAAAAAGCATGCCCTGTGCACAGTGTTGCTAGCCTATTTCTCAAGCTCTCACAGAGCTTATTAGTTAGCTATAGCTTATGTATTTTGGCTTTTTGGAAAGCCAACCCACCCATCTCTTTATTCCAGTTCTTAGTTTTCATTTTCTAGCTTATTTGGTAGGTTTGCTTATTACTTTTAGTTGTGTCCATTTAACTTAGTTCACCAATAAGTCAGTGTTTATAAGTTTTTCAAAAGCTAGTCACAAGCTTATTAGTGGAAGCCAATCTTTGTAAATTAGATTTTTGGAAAGCTTAACTGGTATACTTATTAGTTACAGTGCTTATTTTCATTTCTTAGCTTATTTCAGTGCTTAAATATAAGCTTAAAGTTGCCTAGGAACTTAAAAGTGTCTGTGCAACCGTTAAGTTTAAGCTTATTTGATATTGTTGGCTTATTTCTTATTAAATGTGCTTTTTCAGTTGTTAATTTAGCTTATTACAAGTTATTTAGCTTATTTCCAGTTTCCTTTTGCTTATTGAATAGCTTATTGGCCACTTGGCTTAATACTTTTGCTTGTTTCCAATTCTTGTTCAACTATCAAGAAATCTTAAGCTAAATTCAGAGCTTATTGGTTGTTTTTGTAAAAAGTTCTAGTTGTAAAAATTGCTTATTATCATTAGCTTAATCAGTTTCAAAAAGAAAAATCCAAAAACAAAATAGTTTGCAAAAAAAAAGCCATTGCTGGGATTCGAACACTGGCCACCCAGCTCACCACACAACACACTCACCAACTGCCCTTGGGTCTTTGATTGGTTACTCTTTGCAACATTTAATATATAACCTGTTTTTTTTCCTTTTTAGCTTATTTCTAGCTTATTTAAATAAGTTGTTACCTCTTTTGTATTTTTCCTAGCCTTGTATTGATATAAAGTATTTTACAAAAAAGTTTCAGATTTTTCTTAATAGTTTTAGTATTTTTAATCATTTATTTAGTTTAAAATAGTATTTAATTCATAATAAAAAATATAAAAGTCAAAAAAATATAAATATTTTTTTCTAAAATTTTCTTTTGTCATATAGTAAGTAAGAAAATTGTTTTTACACTCATAGAACCTTTATTGCACAAATTTTACGTTTTTCCTTGCGCACTCGCGTAATTTTTACATATAACGCACGTTTTCATTTTAAGTCACATTTTTAGATAATTTAGGTTTACATTTTAATTAAAATAGTTTATTTAAGTTATTTTGTTTTATAATTCAAGAAAAACATCATTTTAAATATAGTGATAGCGTTTATTTAATATAATTTAGCTTTTTAAATTTCTTTAATTTGCATTTAAGCCCCTGTAATTTACAAAACTTTTTCTTTAGGTATAAATATTCCAAAATCCTTACTGATCATTATCCTTAGTGATTATTGGACATCTGAATTTGTTCAAACACCATTCATCCTCCGTGGGACTTAACGACCTGTGGAAACACTATACTCTCCAGATCTTAATTGCATTTGTTTCTGAGCTGTTTGAAGTTTATTACGGTTGACCATTCACAAGTGATTAGCTTGTGTGATAAACTTGACTGTTTGGGAGCGAATCAGTCCCAACTGGTCAAACGGATGCATTTCATTTCATTATCATTATTTGAGTTGTTTGGCAAAACACTCGCGCGGGCGAACATCAGTCAAGCTTCGGTGTCATGTGCTTAAACAATTGTACCATTTTGTGACATATTTGTCACACATAATTTATACTTATGATAGTCGTATTAAACATTTACATAAACTCTATGAACTCACTTAACCTTTGTGTTGATACTTTTAGCAATGTATTTTCAGGTATCTAGGGCATATGCATCATGGCATACCTAAGGACTTATCATAGAGTCGCGGTGACGACGCGTCTCACATGGATTTTTATGCACTTTAAAACATCGTTTGGCTTGTATCAAATTTATTTCCGTACATATTGACTATCATTTGGGACCTATACTTTGTAAACTCTGATTGTTTTATTAAATCAAACGATGTATTTTACAAACGACACTTTAAGTCGTTCAATATAACTGTGATTGTGATGTTATGACAGTCATCCCCGTGAATTCCATTCATTAAAGCAAAAGGTAATTTGGGGTGTGATGATTGGTATCGAGCCGGTTATAGAGAACTAAGTTGCATCATTGACCCTAGACTATAACTACATCATCATAGCATCTCATCATTTCATCATAAGTGCATATTCACTTTACATGCGGTTTATACGTACATTTTTCGAGTTGTTTACTTTCATTTCAAGTCGATTGTCACATGGATACCTTTAAATACCCATCCCATTATCCTTTCTTCATACTCCAACGTGGAGAATTCCTTGTCATTCCCTATCACAATTTTAATATCAGTTGACTCATCACCGATAACGTCGAATGCCGAGATAAAACCTTTAAGTGCAAAATTCACTCTCACTCCTTTGTTTCACCACTAACATGTCGAGTTACACGTTGTTCACACATTAAGTCACTAAACCATCATACATTTGAAGCACTTACGATATCTCATAACTCATCTCCTAGGAATCCGTCAATCATTTTGAAACATAATCCCAAACTTATCACCTTCTATCACATCTCTTTAGAGCGTTTATTACTAACATAGGACTTTGCTACGTCTCATTTTTCCTCTCATTTTGAAGAGTTATGGCGCCGAAGAAAGCTTCACCAGAAATGACACCAGCTGCTATTCAAAAGTATGTAGAAGATAGTATAGCCGAGGCACTAATGAAAGAATGAGCAACGGTAGTCGCTTTGCTTGGCCATGGCTTCTTCTTGGCGCTAGACTTGCTTACATCAAAAGGTTTCAAGAGTTGGCTGTTCTTTGTCCAGCTATGGTTTCGGACAATGAGAAACTATTGGAAAATTTCATTGGAGGACTTCCACAAAGTATCCAAGAAGATGTAACTTCTTTCGATCCACAAACAATTGAAGAATCTACTCGGATAACTCAAATACTCATGGCTCAAGTTGTGAAGAGGGAAAACATTATCGACAATAACAACAACAACAATCACGACAACCAAATTAACAACAACAAAAGGAAATGGGAAAATGACCAGGGAGGTTATAATAACAACGACCAAAACCGTAACACTAACCATCATCAACAACAGAATAGAAGGCAAGAAGCGCAAGGGTTTATGTTGCTGCACCAATACAA
Source organism: Chrysanthemum makinoi (assembly GCA_910596185.1). NCBI lineage: Eukaryota > Viridiplantae > Streptophyta > Magnoliopsida > Asterales > Asteraceae > Chrysanthemum > Chrysanthemum makinoi. Next base: position 302,288,610 of record OU343222.1, read on the forward strand.
GGCAAAGGTTATCTTGGAACACACCCATTATGTAATAGTTGTAAGTTTCATCACTCGGGTCCTTGCCCTGCCAAGTGCCACAAATGCCAAAATTCGGGACACCTAGCCAGGATTGTAGAGGTAAATCCGTAGTCACATGCCGATGTGGGAGTAAGGAGACTATCGGAACCAATGTCCCCGAAACCAAGGTCAACAAGTTGAAGGTGCTCTTAGGAAAACATACATGTTAGAAGGAGAGAGCTCAACAAGATTTCAACAACGCGGAAGGCGAAGAAGTTCGGAAACTAACAGTCTTAATTTTCCTTATGTACTATGTCGCACTAAGTTTATGTCTTCCATCATTATCGAATCTTTTTAACTTAAGATGTATTCTTGTTTGATAAACCACTCGATGTAAAATATTCTCATCTATCGTACTTTATTTTCTTTCGATTCGATATCACTTACAAGAATTTTAATTCCTTTTACTTTAACTACCATTTTAACGACACGGTTTAAATCTTTGTAAACATTGAGAGTTATAACAACTAAACCGAACGTCACATTATCGTTCCTTAATTATACATAGCCTAGCTAACTATGTCTAATTGGAGGGATCATGTTATGTTGGGGCTTGATTATTTATAAATCTTAGTGCAAGCAAAATTTTCACATATTCAAAGTCAAAGTGTTACTCATGGGAGATTCATCTAATATTTTACTTACTATGATGTTTTATACACTGATGAGTGTCTAAATACTCATCATTTTTGTACCATTTAAACTGCAAAAACATCTTAAAACACTCAGAAATGCATCAAAATGATAAAAATATCACAAATAAGTGTTTTATGTGTTTTAAATGCAAAAATATCAAAATCTGGTGAAAAACGTATCAAGTTTGCATAATTGGCGTTTTAGTCCCCAAGTTTCAAAAATTGTCAAAATCAGTCCCTGGTAAATCCAAATAAAGAAAAATATCATTTTGAGTCCCTAGGGATTCCTAAGTTGTCAAAATTGGTCCTTGAGATTCAAATTTACAAAATTACAACTTTAGTCCCTGAACTTTGAAATTTGGCAAAAATAGTCCTTGGAAAATCAAAAATGTCAAAACTAGTCCTTGTACTATTAGAGTTTGTCAATTTCAGTCCTTATGGTAACTTTGGAGTATTGGCAGTTTGGCCCTTCAAGATTTCAGATTTGCAATATTAGTCCTTGTCAAATTAGCTAAACCTAAAGCCTTGTCAAAACTAATATTGGACCCCTGCCATTATCTCCTTTTGACCCCTGTCTTTAGCCATTTTGGCCCCAAGTCAAATAACGAGAAAAAGCGCCCCCTTTGTTCACCTTTCTTCCCCCTCCTGCTTCCCCACTTGTTTGCCTGCAACCCATCACCTCAGCCTCCCTTATCTCCTTTCCACCATCCCCTCATCATCACAAACCCACTACAATTAATGCCACCCCCTATCTACAATCTGAGCCCTACTAGTCAAATTCCACTTCTCGCCAAAATGGAAAAATGGCTAAAACACTCATTACTCAACCATTGGTCAGGATAAGAGGTGGGATCTGCTCTAAGGACACGTGTGAGCTCAAGCTGATGCATAAAGAGGAGGAACAAGAGAAGCAAAGTAGTTAACTTTTAAAAATTTCATGTATGTCGTTTTAATTTCTTTAAGTTTTTCGACTTATGTTTAAAGTTTCAAGAGTTTTGTAATCATATTTCAATATATTTAAAACATATTTCCAGTTTCAATTTCAGTTTTATTCACTATTTGGTTTATGTATTTTCAAGCTCTAATTCTCAAATATGATCAAATGTTGTTTATGGTTATTAATTTGGGTGATTAAGACACATAAGCTCCTAGAAAGCTATTTCAAGCTTTTAGTAACTTTAAAAATCAGTTTAGAAGTAAAGAGAGAAAAATACCAAAAATACTAAAAAATTGATGAAATTCAAAAATCATAGGATTGATGATCAAGAAGCGTGATGCACGTTTTGATTTTTGGATGGAAAGGGGTTAGTGGCTTAGTGGTAAGCCTATAGGATCTGTTCTTTGTGTCTTGTTCTCGGTTTTGGTTGGAATCATTGTAAGCTCTTTTAAGCTATTTTGGCATTTCTTATTTAGTTTGATTATTAGCTTAAATCTCGTTTCTTTATGTTCAGTTAGTCATAGTTAAGTTAAAATAAACCATAAAGCAGCAAGCTTGTTCTATTTAATCGTAGTTAGTAAAAATCTTACTTTCACAGTCAATATAGCATAAGCGGTAATTCTTAGTTTTATGTTGTTAGAATTGTTGTTTCATGCTTGTTCAGTCTCATATATATGATAACACAAGCTCTTAAAACAAACTCATGGTCTTAAGCTGTGATTTGCTTTGAAAAGTTCTAAAACAATTAAGTTCAGTGGTGTTTGGTTTTGCTGATTTAACTGTAAAAAAGGTTGTGCAGTTCTTTGCCTTAGTTTGTTTCATGTCACACTAGGTCCTATTACCTCAGTTCAACAAAGAAAGTCAGTCCTTAGTTGCTAAAAAGTCAAATTTTAGTTTAATCTCAATTTACCTTATAACTGTTAAGACATTAGATTAATAATCTCATCAAACCTGCTTGTAACTGGTTACTTTAGCTTAAAATCACCTTAACATAGCTTAATATAACATATATAATCAGTAAAATCAATCTTAAGTTCATAAAAGTTAACTAGTTAGTGTATTTAAAAAGTCAAAATTTTCAATAGGTCGTTTTTGAATAAAATTTAGAATTTCCTTTGTGTGTTTATTATTAAAAGTTAGCTTAAATACTTTTGGGAAATTAATATTTAGTTGCTCAACAAAAATATAAAAATACTAGATTACCTTTAATCAGCTTATAGAGTGCTTATTTGTTAGCTTATTTTGGACACCTTGACTGAGAAAGTGCCATGTACTGATTTGGTAGTTAAGTTCATAAGCTCTTAGAGAGCTTATTAGTGATCATTAGTCTTTGTAATTTAGCTTTCTAAGTAGCTCACCTAGCTAACTCAAAGTACCAAGTTCTTATTTTCCATTTTTAGCTTATTCTCCTAGCCTACTATAGCTTTTCATTTATGTCCATTTTTACTAAGCATACCAGTTAGTCTATGTTCATCAGTTTTTCATAAGCTTCTCAAGGGCTTATTAGTGTAAGCTAAACCTTGTAAAATGGCTTTCTAGAAAGTTAAGTTGGTTAGCTTGTTAGTCCAAGTGATTATTTTCATTTTGTAGCTTATTTTAGTACTTAAAATTAAGCTAGAAGTGCCTAGTAAAACCATAGTGTACTGTGTAAACCAGTTCCAGTTAAGTGCTTAATTTGAATGTGCAGTGCTTATTCCTTAGTCAAATTGCTTATTCAGTTTTAAAATTAGCTTTTCATAAGTCTTTTAGCTTATATTCAGCTTATCTTGTGTTCATTCATTAGTTTATTAGCAATTTAGATTACAATTTGTGCTTATCTCCATAAAAAGGCCAACTGTTGAAAAACCTTGGCTTATTAAGTGCTTATCAGGTCGTTTTAGAAAAGTCATAGTTGTAAAAAATGATTATCTCAGTGTGTTTGGTTAATTTGTAAAATAAAATTTCAAAAAAATAGTTGGCAAAAGGGGGTAGGCAGGCTCGAACCTGAGACCTCCCCCTTCGTGAAGGTGATAAGTGGTGTACCTGTAAACCATTGCCCTTGGGTCTTTCTCGTTATTTTCTTACACAACTATTCTCTTATACACGTTTTCAGGTTTAAGCTTAAACGAGCTTATTTGCTTATTTATAGCTTATTTATAAAAGCTTTTTCAACTTTTGCAATTTTCTTAGCTCTGTAATAGTATTAAGTAATTTATAAAAAAGTTTCAGATTTTTCTCGTTATTTTTAGTATTTTTTAACATTTAATTAGTGTAAAATTTTATTTAATTCATAATAAAAAATATAAAAGTCTAAAAAATACAAATCTTTTTTCTAAAATTTTCTTTTGTCATATAGTAAGTAAAAAAATTAGTTTTACATTCGTAGGCCTTTTATTTCATAAATTTTACGTTTTGCTTGCGCTCCAGTAATTTTTAAGCGTAGCTTCGTTTTCATTTTAAACTAAGTTTCTAGATAATTTGAGTTTACGTTTTAGTTAAAATAGTTTATTTAAGATATTTTATTTCATAAAACACAAAACATCATTGTAAAAAATAGTGATAGCGTTTATTTAATAGATTTTAACTCTTTTATTTCTTTTAATTTGCATTTAAGTCATTTGTAATTTACAAATCTTTTCTTTAGGTAATTTTCCATCAATATCCTTATTGATCACTATCCTTAGTGATCATTCTACCATCTGATCAAGTGTTAAACACGGTCATCCTCGTGGGACATAACGACCGGGAATCCACTTTGTATCTCTCGATCTAAATTGCAATTGGTGTGTGAGCTGTTTTAAGTTCCTTACGACTGGTCATTCACAAGTGATCATTTCGCGTGAGAAAACTTGACGGTTTTGCACCAATCAAATTTTGGCGCCGCCGGGAAGGTAAAGCGTGTTCTAAGCATTTTGGACCCGTACTTGCACATATACCACGGTTTGTAAAAGTTTTCACGTAAAGTTAATATAAATCAAAAAGTTCATTAACACTTTTCCTAAAGTGTTAAAACACCAAACAAAATATAAAACAACAAAACAATCGTAGCGTTTTCTAGCTTGTGTTTCTTTTAAGGTGATTCTTAAAGAAATACGATTTGGTTAAGAGACGATACCAAAAATATTGTCCAAAAGTTTTAAACCCATCAGCACAAATCATACCTACGTCTTTTCAGTGGTACTTAAAATATACATAAAAATCAACCACCGCAAATCAAGGCACTACCTAACTGGGGTGCGACCATAATAAGTTCGAACATCGATTTAAAACTTGCCTTTGTGTCCTTGTGATTTGGTGTACCTTTTCAAAGAAGCCATTTCATTTGTGATTATTGGTTAAGTTCACTTGTGTTTTGCCTCATTTGTTTTGTGATTTTAAACTTAGTGCATGCGACTTTTCGTTCTTCAAACTCTACAAGTCCACTTTCACAGCTTGGCAAGATTCCTCGTAGAGCGTAGAGGACATTCTGCTCCTTCAATTTGTGGTGAGGAGCGTCTACCACCACCACCACTGCCATAATGGCGGAAGACAAACCGATGAATGAGCTTCTCCAAGCACCCATCGAGGGTTACGGAGATGCCATTGTTGTCCGGCCATCGTGGCGACACTTTTGAGCTCAAAACGGGTTACTTAATCAGTAACCCAAAGCCAATTCTATGGTTTTGGGATGATCCTCATGCACACATTCGATGGTTTAACAAGATTGCATCTACCATCAAGTACAAGAATGTCCCACATGAAGCTATCAAGCTTCTTGTGTTCCCATTTTCTCTAGAGGGACAAGCCCGGAATTGGCTTGAGAAACAACCCCTCGTTCCATTGAGACATGGGAAGATCTTGTCACAAAGTTTGTTAACGAATTCTATCCTCCATCCCGAACTACAAGTCTTAAAAATGAGATAATGAAATTCTCTCAGAGATTTGATGAATCATTAGGAGGCGTGGGATCGTTACTAAGACTTGCTCCGCAAGTGTCCGCATCATGGTTTTACCGAGTTAATGCAAATGGATACTTTCTACAATGGTTGCACCAAGGTGATCAAGACTCTCTAAATGCCTCCCGGGAGAGTAATTTCTGAGCAAGACCACAAAAGAAGCCTTGCAAATAATTGAAAACAAGTCCCAGATCCGCCCTTTCCGAGCAAAGACATATCAATCTCAGTCTAAGGCTGGACCTTCTACTTCATCTCCAGTGGGTACATCTAGCACCGATGCTAAGATTGACAAACTCACGGACATTGTTCAGGCTTTGGTTCTTGCTAACCAAAAGAAAGTCACTTTCACACAAGCACCATCATATGGTGAAGTGAAGAAAGTTGAAGTTTGTGTTACTTGTGGTGGTCCTCATGCATACTACAAGCTGTCGCCCACGATGGTAGTCCGTTTGAAGCTAATGCTATAGCCGGTACTTCACATCAAGGAGGTAATCAATACCGTCCTCATAATGAACCAAACTACCGCTTAACACTTATCTTATGGGCACCACCCGGTTTCAATCGAGAATCCTAACCGGATCGAGAACCAACAAAGAATGAACCAAGGTTATCAAAACCAAGGTAATTTCTATTCCGGACCCAACCAAGGTTTCCAACAACAAGGAAATCTTAATCAAAACACTTACAATCGAGGAATCAATTTGAGGAATATGAACCCTAATCAAGGAATTGGCTATAACCAGAACATACGACCTCAAATTGTCCCTCCACCTCCTCCCGTGTCAACATCGATGAGCTTTTAAGGCAATTCATGAAGACTCAGAGGAGACAAAGCAGGTTGTTGGTCGATTGATTGAATTAAAGAAGTCTTTAAATGATCGACCCTGGGCTCGGTACTCTACCTAGCAACACGATCGCTAATCCGAGGCGTGCAAAGCGATCACAACGAAGTGGTGTTTGTATGATGGACCTGCTATTCCTACTACCTCTTCTTCTTTTTCTCTCCCGAAGGTAGTGGAAAGTGAACACGAGGCGACAACCAAAGAACTTCCTACTAATAACGGAGGAACCAATACTTTCCATCCTCAGGTTGTCCAGAAACCAAAATCCAATCCAGGAGTTGTTTTTGAACATCCTGTAGCTCCCATTGAAAAATCCAAATCTTCTATTCCTTACCCATCACGTTTACATGAGCAAAAGCTCCGCGAGAAAATTTGGTCATCAAATAGAAAAATTCTTTCAAATTTTCCAAGAACTTCATTTTGACATAAGCTTCGTGGATGCTATCATGTTGATGCCCAAGTTTGCATCAACTCTCAAACACATGTTAAGCAACAAGGAAAATCTGTTTGAAATGGTTAAAACTCCTCTGAATGAGGCTGCTATGATTATCTTGAAAAGCTTCGAAGCTTGGAGATCCTGGAAAGTTCCTCTTACCTTGTGTATTTCCAGGAATGGTAGAATGCTTTGCCTTAGCCGATCTTGGTGCAAGCATAAACCTGATGCCTCATTCAGTATGGAAGAAACTTTCTCTTAGGATCTTACTCCTACATGCATGACTCTCGAGCTTGCAGATCGTACAATATCCTGTCCTCTTGGAATTGCCGGGGCGTATTTGTGAAAGTAGGAAAGTTCCATTTTCGGTGACTTTGTAGTTGTTGATTTGATCTTTGATCCACGGGTTCCTCTCATTGTTGGAAGAGGATTCACGAGAACGAGCGTGCTCTCATTGATGTATTTGAGCAAGAAATCACATTCGTGTTGGTAATGAAGCGTCACCTTTAACCTTGATCAAACTTGAGGTACTCCATGCAAACTATGATTACGGTGAGTTCGGTTAACCGAATGATATCATTGATGTTTATACGAAGAGTACTCTCAGAAGTACTTGGTTATTCTCATAATTCGTGGTGGGAATCCCACCATATCTTCTCAACCTATCATAGCCAATTCTACTCCTTCTCTCACTCCGTTTGAGGGCAGCGACTTCATCTTGGAAGAGATTGAAGCATACTTGGCTAGTGATTACATTCGTTCCATGGGAAATTGATCACGCTCCAATTGACATCGAGGGGACATACTTCTCATTGAGAAATTGCTTAAAGATGATCACTCATCAACCCCCATCGCACTAGTGATGCAATTCCAGAAGAGATTAATCACCATGAGATTAATCCGGAGGAAGATATTCTTATTCTTGAGAAGTTGTTAAATCAGGACACTTCTCCTCCACTCCCTCCGGTCAAACTTCATAACAAGGAAGTCAAGTGGTTGAGAAAAAGAATTTCTGAGGTTGAACTTAAGGACTTACCACCTCATCTTGAGTATGCATTTCTTGAAAGCAATGATAAATTGCCCGTCATTATTGCTCGAGATTTGAGTAAAGATGAAAAGACCGCTCTCATAAAGGTCTTGAAGTCACACAAGCAAGCAATTGCTTGGAAACTCTCCGACATTAAGGGTATTAACCCCGAATTTTGTACTCAAAATCTTGATGGAGGATGACTTCAAGCCAGCAGATTCAACATCGAGAGAAGGGTGAATCCAAAAATCCATGATGTTATCAAACAAGAGGTTATCAAACTTCTTGATGCGGGATTGATTTACCCTATCTCAGGATAGTCCTTGGGTTAGCCCAATTCAACGTGTTCCAAAAAGGGTGGCATAACTGTTCCGAATGAAGAAAACGAGTTAATTCCAACTTCGATTGGTTACGGGATGGCGTGTCGTATTGACTATCGTAAGTTGAATGGCGCACACCGTAAAGACCATTTTCCTCTACCCTTCATGGACCAGATGCTTGAGAGATTAGCAGAGAATGAATACTATTGTTTCCTTGATGGTTTCTCGGGTTACTTTCAGATCCCCATTGATCCACAGGATCAAGAGAAAACCACATTCACCTGCCCATACGGAACTTTTGCCTACAAGCGTATGCCTTTTGGCTTATGTAATGCTCACAGCGCGTTCAACGACTGTATGATGGCCATATTCCATGACATGATCGGGGAAACAATGGAGGTGTTTATGGATGACTTCTCGGTCATGGGGATTCATTGAGACATGTCTCTCCCATTTAGACAAAATGCTTAAAAGGTGTGAAGACACCAATCTATGTCTAAAGCGGGAGAAGAGTTTATGGTCAAAGAGGCATAGTCCTTGGCCATAAGATTTCCAAGAATGGGATGGAGGTAGATAGAGCAAAAGTTGATGTTATTGCTAAACTACCTCATCCTACTACCGTCAAAGGTATTAGGAGTTTTCTTGGTCATGCCGGGTTTTATCGTAGATTCATACAGGATTTTTCCAAAATGCTTCGGCCTATGACCCATCTTCTTGAAAAAAAGCTCCTTTTATCTTCTCTCTCGAGTGCGTCGAAGCTTTTGAAACACTAAAGAAAAAGCTTTCGGAAGCACCCATTCTAGTTGCCCCCGACTGGGATTTACCCTTTGAGCTCATGTGCGATGCAAGTGATTTTGCTATCGGTGCGGTCTTGGGGCAACGAAAAACCAAGCATTTTCAGCCTATACATTACGCAAGTAAGACTATGACTGAAGCTCAAACCCATTACACCACTACAGAAAAGAACTATTAGCTGTGGTGTATGCGTTTGAGAAATTTCGGCCATACCTCATCTTGACCAAATCGTAGGTGTATCACGTCGATCACTCGGCTCTCAAATATCTCTTTGCAAAACAAGATGCAAACCGAGATTGCTCCGTTGGGTTCTCCTCCTCAGGGAATTTGATATCATTATACGTGATAAAAGGAGCGAGAACACTTTGCTGATCATCTATCCAGATTAGAGAACCCTCACCAAGATGTTTTCGAGAAAAAGGAAATAAATGAAACATTTCCTCTCGAGACACTCAATGCGGTTTCTTTTCGTGGAGACTCTTCTACCCCATGGTTTGCTGACCGCCAAATTACCATGCGGGGAACTTCATAGTGAAAGGGATGTCGTCCCAACAGAAGAACAAATTCTTCAAGGATGTTAAACATTACTTCGGGACGACCCTACTTGTTCAAAATTTGCGGATCAAGTCATCCGGATGTGTATATGGTCGGGAAGCTATTGACATTCTCAAGGCTTGCCATGCTGGACCTCTTGGGGACATCATAGCCCCAACTACACGCAAGAAGGTGTTTGATTCCGGATTCTATTGGCCCACATCTACAAGGATGCCGAATTTGTCAAAGCACGTGGCGCTTGTCAAGCGTCATGGGAATATCTCACAAAGAAATGAAATGCCACAAAACGCCATTCAAGTGTGTGAGATCTTTGACATCTGGGGCATTGACTTTATGGGGCCATTCCCTTCTTCTAGCGGTAATAAGTACATACTCGTGGCCGTTGACTACTTGTCAAAATGGGTTGAAGCTAAGGCTTTGCCAACCAACGATGCCCGAGTTGTTGTGAAATTCTTGAAATCTCTATTTGCTAGGTTTGGAACTCCACGAGCCATAATCGGTGATCGTTAGTGCGCATTTCTGCAATGACCGGTTTGAAAGAGTCATGCAAAAGTATGGTGTAACTCACCGTCTCTCTACTGCGTACCACCCCCAAACTAGTGGGCAAGTGGAAGTTTCTAACCGGGATCAAAGAATTCGGAAGGGACGGTTGGCGAAAACCGTGCCTCTTGGTCGGATAAGCTAGATGGCGCACTCACAGGCCTTCCGTGCGCTTACAAAACACCCATCGGTGCACTCCATACAAGCTGGTATATGGGAAGGCATGTCATCACTTTGTTGAGTTAGAGCACAAGGCATCTGGGCCTTGAAACATGCTTAACCGATATTCAGACACTTTGGTGGTGATCACCGGAAAATTCAAATGAATGAATTAAATGAACTCCGTGATCAAGCATACGAGAACTCTTTGATCTATAAAGAAAAGACAAAGAAGATTCATGACTCCAAAATCAAGAACCGCGTTTTCAACAGTGGTGATCGAGTCCTTCTTTTCAACTCCAGATTGAAGATTTTCTCGAGAAAGCTTAAATCCCTGAGTCTGGACCATTTACCATTGCTAAGGTTTATCCATATGGAACCATTGAGTTATCTCAACCCGATGGTCCTGACTTTAAAGTGAATGGTCATCGGTTGAAGCATTACTTTGGAGAGGACATTCCTCTGTGATTGTCCGGATCTACAAACTTTCCCCATGAACCAATGAATGCGGGGATCGAGTCAAGCTAGCGACTTCGGTAATCAAAACAGATAGCATGCCATATGGATTTTCACCCATATTTCTGTCTTCTTTCTCTGTTCTACCACCCTAGTGTGGGGGTTGCCCACATGTTGTGTATATATATAAATGTTTCTAAAAAAAAAAAAAAAAAAATTCAAATAATGGCCGTAGTATTTCCCTTTTCACGCTCTTTGTCTGGCATAACGCCGGTAATTTGAATATTGAGGGCAATATTCATATCTTAGTGTGGGGGAATTCTTACTGAATTTTATCATGTAATTATACAACTTAATTCCCGTTTTTGGCCAAATTTTTTTGGAGTAAGTGTTTACACTTACTCATTTTAGTTATCGATCCGCCTTGTCTAATAAACTAAAGGATTGGCTAATCAGGCAGAACAAGCGGCTCTTGGTAAAGACATCTCAAATCCGTTTATATGGCTTGCAATTTGCCCAAAATTGTATGGTATTGAAACTTACCATATCCTAAAAAGTGAAGAGTTGGCTAGCCATAAGTTATGGCTTGTGGTAAAGGCAGTTGGAAAACCATAATTGGTAATCGACTCACCAAAGATATCTTGATAATTTATCTAAGAGTTGGCTAGTCCGGAAAGGTACGGCTTACGGTAAAGACAAATCAAAACCGTTGAAAGCTGGTGGTTTGCTCAAAATCACTTGGTTATCGGTGTACCAAGGTTCTTACTTGAACTGAAACATTTGGCTACTCGAGAAGTAATGGCTTTTGGTAAAGAGATGAAATCCATTAAATTTTTCTCAAAACATTGCTAGGGACTAGCAATATTTTAGTGTGGGGTATTGATGAGTGTCTAAATACTCATCATTTTTTTATACCATTTAAATGCAAAAACATCGAAAACACTAGAAATGCATCAAAAATGATAAAAATATCACAAATAAGTGTTTTATGTGTTTTAAATGCAAAAATATCAAAACGGTGAAAAAGCATATCAAGTTTGCATAATTGGCGGTTTAGTCCCCAGTTTCAAAAGTTGTTAAAATCAGTCCACTGTAAATCCAAATAAAGATAAATATCATTTTGAGTCCCTAGGGATTCCTAAGTTGTCAAAATTGGTCCTTGAGATTCAAATTTACAAAATTACAACTTTAGTCCCTGAACTTTGAAATTTGGCAAAAATAGTCCTTGGAAAATCAAAAATGTCGAAACTAGTCCTTGTACTATTAGAGTTTGTCAATTTCAGTCCTTATGGTAACTTTGGAGTATTGGCAGTTTGGCCCTTCAAGATTTCAGATTTGCAATATTAGTCCTTGTCAAATTAGCTAAACCTAAAGCCTTGTCAAAACTAATATTGGACCCGCCTTATTATCTCCTTTTGACCCCTGTCTTTAGCCATTTTGGACTGCCAAGTCAAATACTTGAAAAAGCTAACTTGTTCACCTTTCTTCCACCTCCTGCTTCCCCACTTGTTTGCACGCAACCCATCACCTCAGCCTCCCTTATCTCCTTTCCACCATCCCCTCATCATCCCTAACCCACTACAATTAATGCCACCCCCCATCTACAAATCTGAGCCCTACTAGTCAAATTCCACTTCTCGCCAAAATGGAAAAATGGCTAAAACACTCATTACTCAACCATTGGTCAGGATAAGAGGTGGGATCTGCTCTAAGGACACGTGTGAGCTCAATGATGCATAAAAGGGAGGAACAAGAGAGAAGCAAAGTAGTTAACTTTTAAAAATTTCATGTATGTCGTTTTAATTTCTTTAAGTTTTCCAGCTTATGTTTAAAGTTTCAAGAGTTTTGTAATCATATTTCAATATATTTAAAACATATTTCCAGTTTCAATTTCAGTTTTTATTCACTATTTCAGTTTATGTATTTTCAAGCTCTAATTCTCAAATATGATCAAATGTTGTTTATGGTTATTAATTTGGGTGATTAAGACACATAAGTTCCTAGAAAGCTATTTCAAGCTTTTAGTAACTTTAAAAAATCAGTTTAGAAGTAAAGAGAAAAATACCAAAATACTAAAAAATTGATTGAAATTCAAAATCACGGGATTGATGATCAAGAAGCGTCTGCAGTTTGATTTTTGGATGGAAATGGGTTAGTGGCTTAGTGGTAAGCCTATAGGATCATTCTTTGTGTCTTGTTCTCGTTTTTAGTTGGAATCGGTTGTAAGCTCTTTTAAGCTATTTTGGCATTTTCTTGTTTAGTTTGATTATTAGCTTAAATCTCTGTTTCTTTATGTTCAGTAGTCATAGTTAAGTTAAAATAAACCATAAAACAGCAAGCTTGTTCTATTTAATCTGTAGTTAGTAAAAATCTTACTTTCACGATCAATATAGCATAACTGGTAATTCTTAGTTTTATGTTGTTAGAATTGTTGTTTCATGCTTGTTTAGTCGATCGGTATATGATAACACAAGATCTTAAAACAAACTCATGGTCTTAAGCTGTGATTTGCTTTGAAAAGTTCTAAAACAATTAAGTTGATGGTGTTTGGTTTTCTTTGATTTAACTGTAAAAAAGGTTGTGCAGTTCTTTGCTTTAGTTTGTTTCATGTCACACTAGGTCCTATTACCTCAGTTCAACAAAGAAAGTCAGTCCTTAGTTGCTAAAAAGTCAAATTTTAGTTTAATCTCAATTTACCTTATAACTGTTAAGACATTAGATTAATAATCTCATCAAACACTGCTTGGTTACTTTAGCTTAAAATCACCTTAACATAGCTTAATATAACATATATAATCAGTAAAATCAATCTTAAGTTCATAAAAGTCAACTAGTTAGTGTATTTAAAAAGTCAAAATTTTCAATAGGTCGTTTTTGAATAAAATTTAGAATTTCACTGTGTGTTTATTATTAAAAGTTAGCTTAAATACTTTTGGGAAATTAATATTTAGTTGCTCAACAAAAATATAAAAATACTAGATTACCTTTAATCAGCTTATAGAGTGCTTATTTGTTAGCTTATTTTGGACACCTTAGAGAAAGTGCCACTTACTGCAGATTTGGTAGCCAAGTTCATAAGCTCTTAGAGAGCTTATTAGTGATCATTAGTCTTTGTAATTTAGCTTTCTAAGTAGCTCACCTAGCTAACTCAAAGTACCAAGTTCTTATTTTCCATTTTTAGCTTATTCTCCTAGCCTACTATAGCTTTTCATTTCGTCCATTTTACTAAGCATACCAGGTTAGTCTATGTTCATCGGTTTTCATAAGCTTCTCAAGGGCTTATTAGTGTAAGCTAAACCTTGTAAAATGGCTTTCTAGAAAGTTAAGTTGGTTAGCTTGTTAGTCCAAGTGATTATTTTCATTTTGTAGCTTATTTTAGTACTTAAAATTAAGCTAGAAGTGCCTAGTAAAACCATAGTGTACTTGTGTAAACCAGTTCCAGTTAAGTGCTTATTTTGAATGTGCAGTGCTTATTCCTTAGTCAAATTGCTTATTCAGTTTTAAAATTAGCTTTTCATCAGTCTTTTAGCTTATATTCAGCTTATCTTGTGTTCATTCATTAGTTTATTAGCAATTTAGATTACAATTTGTGCTTATCTCCATAAAAAGGCCAACTGTTGAAAAACCTTGGCTTATTAAGTGCTTATCGGTTCGTTTTAGAAAAAGTCATAGTTGTAAAAAATGATTATCTCAGTGTGTTTGGTTAATTTGTAAAATAAAATTTCAAAAAAAAATAGTTGGCAAAAGGGGTAGGCCTCGAACACTGAGACCTCCCCTTTGTGAAGGTGATAAGTGGTGTACCTGTAACCATTGTGCCCTTGGGTCTTTCTCGTTATTTTCTTACACAACTATTCTCTTATACCGTTTTCAGTTTAAGCTTAGCGAGCTTATTTGCTTATTAATAGCTTATTTATAAAAGCTTTTTCAACTTTTGCAATTTTCTTAGCTCTGTAATAGTATTAAGTAATTTATAAAAAAGTTTCAGATTTTTCTCGTTATTTTTAGTATTTTTTAACATTTAATTAGTGTAAAATTTTATTTAATTCATAATAAAAAATATAAAAGTCTAAAAAATACAAATCTTTTTTCTAAAATTTTCTTTTGTCATATAGTAAGTAAAAAAATTAGTTTTACATTCGTAGGCCTTTTATTTCATAAATTTTACGTTTTTGCTTGCGCTCAGAGCGTAATTTTTAAGCGTAACGCTCGTTTTTATTTTAAACTACGTTTCTAGATAATTTGAGTTTACGTTTTAGTTAAAATAGTTTATTTAAGATATTTTATTTCATAAAAACACAAAAACATCATTGTAAAAATAGTGATAGCGTTTATTTAATAGATTTTAACTCTTTTATTTCTTTTAATTTGCATTTAAGTCATTTGTAATTTACAAATCTTTTCTTTAGGTAATTTTCCATCAATATCCTTACTGATCACTATCCTTAGTGATCATTCTACCATCTGATCAAGTGTTAAACACGGTCATCCTCCGTGGGACATAACGACGGGAATCCACGTATTCTCCTGATCTAAATTGCAATTGGTGTGTGAGCTGTTTTAAGTTCCTTACGGTTGGTCATTCACAAGTGATCAGCTCGCGTGAGAAAACTTGACGGTTTTGCACCGATCAAATTTTGGCGCCGCTGCCGGGGAGGCTGTAAGCGTGTTCTAAGCATTTTTAGACCCGTACTTGCACATATACCACAGTTTGTAAAAGTTTTTCGTAAAGTTAATATAAATCAAAAAGTTCATTAACACTTTTCCTAAAGTGTTAAAACACCAAACAAAATATAAAACAACAAAACAATCGTAACGTTTTCTAGCTTGTGTTTCTTTTAAGGTGATTCTTAAAGAAATACGATTTGGTTAAACGAGGCGATACCAAAAATATTGTCCAAAAGTTTTTAAACCCATCAGCACAAATCATACCTACGTCTTTTCAGTGGTACTTAAAATATACATAAAAATCAACCACCGCAAATCAAAGGCGATTGCACTACCTAAGCGGGGTGCGACCATAATAAGTTCCGAACATCGATTTAAAACTTGCCTTTGTGTCCTTGTGATTTGGTGTACCTTTTTCAAAGCAGCCATTTCATTTGTGATTATTGGTTAAGTTCACTTGTGTTTTGCCTCATTTGTTTTGAAAACTGATTTTTAAACTTAGTGCATGCTTTTCGTTCTTCCACTCTACAAGTCCACTTTCGAGCTTGGCAAGATTCCTCGTAGGCGTAGAGGACGTTACGCTCCTTCTTGTGGTGAGCCGAGCGTCTACCACCACCACCACCGCCATAATGGCGGAAGACAAACCGATGAATGAGCTTCTCCAAGCACCCATCGAGGGTTACGGAGATGCCATTGTTGTCCCGACCATCGTGGCGACACTTTTGAGCTCAAAAGGGTTACTTAATCTGTAACCCAAAGCCAATTCTATGGTTTTGGGATGATCCTCATGCACACATTCGATGGTTTAACAAGATTGCATCTACCATCAAGTACAAGAATGTCCCACATGAAGCTATCAAGCTTCTTAAGTTCCCATTTTCTCTAGAGGGACAAGAGCCGGGTTGGCTTGAGAAACAACCTCCTCGTTCCATTGAGACATGGGAAGATCTTGTCACAAAGTTTGTTAACGAATTCTATCCTCCATCCCGAACTACAAGTCTTAAAAATGAGATAATGAAATTCTCTCAGAGATTTGATGAATCATTAGGGAGGCGTGGGATCGTTACAAAGACTTGCTCAAGTGTCCGCATCATGGTTTTACGAGTTAATGCAAATGGATACTTTCTACAATGGAGTCGCACCAAGGTGATCAAGACTCTCTAAATGCCTCCGCGGGGTAATTTCTGAGCAAGACCACAAAGAAGCCTTGCAAATAATTGAAAACAAGTCCCAGTCCGCCTTTCCAGAGCAAAGACATATCAATCTCAGTCTAAGGCTGGACCTTCTACTTCATCTCCAGTGGGTACATCTAGCACCGATGCTAAGATTGACAAACTCACGGACATTGTTCAGGCTTTGGTTCTTGCTAACCAAAAGAAAGTCACTTTCACACAAGCACCATCATATGGTGAAGTGAAGAAAGTTGAAGTTTGTGTTACTTGTGGTGGTCCTCATGCATACTACAAGCTGTCGCGCCACGATGGTAGTCCTTTTGAAGCTAATGCTATAGCCGGTACTTCAAATCAAGGAGGTAATCAATACCGTCCTCATAATGAACCAAACTACCGTGCTAACACTTATCGAGGCACCACGGTTTCAATCGAGAATCCTAACCGGAATCAGAACCAACCTAGACTGAACCAAGGTTATCAAAACCAAGGTAATTTCTATTCCGGACCCAACCAAGGTTTCCAACAACAAGGAAATCTTAATCAAAACACTTCAGAGGGAATCAATTTGGGGAATATGAACCCTAATCAAGGGAATTGGCTATAACCGAGAACATACGACCTCAAATTGTCCCTCCACTCCTCTGTGTCAACATCGATGAGCTTTTAAGGCAATTCATGAAGACTCAAGAGGAGACAAGCAGTTGTTGGTCGGTCGGTCGCTGAATTAAAGAAGTCTTTAAATGATCGACCCTGGGCTCAGGGTACTCTACCTAGCAACACGATCGCTAATCCGAGGGGCGATGCAAAGGCGATCACAACCAGAAGTGGTGTTTCGTATGATGGACCTGCTATTCCTACTACCTCTTCTTCTTCTCTCCCGAAGGTAGTGGAAAGTGAACTGAGGCGACAACGGACAAGGAACTTCCTACTAATAACGGAGGAACCAATCATCCATCCTCGGGTTGTCGAAACCAAAATCCAATCGGGAGTTGTTTTTGAACCCCCTGTAGCTCCCATTGAAAAATCCAAATCTTCTATTCCTTACCCATCACGTTTACATGAGCAAAAGCTCCATGAGAATCTGGTCATCAAATGGAAAAATTCTTTCAAATTTTCCAAGAACTTCATTTTGACATAAGCGCGATGCTATCATGTTGATGCCTAAGTTTGCATCAACTCTCAAACACATGTTAAGCAACAAGGAAAATCTGTTTGAAATGGCTAAAACTCCTCTGACGAGCAGAAGCTCTGCGGTTATCTTGAAAAAGCTTCGAAGCTTGGAGATCCTAGAAAGTTCCTCTTACCTTGTGTATTTCCAGGAATGGTTGAATGCTTTGCCTTAGCCGATCTTGGTGCAAGCATAAACCGATGCCTCATTCAGTTTGGAAGAAACTTTCTCTTCCGGATCTTACTCCTACATGCATGACTCTCGAGCTTGCGGATCGTACAATATCCGTCCTCTTGGAATTGCGAGGGCGTATTTGTCGAGTAGGAAAGTTCCATTTTCCGGTGACTTTGTAGTTGTTGATTTCGATCTTGATCCACGGGTTCCTCTCATTGTTGGAAGAGGATTCACGAGAACGGCCGTGCTCTCATTGATGTATTTGAGCAAGAAATCACATTACGTGTTGGTAATGAAGCAGTCACCTTTAACCTTGATCAAACTTGAGGTACTCCATGAACTATGATTACGAGTCGGTTAACAGAATCGATATCATTGATGTTGCTTCGAAAGAGTACTCTCAAGAAGTTCTTGGTTATTCTCATAATTCTGTGAGTGGGAATCCCACCACATCTTCTCAACCTATCATAGCCAATTCTACTCCTTCTCTCACTCCGTTTGAGGCAAGTGACTTCATCTTGGAAGAGATTGAAGCATACTTGGCTAGTGATTCCGTTCCATGGGAAATTGATCACGCTCCAATTGACATCGAGGGGGACATACTTCTCATTGAGAAAATGCTTAAAGATGATCACTCATCAACCCCTCGCACTAGTGATGCAATTCCAGAAGAGATTAATCACCATGAGATTAATCCGGAGGAAGATATTCTTATTCTTGAGAAGTTGTTAAATCAGGACACTTCTCCTCCACTCCCTCCGGTCAAACTTCATAACAAAGTCAAGTCGGTTGAGAAAAGCGAAGAATTTCTGAGGTTGAACTTAAGGACTTACCACCTCATCTTGAGTATGCATTTCTTGAAAGCAATGATAAATTGCCCGTCATTATTGCTCGAGATTTGAGTAAAGATGAAAAGACTGCTCTCATAAAGGTCTTGAAGTCACACAAGCAAGCAATTGCTTGGAAACTCTCCGACATTAAGGGTATTAACCACGAATTTTGTACTCACAAAATCTTGATGGAGGATGACTTCAACCAGCGGTTCAACATCGAGAGAAGGGTGAATCCTAAAATCCATGATGTTATCAAACAAGAGGTTATCAAACTTCTTGATGCAGGATTGATTTACCCTATCTCGAGATAGTCCTTGGTTAGCCATTCACTGTGTTCCAAAAAGGTGGCATAATGTTGTCACGAATGAAGAAAGCGAGTTAATTCCAACTCGATTGGTTACGGGATGGCGTTGTGCGTATTGACTATCGTAAGTTGAATGGCGCCACCCGTAAAGACCATTTTCCTCTACCCTTCATGGACCAGATGCTTGAGAGATTAGCGGGGAACGAATACTATTGTTTCCTTGATGGTTTCTCGGGTTACTTTCAGATCCCCATTGATCCACGGGATCAAGAAAACCACATTCACTGCCCATACGGAACTTTTGCCTACAAGCGTATGCCCTTTGGCTTATGTAATGCTCTGGCGTTCAACGCGTATGATGGCCATATTCCACGACATGATCGTGGAAACAATGGAGGTGTTTATGGATGACTTCTCATCGGGGATTCATTTGGACATGTCTCTCCCACTTAGACAAAATGCTTAAAAGGTGTGAAGACACCAATCTATGTCTAAACTGGGAGAAGAGTCACTTTATGGTCAAAGAAGGCATAGTCCTTGGCCATAAGATTTCCAAAATGGGATGGAGGTAGATCGAGCAAAAGTTGATGTTATTGCTAAACTACCTCATCCTACTACCGTCAAAGGTATTAGGAGTTTTCTTGGTCATGCCGGGTTTTATCGTAGATTCATACAGGATTTTTCCAAAATCGCTTCGACCTATGACCCATCTTCTTGAAAAAGAAGCTCCTTTTATCTTCTCTCCTGAGTGCGTCGAAGCTTTTGAAACACTAAAGAAAAAGCTTACGGAAGCACCCATTCTAGTTGCCCCGGACTGGGATTTACCCTTTGAGCTCATGTGCGATGCAAGTGATTTTGCTATCGGTGCGGTCTTGGGGCAACGAAAAACCAAGCATTTTCAGCCTATACATTACGCAAGTAAGACTATGACTGAAGCTCAAACCCATTACACCACTACAGAAAAGAACTATTAGCTGTGGTGTATGCGTTTGAAAAGTTTCGACCATACCTCATCTTGACCAAATGCGTAGTGTATACGGATCACTCGGCTCTCAAATATCTCTTTGCAAAACAAGATGCAAAGCGGAGATTGCTCCGTTGGGTTCTCCTCCTCGAGAATTTGATATCATTATACGTGATAAAAGGAGAACACAGGCGAGAACTGTGATCATCTATCGATTAGAGAACCCTCCCCAGGATGTTTTCGAGAAAAAGGAAATAAATGAAACATTTCCTCTCGAGACACTCAATCCGGTTTCTTTTCGTGGAGACTCTTCTACCCCATGGTTTGCTGACTTCGCAAATTACCATGCGGGTAACTTCATAGTGAAAGGGATGTCGTCCCAGCGGAAGAACAAATTCTTCAAGGATGTTAAACATTACTTACGGGGCGACCCTACTTGTTCAAAATTTTGCTTGCGGATCAAGTCATCCGGCGATGTGTATATGGTCAGGAAGCTGTTGACATTCTCAAGGCTTGCCATCTTTGGACCTCTTGGGGACATCATAGCCGCAACTACACCGCCAAGAAGGTGTTTGATTCCGGATTCTATTGGCCCACAATCTACAAGGATGCCCACGAATTTGTCAAAGCCTGTGGCGCTTGTCAGCGTCACGGGAATATCTCACAAAGGAATGAAATGCCACAAAACGCCATTCAAGTGTGTGAGATCTTTGACATCAGGGGCATTGACTTTATGGGGCCATTCCCTTCTTCTAGCGGTAATAAGTACATACTCGTGGCCGTTGACTACTTGTCAAAATGGGTTGAAGCTAAGGCTTTGCCTACCAGCGATGCCCGAGTTGTTGTGAAATTCTTAAAATCTCTTTTTGCTAGGTTTGGAACTCCACGAGCCATAATCGGTGATCGTGGCGCATTTCTACTGCAATGACCGGTTTGAAAGAGTCATGCGAGAGTATGGTGTAACTCACCGTCTCTCTCTGCGTACCACCCCCAACTAGTGGGCAAGTGGAAGTTTCTAACAGGGATCAAAAGAATTCGGAAGGGGCGGTTGGCGAAAACCGTGCCTCTTGGTCGGATAAGCTAGATGACGCCTCTGGGCCTTCGATACGACTTACAAAACACCCATCGGGTGCACTCCATACAAGCTGGTATATGGGAAGGCATGTCATCTGCCTGTTGAGTTAGAGCACAAGGCATACTGGGCCTTGAAACATGCCAACCGATATTGGACAGTTGGTGATCACAAAAAAGTTCAAATGAATGAATTAAATGAACTCCGTGATCAAGCATACGAGAACTCTTTGATCTATAAAGAAAAGACAAAGAAGATTCATGACTCCAAAATCAAGAACCGCGTTTTCAACGTGGGTGATCGAGTCCTTCTTTTCAACTCAGATTGAAGATTTTCTCGAGCTTAAATCCCGCTTGGTGCGGACCATTTACTATCACTAAGGTTTATCCTTATGGTACCATTGAGTTATCTCAACCCGATGGTCCGAACTTTAAAGTGAATGGTCATCGGTTGAAGCATTACTTTGGAGAGGACATTCCTCCTGTGATTGTCCCGGATCTACAAACTTTCCCCATGAACCAATGAATTCGGGGATCGAGTCAAGCTAGCGACTCGGTAATCAAAGATAGCATGCCATATGGATTTTCACCCATATTTCTGTCTTCTTTCTCTGTTCTACCACCCTAGTGTGGGGGTTGCCCACATGTTATTATATATATATAAGTGTTTCTAAAAAAAAAATTCAAATAATGGCGTAGTATTTCCCTTTTACGTTCTTTGTCTCGGCATAACCGCCGGTACTTTGAATATTGAGGGCAATATTCATATCTTAGTGTGGGGGGGAATTCTCACGAATTTTATCATGTAATTATACCGCTTAATTCCCCCGTTTTTGGCCAAATTTTTTTTTTGAGTAAGTGTTTTACACTTACTCATTTGGTTATCAGTCCGCCTTGTCTAATAAACTAAAGGATTGGCTAATCCGAGAACAAGCGTCTCTTGGTAAAGATATCTCAAATCCGTTTATGGCTTGCAATTTGCCCAAAATTGTATGGTATTCACTCACCATATCCTAAAAAGTGAAGAGTTGGCTAGCCCTAAGGTTATGGCTTGTGGTAAAGCGATGGAAAAACCATAATTGGTAATCGACTCACCAAAGATAATATTGATAATTTATCTAAGAGTTGGCTAGTCGAGAAGGTGCGGCTTACGGTAAAGACAAATCAAATACGTTGGAAGCTGGTGGTTTGCTCAAAATCACTTGGTTATCGGTGTACCAAGGTTCTTACTTGAACTGAAACATTTGGCTACTCCAGAAGTGATGGCTTTTGGTAAAGAGATGAAATCCATTAAATTTTTCTTAAAACATTGCTAGGGACTAGCAATATTTTAGTGTGGGGGATTGATGAGTGTCTAAATACTCATCATTTTTGTACCATTTAAGCTGCAAAAACATCTGAAAACACTCAGAAATGCATCAAAATGATAAAAATATCACAAATAAGTGTTTTATGTGTTTTAAATGCAAAAATATCAAAATCTGGTGAAAAACGCATATCAAGCTTGCATAATTGGCGGTTTTAGTCCCCAGTTTCAAAAGTTGTTAAAATCAGTCCACTGTAAATCCAAATAAAGATAAATATCATTTTGAGTCCCTAGGGATTCCTAAGTTGTCAAAATTGGTCCTTGAGATTCAAATTTACAAAATTACAACTTTAGTCCCTGAACTTTGAAATTTGGCAAAAATAGTCCTTGGAAAATCAAAAATGTCGAAACTAGTCCTTGTACTATTAGAGTTTGTCAATTTCAGTCCTTATGGTAACTTTGGAGTATTGGCAGTTTGGCCCTTCAAGATTTCAGATTTGCAATATTAGTCCTTGTCAAATTAGCTAAACCTAAAGCCTTGTCAAAACTAATATTGGACCCCTGCCATTATCTCCTTTTGACCCCTGTCTTTAGCCATTTTGGACTGCCCAAGTCAAATATGAAAAAGGCCCCAACATTCACCTTTCTTCCCCTCCTGCTTCCCTTCCCACTTGTTTGCCTGCAACCCATCACCTCAGCCTCCCTTATCTCCTTTCCACCATCCCCTCATCATCACAAACCCACTACAATTAATGCCACCCCCCCTATCTACAAATACAGAGCCCTACTAGTCAAATTCCACTTCCCGCCAAAATGGAAAAATGGCTAAAACACTCATTACTCAACCATTGGTCAGGATAAGAGGTGGGATCTGCTCTAAGGACACGTGTGAGCTCAACTGATGCATAAAGAGGCAGGAACAAGAGAGAAGCAAAGTAGTTAACTTTTAAAATTTCATGTATGTCGTTTAATTTCTTTAAGTTTTCCAGCTTATGTTTAAAGTTTCAAGAGTTTTGTAATCATATTTCAGTATATTTAAAACATATTTCCAGTTTCAATTTCGGTATTTTATTCACTATTTAGGTTTATGTATTTTCAAGCTCTAATTCTCAAATATGATCAAATGTTGTTTATGGTTATTAATTTGGACTGATTAAGACACATAAGCTCCTAGAAAGCTATTTCAAAGCTTTTAGTAACTTTAAAAAATCAGTTTAGAAGTAAAGAGAGAAAAATACCAAAAATACTAAAAATTCATGAAATTCAAAAATCACGGGATTGATGATCAAGAAGGCTCTGAGTTTGATTTTTGGATGGAAATGGGTTAGTGGCTTAGTGGTAAGCCTATAGGATCTGTTCTTTGTGTCTTGTTCTCAGTTTTGGTTGGAATCGGTTGTAAGCTCTTTTAAGCTATTTTGGCATTTCTTGTTTAGTTTGATTATTAGCTTAAATCTCTGTTTCTTTATGTTCAGTAGTCATTGTTAAGTTAAAATAAACCATAAAACAGTAGCTTGTTCTATTTAATCATAGTTAGTAAAATCTTACTTTCACAGTTAATATAGCATAACTGGTAATTCTTAGTTTTATGTTGTTAGAATTGTTGTTTCATGCTTGTTCGAGTCTCGGTATATGATAACACAAGCTCTTAAAACAAACTCATGGTCTTAAGCTGTGATTTGCTTTGAAAAGTTCTAAAACAATTAAGTTCGAGGTGGTGTTTGGTTTCTTTGATTTAAGCTGTAAAAAAGGTTGTGCAGTTCTTTGCCTTAGTTTGTTTCATGTCACACTAGGTCCTATTACCTCAGTTCAACAAAGAAAGTCAGTCCTTAGTTGCTAAAAAGTCAAATTTTAGTTTAATCTCAATTTACCTTATAACTGTTAAGACATTAGATTAATAATCTCATCAAACACACTTTATGCGGTTACTTTAGCTTAAAATCACCTTAACATAGCTTAATATAACATATATAATCAGTAAAATCAATCTTAAGTTCATAAAAGTTAACTAGTTAGTGTATTTAAAAAGTCAAAATTTTCAATAGGTCGTTTTTGAATAAAATTTAGAATTTCACTGTGTGTTTATTATTAAAAGTTAGCTTAAATACTTTTGGGAAATTAATATTTAGTTGCTCAACAAAAATATAAAAATACTAGATTACCTTTAATCATCTTATAGAGTGCTTATTTGTTAGCTTATTTTGGACACCTTGTGAGAAAGTGCCACTGTGCACGCAATTTGGTAGCCAAGTTCATAAGCTCTTAGAGAGCTTATTAGTGATCATTAGTCTTTGTAATTTAGCTTTCTAAGTAGCTCACCTAGCTAACTCAAAGTACCAAGTTCTTATTTTCCATTTTTAGCTTATTCTCCTAGCCTACTATAGCTTTTCATTTCTGTCCATTTTTACTAAGCATACCAGTTAGTCTATGTTCATCAGTTTTTCATAAGCTTCTCAAGGGCTTATTAGTGTAAGCTAAACCTTGTAAAATGGCTTTCTAGAAAGTTAAGTTGGTTAGCTTGTTAGTCCAAGTGATTATTTTCATTTTGTAGCTTATTTTAGTACTTAAAATTAAGCTAGAAGTGCCTAGTAAAACCATAGTGTACTGTGTAAACCAGTTCCAGTTAAGTGCTTATTTTGAATGTGCAGTGCTTATTCCTTAGTCAAATTGCTTATTCAGTTTTAAAATTAGCTTTTCATCAGTCTTTTAGCTTATATTCAGCTTATCTTGTGTTCATTCATTAGTTTATTAGCAATTTAGATTACAATTTGTGCTTATCTCCATAAAAGGCCAAGCTGTTGAAAAACCTTGGCTTATTAAGTGCTTATCGATCGTTTTTAGAAAAAGTCATAGTTGTAAAAAATGATTATCTCAGTGTGTTTGGTTAATTTGTAAAATAAAATTTCAAAAAAAAAAAAATAGTTGGCAAAAAGGGGGTAGGCAGGCTCGAACCTGAGACCTCCCCCTTTGTGAAGGTGATAAGTGGTGTACCTGTAACCATTGCGCCCTTGGGTCTTTCTCGTTATTTTCTTACACAACTATTCTCTTATACACGTTTTCCAGTTTAAGCTTAAACGAGCTTATTTGCTTATTTATAGCTTATTTATAAAAGCTTTTTCAACTTTTGCAATTTTCTTAGCTCTGTAATAGTATTAAGTAATTTATAAAAAAGTTTCAGATTTTTCTCGTTATTTTTAGTATTTTTTAACATTTAATTAGTGTAAAATTTTATTTAATTCATAATAAAAAATATAAAAGTCTAAAAAATACAAATCTTTTTTCTAAAATTTTCTTTTGTCATATAGTAAGTAAAAAAATTAGTTTTACATTCGTAGGCCTTTTATTTCATAAATTTTACGTTTTTGCTTGCGCTCCAGCGTAATTTTTAAACGTAACGCTCGTTTTCATTTTAAACTACGTTTCTAGATAATTTGAGTTTACGTTTTAGTTAAAATAGTTTATTTAAGATATTTTATTTCATAAAAACACAAAAACATCATTGTAAAAATAGTGATAGCGTTTATTTAATAGATTTTAACTCTTTTATTTCTTTTAATTTGCATTTAAGTCGCTGTAATTTACAAATCTTTTCTTTAGGTAATTTTCCATCAATATCCTTACTGATCACTATCCTTAGTGATCATTCTACCATCTGATCAAGTGTTAAACACCAGTCATCCTCCGTGGGACATAACGACCCGGGAATCCACTGTATTCTCCTGATCTAAATTGCAATTGGTGTGTGACTTTGTTTTAAGTTCCTTACGGTTGGTCATTCACAAGTGATCATTTCGCGTGAGAAAACTTGGCGGTTTTGCACCAATCAAATTTTGGCGCCGCTGCCGGGCTAGGGCTGTAAGCGTGTTCTAAGCATTTTCAGACCCGTACTTGCACATATACCACGATTTGTAAAAGTTTTACGTAAAGTTAATATAACTCAAAAAGTTCATTAACACTTTTCCTAAAGTGTTAAAAACACCAAACAAAATATAAAACAACAAAACAATCGTAGCGTTTTCTAGCTTGTGTTTCTTTTAAGGTGATTCTTAAAGAAATACGATTTGGTTAAGCGAGACGATACCAAAAATATTGTCCAAAAGTTTTTAAACCCATCAGCACAAATCATACCTACGTCTTTTCAGTGGTACTTAAAATATACATAAAAATCAACCACCGCAAATCAAGGCAGTGCACTACCTAACTGGGGGTGCGACCATAATAAGTTCGAACATCAGGATTTAAAACTTGCCTTTGTGTCCACGTGATTTGGTGTACCTTTTTCAAAGAAGCCATTTCATTTGTGATTACTGGTTAAGTTCACTTGTGTTTTGCCTCATTTGTTTTGAAAAAACTGATTTTTAAACTTAGTGCATGCGCACCGTTCTTCAGCTCTACAAGTCCACTTTCTGAGCTTGGCAAGATTCCTCGTAGGCGTGAAGGACATGCTCCTTCAGTGTGGTGAGGAACGTCTACCACCCCCACCACCTGCCATAATGGCAGAAGACAAGCCGATGAATGAGCTTCTCCAAGCACCCATCGAGGGTTACGGAGATGCCATTGTTGTCGCAGCCATCGTGGCTGACACTTTTGAGCTCAAAAACGGGTTACTTAATCTGGTAACCCAAAGCCAATTCTATGGTTTTGAGCGGGATGATCCTCATGCACACATTCGATGGTTTAACAAGATTGCATCTACCATCAAGTACAAGAATGTCCCACATGAAGCTATCAAGCTTATTCTGTTCCCATTTTCTCTAGAGGGACAAGCCCGGAATTGGCTTGAGAAACAACCCCCTCGTTCCATTGAGACATGGGAAGATCTTGTCACAAAGTTTGTTAACGAATTCTATCCTCCATCCCGAACTACAAGTCTTAAAAATGAGATAATGAAATTCTCTCAGAGATTTGATGAATCATTCGGGGAGGCATGGGATCGTTACAAAGACTTGCTCCGCAAGTGTCCGCATCATGGTTTTACCGAGTTAATGCAAATGGATACTTTCTACAATGGTGCACCAAGGTGATCAAGACTCTCTAAATGCCTCAGCGGGAGGTAATTTCCTGAGCAAGACCACAAAAGAAGCCTTGCAAATAATTGAAAACAAGTCCCAGTTCCGCCCTTTCCGAGCAAAGACATATCAATCTCGGTCTAAAATTGGACCTTCTACTTCATCTCCAGTGGGTACATCTAGCACCGATGCTAAGATTGACAAACTCACGGACATTGTTCAGGCTTTGGTTCTTGCTAACCAAAAGAAAGTCACTTTCACACAAGCACCATCATATGGTGAAGTGAAGAAAGTTGAAGTTTGTGTTACTTGTGGTGGTCCTCATGCATACTACAACTGTACTGCCACGATGGTAGTCCGTTTGAAGCTAATGCTATAGACGGTACTTCAAATCAAGGAGGTAATCAATACCGTCCTCATAATGAACCAAACTACCGTGCTAACACTTATCAGGCACCACCCGGTTTCAATCAGAATCCTAGCAGGAATCGGAACCAACTTAGAATGAACCAAGGTTATCAAAACCAAGGTAATTTCTATTCCGGACCCAACCAAGGTTTCCAACAACAAGGAAATCTTAATCAAAACACTTACAATCGAGGAATCAATTTCAGGGTAATATGAACCCTAATCAAGGGAATTCTGGCTATAACCAGAACATACGGCCTCAAATTGTCCCTCCACCTCCTCCTGTGTCAACATCTGATGAGCTTTTAAGGCAATTCATGAAGACTCAAGAGGAGACAAGCAGGTTGTTGGTCAGGTCGGATCGCTGAATTAAAAAAATCTTTAAATGATCGACCCTCGGGCTCAGGTACTCTACCTAGCAACACGATCGCTAATCCGAGGGGCGATGCAAAGGCGATCACAACCAGAAGTGGTGTTTCGTATGATGGACCTGCTATTCCTACTACCTCTTCTTCTTCTCTCCCGAAGGTAGTGGAAAGTGAACTGAGGCGACAACGGACAAGGAACTTCCTACTAATAGCGGAGGAACCAATACCTTTGTCCATCCTCGGGTTGTCCGAGAAACCAAAATCCAATCGGGGAGTTGTTTTTGAACCTCCTATAGCTCCCATTGAAAAATCCAAATCTTCTATTCCTTACCCATCACGTTTACATGAGCAAAAGCTCGCGAGAAAGCGGTCATCAAATGGAAAAATTCTTTCAAATTTTCCAAGAACTTCATTTTGACATAAGCTTCGCAGATGCTATCATGTTGATGCCCAAGTTTGCATCAACTCTCAAACACATGTTAAGCAACAAGGAAAATTTGTTTGAAATGTCTAAAACTCCTCTGAGCGAGAACTGCTCTGCAGTTATCTTGAAGAAGCTTCGAGAGCTTGGAGATCACTGGAAAGTTCCTCTTACCTTGTGTATTTCGGAATGGTAGAATGCTTTGCCTTAGCCGATCTTGGTGCAAGCATAAACCTGATGCCTCATTCAGTATGGAAGAAACTTTCTCTTAGGATCTTACTCCTACATGCATGACTCTCGAGCTTGCAGGTCGTACAATATCCGTCCTCTTGGAATTGCTTGAGGGGCGTATTTGTGAAAGTAGGAAAGTTCCATTTTCCAGCTGACTTTGTAGTTGTTGATTTCGATCCTGATCCACGGGTTCCTCTCATTGTTGGAAGAGGATTCACGAGAGCGAGGCGTGCTCTCATTGATTTATTTGAGCAAGAAATCACATTACGTGTTGGTAATGAAGCTGTCACCTTTAACCTTGATCAAACTTAGAGGTACTCCGCAAACTATGATTACGAGTCGGTTAACCGAATCGATATCATTGATGTTTATACGAAGAGTACTCTCGAAGAGTACTTGGTTATTCTCATAGTTCTGTGAGTGGGAATCCCACCACATCTTCTCAACCTATCATAGCCAATTCTACTCCTTCTCTCACTCCGTTTGAGGAAAGCGACTTCATCTTGGAAGAGATTGAAGCATACTTGGCTAGTGATTATGTTCCATGGGAAATTGATCACGCTCAATTGACATGAGGGGGACATACTTCTCATTGAGAAAATGCTTAAAGATGATCACTCATCAACCCCTCGCACTAGTGATGCAATTCCAGAAGAGATTAATCACCATGAGATTAATCCGGAGGGAGATATTCTTATTCTTGAGAAGTTGTTAAATCAGGACACTTCTCCTCCACTCCCTCCCGTCAAACTTCATAACAAGGAAGTCAAGTCAGTTGAGAAAACTGAAGAATTTCCTGAGGTTGAACTTAAGGACTTACCACCTCATCTTGAGTATGCATTTCTTGAAAGCAATGATAAATTGCCCGTCATTATTGCTCGAGATTTGAGTAAAGATGAAAAGACTGCTCTCATAAAGGTCTTGAAGTCACACAAGCAAGCAATTGCTTGGAAACTCTCCGACATTAAGGGTATTAACCCTGAATTTTGTACTCACAAAATCTTGATGGAGGATGACTTCAAGCGGCGAGTTCAACATCGAGAAGGGTGAATCCAAACATCCATGATGTTATCAAACAAGAGGTTATCAAACTTCTTGATGCAGGATTGATTTACCCTATCTCGGATAGTCCTTGGGTTAGCCCAATTCACTGTGTTCCAAAAAAGGGTGGCATAACTGTTGTCACGAATGAAGAAAACGAGTTAATTCCAACTCGATTGGTTACGGGATGGCGTGCCTGTATTGACTATCGTAAGTTGAATGACGCCACCCGTAAAGACCATTTTCCTCTACCCTTCATGGACCAGATGCTTGAGAGATTAGCAGGGAACGAATACTATTGTTTCCTTGATGGTTTCTCGGGTTACTTTCAGATCCCCATTGATCCACAGGATCAAGAGAAAACCACATTCACCTGCCCATACGGAACTTTTGCCTACAAACGTATGCCCTTTGGCTTATGTAATGCTCCTGGCACGTTCCAACGCTGTATGATGGCCATATTCCACGACATGATCGGGGAAACAATGGAGGTGTTTATGGATGACTTCTCAGTCATCGGGGATTCATTTCAGACATGTCTCTCCCATTTAGACAAAATGCTTAAAAGGTGTGAAGACACCAATCTATGTCTAAACTGGGAGAAGAGTCACTTTATGGTCAAAGAAGGCATAGTCCTTGGCCATAAGATTTCCAAAAATGGGATGGAGGTAGATAGAGCAAAAGTTGATGTTATTGCTAAACTACCTCATCCTACTACCGTCAAAGGTATTAGGAGTTTTCTTGGTCATGCCGGGTTTTATCGTAGATTCATACAGGATTTTTCCAAAATCGCTCGGCCTATGACCCATCTTCTTGAAAAAGAAGCTCCTTTTATCTTCTCTCCTGAGTGCGTCGAAGCTTTTGAAACACTAAAGAAAAAGCTTACGGAAGCACCCATTCTAGTTGCCCCGACTGGGATTTACCCTTTGAGCTCATGTGCGATGCAAGTGATTTTGCTATCGGTGCAGTCTTGGGGCAACGAAAAACCAAGCATTTCCAGCCTATACATTACGCAAGTAAGACTATGACTGAAGCTCAAACCCATTACACCACTACAGAAAAAGAACTATTAGCTGTGGTGTATGCGTTTGAAAAGTTTCGACCATACCTCATCTTGACCAAATGCGTAGTGTATACGGATCACTCGGCTCTCAAATATCTCTTTGCAAAACAAGATGCAAAGCCAGATTGCTCAGTTGGGTTCTCCTCCTGCAAGAATTTGATATCATTATACGTGATAAAAAGGAGCTGAGAACCTGGCTGCTGATCATCTATCCCGATTAGAGAACCCTCACCAAGATGTTTTCGAGAAAAAGGAAATAAATGAAACATTTCCTCTCGAGACACTCAATGCGGTTTCTTTTCGTGGAGACTCTTCTACCCCATGGTTTGCTGACTTCGCAAATTACCATGCGGGTAACTTCATAGTGAAAGGGATGTCGTCCCAACAGAAGAACAAATTCTTCAAGGATGTTAAACATTACTTCTGGGACGACCCCTACTTGTTCAAAATTTGCGCGGATCAAGTCATCCGGCGATGTGTATATGGTCAGGAAGCTATTGACATTCTCAAGGCTTGCCATGCTGGACCTACTGGGGGACATCATAGCCCCAACTACACCGCCAAGAAGGTGTTTGATTCCGGATTCTATTGGCCCACAATCTACAAGGATGCCCACGAATTTGTCAAAGCCTGTGACGCTTGTCAACGTCATGGGAATATCTCACAAAGGAATGAAATGCCACAAAACGCCATTCAAGTGTGTGAGATCTTTGACATCTGGGGCATTGACTTTATGGGGCCATTCCCTTCTTCTCGCGGTAATAAGTACATACTGCGTGGCGTTGACTACTTGTCAAACTGGGTTGAAGCTAAGGCTTTGCCTACCAACGATGCCCGAGTTGTTGTGAAATTCTTGAAATCTCTATTTGCTAGGTTTGGAACTCCACGAGCCATAATCAGTGATCGTGGTACGCATTTCTGCAATGACCAGTTTGAAAGAGTCATGCAGAAGTATGGTGTAACTCACCGTCTCTCTACTGCGTACCACCCCCAAACTAGTGGGCAAGTGGAAGTTTCTAACCGGGGATCAAAAGAATTCGGAGAGGGACGGTTGGCGAAAAACGTGCCTCTTGGTCGGATAAGCTAGATGACGCACTCTGGGCCTTCCGTACAGCTTACAAAACACCCATCGGGTGCACTCCATACAAGCTGGTATATGGGAAGGCATGTCATCTGCCTGTTGAGTTAGAGCACAAGGCATACTGGGCCTTGAAACATGCCAACTTCGATATTCAGACAGGTGGTGATCACCGGAAAGTTCAAATGAATGAATTAAATGAACTCCGTGATCAAGCATACGAGAACTCTTTGATCTATAAAGAAAAGACAAAGAAGATTCATGACTCCAAAATCAAGAACCGCGTTTTCAACAGTGGTGATCGAGTCCTTCTTTTCAACTCCAGATTGAAGATTTTCTCGAGAAAGCTTAAATCCCGCTGGTCTGGACCATTTACTATCACTAAGGTTTATCCTTATGGTACCATTGAGTTATCTCAACCCGATGGTCCTGACTTTAAAGTGAATGGTCATCGGTTGAAGCATTACTTTGGAGAGGACATTCCTCCTGTGATTGTCCCGGATCTACAAACTTTCCCCATGAACCAATGAATGCGGGGATCGAGTCAAGCTAGCGACTCGGTAATCAAAACAGTAGCATGCCATATGGGTTTTCACCCATATTTCTGACTTCTTTCTATTTTCTACCACCCTAGTGTGGGGGGGTTGCCCCACATGTTGTGTATATATATAAGTGTTTCTAAAAAAAAAAAAAAAAAAAAAAAAAAAAAATTCCAAATAATGGCCGTAGTATTTCCCTTTTACGCTCTTTGTCTCGGCATAACCGCCGGTAATTTGAATATTGAGGGCAATATTCATATCTTAGTGTGGGGGGGAATTCTTACGAATTTTATCATGTAATTATACCGCTTAATTCCCCCGTTTTTGGCCAAATTTTTTTTGGAGTAAGTGTTTTACACTTACTCATTTGGTTATCAGTCCGCCTTGTCTAATAAACTAAAGGATTGGCTAATCCAGGAGCAAACGGCTCTTGGTAAAGATTTCTCAAATCCGTTTATATGGCTTGCAATTTGCCCAAAATTGTATGGTATTCAGCTCACCATATCCTAAAAAGTGAAGAGTTGGCTAGCCCTCAAGTTTATGGCTTGTGGTAAAGGCAGTGGAAAAACCATAATTGGTAATCGACTCACCAAAGATAATACTGATAATTTATCTAAGAGTTGGCTAGTCCGAGAATGCGGCTTCGGTAAAGACAAATCAAATTCGTTGGAAGCTGGTGGTTTGCTCAAAATCACTTGGTTATCGGTGTACCAAGGTTCTTACTTGAACTGAAACATTTGGCTACTCGAGAAGTAATGGCTTTTGGTAAAGAGATGAAATCCATTAATTTTTCTCAAAACATTGCTAGGGACTAGCAATATTTTAGTGTGGGGGATTGATGAGTGTCTAAATACTCATCATTTTTGTACCATTTAAACTGCAAAAACATCTGAAAACACTCAGAAATGCATCAAAATGATAAAAATATCACAAATAAGTGTTTTATGTGTTTTAAATGCAAAAATATCAAAATCTGGTGAAAAACGTATCAAGTTTGCATAATTGGCAGTTTTAGTCCCCCAAGTTTCAAAAGTTGTTAAAATCAGTCCCTGGTAAATCCAAATAAAGAAAAATATCATTTTGAGTCCCTAGGGATTCCTAAGTTGTCAAAATTGGTCCTTGAGATTCAAATTTACAAAATTACAACTTTAGTCCCTGAACTTTGAAATTTGGCAAAAATAGTCCTTGGAAAATCAAAAATGTCAAAACTAGTCCTTGTACTATTAGAGTTTGTCAATTTCAGTCCTTATGGTAACTTTGGAGTATTGGCAGTTTGGCCCTTCAAGATTTCAGATTTGCAATATTAGTCCTTGTCAAATTAGCTAAACCTAAAGCCTTGTCAAAACTAATATTGGACCCCTGCCATTATCTCCTTTTGACCCCTCTCTTTAGCCATTTTGGACTGCCCAAGTCAAATAACAGAAAAAGCGCCTTTGTTCACCTTTCTTCCACCTCCTGAACTTGTTTGCCTGCAACCCATCACCTCAGCCTCCCTTATCTCCTTTCCACCATCCCCTCATCATCACTAACCCACTACAATTAATGCCACCCCCCCTATCTACAAATACAGAGCCCTACTAGTCAAATTCCACTTCCCGCCAAAATGGAAAAATGGCTAAAACACTCATTACTCAACCATTGGTCAGGATAAGAGGTGGGATCTGCTCTAAGGACACGTGTGAGCTCAACTGATGCATAAAAGAGGCAGAGGAACAAGAGAGAAGCAAAGTAGTTAACTTTTAAAAATTTCATGTATGTCGTTTTAATTTCTTTAAGTTTTCCAGCTTATGTTTAAAGTTTCAAGAGTTTTGTAATCATATTTCAGTATATTTAAAACATATTTCCAGTTTCAATTTCAGTTTTTATTCACTATTTCAGTTTATGTATTTTCAAGCTCTAATTCTCAAATATGATCAAATGTTGTTTATGGTTATTAATTTGGACTGATTAAGACACATAAGCTCCTAGAAAGCTATTTCAAGCTTTTAGTAACTTTAAAAAATCAGTTTAGAAGTAAAGAGAGAAAAATACCAAAAATACTAAAAAATTCAGTGAAATTCAAAAATCACAGGATTGATGATCAAGAAGCTGATGCAGTTTGATTTTTGGATGGAAATGGGTTAGTGGCTTAGTGGTAAGCCTATAGGATCTGTTCTTTGTGTCTTGTTCTCAGTTTTCAGTTGGAATCAGTTGTAAGCTCTTTTAAGCTATTTTGGCATTTTACTGTTTAGTTTGATTATTAGCTTAAATCTCTGTTTCTTTATGTTCAGTAGTCATTGTTAAGTTAAAATAAACCATAAAACAGCAAGCTTGTTCTATTTAATCTGTAGTTAGTAAAAATCTTACTTTCACAGTCAATATAGCATAACTGGTAATTCTTAGTTTTATGTTGTTAGAATTGTTGTTTCATGCTTGTTCGGTCTCGGTATATGATAACACAAGCTCTTAAAACAAACTCATGGTCTTAAGCTGTGATTTGCTTTGAAAAGTTCTAAAACAATTAAGTTCAGTGGTGTTTGGTTTTCTTTGATTTAACTGTAAAAAAGGTTGTGCAGTTCTTTGCCTTAGTTTGTTTCATGTCACACTAGGTCCTATTACCTCAGTTCAACAAAGAAAGTCAGTCCTTAGTTGCTAAAAAGTCAAATTTTAGTTTAATCTCAATTTACCTTATAACTGTTAAGACATTAGATTAATAATCTCATCAAACCTGCTTGTAACTGGTTACTTTAGCTTAAAATCACCTTAACATAGCTTAATATAACATATATAATCAGTAAAATCAATCTTAAGTTCATAAAAGTCAACTAGTTAGTGTATTTAAAAAGTCAAAATTTTCAATAGGTCGTTTTTGAATAAAATTTAGAATTTCACTGTGTGTTTATTATTAAAAGTTAGCTTAAATACTTTTGGGAAATTAATATTTAGTTGCTCAACAAAAATATAAAAATACTAGATTACCTTTAATCAGCTTATAGAGTGCTTATTTGTTAGCTTATTTTGGACACCTTGACTGAGAAAGTGCCCTGTGCACAGATTTGGTAGCCAAGTTCATAAGCTCTTAGAGAGCTTATTAGTGATCATTAGTCTTTGTAATTTAGCTTTCTAAGTAGCTCACCTAGCTAACTCAAAGTACCAAGTTCTTATTTTCCATTTTTAGCTTATTCTCCTAGCCTACTATAGCTTTTCATTTATGTCCATTTTTACTAAGCATACCAGTTAGTCTATGTTCATCAGTTTTTCATAAGCTTCTCAAGGGCTTATTAGTGTAAGCTAAACCTTGTAAAATGGCTTTCTAGAAAGTTAAGTTGGTTAGCTTGTTAGTCCAAGTGATTATTTTCATTTTGTAGCTTATTTTAGTACTTAAAATTAAGCTAGAAGTGCCTAGTAAAACCATAGTGTACTGTGTAAACCAGTTCCAGTTAAGTGCTTATTTTGAATGTGCAGTGCTTATTCCTTAGTCAAATTGCTTATTCAGTTTTAAAATTAGCTTTTCATCAGTCTTTTAGCTTATATTCAGCTTATCTTGTGTTCATTCATTAGTTTATTAGCAATTTAGATTACAATTTGTGCTTATCTCCATAAAAAGGCCAACTGTTGAAAAACCTTGGCTTATTAAGTGCTTATCAGTCGTTTTTAGAAAAAGTCATAGTTGTAAAAAATGATTATCTCAGTGTGTTTGGTTAATTTGTAAAATAAAATTTCAAAAAAAAAAATAGTTGGCAAAAAGGGGGTAGGCAGGCTCGAACCTGAGACCTCCCCCTTTGTGAAGGTGATAAGTGGTGTACCTGTAACCATTGCGCCCTTGGGTCTTTCTCGTTATTTTCTTACACAACTATTCTCTTATACACGTTTTCCAGTTTAAGCTTAAACGAGCTTATTTGCTTATTTATAGCTTATTTATAAAAGCTTTTTCAACTTTTGCATTTTTCTTAGCTGTAATAGTATTAAGTAATTTATAAAAAAGTTTTAGATTTTTCTCGTTATTTTTAGTATTTTTTAACATTTAATTAGTGTAAAATTTTATTTAATTCATAATAAAAAATATAAAAGTCTAAAAAATACAAATCTTTTTTCTAAAATTTTCTTTTGTCATATAGTAAGTAAAAAAATTAGTTTTACATTCGTAGGCCTTTTATTTCATAAATTTTACGTTTTTGCTTGCGCTCCAGCGTAATTTTTAAACGTGCGCTCGTTTCATTTTAAACTACGTTTTTAGATAATTTGAGTTTACGTTTTAGTTAAAATAGTTTATTTAAGATATTTTATTTCATAAAAACACAAAAACATCATTGTAAAAATAGTGATAGCGTTTATTTAATAGATTTTAACTCTTTTATTTCTTTTAATTTGCATTTAAGTCGCTGTAATTTACAAATCTTTTCTTTAGGTAATTTTCCATCAATATCCTTACTGATCACTATCCTTAGTGATCATTCTACCATCTGATCAAGTGTTAAACACCAGTCATCCTCCGTGGGACATAACGACCCGGGAATCCACTGTATTCTCCTGATCTAAATTGCAATTGGTGTGTGAGCTGTTTTAAGTTCCTTACGGTTGGTCATTCACAAGTGATCAGCTCGCGTGAGAAAACTTGACGGTTTTGCACCAATCATACACCCTCAATCATAAATAACCGTAACGACACTTCCTCATGTCTTCTCTCCTCGTTATTCATCATAAACTCAAAAATACGATAGACTAACACGAACTGAATTCAGGGACTGAATTCCTTTTTGGGTGGGCGAATGTGACAACTCGCAATTTCAGGTCATTTCTCAAATTACTATTCATCTCGGGAATTTACTATTCACCGGTCACTATTCAAAATTTTACTATTCATCATTTTCGGAGTCGAAGTAATATTCTGAGAACGTATTTCAAAATTTTACTATTCACGAAACGCTATTCATTCCCCGAGAAAATCACTAGGTTTACGAGTATCAAATTCGCGTAACCTTAATGGCTTAGCTGCGAATTCATGAACAATCATCAAGGACATTTCATATAGACTAGGTTTAGTCTACATATCATTAACATCATTATCATCATATTAGTTCATGCATGGTTTTGCATTTTATATTAAACGCATAATTTCTTATTAAATAAACGCTATCGCGTAATTAATTATTTTGAACAATTGATCCGATACTTCCAAAAATTATCCCGATATATTTTTATATTCATATTAAGATTATAAAAATAATATTATGAGTTTACCCAGTGTTTTAAATTAAATTTGTATATAAATTGTTATATTTATATAATTACGACGGTCTTCGTAAAAACTACACGATAATTATTATTTCACTCAAATTTTGTAAGGAATGTATTTTTATAATTTTTATGACTTCAATAGATTTTATTTTGATCCGTTTAAATTTATTTTTAGTTAACGCTACCCTAGATGTTCAAATATATACCTAATTACTAAACTAAACTTACAAATACACATCTATACTACACATTTATATTTAATAAAAGAAAATTTTATCACTAGCTAATACAAACACCCCCTTGTCGACACAAGGGGGATGAGTCACACTCTTTTGAACTAAATATCTTACTTATAATCATTTTATACTTTCATTTAACACATACTTCTCATTTCACAAAGTGTAAAAAAAATCAAACTACTCTCTCTTCTCTTCATCCCTAAGAACCGGCCACTCATAAAGACCAAGAAGGTGATCACCAAAATTTTTCAAGTCAAGTTTTTATCAATCTAGCTACACTCTTAGATAAGGTTTTGAAATAAAAACCTAGGGTGTTAAGATTAACCTTTGTTCACTTCACCTCATCAAGTTACTAGTAAGCATCTCATGTTCATGTTCATCTTTCATATTTATTTTATGTTCATTTCATCATATTTAAGAAAAACATGCAAGTCATATTGATGTTTATACCACTTTTAATGTTTTTAAGAGTTATATATATATATATATATATATATATATATATATATATATATATATATATATATATATATATATATATATTTATCATCCTATAATTACTCCTTGAAATATATCACTTTTGGTGATGTCTAGGAACCCATGACACCCTAAGAAGGTGTATGGTAGGATTAGAATAGCTTCGGAGTTGGTTTGAATTGGTTGGAATAGGTTTGGCGCGAGAAAAACTCATTTCGACTAGTTTACTTAAGGGTTTATCCATATTTTTGAATTCTGGAATTTTCGACAGTAGGTAAAAATTTTTGGACTAGATATTTAGAAAATATACTTTAAAACGAAAACGTGGTCACTTGAACGGGTTAAAACAGAGTTATAACGAAGAAGTTATGATATTTTCAAGTTTGACGACGAAAACTATAAAATTCAGAAAATTCAGCATATTGTTTTAACTTTTTACGAGTCAAAAATGAATCTTAAGCGTTATAAAATGTGTCGACTTATCAAAAATATATTAGTATACTTTAATACGAAGTTAAGGATATAGAATACGTAGAAAACGGATTTGTAACGATTAAATTACACGTGTTAAACAAAGTTGCCGTAACTATATTATATAAGCAAAATTAATATATTTCTATTAGACAAACATTACGGCCACGAAGGACCATGTTGAGGGTCGTTTTTAACATTGATGTATTAATTTTTATAACTTGATGCCTTCTAGTAAAAGTAAGTTCGCCTAGCATATTTTCTAAAATGTCCAACCGTTCGGCAAGCGGAGTTGTAACGAATAAAATACTGTCACTTAAACTTTGCCGAAAACCACCCTTAAACAATATTTTGGATACAAGTACCATACTTCAGCTATATTTTTCTCCATGATCGAGACCTCTAGGATGAAAACTTAAATGCTAAAACTATGAGATAATGATACAAGCTTTCCAAAACTGTTGAGTTCGTTTCCTAACACTCGACGTGCACCATTTTACGACTAGCTTTTCAAGGCCGTTTAGTCACTTTTATGAAATTTTCAATGACATTATTTTACGACGAAAAGTTATAATTACATAATAAATCACTAAATGATCATCGTAGGATATCATTTCAACGTATATACTTATAAAGTAATTTATGAATTGTCAAGACGTTAAAAGATTATTTTTCGACGATAAACGTTATTTTCAAAAATTCACAAGTGGTATAGATATCTTACGAATTGCATGCATAACATTACATCATAACTTATTACATATCATATCATTCATACTAGGTCACGGTTAGAGGTTGCGCCTCATTTCAGTGTATCCACTTTTGTCATCATAATCATTGCAACAGGTGAGTTTTCATAGCCCCGATTTTATTCAAGTTTATACATTATTTCAAACCTACGGGGGAGAATACATTGCATATCAATTTTTATTACGATACCAAGTATATCAAATTCATTACATTGCTTAAGTTACCTCATTGCCAGTAAAATGTCCTCATTTCATAAACATGAACCGTTAATTCCGAAAGAAGCCAGGGTGAGTGGATAGATCTATTGAGGGTGACTCCTCCATCCGGGTTGGTGGTCCCAACTGGTCAAACGGATGCATTTCATTTCATTCTCATTATTTGAGTTGTTTGGCAAAACACTATGTTGGGGCGAACATCAGTCAAGCTTCGGTGTCATGTGCTTAAGCAATTGTACCATTTTGTGACATATTTGTCATACATAATTTATACTTATGATAGTCGTATTAAACATTTACATAAACTCTATGAACTCACTCAACCTTTG
Source organism: Chrysanthemum makinoi (assembly GCA_910596185.1). Lineage (NCBI taxonomy): Eukaryota > Viridiplantae > Streptophyta > Magnoliopsida > Asterales > Asteraceae > Chrysanthemum > Chrysanthemum makinoi. The sequence continues at coordinate 302,328,793 of OU343222.1, forward strand.
TGTTGACACTTTTAGCAATGTATTTTCAGGTATCTAGGGCATATGCATCATGGCATACCTAAGGACTTATCATAGAGTCGCGGTGACGACGCGTCTCACATGGATTTTTATGCACTTTAAAACATCGTTTGGCTTGTATCAAATTTATTTCCGTACATATTGACTATCATTTGGGACCTATACTTTGTAAACTCTGATTGTTTTATTAAATCAAACGATGTATTTTACAAACGACACTTTAAGTCGTTCAATATAACTGTGATTGTGATGTTATGACAGTCATCCCCCAGGAATTCCATTCCGCTGCAAAACAGGTAATTTGGGGGTGTGACAGATTGGCATCAGAGCTTCGGTTATAGAGAACTAAGTTGCATCATTGACCCTAGACTATAACTACATCATCATAGCATCTCATCATTTCATCATAAGTGCATATTCACTTTACATGCGGTTTATACGTACATTTTTCGAGTTGTTTACTTTCATTTCAAGTCGATTGTCACATGGATACCTTTAAATACCCATCCCATTATCCTTTCTTCATACTCCAACGTGGAGAATTCCTTGTCATTCCCTATCACAATTTTAATATCAGTTGACTCATCACCGATAACGTCGAATGCCGAGATAAAACCTTTAAGTACGGCAAATTCACTCTCACTCCTTTGTTTCACCACTAACATGTCGAGTTACACGTTGTTCACACATTAAGTCACTAAACCATCATACATTTAAAGCACTTACGATATCTCATAACTCATCTCCTAGGAATCCGTCAATCATTTTCAAACATAATTCCAAACTTATCACCTTCTATCACATCTCTTTAGAGCGTTTATTTCTAACATAGGACTTTGCTACGTCTCATTTTTCCTCATATTTTGAAGAGTTATGGCGCCAAAGAAAGCTTCACCAGAAATGACACCAGCTGCTATTCAAAAGTATGTAGAAGATAGTATAGCCGAGGCACTAATGAAAGAATGAGCAACGGTAGCTGCTGCTGCCGAGGCCGCGGCTGCTGCTGAAACTGCTAGACTTGCTTACATCAAAAGGTTTCAAGAGTTGGCTGTTCTTTGTCCAGCTATGGTTTCGGACAATGAGAAACTATTGGAAAATTTCATTGGAGGACTTCCACAAAGTATCCAAGAAGATGTAACTTCTTTCGATCCACAAACAATTGAAGAATCTACTCGGATAACTCAAATACTCATGGCTCAAGTTGTGAAGAGGGAAAACATTATCGACAATAACAACAACAACAATCACGACAACCAAATTAACAACAACAAAAGGAAATGGGAAAATGACCAGGGAGGTTATAATAACAACGACCAAAACCGTAACACTAACCATCATCAACAACAGAATAGAAGGCAAGAAGCTGCAAGGGTTTATGTTGCTGCACCAATACAAGGCAAAGGTTATCTTGGAACACACCCATTATGTAATAGTTGTAAGTTTCATCACTCGGGTCCTTGCCCTGCCAAGTGCCACAAATGCCAAAAATTGGGACACCTAGCCAGGGATTGTAGAGGTAAATCCGTAGTCACATGCTTCGGATGTGGGGAGTAAGGAGACTATCGGAACCAATGTCCCCGAAACCAAGGTCAACAAGTTGAAGGTGCTCTTAGGAAAACATACATGTTAGAAGGAGGAGAAGCTCAACAAGATTTCAACAACGCGGAAGACTGAAGAAGTTCGGAAACTAACAGTCTTATTTTCCTTATGTACTATGTCGTACTAAGTTTATGTCTTCCATCGTATACGAATCTTTTTAACTTAAGATGTATTACTGTTTGATAAACCACTCTTTGTAAAATATTCTCATCTATCGTACTTTATTTTCTTTCGATTCGATATCACTTACAAGAATTTTAATTCCTTTTACTTTAACTACCATTTTAACGACACGGTTTAAATCTTTGTAAACATTGAGAGTTATAACAACTAAACCGAACGTCACATTATCGTTCCTTAATTATACATAGCCTAGCTAACTATGTCTAATTCTGGAGGGATCATGTTATGTTGGGAGCAGTTATTTATAAATCTTAGTGCAAGCAAAATTTTCACATATTCAAAGTCAAAGTGTTACTCATGGGAGATTCATCTAATATTTTATTTACTATGATGTTTTATACACCCTCAATCATAAATAACCGTAACGACACTTCCTCATGTCTTCTCTCCTCGTTATTCATCATAAACTCAAAAATACGATAGACTAACACGAACTGAATTCAGGGACTGAATTCCTTTTTGGGTGGGCGAATGTGACAACTCGCAATTTCAGGTCATTTCTCAAATTACTATTCATCTCGGGAATTTACTATTCACTGGTCACTATTCAAAATTTTACTATTCATCATTTTCGGAGTCGAAGTAATATTCTGAGAACGTATTTCAAAATTTTACTATTCACGAAACGCTATTCATTCCCCGAGAAAATCACTAGGTTTACGAGTATCAAATTCGCGTAACCTTAATGGCTTAGCTGCGAATTCATGAACAATCATCAAGGACATTTCATATAGACTAGGTTTAGTCTACATATCATTAACATCATTATCATCATATTAGTTCATGCATGGTTTTGCATTTTATATTAAACGCATAATTTCTTATTAAATAAACGCTATCGCGTAATTAATTATTTTGAACAATTGATCCGATACTTCCAAAAATTATCCCGATATATTTTTATATTCATATTAAGATTATAAAAATAATATTATGAGTTTACCCAATGTTTTAAATTAAATTTGTATATAAATTGTTATATTTATATAATTACGACGGTCTTCGTAAAAACTACACGATAATTATTATTTCACTCAAATTTTGTAAGGAATGTATTTTTATAATTTTTATGACTTCAATAGATTTTATTTTGATCCGTTTAAATTTATTTTTAGTTTACGCTACCCTAGATGTTCAAATATATACCTAATTACTAAACTAAACTTACAAATACACATCTATACTACACATTTATATTTAATAAAAGAAAATTTTATCACTAGCTAATACAAACACCCCCTTGTCGACACAAGGGGGATGAGTCACACTCTTTTGAACTAAATATCTTACTTATAATCATTTTATACTTTCATTTAACACATACTTCTCATTTCACAAAGTGTAAAAAAAATCAAACTACTCTCTCTTCTCTTCATCCCTAAGAACCGGCCACTCATAAAGACCAAGAAGGTGATCACCAAAATTTTTCAAGTCAAGTTTTTATCAATCTAGCTACACTCTTAGATAAGGTTTTGAAATAAAAACCTAGGGTGTTAAGATTAACCTTTGTTCACTTCACCTCATCAAGTTACTAGTAAGCATCTCATGTTCATGTTCATCTTTCATATTTATTTTATGTTCATTTCATCATATTTAAGAAAAACATGCAAGTCATATTGATGTTTATACCACTTTTTATTGTTTTTAAGTGTTATATATATATATATATATATATATATATATATATATATATATATATATATATATATATATATATATATATATATATATATTATCCTATAATTACTCCTTGAAATATATCACTTTTGGTGATGTCTAGGAACCCATGACACCCTAAGAAGGTGTATGGTAGGATTAGAATAGCCCCGGAGTTGGTTTGAATTGGTTGGAATAGGTTTGCGTAGAAAAAACTCATTTCGACTAGTTTACTTAAGGGTTTATCCATATTTTTGAATTCGGAATTTTCGACATAGGTAAAAATTTTTGGACTAGATATTTAGAAAATATACTTTAAAACGAAAACGTGGTCACTTGAACGGGTTAAAACAGAGTTATAACGAAGAAGTTATGATATTTTCAAGTTTGACGACGAAAACTATAAAATTCAGAAAATTCAGCATATTGTTTTAACTTTTTACGAGTCAAAAATGAATCTTAAGCGTTATAAAATGTGTCGACTTATCAAAAATATATTAGTATACTTTAATACGAAGTTAAGGATATAGAATACGTAGAAAACGGATTTGTAACGATTAAATTACACGTGTTAAACAAAGTTGCCGTAACTATATTATATAAGCAAAATTAATATATTTCTATTAGACAAACATTACGGCCACGAAGGACCATGTTGAGGGTCGTTTTTAACATTGATGTATTAATTTTTATAACTTGATGCCTTCTAGTAAAAGTAAGTTCGCCTAGCATATTTTCTAAAATGTCCAACCGTTCGGCAAGCGGAGTTGTAACGAATAAAATACTGTCACTTAAACTTTGCCGAAAACCACCCTTAAACAATATTTTGGATACAAGTACCATACTTCAGCTATATTTTTCTCCATGATCGAGACCTCTAGGATGAAAACTTAAATGCTAAAACTATGAGATAATGATACAAGCTTTCCAAAACTGTTGAGTTCGTTTCCTAACACTCGACGTGCACCATTTCACGACTAGCTTTTCAAGGCCGTTTAGTCACTTTTATGAAATTTTCAATGACATTATTTTACGACGAAAAGTTATAATTACATAATAAATCACTAAATGATCATCGTAGGATATCATTTCAACGTATATACTTATAAAGTAATTTATGAATTGTCAAGACGTTAAAAGATTATTTTTCGACGATAAACGTTATTTTCAAAAATTCACAAGTGGTATAGATATCTTACGAATTGCATGCATAACATTACATCATAACTTATTACATATCATATCATTCATACTAGGTCACGGTTAGAGGTTGCGCCTCATTTCAGTGTATCCACTTTTGTCATCATAATCATTGCAACAGGTGAGTTTTCATAGCCCCGATTTTATTCAAGTTTATACATTATTTCAAACCTACGGGGGAGAATACATTGCATATCAATTTTTATTACGATACCAAGTATATCAAATTCATTACATTGCTTAAGTTACCTCATTGCCAGTAAAATGTCCCCATTTCATAAACATGAACCGTTAATTCCGAAAGAAGCCAGTGTGAGTGGATAGATCTATTGAGGGTGACTCCTCCATCCGGGTTGGTGGTCCCAACTGGTCAAACGGATGCATTTCATTTCATTCTCATTATTTGAGTTGTTTGGCAAAACACTATGTTGGGGCGAACATCAGTCAAGCTTCGGTGTCATGTGCTTAAGCAATTGTACCATTTTGTGACATATTTGTCATACATAATTTATACTTATGATAGTCGTATTAAACATTTACATAAACTCTATGAACTCACTCAACCTTTGTGTTGACACTTTTAGCAATGTATTTTCAGGTATCTAGGGCATATGCATCATGGCATACCTAAGGACTTATCATAGAGTCGCGGTGACGACGCGTCTCACATGGATTTTTATGCACTTTAAAACATCGTTTGGCTTGTATCAAATTTATTTTCGTACATATTGACTATCATTTGGGACCTATACTTTGTAAACTCTGATTGTTTTATTAAATCAAACGATGTATTTTACAAACGACACTTTAGGTCGTTCAATATAACTGTGATTGTGATGTTATGACAGTCATCCCCCAGGAATTCCATTCCGCTGCAAAACAGGTAATTTGGGGGTGTCTCTAATTCAGCCCATACCGGATTACCAGCCTCACAACTCAAAGTTAACTCATTAATGTCCTCTAGTGTACTAAGCGAGACAGCAAATAGAGCAACAATATAGTCATGCTTCATCTTGATTAAAGATGTCATATTAGTTACCTCGTTAGGATTATCAAGACCACATGTAGATACATCAATACGAGCATTTGCAGCATGTGGAACCGGCTCCACATACCCTTCACGAACATTATCATCAACCTGAACAGGAGGAGATGACGAGTCAAGTGTAGACTGCGTCTCCACACCTGTAACACCCTTAAGTCGAGACTTCTTATTGTTCCTCACAGTCACATTTTTCAACAAATCAGCATTCTTCTCTCCCAAATCCGACATCATTAAATCCAATAACCACGAATCAACATAAACAAAAGAACGAAACAACTTGTCTTCAACAGTAACGAGAAAACCCTAATTGAAAACTAGGGTTTATAATCCTTCAAAGCGCATTAAAACCACCGACCCACTATTGATTAATATAGGGCAAATCGCATAAAAAAGTACTCATCTTATGTCCAATTTCAATTAAAGGTATTATTCTTTTTTTGTCTCAATTTAAGGTACCCGACTTTTTTTTGGGCCGATTTAGGTTTTTTTCTAACTTCCGTTAACTATTTCGTTAGTAAATTACATGTTTGATCCTTGAGTTTGTATAGGCATTACATGTTTGGTCCTTCAGTCCGATTTTGCACATTTTCAAAAAAAAGAAATTCGAAATTCGAAATAAAATTTTTTTCAAAAAAAATTTTTCGAAATATTTTTTTTCCAAATTTTTTCAACAAAACTTTTTCGAAATATTATTTTTCCAAATTTTTTTCAAAAAAACTTTTTCGAAATATTTTTTTTTCCAAATGTTTTTCAAAAATTTTTTTTCGAAATTTTTTTTCTCGAAATATTTTTTTTCCAAATTTTTTTCCGTGAAAAAATGGACGAAAATATTTTGAATTTTTTGTTTTCAAATATTTCGAAAAAGTTTTTTTGAAAAAAATTTGGAAAAAAAATATTTCGAAAAATTGTTTTTGAAAAAAATTTGGAAAAAGAATATTTCGAAAATTATTTTTTGAAATTTTTTTTTTTTGAAAAATATTTTTTGAAAATGTGCAAAAACGGACTGAAGGACCAAACATGTAATGCCTATACAAACTCAAGGACCAAACATGTAATTTACTAACGAAATAGTTAACGGAAGTTAGAAAAAAACCTAAATCGGCCCAAAAAAAAAGTCGGGTACCTTAAATTGAGAAAAAAAAGAATAGTACCTTTAGTTGAAATTGGACATAACATGAGTACCTTTTTATGCGATTTGCCCATTAATATAAAGATAGAAAACGGTTGGCAACAATGAATAATAAACTACGTTGATGATTATTGAAGAAAACGAAACGATCGGTGTGAGAACCCTCACCAAATCAGGGTAGTCAACGATGACCATTGACTCGATCTTCGATTTCTAATTAGAAATTTTTAAGAGAAAAATAAATAAATAAATAAATAAAACCCTAAATATTTGAATCATCGTCTTTGGTACCCATTTGAATTTGAACTTAAGTATTATGAATATGGTTAATAATTTAAAACCTTATGTTATACAATAAATAATTAATATGTAAATATAACCTAAGTTTATCTAATCAACTAGATTTGTAACTTGCCTAATTTGGTTTTAAGCCTATACACGTTATATATATATATATTTTTTTTTTTTGAGATCACATACACCTATTTTGTATATAAAGAAAATTTTGACTAAAACTTCCTAATTTTTCTCCTATGATTTGGCTAATCACCAAGATTGTGAACCTAATTTGTCTCTAATTATCCTCCCAATCATCCCCAAATCACACGACTTCCTATAGATACCATTCCCCTACTCGTTTTCTTATTAAAACGTATTCATCTCTCCCTCACCACTTTGATAAAACCTAGAAACTAATAAACACAAACAAAAGGGATGCAAAACCGATCCTTTGGTTCTCTCATAATCAGAAGCACGACAGGAGTGCAGAAGAGTGTGGTCGAGTGTGTGTGTTGATACATGTCTTGGTTTGATCGTGTACTCTTCTTGATCCTGTATCATTCGTTTATTCGACTGAAGTAACCCCTCCCTATTTTCGTCTTGGAAAGGTGCTGATGGCGTTTCATTAGACATTATTACATTATTGGGTTTGGTTTCATTAATGGTTGGAGGTTGTGATCGTGATCATGCTCGGGTCATCGTACAAGTTTGTGGTTTGTGATTGGCACAATTTTGGTTCCACATGTTTGCGAAGGTGCGAGTACTAAGGTTCGGTCGCATTTCACTGAACTCTCGAGTTAGTGTTCGTACTCATGTTCATGCGCGTGTTCGATTTTGGTCCGTTCATGCTTTCTGTAGTGTTCGAGTTTTGGTTGGTGTTCATGCCCGCGTTCGATTTCGATCCGTTCGTACTTTTCTTTGAAGGTACCACTTGAGCCATAAGTTACTTGAATATAAGCCATAATTTACTTGAATACAAATCATATATTAGTTATGAGTAAATCTATATTGACATCATATACTGATAAAAGCAAAACTACAAATAACCTTTAGTGATGAACTGATAAGATGCAAATTTTAAACATGTTGATTGTTTGTGAAATTGAAGACTTTAAAAGACACTAATATATTAATGATATCAGGTTCATTAGTTCTAACAACTGAAATATAATTTTTAAAATTTTCATGCATATTGCGAATGAAGAGGAAACAACTCAAACCCTGCATGGATTTTTTTTACACATGCAAGTGGCCTAGTATAAAATGTATAGCATAAGATATTTTACGTAACTTGGCAATTGTTAATAAAGTGGCTAGAATCTTATTGGAGCAAAATTATATATCATTTATTTTATCTATAACATTAATTAATAGAAGAATGTTAGGATTATGAATTTATGATACACATTTATATAAATTTCGTGTTTTACTTGAACTACATCGGATATACTTACATGCTAAGTTGCCAACATATTTCACTTATGTCCTTGTTAACAAGTTGCATGATGATAATGAGAAAGAAGAATGGAACACACTTGCTACAAAGAAATTAACACATTTAAATAGTCACCAATGCTACTGTATTAGTCATCATCACTCATTATACAATTGTATAAAATACAACATATTAAAAAAAATTGGGCAATAGATAGCTAGACAAAATATTGACCGGTTACGAAATTATATGTAGATCGGTTGAAGGAGCAGCAGGTTGATCACTACTATCGAGTGTGTGTTGATTTCTAAGATTATTGCTTGGACTTGTCATTGTGTCTCATGTGCTTCAAGGTGAGTACTCGTGGCTCCATTTTTTTAATATTTTGTTGGGAGAAAATAATACTCAACTACTATTTCATTTACATTATTTCTTTCGTTGTGCTATGTTCATAATTATTTCTTTTAGACATGTATGTGTACATAATTGTGCGTTAGTTATGCAATATTGTTGGTATTATGTGTGTTCATATTGTGTGAATCATGACCATGAATTTACAGTATATCTTTGGGTAAAGGCATCCAATACATCTTTGGGTAGAGGCTCTCAGTATGACTTTGGATTTCTATCAGGACCACGTGGTGGTCGGACTTCATGATGGGGATTACATTTCACTTTCTGCTTACTCATCACAATTATTTATACACATGTCTTACTTATAGTTCCATGCACAACAAAACTGGTTTATGCTTATTTTACACCTACGAGCTCACCAACATTATGTTGACGTTTTCGAGTATTATTTTCAGGTGATCGATAAAAATATTTTGAAGGCATGCATATTGAAGTCATTAATTGTTCTCGTATCAAAGACCGAGTGACTTGGCCAAGACCTTTTTCTAAAGACTTAAACTTTTATAAGATTAAGACTTATATTTTCATTATTCAATATTGTATAAAAATCTTTATGTAACATTGTAAACTCATTTCTTAAATCATATATGGTGTTGTTCTATTATCTTATGTGATGTTACAATTCGTTGCACCTCGTGTTTCCGCTCTTAGCGGGGTGTGACAATCGGTTTTTTAATGCCAAGCGAAATAAAACACCAAATACCCTACCAATCACGAATGAATAAATTCAACACCCCACCGACCCACTAATGAATTCTTAATTAATAGGAAAATGTTATTGGAGCAGGATTGAGGAAATGAATTGAAATTACGATTGAATGGATGGTAGCGTTTTTGCTCGCCAATGTATAGAGAGCGTACTCAAGTTATAAAACTTTAAATAACCATACCTCCGAACATTTTTCTTTAGTTGCTTATGTTACCTAAACTTCTAGTACACAAAAACCACCCAAGAGTCGGTTCCTAGACTTTGCTTAGTCACCCCCTCCAAACGAGAACTTACCCACTTGTAATCCTACTTACAAACTCTCAAGTACCTCTAGGACCTAGACTACTTCCCCCTCATCCTTTATCCTCTTCCAAAATTCCTTTTGTCTCACCCAACTTGCCCTTTGTACGATATATATACTCCCATGCAAACATTCAAGTCACGTACAACTCAAAACCCACACACAAAACCTTCTTGTTCATGTGAAACTATCGAGAAGAATCAAGCAAAGATCAAGTGATCTTTTGAAAGTACGAGCCACCAAATAGACTCCCTCAATACTTGGGTATATGAACTAACGAGTCAAGAAGCTTTCTCATCCTCACCAAGTCTCCAAGTCAAGTTTCATCCCACCTTTTTAAGGTGTTGTAAGTCATGTTCAACACTTGACCATTTTCTAACTCTTTGATACATATTGCAACATGTTGAAACACGCTAAACTTGCTCTATTTTATTCTTATGCCACGTTAAGTTTAAAGGATATAAATAAGCTCACTTAAATCTCTACATAACCAAGAATGGGTCTAAACACATGTTACACACTCACGTTAACATTTAGTCCCCTAATATCACACGTATGAAAAGAATTTTGAACTATTTCGCATGAATACCAAGCAAGTAATGCGGCGGGCGTTTCCATCTCGTTATTTATAGAAGTAAAAACTAGTAGCGTAATATACAAACAAGGTAAGAGTCATACATAAAAATGATATTGGGGTTTCATCAATTTCTTTGACATTTTTAGTAAAAGGGTCTTGGTTAATTTTGTATACATTTTATACTCCTATAATATGATAAACAATGTGATTATAAACAAAGTCACATATATGTACATGAATACTGTAAGAAAACAATGTTAAATTGCACAAAAATTAAAAGGGCTGACTAATTGTACGAAAATTTAGCTTACTTGTCACATTTTATATTTCTTCATTTATTTTTTTTCTAGATCGATGTTACATACTTTTAAATGTCATCTTTTTTATGTATTGTGTGATCATTTTTTATATTATTTGTCCTATTTACCCATCTCTGGGTCAAATAAGAGTGTGTAAATTGAAGGGTAAAATGATCAAATAGTACACAGAACTAGTCACACGATACACCAAAAAGATCGAATTCAAAAGTATGCTACATACATAACAAAAAAATATATGGCTACACAAACTATATAAAGTGGCAAGTAAGCTACATTTTCATGTAATTAGTCAAGAGAAGTCAATCATATCAAGTTTGGTATCCTACAAATATACTACTTATTTGATCTCTTTTGTTTAAGCTTTTACTTTAAGTTTAATTAGTATCTTCAAACATTTGAAGCTTCTTGGTATCTTTATATATTGGAAGTTCTTGCCAAGGGATGATCAATCATATCAGGCTTAGAGTTATTGATTTTTATATTTTGCATTTATCTCCATTACATAATCATGTTTTCGATCACCATTATACAACACCACATATCACCACCATACAACACTTTGTATCATCAATTATATTCCAAATTAGTATTAAGATGATTTATGTGTGGTATATTTGAAAACTTATACCTTTTCTTTATCAAAACCAGACCAAAAACTAACCACTAAAGCCATAAAAATATGTGTTTTGTGTTTATGTATGCGCAGGCACGGATATCGTCAAAATAGACAAGAAAAGACAAAACGACAGAAAAACGAGCATGAGATATGGAAAAGTGCAAAAAGCCGAGGCCGGGGAAGAATTTGCAAGTTTGGATCATCAATTATCAAAATGGCAACTTTAGTCCTTGAAGATTCATCAATTGGCAAATTTGGTCCTTGAAGTTTTTAAAGTTGGCAAATTTGGTCCTTGGAGTTTATGAAGATGCCAAAAGTCACCCTTGGAAACATTTCTCAAATACTACAACATTGGTCCCTACAATTTACCATTTTTCACTTACTACCCTAAACCTTAACCAAAAATCAAATCTATCCTAACATTTCACCTAAACCATATCCAATATACCCAAGCCCAAAATCCTACAAGCCCAAGTCAACTCAAGTTTAAAACTGGTCAACACCAGCAGAAACCATTTCACCCGTCTCCTATGAACCCCCACCAAATAACAATGTACCCCCTCCTTTACCCTTTGAACCGGTCAACCCCATTTAATATTCACGTCGGCCTAGGAAACTTGGTCTACGACGTCGAGGAACCTTAGTCGCTTCGGATCAGGCCTCGTCGTTCTACATCGGCCTAGGAATCGTCCCCACGCTTTACGCGGCCTAGGAAACTTGGTCACGACGCGAGGAACTTAGTCGCTTCGGATCAGGCCTCGTCGTTCTACGTCGGCCTAGGAATCGTCGGGCCACGTTTACGGTCAAACAAGTCAAACCCCGCCCTATTTTACTTCTATTGTTTATATTCCCAACAAGTACTACCCTGTATCCCAAAAATTACCCAACGCCCAACCTCGTACTAGCATCTTAAAGGGACCTTCTAGAATCTGACATGGCAGCAAGTGAATGACAGAGTGGACAAATTGAGGCTTCTGATTGGTGATGCAGGTTTTACTGACCAGGTTTTAATATTTATAATTACTCGTTATACCTATGGTCTACCCTAATGCACTAACGAGCAGTGTACCCGGTCGTGTGTAGTGTAGTAATCGGTAAACCGAGGTCGTCCCAAGAGCTATGTGTGTTGGATAAATACTAAGTCTAATTGTCACATATTATAATAATGGTTTCGATAGGGAATTAATTAATTAAACTACTAAGGCATAATAAAGTAAATAAAAGCAAATAACTGGTAAAGGGAAATCAATATAGGAGAGTGGTGCTAACCTAGTTAATCCTCCTAGCTAGTTATGCCTACGTCTACTTACTTCCAATTACTTCAGGTGGGGTCAAAGTCGAGAGGAAATCATTTGGTCAATTCGCCCTAACCTATCAGCAAAGATGCCACCACAGGAGAAATCAGGCGCACCGTCATAGGTCATGTTGTTTCTGGTCCCCTAAGCCAAGTCATTAAGTACCGCTACGTGCTAGATTTATAATAGTGAATGCCCGGCCGTTAGGAACTTAGACACGCACCCCCTAATTCTTAAGTTCATCCAAACGATAGGTGATCAGTTGGTCAAATCGCACAAGTAGAAAGGGTCGTCAGTTGGTCATATCTTACCCTTCCCGTCTCAGTCCGCTCACCTAGGGTCAGTTGGTCATATCTTCTAGGCAATTGGCCTCTATCGCCATTCAAAACTACCGAACCAGGGGTGGTTACCAATAAACTATGCATGCATACACTTAGAAATAATTGTACGGAAGTAAGGTAAACACAAACAAAACAATTAAGGAATCACAACTAGGCTAGCATCAAGAGGTGCTTAGCCGCTCATATTAATCATGCAAATCAATTCAATATTCAAAGGTACGAAATACATGAATTGAAAGTATAAGAAATATAAAACGCTAATGTTTATCGTAGGGGAGTGATTTCTCCCTTGGAGACAGCTCCATATGCTCCTCTAGACCTGCCTTGAGCTTTTTCCCACGTTCTCTGAGTGTTGTGTGTGGAATAGGATGATTAGAAATGCTGGAATTCGTGGGGTATTTATAGGCCAGATCTGGGTTACGGCGTAACCAATATAGGAGTTACGTCGTAACCTTCTATTTCTTCGTAAAATGCACTAGATCTGCTTGTTACGGCGTAACCTAGTGAGTGGTTACGCCGTAGTCTTCAATAAACTTGGTTACGTCGTAGGAGATGCAGTAGTTACGGCGTAAGTATCAGCAGCGTGGAACCTCATTTGACCAAATGTAGTTACGTCGTAATCCTTGGGAAGAGTTATGCCGTAACCTCCTGAGAAGTTGGTTTTCTGAGTCACGCAATAGTTACGGCGTAATGTGAGAGATGAGTTATGCCGTAACTTCTTCAAAGTGGCATACTGTGACGAATCTTTAGATATATCTCCAGTTCCGCGTCTCTTTAGCTCCAATGCTTGTAATTTACCTGAAAGTGGAAAACAATGGAAAACAAGCATAAATCCATATAAATGATATAAATTACAAGCATTATCGGAGGAAACTGACACTTGATAATCAGGACTATTTGATGTTATCAAATATCCCCCCACTTGAACTTTACTTGCCCTCAAGTAGACCTCATTAGAAAGATTCCTAAAATGATATCTCCCATCACCTGGAAAATATAAGTTTACAAATACCTTATGCTAGAATAAAACAAAGTCGAACACCTCACGAAAGGGGAACAAAACACTCAAATCTCTCAACTATTCTAAGTGTCAATTTTGGGGTGATCACTCATTCGCACAGTCATAGCATGTATTCTATCATAAGATTGGCAGTTACACAAATCTCCACCACTAGAGTTAAGGGCTAAACAATTCTCGAAGGCAATATGGGTAGACATGACAAAGGTTTAGGGGGTGACTCGTCATTACTAACATGTCAAGGCGAATTGGACAAAACCAGTGGTACATGACCAAATCCATGGCCAAGACACCAAAGATTGCTCACTGCATCACCTAGACACGCTTCATGACTAAAAGGGTAGGATAAGACATGGGATATATAAATGGTATAAAATTAAAAAATCAAACAGGTAGTCTAAATCCATAATCAAGTCATCACCACTTACCGTCCGCCCAAAGTTCAAGCTTTGAAGTCAAGAAACCGGATCATGAAATATAAGGTAGATGTGGCATTAGCGGACGTCATGTTGGGCACACTACCTTTTCTCCAACTGTTGGCAAATGAACCAACTCCAATCTTCGAATGTGACCGAGGTGGCCTCCTCGATACTAAATTTATAAAGCTCATACTATAGTGCTTATAACATTGCACTTTTACCATAACACAACAACTAATCTCTATATTATATATAACAGGAGGCATTTGGCATTAATGTCACCTCAATGCCAAATAATCAAATTTCATGCCACATAAGCATTTGTTGTCCAACTAAGCAATTTTTTCATCCACCTAAGCAATACTATTTATTTTTCGTGAGATTTGAACTTGGGTTGTTTGTAGGATTAGTATAAATAACTTGTGTGTTTACCACTTAGGCAACAAGTTATTTTGATAATTATGTTGCATATTATAATCTATAAATGCCTATAAACCCATGCAACAACTATTTTAATGAGATAAATACTGTATATATTCCTTAATTATACTTTAA
The DNA here is from genome assembly GCA_910596185.1 of Chrysanthemum makinoi. Classification (NCBI taxonomy): domain Eukaryota; kingdom Viridiplantae; phylum Streptophyta; class Magnoliopsida; order Asterales; family Asteraceae; genus Chrysanthemum; species Chrysanthemum makinoi. Next base: position 302,343,902 of record OU343222.1, read on the forward strand.
GTCTTTTTAATAAATATAAATCATTCCTTTAAAAAAATTAGAGTCGCTTTTAATTATCTCTTATGTATATCAAAAACTGTACATGTAACCCTAAAACACATATAAGCGATCCATTAATCAGTGTCTCTATTCCGTATTCAATTCAATAACGATTGATTACGAGGTTTGTTTTCTTATAAACTTGATGATGGCTACGTTTAATTTTCTACCATGCATGCATTCTATATTTTTAATGTTGATTCCATGGGTACTGCTGACATTACGGCTGATATTAGTCGTGCGTTGGATTATATGGCGGGTGCTTCGTCTCATACTAACATTTGCTGCTCTATATTTATATGATAAGATGATAATTTAGGGCTTGAGTAGTTGAGCTAAAACATACATTGTCAATGAAAGTTGACAACTTTGTATTTGTTTCCTTTTATTTAGCTTAGTTATGTATTCATCAAATTATGTGTGTTTGGAATTGTGTTTTGAAGTTGGTAATTCTGATTATATGCAGTTTTGAGTAGTAGGTTGGATGCTTTTAATGTTTGGGTATGTGAATTTCATCCTATAACATAATTATCTAATGGCTAAATAGTTACTTATGGCTTAATTAGTATTCCATGTCAGATAATTAGGTTGTCTACCACATTTTTCTTCAATCTACAATGGAACCTTTAATAAGTATATTGGTCGTTGCATCTAAGTTTACTTCTTGCAGTGACCCGTTTGTTAATTACTAAATTGTGTTGCGTGTGACGCTACATAATTTAAAGTTAACATACTTAATATTACTTTCTACATTCTCTATTCATATGTGAATATATTAACAGGTTTCTAAGTTATCTTCAGAGTTGGAAGTTGTTCTTGGTATTTTAGAGAGCTATTCAAAGGTTCAATTGGATAAAGAAGTAATGTCTGCAGCCAAAAAACATCTAATTCTTCTCTAGGTATGTGATCCCTTACTTCTTTATACGAAAAGGTGACTGTTCCCGGTGTGTTGTCGTGTTCTCCTTTAGTTTTTTACTGTTTGTACTAGGTTTTTCATCAGAACTGTAAAGTTATCCAAAATGTGTTCTTTGATAATTAAAGGACATGATGATGAAATGTATCTACACATTGATTGTTATTGGAATGATGAATAGCAGTGATCAAGTTGGTTACCTTTTCTTTTTCTCTTAAGCAATTTTCATCTGCCGGATATGTTGAGTCTCATAAGTTTTCATCAGCCGATATGAGTAACCTGTTGAGTATGCCTGTGTTTAATGTTGTTGGTACAACAGTTCATCCAGTTGTTTGTAATGATGTACCTGCAGGTAAATTATTTGTTTGTGGTCTTTATTTTTGTTTCACGTCTGTGTACTTATCCACTTCCATTTTTACCTTTTGTAGTAGCCTGTCCTAGAAGAAATTTACTGGATTTTTCTCATGGTGTGGTATGTTCTGATGACACTTTATGCCAGAGATCGGTTGGTGTTTCTCTAGATGGTGGTACTTTTCATAGTTCCGTGTATGATACATATGATGTTGGTGCAACGGTTCATCCGGTTATTTAAAATGATGTGCATGCAGTTAAGTTATTTCTTTGTGGTCTTTATCATTGTTTCACGTTTGTGAACTTATAAGTTCACTTTTTTCTTTTTGTAGTTGCGTCCCCTACCATGAGCCAATTGGATTTTGCTCATGGTGTGGTCTGTTCACATGATACTTTAAGGCAGGGATCGCCCAGTGTTTCTCTATGTGGTGGTACTTTGGACAGTTCCATGTCCGATGCAATGGCCGCTTCCAAGTTGCATCAATAAGGATGTCGTTTAGCCATTACCAGGGGAAAACATATATTGGATTGTACCACTGATACTGGGTTGTCTAACACATGTCGCACCCACCAATTACCTGTTAGTGAAATCAGTGTTGATGGTACCTCACGAGATAGCCAACCATTTGTTGGTCGATCACATGATACCCAACCAGCAACTCCAGCAATTGACGTCCCATCAGCTTCAGGTTCTACAATTTATAATGCCACAGGTAACGTTTCTTATCTAGAGAATGAATTAAAGAATACCTTTTGTTTTCATTTACATATTGTGCTGGCATATTGTTCCGTTCAAATCCAGTTAATATTTTTAGGTAGCAGAAAGGGTAAACATGATGATACAGAATCAAAATGAGAATCGAAGATGGAATAGTCACATTTGTCTTCCGAAGACGAGGAATTCTCTTCAGAGTCATTTGGGGTAATTATATAATCACCATAAAAGGAGTGTCAATTCATCTGATTATCAAATGAGTAAAAGGGGTACTGCAAACCTTTCTCTTGATCGAACTTTAGCTAATTTAACCATATCCCGAAACTAATAGTAATATTTTTGTAACATGAATATTATTAGGTGATTTTGGGGTTATAGATGAAGAAGTAGCAAAAGAGTGAGAACATACTCTTCTCCAAGATTCCATGGACAAAGAACTACACAAGTTGAATAAACGTTTAGAGCAAAAAGGACGTATGTCAAGTTTCTTATATTTTATATTTAAATTTGGTTGATTTATAGATATAAACGAATCATATTCTGTAATATTGTTTTAATGCAGTCGGAGATGAAACTTTTTGGTCGATTTGATACAATGACACTTACGCAACATTTTGGGAAGAAAATAATGGAACTTGAGGACGAAAAACGAGTTGTGCAGAAAGAGGGATAGATTGCAAGCTGAAATTCAAAATCTTTTAGCTACTTTAGATGGACAACCACAAAAATTACAATAAATGCACTCACAAGTTAAAATCACTCGAGTCACAAATTCAGCATCTAAAAAAAAAGGATAGTCAAGTTCAGATTATGAAGCAAAAACAAAAGAGTGACAAAGAAGCATAGAAATTAGAAGATGAGATACAATTTATCAAAGAAGAAAAGGTTATTTTATTTTCATTTTTCTAAAAGGAATTTTCTATATGGTGTACCTTTTAATATGAATAAAATTTGGTGCTAATTTATAGGAGACTTTAGGCTCAACTGCAACATAAGATAAAATAAGAAGCTGCTTTGTAAGAAGTTTATACGCGAGCCTAGAAGCAACAACAACAAGGTAGCCGTCGTGGTGGATAGCAGGGGCAGTGCCTGATGCGAATCATGTGACACCACATTATGTTCAGCAGATCAGGTAAATTTTTATGGGTTGAAATGATTTAGGTCTAGGTGACAACATATTTTTTCAGTGCTTTTCAAGAAGGTGATTTTGAGCCTCAAGGTTCTAAATCAGAACACACGAAAAAATCGTTTAGCCCACAAGTGTCTGTTCTTGGGTTTGGGCAGGCCAGAGATCACAGTGAAACTTATTTTGTTGACGGGATAGAAGAAAGCAAGACAATGGTTCAAATATTAAATGCTCGAAACGATATTTTAGTGTAGTGCAGGGAGGTGAGCATTTTGCATATTATTATTGTTGATCTCTTTGGGGCTTAGACTGACCAAATGTGAAAGAAAACAGTATTTCTATGGACCATTCCCATAAGTAATATATCTACATGTTTCAACCGGCACCCATGTAAGTTTGCAGCCTATTACTTTTTCGACTTTTCAAGATACGATGTTTAAGATGTGTTTGATCAATTACATCTACACATGAGTTTAATTTTAATACTCGGGCCTCTAGCTGTTATTTTAGTATTGTTATTAGCGGTGTTATGTTATCGTCATGCTAGAAAGCATAAAGTTGAGAAAACTAATACCATCAAGTCAGAGTACACCCTAGAGTCCGGTCTAAAACAATTTGATGGAAAAGAGCTAGAAGATGCTACTGAGGGTTTCAGTAAAGAAAATATTCTTGGTATAAGCAGTTTAAGCATAGTGTACAAGGGTAGGCCCAAAGCCGTGCACCATGGATCTATAGGGAGTTTATTCCTGGAATTTACATTTTGTTCAGGGAGACCAATATTGAATATGAATCTTATCTATAGAAACATTAAAGAAGAAAATCCCCATTTGAAAATTGAGCATGAGCAGAATATATCTTCAATGAATTAAATAAGAACTGTTAGGCTAATGAGAAACTGAATTGAGAACTACAAGGTTAACAAGCATATACATACTTGTCATATAATTCTGCATCAACGTAAGTCTTGACAAGGCCAGCAAACGCGTGGCGCATCCAGTGGATTTTACTTTCATTTTGTATGTAAATTACTTCCATTAGTCTAACACTAGCTTAGGATTCCCACCTGGTATGTTGAACTACAAGACGAGACAATGATAGCAAATAAGAATTTGAATTTCAAAAACTGATTATTTGGGCCTTTGAGCATGAAGAATGACCCAATTATGAAAGCACATCTAACAGTGAGGCACATACCAAATTTCTAATGTGTAAGTACTATTACAGGAAGGAAAAATACTAAATCCTATAAAGATGAAGAACATCCTAGATGCAAGAAAAAGTCCAAAATACACAAGAGCTTTTCCTGAAGGGATATTACTGGTGGCTGATTGTACTTGTAAGTTACTCACTTGCCTAGATAACCAGAAAAAAAAACATATACTACGTATTATATAATAACTGTTCTCAATCTTTATAATAACAAGTCCAAAGAGTAATTAGCACAAATAGTCACAAAACCACGTGTATAATTGCAAAAGGACAAGATATAAAGTTGTAACTTTAAGTTGCTATTAAATACATAGCTAATTGAAATGTTAGAACTGAAGCTATATTCAAAGGTTACTACATTATGATTAATATAATATAAGTTTGCACTACTGCTCGCAGTGTAGCTATAGGCATTGCAATTGTAGGTTGGTTATTAAAACCATTATGTGTTTGGATGGAATGTGATATTGTGAACTGTGATAGATCTTGGAGTAGAAACATTTAGGTTTTTCCCGTCACTCTATCGGGTATTAAATTACTGAATATTTTGCTCTTCGCAAGCTCAGGATGTGGAAATTTTTTGAAATTTGGCCTTTTTGGTTGCTTCTAATTTTTATGGTGTAAGAGTAATGTGGATATATAGATAGGTACCCTGGTACAGATTACCCTGGTATAGATCAAACAACTATTCATGTTGTGTGGCATTACCTAAAATTTTATATTGGTGATTGTAAATTCATTTTCTATAATAGGAATATTCAGGGGAAAGGTTGAAGAGCTTAGTCTATAGAGTATAGATCAACTACTCATATTGTTTCCTGGTTGGACAATATTTTTAAGTTGGTAAAAAAAATCCAAGTGACATTTGCTATGCTTGACAATTAGTATTTTACTTACACTTGAAACCATTAAAAGTGATCATCTTCCCCCTGATTGGTCGTATGGTTCTACAATTTTGTTGGATGTTGTCATAAAATGTAATAACCTTTAATATTATTAATGCATGGAAGTTTAATTTAATTATTTTGGGTATAAAATCATATTTAAATTAAATGGCATGACTGTTAACAGGAGACCTTAATGGAGCCGAGGAATAGTACTTCCGCGCTACACAGGCAGATCCCAAAGATGGTGAAACTCTGATGCAATATACTAAATTGGTTTGAAAGGTTCAACATGACCAAGATCGAGCATTAGGCTATTTTGAGGCTGTTGTTCATGCCTCCCCTGAAGACTGGTGAGTAGTTCTAAACACTCCTTACTTATGGCGTATGTCTATGTTTATGGATAGGTGTTTTAACGGGCAACTTTTCAAATGAGTTGGGTTGAGTCGGCTTCATTTTTGTCTGATTTTTAAAAATAAATATGTTAAATATGATTAAATAAGCTCTATCTAATAAAACAACTCAGGACTTAAAAGGCAACTTTTGACCCATTCGACTATTTCCCTTATATTTTTTTATCTCTTTTTTTGCATTAACCCATTTGAATCATTATACTAATCGGCCTATTCATAAGTAGATAGATCAAAGTTACCACCTCTACTGATTTCACATAAAGTCATTAATGGATATGGAGTTCTCATTCTTCAAATTGCACATTTGATTGAAGCGTTTATACCAATATTGTAGTTAAAAACTGCTGCGAAAACATCAACTGTAGTTCTTAATTTTCATTTAGCAAGTTTTTCCTTGAAGGTTTCCCCAAATAAACATATATTATGAATGCAATATACTGATAGAAATTTCTGTTAGTAGATGTGTTCCATGGTATTCTTTTAATGCGACTGACATAGAACACGTGCCATGATTATCAGGGGTACACACAATCTGCAACTAACTGCAATGATTTTATCCAGGATGGCTATAAATCCACGGGCGTAATCATGAAAAAAAATTCAAGTTGCCATAGACAAGCTTCATGCTTATAAATTAAGTACATTTTGAAAGAACGTGACCAAGTGTAAAAAAAGTCTCACAGCCTACAAGGGGACGTGATCAAGCACATTGCTGTATTGAGATTCATTCAAGCTCCTAATAGTTGATGTTTCTGTTAAACTGATAAGTAACTTTTAGGCTAAATTTGGGTTTCTGAATTTCGTTGTAAGAGTGCTTCTGGCAGGTGTAAGATTTTAATGTGGTTAGCTTAGGATTGATATGTTGACGTGTTAGGGGAGCTTATAATGGCTTATCAGGTTATTGAGATTTTGAAAAGCTGATAAGCTCACTTTTATGAGCTTATAAGACTATCAACATGAACTCATGGACTTAAATAAGCTAAAAGTCTATGTTGATAAGCTTATAAGCCAAAGAAAGTAGCATATCCACTTTTCCAAATTTCAACTAGCCGATAACCCTGTAAAATAAACTAATCCAAATATTTCCCTTAATGTGTTATATTTGTTACTATCTTTTTATTGTGTTATTAAGGTTAGAAACTGAAAGAAGATAATGAAGGAGAGTCAGGAGCTTCAGAATGCATTTGTTGTTTGTTAAATTGAGGTTTCTTCATTATTTATGCCTTTTCTAATTTGTTACTAATCATTCTTTAGCACTGATGACATACCCTCCGATCAGGTCGAAGGACCCCCCTTCGGCCTCAGTCGAAATTGCATTTAAAAAGACCCAAGTCTTTCTTCATAAGTCATTGGTGGCGTAAAACCATTCATCATTGACATGGTTACCAGTTGGGAATCCGCCAGCCGAAGGCCTATGCCCTTCGATGTCTTCCCTTGAAGATGCCAAGATAAATAAGAACCTTGACTTGGTCTTCCCCCACGTTCCCACTATGTCCTTAGCTTCCCCGCCAAGTCCGAGATAGTGGGGATGAAGCCCTAGCGGTTACCACAAATCAGGGGACGCCCCCCATGATCTCCTAAACGTATGCTAACACTCTCCAAGCTATTTTCATCACCTATAAATAGGTTGGACGAGTCATTTCAATGGTATATTCACTCAACACAGTATTTCACATACATCATATTATTTACAACTCGAATCACATACTTACTCTCACGCCGGAGGTGGTTCGCAGGGCCCAACCCCTGCGCAATCACTTAACGAAGTGTCTACTATTTCTTATTGCAGATTGGCTACAAGTTTGGCGTAAGCATATCACCCCTCATACCCTTCGATCACCATCGAAGGCCTGGTCGTATGATTTATTGTACAATCAGTGACGCCATCCACGGGACCCGCTACTATTGGTCTCGTTATTCCAAACTTACACCCAGTCAATCACTCTTACTAGTTTTACGGCCTGAATCAAGGAAGAGAAGATACACCCCCTCCGGGTTTTCGACCTTGACACCAATCCCAGTCAATGATCCTAACAACCTTCCCAATATAACCGCATTCACTTTTACCACACGATCTCACCCTGAAATAACTCCCAACAAACATGCTTCAACCTCGGCTAACCCTGAACCGGTAATTAGTCCAGCGTTTGTCGAAGCTAACATCGAAGCATTAGAGTCTTTACTAATGGCTCGAAGGAGGCAAGCTCGGAATGTGGAGATGCGTAGGGAGTTAGAATACTCGAGCGATGAGTATGACGAAGAGTTGGAAATGGAGACTAGGCCCTTGGCTCCTGGGGCTACACGCTCAGTGCTAAGGATAGGGTCTCCGAGCAGTCGAAGGCCTAGTGGAAAGTCGGTTGGTTTTGAAGACGTTCTAGAGAGGGCTCCGACTAGACGGGAAGGTACGATAGAAGGTTCCAATGGAAGGAGTCACCGAAGGGATGCTACGGAGGTTAATTTTCCACCACTTTTGGCGGCTCATCTGGGAAGAACTGAGGCATGGGTTCCGTTGCAGCCTTCTCACGCATCTGGTGTAGAAGGCAATCCATCTCAAATGAATGGGGGAGGAAATCTTCCTCCTCATGGTATGTACCCTCCTTTTCAGGCTCAATCTTACCCTCAAGGGGTTTATCCCCCACCTAATGGGCAGGCTAGCAACCCCAGTTTTACTCAACCATACGGAAGTATGCCCTACGGGCATCCTATGGTATATCCTTCGTACCTTGTCAGAAGTCACCCACCTTATATACCTACTGCTTACCCTCAATATGTTAATCAAAACCCTGTTGGAATACCTCCAAATCATAACCAGTACAATGCTGCCCCTACCTACATGCCACCTTATAACTGCCTTTATTCGGAGCCCATGGGCTCCACAACACCCTTCGTAAGATGGATAGAAGACTACCCTTTGCCTGATGGGTTGGAAATGCCCGTGCATATTGGTACCTACGATGGGAAAGGGGATCCGGATAACTTTTTACACTTGTTCGAAGGGGCTATTAGAATGCAGAAGTGGGTTATGCCTGTTGCTTGTCACATGTTTACATACACCATAAGAGACTCTGCTCGTATATGGTGGAACGGGCAAAAACCAGATAGCATTGTGAATTTGGATGATCTCAAGGTCAAGTTCAGATCACATTTCAGCCAACAGAAAAAGTTTACAAGAACGCACCTAACAAGGCACAACATCAAGCGAAGGAGAACGAGAGCACCGAGCTTTCATCACCGATACACCGATGACACGTTACAGAGAATGGGCTTGCATGAGGACCAGCACATCTCAGGTTTTGTGCATGGCCTACGAAACAGAAGTTTGGTTGAATTCCTCTCCACTGACCTCCCTGCAACCTATAAGGGTTTGGTGGAGAAGGTTTACACCTGGATCGAAGCAAAAGATGTGTACCAACGGGGCTCCGGTCGAAAATAAAGAAAGTTACAATAAAGCCCCAAAGCATCCTTCGTGGGAAGGGTCAAGGAACAAAAACAAAAACAGGGACATGTTTACACCGTACCACAAAAACATCAACCATGGGCTCTTGGCTAATCTGTCCAAATCTCCAAGGGAGATACTCGCTACGGAAAAGGCTGCGAAGACCTTTGATCCTCCACCTCGCTTGGAAAACAGAGGAAGGCCCAGAGATACTTCCAAATTCTGCTACTTCCATGATGATTACGGACACGACACCAACAACTGCAGAGAGCTCAAGAAACAGATAAAAAGAGGTAAAGACAAGGCCTCCGACACACAGTTGGGGAAAGATACCACACCTGCCGAAGCACCCATCCTCATGGTGTACAAGGAGGACCCTGGTTTGAAGAGGAAAGAAGCGGAGGAAGCCTTGTGCGGAGTAGGAGATGTCACTTTTCCTTCAATCACAGGGAAATTTCTTTCAAATGACCCCGTGGTCATCAAATTCTTGATCTCCAACAGAGAAGTAAACAGGGCCTACCTCGACTGCGGTAGCTCCTGTGAAGTTATCTACGAACGATATTTTCTAAAGCTCAAACCTTCGATAAGGTCGAAGAGAGTAGATTCGAAGGTACCCTTAGTGGGGTTCTTAGGGGAACACTCATGGCCCTTGGGAGAAGTCCCTCTAGAGGTTACGATTGGAGAAGGAAGGCTAAAAAGAACAGAAACTCTGGTTTTCACGATCGTAAGGTCTGAATCTCCCTACAACCTATTGATAGGGAAAACAGCAATCCAGAAGATGGGCATCGTTGTCTCAACCATACATTCCGCGATCAAATTCCAAACACCCTTCGGCATTGGAACAGTTTTCTCCAGCTATAAGGTGAAGGAGCCTACGGAAGTAGGTAAAAGGATCAAACAGGTTTCGGAAGAGCCTCCGAAGGATGTTCTCAGTTAACTGACGCTGAAGAACGCATTGTGGTAAATGATCTCTACCCCGATCAGACGATGGTAATCGGAAAGCAGCTCCCAACCTCCTTTAAAGCAGAATTGGAAATGGTACTTCGTGCTAATGCAGATGTCTTCGCATGGACCTACTCTGACATGACGGGGGTCCCCAGAACTCTCACCATAGACGGAAAGCCCTTCGGCACTGAACACAAGCTCAATGAGTTCAAACATATTGAACCCATAAAAAAAAGCGTCGAAGCCTGGCTCCTGAAAGAAATACCACCACATGCAAAGAAGTGGACGAGCTCGTAGCAGCAGGCATACTCAAAGAAGTGAAGTATCAAACTTGGGTGGCCAATCCAGTGATGGTCAACAAACATGATGGAGGATGGAGAATGTGCGTGGACTTCATAGATATTAACAAAGCATGCCCGAAGGACTGCTACCCTCTGCTAGAAATTGATTGGAAGGTGGAATCCTTGTTAGGGTTTCGGCTAAAGTATTTCCTAGATGCTTATAAGGGTTACCATTAGATACAAATGGTGGAAGAAGACGAAGAGAAGACAGCCTTTTTTACAGGAAAAGGCATTTATTGTTACAAAAAGATGCCTTTTGGTTTGAAAAATGCAGGTGCCACCTACCAACGTTTAGTCGACAAAGCCTTCCACAAGCAGATAGGTAGGAATCTGGAGGCGTACGTAGATGATATGGTCATCAAGAGTAGATCAGAGGAGGATATGCTCTCCGACATTAAGGAAACCTACGACCAGCTTCGCGCCATCAACATGAAATTAAATCCCAAGAAGTGTTCCTTCGGTGTGGAAGAAGGACAATTTTTGGGGCATCTGATCACCAAGCAAGGTATTAAGGCCAATCCTTCGAAGATCAAGGCCATCACAGATTTGCAGCCTCCTAAATCCCTAAAGGAAGTGCAAAGTCTGAACAGAAAGCTAGCAGCCCTCAACAGGTTCTTATCGAAGGGTGCAGACAAATCTTTGCCGTTCTTCAAAACACTCAAAGGATGCACGGACAAAAAGACGTTCCAGTGGAGTATAGATGCAGAAGCAGCCTTCCAAAAGCTCAAGGATTTGATGGCTATTCTACCTACACTTACGGCCCCAATCAAAGGCGAAGTGTTGTTCATGTATATCGCAGCCTCCTTCAAAAGCATCAGCACTGTGTTATTGGCAAAAAGGGAAAAGAAGCAAATCCCTATCTACTTCGTTAGCAGGGTTCTACAGGGAGCTGAGCTAAATTATCCAGCATTGGAGAAGCTAATTTTGGCCTTGGTCCATGCTGCGAGACGCCTTTGAAGGTACTTCCAAGCTCACCCCATAACCATACTTACTGACAAACCAATTAAGCAGATACTTTCGAAGCCGGAGAAATCTGGAAGGATAGCTAAATGGGCTATTGAGCTAGGAGAGCACGAAATTGAATACAAGGGTAGAAACTCGGTCAAAGGGCAAATATTGGTAGACTTCTTAGCAGAAACACCCTCCAAACTGAAACATGACACAACGGTTGCTGAAAAGAAACTTGGTAAAGCGGTCGAAGGATGGAAGCTTTATACTGACGGAGCCTCCAGCTCCGATGGTTCTGGCGCAGGTCTCACGCTCGTTGATCCCAAAGGGAAGGAGTACACTTATGCACTCCGTTTCGAATTCGATGCTACGAACAATGAAGCGGAGTACGAAGCCTTGCTAACAGGTCTCCAATTGGCCAAAGAAATGGAAGTAGAAGACTTGGCTATTTTTGTTGACTCACAACTGGTGGCCAACCAGATAAAAGGCTCCTACGAGGCAAGACAACCTGTGATCAAGCAATACCTGGATAAGCCAAAGAAATACTCGAAGGGTTCGCATCCTACAACATAGAGCATGTTCGGAGAAACCAAAACAAGAAGGCGGATGCCCTTAGCAAACTGGCATTAATGGCATATGCTCATTTAACAAAAGAAGTTCTAGTCGAAGTGTTGGCAGATAGGTCCATCGTCCTAAAGGAGGTGTCTGATGTAATACAGGAGGAAGACTCGAATTAGATGACTCCGATTCGAGAATATCTAATAAGTGGCATACTGCCGGAGGATCAGAAGTTAGCTCGAAAGGTTCGCATCAAAGCACCACAGTACAGAATCATGGGAAATTATCTATACAGAAGATCTTTTCTGTCCCCATGGTTTCGTTGTGTAGGACCAAGGCAAGCTGCCAACATCATTCAAGAAGTGCATGAAGGATCCTGCGGACTTCACGCAGGGCCCCGCTCCGTTGTTTCCAAAATCATGAGGGTCGGATATTACTGGCCTTCGATGCACAGGGACGCTGTCGAAATCATTCAGAAGTGTGAAGCCTGTCAAGTCTACTCAAGAGTCCCAAGGCTACCAAATCAAGATATGACTTCCATAACTTCCGCATGGCCCTTTAGCCAATGGGGGATAGACATCGTAGGTCCCCTTCCAATTGCTCTAGGAGGAGTAAAATTCTTGGTCATAGCCATCGACTATTTTACTAAATGGGTGGAAGCCTTTAGCATCCATCACAGGCAGGCACATGGAAAAGTTTGTATGGGAGCATATTATCTGTCGGTTCGGAGTACCTCATATCATCATTTTAGATAATGGGAAGCAGTTCGCCGAAGGGTTATTCCCAGTGTTTTGTAGAGGCCTGAATATCAAACAATCTTTCACTTCCGTTTATCATCCTCAAGGTAACGAACAAGTGGAAGTTACTAACAGAGATATCACATAAGGAATAGAACGAAGGCTGGGATATAGTCACCATGGTTGGGTGGATGAACTACCTCAAGTACTTTGGGCTCATAGAACGCATACAAAGTCAAGTCACGGAGAGACACCTTTTAGCTTGACATATGGCACGAAAGCTGTCATCCCTTCGGAAGTGAGTGTTGAAACAGAAAGGGTCATGAACTTCGAAGTAGCAGACAACGAAGAAAGACTCCGTAGTAACCTGGACCTACTTGAAGAATGAAGGGAAATAGCCTCAATTAGAGAAGCTATCCATAAGCAAAAAATTGAAAAATACTATAACAGTCGGGTTCGGCCTTCGACCTTCAAACCAGGGGAATACATCCTCCGACTCAATAGTGCAAGTAAGGCTGAGTACCAGGGTAAACTAGGACCTACATGGGAAGGGCCCTACGTTATTAAGGAAGCATATGGCAACGGAGCCTACAAGCTGGAAACCCTGGAAGGAGATGCTATTGATAGAACCTGGAATGGCACTACTCTTTGTAAGTTCTACGTATGAAACTTACAATGTATAAGGACACATTTTATTTGCTTTCAATCAAAGTATTTGCATTCTTCTCACTTGGGGAAAGAAGCATTAATGGTAGGCGTCTAGTATTCATTTCTTAAAATGATGTAATCCTCCCTACCCACTTAATGATAATAACACATTTCCCTCAAATCTCTTGTTTCGTTCAATACAACAAAGATTTATCCACCAAGTCGCTTTATAAGTTTCAATGTCGAAGGGATGTACAAAGACTAAATAACATGTCTTGCTCATATGCATAACATCCATCTCAACTTCACATTAACTTTCCTATATGGCCTTAAGGTATTTTAAGCCTTTCGCTGCCCAAAGGATCAGGATGGAGTGGGTCGCGACCCTCTGTCAGCAGTCAAATTATACGATTGCTAATATTCTTGGTGAAGTAACTACACACAATGAAGCTATGCATCTACCATACGCCTGAGGTTGTAAAAAATATTTTTTACGCAAGTAAAAATAAAAAGAGAAGAATCACGCATGGCAAAATTCGAGCCCTAGTGTCTTCAATGTAGATTACTGACTAGTCTAACTAGTCTAAAATAGGTCGTAGCCTTAACGATCCAACAAAATAAAATTTTGTCTTAGGCCGTAGCCTACGTCACACATACCACATTTTAATTGTTTCATCAGGAACGAAGCCTGGAAAGGAACACATACAATTGTTTTAAAATAGGGTACATACCACCCTGGGGATCAAATTACAGCCACATGGTTTCCTTCATCAAACCTTGGAATGAGTGGGATTAGCTGAACCTGGAGAGGGAACCTTGGGTGATGGAGTCTTCTTGGAGGAAGATGGAGGCTGGACTGTCCTTGGCTTCTTGGCCAGTAGGTCCTCAATTGAGGCCGCTGGGTCCTTTGTCACATCTGCAAGGAAAGGGAACTCTAAGGCAGTTAATTGATTACCTGCATCATCATACTCTTTTTCATGAGTTGCCCTGTAGTAAGGAATTTTCTCCAGCACCACCGGTTCCCCAGTCTTGGCTATCTCCTCTAAAGTGGTACACTTGCCATGGAAAATGGCAGCATTCACCACATTCCCAATGGCAATCCCCACATCATCGCTATGGTAAAGTTCCATAGCAACATAGGGGATCACCTTGGTTACCAAGTCCACCCTGTCTTTCTTCAACATTTTCAGACGAAGGTTTAACCCATCCACCTTTTCTTGGAGCTTGATCTCTTGGTCCAGCAACTTCGCCCTCTCTTGTTCGAGGCCTCCACACTTGGATGAAAGAACAGATATCTGCTCCTTATAGCCAACGACCATTGAGCCTTCGACAGTTAGCCTGCCTGATTCACCTCGCTCGTTGCCAAATGACCTTTGAGCTTTTCATTCTCAGCTCTGAGATCTTGCACCAAGGGGTTCTTGTCAAAATCCTCCAATGCATCCTCACACTTCTTCTCCAGGTCTGCATACTTCTGATCCCTAGCCTTCTCCCTTCTCAGCATAACATCCATTTCTTCTCGAGCTTTGGTGACAGCATGGAGCAATTCCCTTGTCCTAGCATTGAGTTGGTTGTCTAGCATGCACTGGCGGACATAGCTTTTGTCATGAAGGTCGCAGAGCCTTTCTATGGACAAGTTATCCATCACCCCCTACCACTTGGGTGGGATTACATGGCTCACGAGTTGGTGACAAGCTTGGGGAGAAGGAAGTTCTTTCGTATCAGGAAGTCCTGCAACATATGTACATTCGTTAATATATTATTGTTGGTACCTAATTTTGTTTCGCAAGTAAGAAACTTTACCATGGATATCATCTCCGTTGGGCCCTTCGATGGCTAGAAATTCCACAGCCTTACCCTGAGCACTTTTTTACCGGGTAGTTCGAGAGGGAGGAGTAGGTTGGATGAGTTTCCTTTTCGAAGCTGATTTCACAGCTTTAGCACTGCCACCTTTCCTGCTTCGGACCCTCTCACCTATGCCGGAGGGTCCTACGATGGCCAACTGTCCTTCGGAGACTGATTCGTCAGAGTCAGCAATGTTCTCTACAAGTTGATCTTCCACATCTATGGGTTCCTTTGACGGAGGAGCAGACGATACAGGCTCGATGGGCTGGGCTTCCACATCATTGATGTTTATGGTCACTGATGGGGAGCCCACGCCATAGCTTGTTTCTTGGGGATTCTTTGGAAGGAAGCTTACTTCCTTTGCACCACCAGCCACGACAAAGTTCCTGAACGACATCTCTGCACAAAGAAGCAAATAAGATAAATATCAGAAAGATACGTTTTTACTTCTTATTTTAATCAAAAAAGTACATACTTTCTCCATCACATATAATCTCAGGTACCAAAGGAGACCCCTCCCATCTTTCAGCAATGCCATCCATGAAAAGAATTGGCTCGGGGAATGTTTGGCAATCAGCTGGATGACGAGCCAAACGCTGATACAAAGGGTTCCTTCTCACAGTATAGGGCAAGGGATCGTTGAATCTTTTCTCATCATATTGAAAGTCTGGGTTTAACAATGCAGAGTATGCCGGAGGGATAATGGTGTTTTGGATATAAAAGAATTTTCCTTTCTAGTTTCTTATGTTCGTAAAAGGCCTATCTATCAGAATGGGCACATCCCTTTCACCCCTTTTGGCCAAGGTCAACCAATCTCCTCCCGGGTATAGATTCAGAAAGCCCCTAAGCACAGTCAATGATGGTTCGTACCCATAAGCTTTGCACATAACAATGTATGTCGTAAGCTTGGCTAGGCCAAAAGGGTTGAACCTAGAAATGTGTACCTCATAATACCAGAGGAATTCTAAGATCAAAGGGTGCAAAGGTATCCGAAGGTTGGAAGTGTTGAATGCATGGGTATACAGGCCTACATAGTTTTCAGGGGCATCAAATATCCCTTGATTTCTACTAGGTAGCATGATTTTATGTTTCTTTGGAATTGGGTAATTGGTGAGGAACTCTTTGAGCTCCTCCAGTGTTAAGGTGCAACCTTGTTGCTTGACTACAAACTTTTTATTGGTTGACATTGATCCATAATAAAGTATTTGAAAACAAGATGTGAAGAAATACTTTACCTTGTTTGATCGAAGGCTTGATCGGAAGAGGTTTTAGTAGGTGAAAAACTTGGGCAGAAGTTAAAATTATGCTAGGGTTTTTGTTTTTCAAATTTATATACCCCTACATATGATAAATCTTGGCCCTACACGTGTCACAATTATCTCCTTATCACCGGATTTCAAAAATAGTTTAAAATTTGAAAGGACGTTTACTTTTACCGAGGAAAAGGGGTGGTTAGGATAATTTTTGGCATTAATTACGGTCAACAGATGCAAGACTTTTAATCTTCGTTTGTTTTTTTGTGACGAAGAGGTAGTTTTGTCTCTGTTTCTGAGTCGTAAGCAATATTTCTCATTCGTACATATCACTTTCGACTGGGGGGCTTGATGACGTACCCTCCGATCAGGTCGAAGGACCCCCCTTCGGCCTCAGTCGAAATTGCATTACGAAGACCCAAGTCTTTCTTCATAAGTCATTGGTGGCGTAAACCATTCATCATTGACATGGTTACCAGTTGGGAATCCGCTAGCCGAAGGCCTATGCCCTTCGGTGTCTTCCCTTAAAGATGCCAAGACAAATAAGAACCTTGACTTGGTCTTCCCCCACGTTCCCACTATGTCTTTAGCTTCCCCGCCAAGTCCGAGATAGTGGGGATGAAGCCCTAGCGGTTACCACAAATCAGGGGACGCCCCCAAGATCTCCTAAACGTGTGCTAACACTCTCCAAGCTATTTTCATCACCTATAAATAGGTTGGATGAGTCATTTCAATGGTATGTTCACTCAACACAGTATTTCACATACATCATATTATTTACAACTCGTATCAAATACTTACTCTCACACCGGAGGTGGTTCGCAGGGCCCAACCCCTGCGCAATCACTTAACGAAGTGTCTACTATTTCTTATTGCAGATTGGCTACAAGTTTGGCGCAAGCATATCACCCCTTATACCCTTCGATCACCATCGAAGGCCTGGTCGTATGATTTATTGTATAATCAAGTACATATAAAGAACTAGGAATCACTGAACAATCATTAATCAAGAGTTCAAATCGTATATATACATCTACACCAAATTCTCTAAAAAATAAAATTACTAAACTATGAAACTAACTGTGAGGTTAAAGCTGTGAACAGGACTGATGCTACCACAGCAAGATCCCTCATACGATGAGACGTTGTCTTCACACGTTCCGCAGACATTGTTTTGGTAATTTAGAATAAACTTTGAACCAACTTATGAAAAAAAATAGTAATCGGAACTCAATCATATCATGTGTTATTGTAGTGGTCCCATTTTTATTAAATTGTGTGATCTTTGTCTCATGGCAAGAATATTCAGACACAGGGAGTAATTTTTGAAGTTTTAGTAGGTATATATACATTGCCATAAATAATAAGAATAAGCAAATATAATAAGAGTCTGATTCGTAGTTTGAAAAATGGGTCATAATCAATAGTTTTAGATTGAAAATAAGAATAATACACATAACATTAGGAGGCCAGCATTAACTTAATTTCTCCAAATCTTTGGGCTCTTAATACGATATATCTGCTATATAGATCAAGAATCATGTTACCAAAGTTTGCATAAAAGAGAGAATAAAAACCGTTGAAGAGTTTGATAAGCGCTACTGAGGATGAATATGAAGAAGAATTTTCTGCACAAAATTGTTAAAAAATTTTGAATTGGACAACTTATAACAGTCAAGATATGAATGTCAATATTACTCAACAAGAGTTTTACTACTCAACAAGGATTATATGGTGACCATAATTATAAATAAGGATTATATGTTAAAAAATTTAGGAAAAAATCCGTGCGTGCAAATGTCTTGGGTGTTATTGACTGTGATCAGCTTCATAAAGCTGAAAGTGGTTTTTTTACTTGGTTTTTACATTTTACTAATCTGTTTTTGTTTTATTTAGCATGAGTTGTGGAAGCATGTTTTGCCTGTTGGACAACCACCAACATTTGTTAGTGCTACCATCATTTTCGATCTGTTAGATGGTTTTAATTAATTTGTTTATGTAACAGATTATTTTTTGACATGGTCTTTAAAAAATGGATTCCAAGTTTATTATAAAACAGAAAAAGTGTACATTGTCTGCAAAAGATTTACATGATCATTTAGCCGATTACCCCATCCCACCAGAACATAAAGTGATGTTACCCAAATCTAATCAGGGTATTTTTGATGCTCCCCAAGGTTTCGTAGGGCTATACACACATGCATTTAGCCATTCTAACCTTAGGATTCCTCTGCACCCACTGATATTAGAGTTCATGCAATACTACAAGGTCCATATCTCTAGGTTCAACCCCTTTGGTTTAGCCAAACTGACCACATTCATAGTAATGTGTAAAGCATACGGCTATGAACCAACATTAAAGGTTTTAAGAGGATTTCTGAACTTGTATCCTGGGGGCAATTGGTTAACTTTAGCAAAAAGGCCTGAATCAGATGTTCCAAACGTGTTTGGGAGGGTATATACAAATATAACAGGTTGGAAAGGTAGCTTTTTCTACATGCAAGACACTATTGTTCCCCCTAAATATCCAGAGTTGCTGAATAGGGAAAATATGTTTGATGCAAAACGGTATAATGACCCCTTGCCATATGAGGTGCGAAGGGATCCATGTTATCAGCGTTTGGCCAAATATCCTGTAAATATGCAAGTGTTCCCTGAATCCATCTTATACATGGCTGGGATTACCCAGAGCTGGGAGGGGTCTCCCAAGAAGCCTGTGATCATATACCAAGGACAAAGTATGTTTATCTACTTCTATTTAAGTAGGACCAATGTAGCACTGATATTTATTTCTTCTTGTTTCTATTTTGCAGAGATGTCCTTCAGAAACTTCATGTACCAAGATTTGGATGAAGATTTGAGTTTTATGCCTGCGGAGAAGGCCGAAGAGTCTTATGGTGTTGGCTCTCCTTCGACATCTGTGAACATTAATGAGGTAAACACTCCAAATCCGGTTCCCGTTGCATCGGCGCCTCCAAGCTGCGTTGGAGGGTCCGTCCCAACTTGTTGAGAATGTTGCTGACTCAGACGATCCTGTGGATGAGGATTTCCCATAGGGAGTGGGGTCCGTCCCCTACACCATCTTATTTGAAGGCTGCCATGTCGGCAGTAATTTGGTTTCAAGGGTGGCATGTACCCTTTAAGACACTTTATCTTATTTGACAATGCTTGTTCTCTAAACAATTTAAATGCTTGTGATGTATGGCTATGGGCCAAAAACAATTTAACTGGGGCTTAGGCTCCTCGTACACACTTATTTATTATTTGTGTTTGTTTTGTTGACTTCTCGTACGCCATTTTTCTGACGCTTAAGTTTTACAACCTAAGGTTAAACAACCTCATTGTGTGTAAATTACAACACCAAGAATATAATGACCAAATTTGATCATTGACAGAGGGTCGCGACCCACTCTATCTCAAATCCTTTAAGTAGTATGACTTTGCAAATATTTTTACAAGCACCAAAAACTACTAGGAGAGTTAATGTGAATGTTAAAGTTGGCTTAAATGATAAGGCATGTATTATACCTTGAGCCATTTTATTCGACATTGAAACTCATTAATGACTTGGCTGAACAAATCTTTGTGTTTAAGAAACGAAGCAAGAGATTTGTGGGAAATGTCTTATTTATCATTGAATTGGTAGGGAGGATTACATCATTCTTGAAATGAAAACTAAGACAACTACCAATAATGTTTTCTTTCCATTGAGAAGCTTCTAATTACAAGAAAAAAGTAAAAGTACTTCTTAAACATAGAACTTTCGAAGGTTCGTACCATTCCATGTTCTGTCGATGGGTTCTCTGAGAAGAGTGGCCAGTTTGTAGGCTCCGTTGCCGTAGGCCTCAACTACCATGTAGGGTCCATCCCAAGTTGGTCCCAGCTTTCCCTGGTACTCTGCTTTGCTTGCACTATTAAGGTGTAGTACGTATTCTCCAAGCTTGAAAGTGGAAGGTCTGACCCTCTTGTTATAGTAGCCTTTGATCTTATGTTTGTGTATTGCTTCTCGGATGGAGGCTATTTCTCGTCTTTCTTCTAGCAGATCAAGGTTTTCCCTGATACTTTCGTCATTTTGGGAGGCATCATACGTTGCCACACACTCCATGTGTACAATTAGCTCCAAAGGGATGACCGCTTCTGTTCCGTATGTTAGGCTGAAAGGGGGTTTCACCATTGCTTGACTTAGGGTGCGTCCTATGAGCCCATAATACTTGAGAGAGCTCATCCACCCATCCAAGATGAGTTCGTCCCAGCCTTTTCTCGATCCCTTTGACGATGTCTCTGTTTGTAACCTCCACTTGTCCGTTACCTTGCGGATGGTAGACGGATGCCCAAGACTGCTTTATGTTGAGCCCTTGACAGAAGTCGTAGAAGACTCCTTTAGTGAACTGCTTCCCATTGTCAGATATGATTATATGGGGCACTCCGAATCTACACACAATGTGCTCCCATACAAACTTCTTGATCTGTCTCCCTGTTACGGAGGCTAAGGGTTTAGCTTCCACCCACTTAGTAAAGTAATCGATTGCTACCAGCAAGAATTTGACTCCTCCGGGAGCTATAGGCATAGGTCCTACGATATCGATGCCCCACTGAGAGAAGGGCCATGCGGATGTCACACTTTTCATGTCCTGCTTCGGCATCTTTGGAACGTTTGAGTGTATCTGACAAGCTTCACATTTGAGAATGATTTCTGCCGCATCCCTGCGCATCGAAGGCCAATAATAGCCCAATTTCATTATCTTCGATACAACTGAGCGGGGTCCTGCATGGAGGCCGCAGGATCCTTCGTGGACTTCAGAGATAATGCTCGTAGCCTGCTTGGGTCCCACACATCTTAACCAAGGTGATAAAAATGACCTTCTATATAGGGTTTCCCCTATTAGCCGGTACTGTGGGGACTTAACCCGAACCTTTCGTGCTAGCTTGGGATCTTCAGCGAGAAGACCACTTATCAAGTATTCCCTGATGGGAGTCATCCACATCTCTCCTTCTTCGTGAACCATATCTGCAACTTCCTTGCGAACGATGGATCTTTCAAGAAGGACTTCGACAAGTACTTCTTTAGTGAGATGAGCGAAGGCCATAGAAGCTAGCTTGCTTAGTGCATCTACCTTCTTGTTCTGATTGCTACGAACATGCTGGATGGTGTAGGAGTCGAAGCTCTCCAGCATCTCCTTTGTTTTTTCCAAATACTGTTTGATGGCGGGCTGCCTTGCTTCATAGGAGCCTGTTACTTGGTTTGCCACCAATTGCGAGTCTACGAAAACAGCGAGAGCTTTGACCTCCATATCTTTAGCCAGTCGGAGGCCTGCTAGCATCGCTTCATACTTCGCTTCATTTTTTGTGGCTTCAAACTCGAAACGAAGAGCATATGTATGTTCCTTCCCATCAGGGCTGACCAGCATTATGCCTGCTCCAGAACCATCGGAGCTGGATGCTCCGTTTGTATAAAGCTTCCAGTCATCCTGTACTTGAGTGAGGTTGGTTTTGGGCTCTTCTTTTTCTACGTCAGGCTCGGAAGGTGTTTCTGCCAAGAAGTCTGCGAGAATTTTTCCTTTAATAGAGTTTCGTCCCTTAAACTCTATTTCGTGCTCTCCCAGTTCAGTAGCCCATTCCTCCCCGACTTTTCGGGTTTCGACAAGATCAATTTGAGTGGCTTGTCGATTAAGACTGTGATTGGATGGGCCTGGAAATAGCGTTGGAGCCTCCTTGCTGCGTAGATTAGGGCTAGTATTTACTTCTCTAATGTTGGATAGTTGATCTCTGCCCCCTGTAGGACCCTGCTGACAAAGTAAATAGGGATCTGTCGTTTGTATCGTTCTGCCATAAGGACTACGCTAATACTCTCCATTGAGGATGCTAAGTACATGAACAACACTTCACCTTTGATTGGGGTTGTAAGTGTTGGAAGGATTTCAATGAACTCCTTCATCTTCTGAAAGGCAGCTTCAGCATCCTGACTCCATTGAAAAATTTTCTTATCCACGCATCCCTTGAGTGTTTTGAAGAATGGTAGGGACCTGTCAGCCCCCTTCGACAAAAATCGGCTTAAAATCTGCCAGCTTCCCATTCAGGCTCTGCACATCTTTGAGGCACTTAGGGGCTTGGAGATCTGAAATTTCCTTGACCTTGGAGGGATTAGCCTTTATCCCGTTCTTAGTGATCAAATGCCCTAGGAATTTTCCCTCTTCGACACCGAAGAAGCATTTCTTAGGGTTCAGCTTCATGTTAATCGCCCGAAGTTGGTCAAAGGTTTCCTGTACATTAAGGAGTAGGTCCTCTTCCGTCTTGCTTTTGATAACCATGTCTTCAATGTATGCTTCGAGATTTCTGCCTATTTGTTTGTTGAAGGCTTTATCTATGAGACATTGGTAAGTGGCCCCTGTGTTCTTTAATCCGAAGGGCATCTTTCTGTAACAGTAGACACCTTTGCTCGTGTAGAAGGCTGTCTTTTCTTCGTCCTCCTTTGCCATCTGGATCTGATGATACCCTTTGTAGGCATCTAAGAAGCATTTTAACCGGAAACCTGCCAAGGATTCTACCTTCCAGTCAATTTTTGGTAGGGGTAGCAATCCTTCGGGCATGCTTTGTTGATGTCAGTGAAGTCAACGCACATGCGCCACCCTCATTCGCTCTTTTTGACCATTACGGGGTTGGCTACCCAGGTTTGGTACTTAACTTCCCTTAGGATGCCTGCTTGTGTGAGTTCTTCCACTTCTTTGCAGGGTGCAGCGTTTCTTTCTGGGGCTAGGCTCATCCTTTTCTGTTTTATCGGCCCAATGTGTTTGTACTCATTGAGTTTATGCTCCGTTCCGAAGGACTGTACGTCAATCAGAAATGTTCTTGGTACCCCTGTCATGCCAGAATATTTCCAAGCAAAAACATCAAGGTTAGTCCGCAACAGTTCTGTGAGCTTCGCCTTGAAATTCGTCGGGAGTTGCTTTCCTACTACCACCGTTTGTTCAGGGTAGCTAGGGTTAACTACAACTCGCTCCTCCGCATATGTGCAGCTTAGAATTGCTATCGGAGGCTCCTCCGATTCTTCTTTGATCTTTTTGACACCATATACACCCTTATCCACCCCATAATTAGAATGAACAGTTCCTACTCCGAAGGGGGTTTGGAACTTAATAGCAGCATGTATGGTGGAAACAACAATGCCCATCTTTTGCATAGTTGTTCTCCCTATTAACAAATTATAAGGAGAGTCTGACTTGACTATAACGAAGGTGAGTGTTTTCGTGCGGGATAAAGGGCCTTCGCCTATGGTGATTTCCAACGGTACTTCTCCCAGAGGCCATGAGTGTTCGCCGGAGAACCCTACCAGTGGTGTTTTCGAGTCCACCCTTCGTGAGCGTATGGATGACTTGAGCTTTAGGAAACAATGCTCATAAATGATCTCGCAGGAGCTTCCACAATCCATATATGCTCGATTTACCTCCCTCTTTGAGATTCGTACCCTGATGACCACGGGGTCAGTCGAAGGTGCCTGCCCTAAGATGTAAGGGAATGTTATTTCCCCTACGCTTCCCAGCTCCCCGTCTGCTTCCTTCCTTTTCAAGGTTGGATCGTGCATGTGCACCATTAGTATCAGAGCTTCTGTGGGCGTAGCCTCCTTCTTGTTCCCCTTCCATTCACCCAGTTGGGTATCGGAGAACTTGTCCTTTCCCTTTTTTATGCCTTTAACCAGATGTGCTAACTGTCCAGACCATACTGCCTCTTCGATTTGCTTCTTTAGTTCTCTGCAGTTGTTCGTGTCGTGTCCATGGTCTTCATGGAAATGGCAGTACTTGGACATGTCTCTGGTTTTGCTTCTTGCTGTCATCCGAGGTGGTGGATCGAAGGACTTTGCGGCTTTCTCGGTAGCCAGAATCTCCCTGGGACATTTGACTAAGTTCGCCAAGAGTCCGTTGTTCAAACCTTTGTTGTATGGAGTGAAGCGGTCTCTGTTCTTCTTCTTGTTCTTGGATCCTTCCCATGAGGACCCTTGAGAGAATTTGTCATAAGCTTCCTTTTGCTCTATCGGAGCCCCGTTTGCTGCTTCCTTTTTGGACTCAATCCAAGTGTAATTCTTCTCCATCAGCGCCTTATAAGTGGTGGGAAGATCGGTGGATAGGAATTCCACCAAGCTTCACGTCCGAAGGCCATGTAAAAAACCTGAGATCCTCTGATCTTCGTGCAAACCCAGAATTTTGCAAATTTTCATCGGTGTACCTCGTAACGAAGGCCCTTGTGCTTTCGTTGTCCCTTTGCTTGATGGTGTGCACGGCTAGATGGGTCTTGGTGTACTTCTTCTGTTGGCTAAAGTGTTATCGGAACTTAGCCTTGAGGTCGTCTAGACTTACAATGCTTCCCAACTTCTGTCCATTCCACAATATTCTCGCGGAGTCTCGGAGTGTGTAAGTGAACATGTCGCATGCTACGGGCATGATCCACTTTTGCATCTTGATAGCGCCTTCGAATAAATGGAGGAAGTTATCTGGATAGCCTTTCCCATCGTAGGTGCCTATATGAGTAGGCATCTTTACACCGTCAGGTCGGGGGTAGTCTTCGATCCACTTCACAAAAGGTGTGCAAGTTCCAGAGGCTTCGACATAGTACGGGTTGTATGGAGGTGGATAAACAAGTGTAGGGTTATACGGGTTAGGAAACAGCTGTGTGTAGGTAGGGTAAGCAGTAGAAGGTTGGTACGAAGGGTTTACACCCATCGATTGAGTAGGAACATGTCCATAGGGCATTTGCTGGTAATTCTGGTTTGGGAGTGAACCATTCGGAGGGTAAGTGTTGTAGGTTTGAGCAAGTAGGTAGGGGTTCATTACCAAAGGGGGTAGCTGATTCATGCCTGAGTATGGAGGAGGGCCTCCGACATTCGAAACATATGAAGGGGGTACTAGAGCCCCCATCCCCTCTCTTCCTAAATGGTCAGCTAGGAGAGGGGGTAGGTTTACCCCTCCATTCCCTACCGGGTTGCTTCCTCCGTTAGATTTCTCGCTCCTTCTTTCACCATGCAATCTTTCCCTTCTTCCCGGATCTCCTCCGGGTCCTTCTTCAAATCCTACAGTCCTTCCGTTTGGCCTTCTGATGGAAGGAGAACCATTTCGCAGGGCCGAGCGCCCCCTGCTAACAGGTCGAGGCCTCTCCTCTATTTCAATCTCTTCATCATACTCCTCACTGGAGTATTCCAACTCTCTTGGCATTTCAGTGTTGCGAACCTGCCTTTTATGAGCCCTTAGTAAAGAATCCAAGGCTTCAAAGTTTGCCTCAACGAAGGTGGGGCTAATATCTGGAATAGGGTTAGCGGATGTTGAGGCATGATGTACGGGATTAGTTTCCAAACGAGATCGGGTGGTAAAGGTTGAGGCCGTTATGGGGGCGAGATTACCGGAGTTAGTTGTGTTGAGAGGGACTAGGGTAGAGAAACCTGGTGGAGGTGTATCTTTTCTTCCTGGTTCCATGTCGGAAATGTAGTGTAGTCGGTGAGGGTTTTTGGACTGGGTGATTACAGGACTAATAGTAGTGGTCCCACGGATGGCGCCACTAATTGTACAATAGATTTCACTACCAGGCTTCGATGATGATCAAAGGTATGAGGGGTGTATGTTCCAACAAAGACTTGCCTTTCACCTAAGAATAAGAAATACGAAACACTACGTTAAGTGATTACGCAGGGGCATGACCCTGCGAACCACCTCCGGCGTGAGAGTAAGTATGAGTTATGGTTGTATAAGTGTGTGTAAGTAAAGAGATGAGTGTGAAATGAGCAACCATAATCCATTGCCCGTCCAACCTATTTATAGTGGATGAAATAGGGTTAAGAGCACTTCTGCATGAATTTCAGAGATCATGGGGGCGTCCCATGAATGTGGGTAACCGCTAGGGTTTAGTGACCCACGTTCTCAGACTTGACGGGGAAGCCAAGAGAGAGAGGGAGATTGTGGGTTTGACCAAGTCAGGAGGTTCTCCTATCCAATGCTACTTCGTCAGACATACCCCGAAGGGCTTAGGGCTTCGAATGGCGAATTCCCCTAAGGTAACCTTCGTGATAACGAATGGTTTGACGCCTATGGATATTTTGGAATCCTAACTTGGACCTTCGAATAGAAGGATATCGACACGTCTCGGAGGAGTGTCCTTCGAGGTACTCGGAGGGTACATCATCACTTTTCATAAAATCTATTTCTGTAATTACAGATCTACGGATCCCGGAAGTTATACTAGCCGGATCCTTTTTGAAAAGGAACCGTGGGATCCGTCCTACTGGAGAACAGTTCTTCATGCAAATTAAAAACCACTTTTCTTCTAAAAGTTATACTCCACTAAGAATGTTAAAACCATAAGTGAATTAAGTGTCTCTCTTGTTAAAAACCATTGTTAATAAAAATCTAATAAAAACATTAGATAATCATAGGTTGATCACAAACATCACCTTCTATTAACTCATTTTTTCTATAGGTGTCACTATGTCGCATGTATATGAGTTTGATTCTTCACTCACTAGCGTCTACACTCCTAACATCTCTCTTGAACCTAACACACCTGGCAATCATGTCCGTGGGTTCAACAATATCGAAACCCATTACTTCCATGAAGGATGAATTGTAGACACCTCTCTACAATTCGAAGAAGGTATCAATACCTCCTTTCGAGCCATAGGACTAGAATGACTTCTCGAAATTAATGAGAAAATATGTCCAAGGTTTGTATTGGAATTCTTCCATCAAGTCGAACTCGTTCGTAACGAGGATCGTTCTCTATCTCTTTGGTTTTATATCAAAAACCAAAAGTTTACTTTAACCCTTGGGCATTTTGCTCACATCCTCCGAATTCCAAATCATGGACAATGTGCCTTCACTGAAGATTGGTCTCTCGATTCTCTCTTCAACTTTCGTGAAGAAAATAGTCCATATTCCTCACACATACCCTCCCCGGAAGATTTACATCGCATGATATGCAAACCTCGACCATATTACTCCGATCCAAACATTATCTTCACACGGGACATCCGAGAAGAGTACAAACCCCTTGCACTCATCCTATGTGAAAATTTTTGGAGCCTTAGGGGAAATCAAGAAATCCTTCCCGCTTGTTGTGCTCACATAATGTATTGTTTGCTAACACAAAAACCATACAATCTCGCCTACTTCTTTGCAAGGCGAATTGTTAATCTTCAAGGGTCCAAGAACAAACTTATTCCTTATGGAATGTTCTTGACGCGCCTTTATCATAACCTCATGTATCATCATCCTCAATTTCAAAGTCCGTTGTACGTACTTGTAAACAAGATGATGGAACCTCTAAACACATCCCTCATGAAGACGTTCTTCATTCCTGAATCCGCCAACACTCATCAACCATTTGATGATCCATCTACCAAAAACGCTCAAGGAACTTAGTAGTCTTTCAAATAGGATCAATCCTCTTCTACTCGTGCTTTATCAATGTATTCCAATTTCTTTAATGAAATAAAACATTTTACATTTGATAACT
Organism: Chrysanthemum makinoi; assembly: GCA_910596185.1. NCBI lineage: Eukaryota > Viridiplantae > Streptophyta > Magnoliopsida > Asterales > Asteraceae > Chrysanthemum > Chrysanthemum makinoi. The sequence goes on from OU343222.1 coordinate 302,371,750, forward strand.
TAGTATTAGAACTCCCTTTAGACTATCCTTGAGATATAATGCATTGTCAAGATCATTGCATACCTTTAGTAAAGGTCCCGCTGAGTAGATGGGTGGATCCCAAAGTTTTTGCTAGACGGATCCCTACACTTAGGGAACCGTGGGATCCGGCAAACAGAAAATGCAATTGCAAGCATTGTATTTCAAACATATCCTTAGAACACCTCACAATAAGCTAAACATAGTGTCTTAAGGCAAATTAACTCCTTATCAAGATAGGTTGATCCTTCCGAGTCACACTTGATCCCTCACATCTAGTCTTAGAAATCTTTCGATTATGGCAAAATTTATCATAAATCATCCTTACCTCAAAATTGATCAAAGTTGATCAAATTCTAGTTTTCCCATCTCAAAGCTTCTAGGATATTTTACAAAACACTATCCTAAGTCACAACCTGATCTCTAGGATCATTTAGCTTCAATTGACACTCTCATCTTTAGTGTCATCCTTGCTCATCCATTGGTACTCTTGAAAGTTCCAAATCCTTCTATAAAAAGAATCATTAGCTACATCACTCATTACCTTCAAGTAATTAAGCACCCTTTCATTTAAGACACTTAGGAGGACTGAAACACTCAAAGATGTTATAGATCTTAGACCTTAGAAACATCATTTCCACTCTTTCATAACTGCTGAGAGCCGGATCCCTAGGATTAGCCTAGACGGATCCCCCTGAGGAGGGAACCGCGGGATTCGGATGACAGTTTATGTCAATTCTTGCTAAAACAATCATTTCAACTCATCTTCCTAACTCAAACACTCCATATCATCTTAAATGAGTTCCTAGATCAGTACAAACTCTGAAGTTGACTCTTTGTGCATGTTAATCATCACGTTCCAATGAATCCTAGTGACTTAAGGCTTAAATACACTTGCTAAATCTCTTGGTTTATAAACCACTTTGTTAGGACCTCCATAGTCATCACTCTCATTCTAACTTTCAGCACTTTAGAAACCCTTGCAAACCTCTTGAAATCATCTCATCATGAGGAAAACTCCAAGTAGTAACCTATCCACCAAAGAACCACCCAAGAAAAAGGCTCGTGTTATACACAAAATCTCCTCAACCGAATCATCTCCAGTCAAGCCAACAAATGATAGGATCTTCCCTCAACCCATCAAACCAATTCCTAAAAGGATAGTACCCACAAAACTACCTATGCCAAACACCACCATACATCCTAGGCCAAACAATATCATCTCCACTAAACCATCACCATTGGTTCCTTGAGCTATCTCTTTTACACCTCCACTATCATCACCACACCTCTATAATTTAGAGGACTTGCCTCCTAGGCCGTCTCATCCGCTTCCGCCGACAACATTTTCCTCATTAGGAGGAATACAAAATCAAGGTGTTGAGTCAACACTTGCTCCGGCTGCCTTTTCGCCGTTTCCATCATATAATCCCATTTGGATTATGAGAAATCATCAAAGTTAACCACCCGACCATATGGAAGTTGACACTTCTCTACCACCACCATCATTCTTGGTCAAACCATTCTCAAATGCGTCTCCACCAATCCCTCCATCGTTTGAAGCTCCACAAGCCGCTTCACTTGATCCTTCGCATCAAGCAAAACTTGAGCTAGAAGATTTTAGTGGTGTCCTAGCATCAAGCGATAGTTGGTTTAGAAATTCCTAGTCATGTATTTTCTTATTTTCTTAGTTTTTAGAGTCATGTATATCATAACTCTAGTTTTATTAAATGGAATTACATGCTACTTGTTATTTTTCTGAGCATATGATTACTTTGTATTCATATCTCATTTTTGTGATAACATTACTTGTTATATCACCTTTTCTAAAATAAATCAGCTAAAACGGATCCCTCAGAATTGCCTAGACGGATCCCTACTAGGAGGGAACCGTGGGATCCGTGAGACAGATAGCTATTTTCTACTAACTTGGACTACATTTGTAGGAAATTGTGAATTATACTTACTTTCTAACCTTTGTTTTGTAGTTATTCAATTTACACATGAAGACTTTGACATCCTAAAGCTAGGGGGAGCTTTATGTCAAAGCAATACATTGAAAATTACTTGCACTACTAGGTTTACATTTCGTGACATCCCCTTGCAAAATTGCAATCATCAAGGGGGAGCACATTCGTCACTTAGACAAAATCTTTTGCAAACTTACTTGCAAACAAACTAGATTAGTATTACTTTCTTAACGCCCTTACCTAGGGATGGACTCGTCAAAGGGGAGTAAAGACGAGATCCTTTCCCATTACTTGCTCTCTATTTCTTTTTATTTCTTTTTATTTCTTTCACATGTTTTTCTTAAAAACAATGTGTTGCTTTCTTTCGAAGCTCTTTTTGTTGCGACAAAAAGGAGGAGAAGAAAGTAAAACTACAAATTCAAACTATTACGAATTTTAGCTTTTCCTTAGAATAATTTTATGTTTTTTCATCAACAAAAAGGGGGAGATTGTTAATACAAATAAGCCGTAAAAACGTTTATTTATATTTTACGATCTTCTAATGTTTTGTCGATTTTAAAACGTAAAATCATTTTAACGAAACAAATAAAATACGTAAATGGTTTGAACTAATAGTTTCTAACATATTCACATTTTCACATAAAACACTAAAACAAGTATAAGTGATTTTATGATTTAATAATGCATATGTACAACAACTAGTGTTTACATATTTGGGTATAATATACACATAACTAGTATGTAGTATATTGGGTAGAAACTTAAGTATCACAACTCATTAGGCAAATACATTGAATGTAGTTGGGTACAACCCAAAGCCCATAACCCATGGAGCTTGACCCATAACCCATTGCATTAAATCATGCTTATATCATACATGGATGATATCCATAACCCATGGATCAACCCATACCCAAATGACCAAGTGCATTGCACTCAAAAGATACATTGTATCCAGCTAAAAGATCCATGGTTCAACCCATGACTCATGACCCATAACCAAAATACCCATGGGTAAAAGGGAGCGTTCCACGGATCCCAAGCTTTGTGCTAGCCAGATCCCTTGTGGTAGGGATCCGTGGGATCCGGGGAACAGTAGATTTTTTCTTCTATATATAGTGAGCCATTTCTTCATTGTTTCTCACCCCTTTCTAACACACTTTCTCCCTGAGTTAAAAACTCACTAACCTTAGATCCAAGAGATCTATGTTTGTAGTTTTGTTTTTGTGTGATCTTTTAGGTTCCTCTTTAAGGCAAGATCACAACCTTTGAAGTCGAGCAAGCTCAAGTACATGAGTTGCCATGCTTCCTCATCATCAAGGCTACTGAAGTTTTCTTGTTGATGATTCCTTTCTTTTCTAAGAAGTGTTAAAGACATTTGTGAAAGATGTCTCAAGTTTCAAGACGAAGATATTAGTGAAGGGTATCTATCGTCCATGTCATAAGCATTTGCGGTAAGTGCTTAGAAGTCAATACTAGAAGCATTAGTGAAAGGTGCTTAGAAGTCAAGACACAAGACATTAGTGAAGGGTGTCTTGTAGATCTAGTCAAAGGCATTAGTGAAAGGTGCCTTAGATGTACATTCGATATGGTGTGTTTTGATGTACAAGATAGACTAGTATTAGATCCAAGGATATTGATATCTTTGATGATGTTGTAAAGGAGTAGATATCCTTTGGGATTAGTCGTTGGTGTAGTGTGGCAGTAGTTCCTCCATTGCAATGGAACTAGGTGCTTAGCCTAGTATCTAATAAATGGTAGGCGACGTTGTGAAGGTGTAGTTCACTTTGGAGTGAAAGAGCTAGGTACTTAGCCTAGTACCTTATAAAGGGTAGGCGAATTTGTGTAGGAGTGGTTCACCTTGGAATGATAGAACCCGGTGGTTAGCCTAGCACTGGAAAAAGGGTAGGCGACGTTGTGAAGGCTTCTCCGCCATAAGGAGATTGGTGTAGTGTTTACGAACTCTCGAGTAGGTGACTCGGGGAGTGGAGTAGGGCAAGGAAGTGTCCTTGTAGCCGAACCACTATAAATACTCGCGTTGTAGTTTTGTGCTTCTTACTCTTATCTTTTCATTACATATGTTTATATGATTGTTTATCAACATCCAACACACACATCTAAATAGATTGACATAAGTCAATCTAAATAGTTTAAAAGGAAGTTTTAATTGGTAAAACTATTCAACCCCCCTTCTAGTTTTCCACATAGGAGTTACCCCGTAACCTTCTATTTCTTCGTAAAATGCACTAGAAAAGAAAGGAATCATCAACAAGAAAACTTGGTTACGTCGTAGGAGATGCAGTAGTTACGGCGTAAGTATCGGCGGCGTGGAACCTCATTTGACCTAATGTAGTTACGTCGTAACCCTTGGGAAGAGTTACGCCGTAACCTCCTGAGAAGTTGGTTTTCTGAGTCACGCAATAGTTACGGCGTAATGTGAGAGATGAGTTACGTTGTAACTTATTCAAAGTGGCATGCTGTGATGAATCTTTAGATATATCTCCAGTTCCGCGTCTCTTTAGCTCCAATGCTCGTAATTTACCTGAAAGTAGAAAACAATGGAAAACAAGCGTAAATCCATATAACTGATATAAATTACAAGCATTATCGGGGGAAATTGCACTTAATAATCAGGACTATTTGATGTTATCAATTGGCTATGACACCTCACCAAGATGATCAAGGGTTGTGATTGATTGAGTGGAGGCCAAGACATAATCAATGGAAGAAATTGGAGCTTTTGGGTCCTTCCCAAACCCTAGAAGCACCCTCGTCTCCTCAGCTATAAAAGGACCCCTTTAGCCACAGATTATAGTGTCTATTTTTTGTGTCTTAATTTTGTGTATTTTTATTCTGTTTTAAGGTTATTGTGATTTCAATTCTGTTATGTCTTATTTCCAGTGTATTTAAGTTCTAATATTAATGAAAAAGTTATTTTCTTTCAAAATCTTATGTTTATGTTTATGTTAAAACATGGTTGATTGATTCTCTTTTTTACATCTTAAGCTCATTTAAGCTTGTTCATAGCTTACTAGTGAGTTTTTAGTTTAGTTTACCCAAGTATTATCAGTTTTACATTAAAAAAAAATCCAAAAAAAATCCAAAAAATCAAAAAGTCAAGAAAAGTCAAACTGCTTATTAGCTTATTTTATTGCTTTATTTATGCTTTTTAATGCTTATTGTAGCTTAATACTACTTTTCATCTACCTTAGTATAGCTTTATCATATTTGCTTTTAAATTTTCAAAAATCTCTAAAAAAATCAAAAATATAGCATTTTTAGCTTAGCTTATTTATAGTGCTTATTATTAATCAAGTTGTGCTTTTTACTACTTAATCTAAATAGTTATTAATCTCTTTTCAAGAATCAAAGCTTAAAAAAGTTCTTTATCTAGCCAAAAATCCAAACAGCCCTTCATAAAGGGGTGTTTGGCACAGTGTAGCTTCTACACTTTGGGTCATTTTGTGAATTTCAAAAGCTTATCATTAGTTCTTGTTATAAGCTGTTTTTATCATCTTTAGGTAGTCTACACTTTGGGTCATTTTGTGTATAAGCTGTTTTTATCATCTTTAGGTAGTCTCTAGGCATCTTAGTTCATTTTATAAATTTTGAGCCTTAAAGTTTCCTAAAACAGCTTATTTTGAAAAAAGTAGCTAAAAACTCATTTGGTTGTTGTTTTAGTGTCCACTAGGTCCATATTAGACTGTTTTTGAAGTATGCTTGTGTGTCACAAAGTGTCAATTTGTTTTGGTCAATTTCTTTAGCTGTCAAAATATTTTCAGTCAACAGTCCACGTAGTCAATTTAACAAGTCTTTTTAGAGGTCTTAAAATATTTAAAAATCCAAAAAAATAGTTTTCTACAAAGTTTAGTGTCTAAAGTCAATCTATTTTTAGTTTTTATAAATTTCCAACAGCTTTTACAAGCTTAAAATCAGTCTTAAAGTTAGCCCTTTGTCCTTTTTTCTCAAGTGCAAACCAGAAGCTAAGTCTAAACCTCCTCTTATCAAATCCATTTTTAAGCTGATTCGTGCCAAACCGTCAAGTTTTCTCACTCAAGCCGACCACTTGTAAATGGCCGACCGTAAGAAACTTAAAACGGTTCAAAAACGAATGCAATGAAGATCTGGGGAGTATAGTGTTTCCCCGGGTCGTTATGTCCCAGCGAGCTATGCGAAGAATCACCAAACGTATAGTGATCGAGAGATTTGAACGGAAAAAGGGATTTTGATTTTATTATAACTACAGAAAATATCTATAAATTACAACGGCTTAAATGCAAATTAAAGAAAATTAAAAAGATAAAAAAAATTAAATAAACGCTATCACTATTTGCAAAATGATGTTTTTGATTTTATGTTTTTATAAAACTTAATTTAAAAACTACGTTACGTACAAAAGAAAAATGTGAAACTTAAACAAGATTAATCCTAAAAATATGAAAATGATATTTTTACAAACCTAATGATAAAAGAAAATTTTTAGAAAAAGAAAATTATTTTTACAACTATTTAATTAATTATTATTAATTAAAAACTATTTTTAACTATTTAATATTAGCCTAAAATACAAGAAAATATGAAATAAAGCTAGAAAAATAAAATGATGACTTGGAAAAATCTAAAATAACAAAAGAGAATTTTTAAAACTATTTTTATATTTTTCTGATTATTTTTTGATTTTTTATGAATTAAAAACTACTTAAATTGCTTAAAAATACGAATTTAACTAAGAAAAATCTAGAAAAATATTTTTTTGGCTTTTTATATTTGTCTTAACCTAAGAAAAATGAAAACTTATTTTTTTGAAACTTTTCTTAATTAATTGTATTAAAAGCTAATTAAAAAGACTTAAAAACTAATTTAAATCAAGAAAAATACCAAACTGACCTAGAAAAATATGAAAAATTCAAGATAAGCTTAAAATAATATTAGGAATCTAAGAAAAATATAAAAACAGGGGGTTATGTGTGAGAAAATGCAACTGCTATGCCAAGTGCTTATAAATAAGCACTTAAAATAAGCAAATAGCCACAAATAAGCTCCAACTTGATACAGAAGTTATAAAATGCTAAAATTATCAAAATGCAACAAGTATTAACTATCTTTAACCTCTATTGAGCTTGATTGAACAGATTTGATGAAATGAGCTTATGTGCAAAAACAGATGTGAGGGTACCAAGTTTAAGCTAAGAAATTAGCTACCTAATAAGCTGAGACATGAAACCAAGACTTGGATCCTACACTAGACCTGGGTGGCTATGTCTAGACCAAAGAACAGACCAAGATGAGCTCAAATGAGCTTTGTGCAAGGGCTGCACAAGACTGAGAAAACTCAGTTTACACTGAGTTTTGTGAACAGGGCAGCTGAGACCATTTTCACAAGCTGTTTTGCAGCTTATAAAAAATTGATAAAATTCTACAAAAATGATAATAATGAAATAGACCAAGAGAAGTTCTTAAACCCACAATTTCTCTTAGATTGGCTCAGAAATGAGTCCAAGAAAATTCAACTCAGTTGGGCTCAAAACCACATTTTTAGTTTTTGACTTTTTTTTGACAGATTTGAAATGTTGACTAAACTGAACTTTGATTCCAATTTAAGGACTAATATTGATATAATATGATGAAATAAACTTAATGAAAACTGTATCTATGAATTTTGAACACAAAATAAGCTTTTGCTTCTTGAAAATTCTAACAGATAAGCTAATGAAGACAGTTTATTGGAATTTTGACTTTGGGCTTTAGCAGATGCAATTTATTGACTGCAATGAGTCAAATAGAGCTACAAAATCCTAAAGCAACAAAGCTTAACTCTGAACCATCCTCTGATACAGTTTTGACAGCAAATCCAAACACAACTACAAACACTGAATTGAAAACAAAACTGAGCTAACTGCTGATCCAACTTGTGCAGACAATCAAAATGAGTCTAAGTGACTTAAATACAACTAATTAAACATGTTTAAGCCATCAATGATCACAGATACAAACACAAGAACAATATGCAAACTTGAATAAAAAAAATGAAATTAAGAATGACACTCACAAGAGTCCAGCTTGTTTGCAGGCTAAAACCAGAACCAAACCTATTCTAACCTAGTCTATTTCAATCCCTCCAAGCTCTGCATTACCCAGATTCATCACCATTTCCAAATCAATCTCAACAGTTGACTTTTGTTGACCATCATTCAAAATTGATTTAATCTGTTTCATAAGCTTATTAAAAGCTATAAAGAGCTTAAAGGAACTTATCTGATCTTAAAAACAAGCTAATAAGAGCTTGGACATGAGAGTTTGAGACTGAAATTTCAAACAACAAGCATAAAACTTGAAACCTTACTAAATCTGTGAATTGAAACTTGAAAATGTATTACAATGATTTTCCAACTAAGGTTTAACACATAGAAACTGAAATTACAAGCTTTTGATTTAAACTAAGACATTTATTTAAAAAACGACATAAAGGAAAATTTTAAAACTAACTACTTCCTTCCTCTTGCTATCTCTTGCTCTTTTTATACCCAACTCAACTTCTCTCCTCTTTCTGAGTGAATCCCACTTGGTTTTAGGACCATTGGATCACTTGGAAGGATTTTGGCCATAGATCACATTTTGGCGGGAAATGGTTTATAACAGCTGTGGGGGCTTGAGTGTAATGGAGAGGAAAGCATTAAATGTCTTTTGTAGGGTAGTTGAGGTGGAGTGATAATAGAGGAGATAAGGTGAGCTGGGGGGATGGGATTGTTCTGAGTTTGCAGGCTAGATGTTGAAGAAGAGAAAAGGGCGGGTAGGGGTTTGTTTGACCAGTGTTTGACTGAGGTTAAATATTATAAGGGGGGGTCAAAACAGGGGGGGTCCAATTGGTTATGGCAGGGTCCATTTGGTATTGGCAGGGTCCAAATGGTATAAAGGGTATTAATTAATCAAGGACCTCTTTTGTAATTTCTGAAAAATGCAAGGACCAATTCTGCCAATTTCACAAAGTTGTCACAAGGACCAAAACTGACAAGTTCCAATAGTACAAGGACTATTTTTGACATTTTCAAATTTTCAAAGGACCATTTGTGACAAATTCAAAACTTGAAGGACCAATTTTGTAATTTCTCAACACTTTTGATATTTTTCACCAAAGGACTAATTTTGACAACTTATGATTTTAAAAGGACCTTTGGTGATTTTACTTTTGAAATTAAGTGCCTAGGGACTAAATTTGACAATTTTTGAAACTTGGGGGACTGAAACTGCCAATTATGCAAACTTTGCTCATTTTTTATCTGATTTTAAACATTTTGCATCTGAAACATATAAAATGCAATTTTGAGATATTTTCAGTATTTTGATGCATTTCTGAGCATTTTTAAACGTTTTGCAGTTCAGATTGACCCAAAAATGATGAGTATTTACACACTCATCATAAGCTCATACAAGCTTCAAATTTTTAGAAAATTGGTTTTTTGTACTCTCTGGCACACAAGCTTAATTTGTTGTGGCTTCTTTGGAACTGTGCAGCTTAATTTCCAGCTTAAAAATAAGCTGCAAGTCATCCCTTTAGCTACTGAGTCTGCTGTTCTAACAGCAGACTATTTGTTCTTATTTGCTTAAGTATTTAGCTTAGTTGTCCTTAGGAACTGTTTTTTTAGATCCCACAGCTTATTAAGTCTTCCCTTTTTCACATAGTAGCTTATTAGGAATCCCCTCTAGCTTATTTTCCCCTTGCTTGTTATTTACCCCTTAGCTTATTCCATTTAATCTCCTTTTCCGCCTTAGCTAATGCATGTCTCCCCTAGCTTATTTCTGCTTCCATAAGCTTCCCCTAGTCTCCTTAAGTTTAGTTTCAATTCCCCTTAGCTTATCTTAGTTTAGTTATTGCTTATTGTACCTCATTTGCTTATTTATATTAAAACTTGTTTGGTTTGTGCTTTAAAATCCCAATATGTGGACAAATAAGCACCTAAACTGCTTATTTGTCAAGTTGTGAAAATTTAGATTTGTAAAAGTCCTTTAAATTCAGTTTGTTTATAAGCTTGTTCAAAAAAATCTAAAAAGTAAAAATATTGCAAAAAAGTGCCATTGTTGGGATTCGAATTCTGGCCACCCAGCTAACCACACAAAACACAAACCATCTCTGCCTTTGGGTCTTTCACGTTATACCTTGCATCTTTAATTAATTTAACCACTTTTTCCATTTAAGCTTTAATAAACTGTTTTGCTTATTCACAGCTTTTCCAAAGCTTATTTTGCAAAGTTTATATTTTTTCTGGGATCAGAATTCTTCAAAGTATTTTCTATAAAAATTTCATATTTTTCCAAATAGTTTTAGTATTTTTAATAATTAATTCTCCTAGTTTTAGTCTTTAAATCATAATAATTAAATAAAAACTCAAAAAAATATTACGCTTTTTTCCAAAATTTTATTTTGTCGTTTTTCATGTAGGAAAAATAAATTTACATTCCTAGAATTACTTTTGCAAAATTTGGTTTTAAATCGCGTTTTCTTAAATTCCCGTAGTTACGTTTTTAGAATAAATTGCGTTTAGTGTTAATTTAGTTAATTTCCTTAGTTTATTTGTCTTAGTTTGATTAATTGTTAATTACTTACTTTATTTTCCTTTCCGTTTCTTAATTTGAATTTAGAACGTAATCAAAAACACAAAAACCCAAAAATCGAGCATTTTAATAACAAACTTAAAAGCGACGTTGCCCATTCACACCTCGTTGGGGAACGACCCGGATAACCACTTATCCGGTATCACATATCTTATTCACGGAATTTGATTCATTAACCTTTTTCGTAAGAGGTTTTCGATTCGATTCTCGTGCTTATTTTGATATTGATATTATTATACTTTATCCACTCACACCACCCTGAACCTACAATCACATCAATCATTTTGGCGCCGCTGCCGGGGAAGTTGTGTCTCGACAATATCATTGAGGGTTTGACTATCAGTGACTCGAGATCCTTCCTACGTGAAGTTATTGTTTTCATAAAATAAAAAAGTAAAACAATATTTTTCTTTTCTTTGTATATATATATTGTTATATATATATATATATATATATATATATATATATATATATATATATATATATATATATATATATATATATATATATATATATAAGATTAAAAATACAAAAAAAAATTCTCTTTTTATTTTTAGCTAAAATAGAATACGCCAATTATATAACACTTCTCAACTTTAGGTGTGATCATTAGTAAGTTCCCAAACGAAAGATATAAAACTTGTCTTAGTGCCGCTCGTGAGTTCGGTTTACTTCTATCGGTTTAACAAACTATTATAGGGGTTTAAAGTTGGGTACGCATTAAATTGTGACCTTAAAGAGACGAGTTTTTAATAAGCTTCACGTTGATCTCTGTTTCTCCGCTCCTTTGTGCGTTTTTCTTATCGAATTGATCAATTCACTTAGGATTAATGGTTTAAGTTCACTATTGATTTTTGAATACCGTTTTGCATTGTTTTAAGTGCATGCGCACTCATTCTAATTTCTATAGACCAATACGTGAAACCGTCACAATTATGAGAAGGTGAAATAGACGTACTCCATTAGTCGAACCTGATATTCGAACTAATCCACCTCCGCCCATCGTAGAAATGGCGGAAGATAACCGATCTATGCTAGAGCAACTCCAAGCACCCACTGAGGGTTACAGAGAAGCTATCGTCGTCCTGGAAATCGTTTTCGACAATTTCGAGCTTAAACACGGATTGATTAACTTGGTATCGTCAAGCCAATTTTACGGATTTAAGAGGGACGATCCTCACTCTCATATCCGACGGTTTAACAAGCTTATGTCTACGATCAAATACCGAATCGTGCCGGAAGAAGCTATCAAACTACTTCTTTTCCCGTTTTCACTCGAGGGGGCCGCCCGGATTTGGCTCAGAAAACAACCCCCTCGATCGATCACCAAATGGGAGGATTTAGTATCAAAATTCGTGAACGAATTCTTCCCACCGTCTAAAACAACAAGCTTAAAAAATGAAATAACAAAATTTACTCAAAAGTTTGATGAATCATTTAGTGAGGCATGGGACCGCTTTAAAGACTTACTTAGAAAATGTCCCCATCATGGTTTTTCTGAATTGCATCAACTTGATACATTTTACAACGGTTTGAACGAAAATGATCAAGACTCTCTCAATGCCGCTGCAGGTGGTAATATTTTGACTCGATCTACGAGAGATGCCTTGTTGATTATTGAGAACAAATCCAAAGTCCGCACATCACGTAGCAAATCGGTTTGCTACCCGAGTGAGTGCTTCACTTTCTTCTTCAGAAAATACATCTAGCACCGATGCTAAGATTGACAAGCTTGCGGATATGATCCAGGCTTTGGTTAAGATTACGGATGCTAAGATTAATTCTCCTCCACCCACTCAAGTTAAAGAGGTGGAATCTACTTTTACTACTTGTGGTGGGCCGCATGCTTACTATAATTATACTGGTACCGATGGTTACCCTAATGAAGTCAATGTCGTAGCCGGGTCATACAACCAAGGAGGTAACCAATATCGTCCTCAAGCTGACTCGAAAAACTGTTTTAGTAATCAAATGGGACCTCCGAGATTTTCTCAAACGAACAACCAAACTCGTCTTAATTAGAATCAAGTTCGAGGGCAAAACGTTCAGAACCAATATAAAGCCCCAACGAATCAATACCCGACCCAAGGGGTCAATTACAGTCAAGGGTATCAAACTTCGATTTATCGAGCTCCGACTTTTCCCTCTAATGAATTCTCGAATTACGTTCAGAACAACAATGCTAATATCCAAGCCATGCAAACCCAGATTTTGAATTTGAAAAATGAGTTCCAATCTTCGTTTACTAGACAAAGCAATGAGTTCAATAATGAGATTAGGAATCAGAACAACAAGATTGAGGCATCTCAAAGCGAGGTTAAGAACATGTTTAACGCTCTTTTATGCAAAATGAGTCAACCCTCGGGTTTGGGATCTCTCCTGGGTAACACCGTTGCCAACCTAAAGGGTGAGTTGAAAGCTATAACCGCACGGAGTGGTAAGGCTTATGATGAACCCTCGATTCCTACTCCCTCTCTGGTGAAGGAGGTGGAACGAGAAAGTGAGGTTCTGAAAGACAATGTGCAACCCGCACCCGTCTCACCTCCGATCGTTCAAACTCCAATTCCGGAACCCGATGTTCTGAAGACTACTTCTAAACCTTGAATTCCATACCCTTCAAGGCTTAATGACCAAAAGCTCCGTGATAAAGCAGATAACCAAATAGAGAAATTTGTTGAAATCGTTCGATCATTGAATTTCAACATTAGCTTCACGGATGCTTTACTTCTCATGCCTAAATTTGCTTCAATGGTCCAAAATTTAGTGAGTAATAAGGAAAAGTTAACTGAATTGTCTAAAACACCTTTAAATGAAAACTGCTCGGCGGTGCTCCTCAAGAAACTTCCCGAAAAGTTAGGAGACCCCGAAAAATTTCTTATACCATGTGAGTTCTTGGGAATAGTTAAATGCCCCGCCTTGGCCGATCTTGGCGCGAGTATTAACTTAATGCCCCTCTCAATTTATAACAAGCTTTCTCTCCTGGAACTCACTCCTACACGAATGACCCTCAAACTTGTGGACCGCTCGACCACCATTCGAGAGGTATCGCCGAGGATGTCTTTTAGAAAGTAGGACCACTTCACTTTCCTGCCGACTTCATTTTCATTGATTTTGATGTAGATCCTCGAGTACCTCTTATTATCGGGAGATCTTTCTTAAGAACGGGCCGTGCGATGATCGACATTTATGAAGGAGAAATCACCTTACGATCTAATAAAAAACCGTCCCTTTCAACATTAATCAACCGTCGAGATACCCCTCTAACTACGATGATGCTTCTATCAATCGAATCGATGTTCTTGATATTGCTACGGAGGACTATGCTCAAAAGCTCCTTGGTTTTTTGGGTGGCAATCCCACCCCTTTTATTGAAACTTCTGACCTAATTTCTGAACAAACTTCTGAACCAATTGTTTCCGACTCTTCCCCCTCTCTTACACCGTTTGAGGGAGGTGACTTCTTCTTGGAAGAGATCGATGAGTTTCTTGCTTTTGATGAATCGATTCCACCAGGAATTGATGATGGTGTTTACGATTCGGAGGGAGATATCCTTTATCTCGAACAATTGTTAAATAAAGATCCGTCACCTTCGCTCCCTCTGAAAGAAATTACGATTGAAGAACTTAAAGAAGTACAAACATCGAATGAAAAGATTCCGGAGCCCAAACTCAAAGATTTACCTCCTCATCTAGAATACGCTTTCTTAGAAGAACCGTACAAATTTTTCCGTCATCATTTCTAAAAACCTAAAAGATGAGGAGAAAACCAAACTCTTGTTCATCTTTAAAAAGCACAAAACTGCCATCGCTTGGCAAATATCCGACATTAAGGGCATAAGCCCGCGTTTTTGTACTCATAAAATATTAATGGAAGATGATTTCAAACCCGTAATACAACAACAACAAAGGGATAACCTGAAAATTCATGATGTTATCAAAAAGGAAGTTCTAAAATTCCTTGACGCATGAGTGATTTATCCGATCTCAGATAGTTCATGGGTTAGCTCTATTGATTGTGTCCCGAAGAAAGGTGGAATGACCGTCATTTCCAATGAAGAAAATGAGTTTATATCCATACACCTCGTCACTGGGTGGAGGGTGTGCATTGATTATCGGAAATTGAATGATGCTACTAGGAAAGACCATTTTCCGCTTCCATTTATGGATCAAATGCTTGAACGTCTAGCGGGGAGTGAGTTCTATTGTTTTCTTGATGGTTTTTCCGGCTACTTCCAAATTCCTATCGGCCCGCAATATCAAGAGAAGACAACGTTTACTTACCCTTATGGAACGTTTGCTTACCGTCAAATGCCATTTGGCTTATGCAATGCTCCTGGCACATTCCAAAGTTTCATGATGGCGATTTTCCACGATATGATAGAGAAGACAATGGAGGTGTTTATTGATGATTTTTCGGTCTACGGAGATTCATTCACGTCTTGCCTCTCTCATTTAGACCTCATGCTAAAAAGGTGCGAAGACACCAACTTGGTCTTAAATTGGGAGAAGTGCCATTTCATGGTCAAAGAGGGCATTGTCCTTGGCTAAAAAATATCCAAATCAGGGATTGAGGTCGATCGAGCTAAAGTCGATGTAATTGCTAAGCTACCTCATCCCACAACCGTCAAAGTAGTATGGAGTTTTTTGGGTCATGCCGGTTTTTACCGACATTTCATACAAGATTTTTCTAAAATAGCGGCCCGATGACCCACCTCCTCGAAAAGGATACTCCGTTCATCTTTTCCAATGAATGTATCTAACTTTCAATATACTTAAAAAGAAGTTAACCGAAGCACTGATCTTAGTTGCCCCCGACTGGGATTTGCCCTTTGAGCTAATGTGCGATGCGAGTGATTATGCCATCGGGGCCGTCTTAGGGTAACGAAAGACTAAGCATTTTCAACCAATACGCTATGCGAGTAAGACTTTGACCGAGGCTCAATCTCATTACACCACTACAGAGAAAGAGATGTTAGCCATCGTTTATGCTTTTGAAAAGTTTAGACCTTATTTAGTCTTATCGAGGACCATAGTGTATACCGACCATTCGGATCTAAAGTATCTCTTAGCAAAGCAATACGCTAAGCCGAGATTACTTCGGTGGGTTCTCCTCTTTCAATAATTTTATGTCAACATTCGTGATAAAAAAGGAGCGGAGAACCTTGCCGCCGATCATTTATCTAGACTTAAGAATCCCCATCAAAGTGTTCTCGAGAAAAAAGACATTACGGAAACATTTCCTCTCGAGACACTTGGGATGATTTCGACCAAAAAGGATTCAAGTACCCCATGGTTTGCCGAATTTGCAAATTACCATGCGAGGAATTTCATCATCAAAGGGATGTCGTCCCAGCAAAAGAAATGTTCTTTAAGGATGTTAAGCATTACTTTTGGGACGACCCCTACTTATTCAAAATTTGTGCGAATCAAGTCATCCGGTGGTATGTGTATGGACAAGAATCCATTGACATTCTTAATGCTTGCCCCAATGGACCCACGGGGGGACATCATAGTGCAATCTACACCGCCAAAAAGGTGTTTGATTCCGGTTTCTATTGGCCAACCATTTATCGAGACGCCCACGACTTGGTCAAATCATGTGATTCTTGTCAACGTCAAGGGAAAATTTCCCAAAAAGATGAGATGCCACAAAATGCTATCCAAGTATGTGAAATCTTCGACGTGTGGGGTATCAATTTTATGGGACCATTTCCGTCATCTAGAGGAAATAAGTATATACTCGTGGCCGTCGACTACTTGTCCAAATGGGTTGAAGCGAAGGCGCTACCCACAAATGACGCCCGAGTTGTGGTTAGGTTCTTGAAAAACTTGTTTTCTCGATTTGGAGAACTTCGTGCTATTATCAGTGATCGCGGTACCCATTTTGAAATGAGCAATTTGCAAAAGTTATGTCAAAATATGGAGTTACCCATCCTCTTTCTACTGCGTATCACCTGCAAACGAGCAGTCAAGTTGAGGTGTCCAATCGTGGTTTGAAACGTATTTCAGAAAGGAACGTAGGAGAGCACCGAGCCTCATGGTCCGATAAGTTAAATGATGCACTCTTGGCCTTCCGTACCGCCTTCAAGACACCTATTGGGTGCACCCCATATAAATTGGTGTACGGAAAGGCATGCCAGTTGCCCATTGAGCTCGAACACAAAGCATATTGGGCTCTTAAACATTGCAATTATGACCTAAAGACCGCGGGTGATCACCGTAAAGTTCAAATGAATGAATTAAATGAGCGTTGGGATCAAGCCTTCGAGTCTTTAATCTAAAAAGAGAAAACTAAGAGGATTCACGACTCTAAAATCAAAAATCGCGTCTTTAACGTTGGTGATCAAGTCCTCCTCTTTAATTCTCGATTAAAGATCTTCTCAGGTAAACTCAAAACCTGTTGGTCCGGACCGTTCACTATTTGTTGGGTTCAGAAAATACCCAAACCCCTTAATATAGGATTTGAATAGAAAATAACCTAAGTGTTTAATCCGTTAAACACTATCAGGTCACTGAGTGCATAGTCTCTCAGTGAGCCATCTTCAGGATACTTAGTACGAGGCAATGAAGAAGCCTCTCCACTCAGCAAGGCGGGACTTAATGGGTGAAGACCAATTCAAGAAGAAGATGGTGGATTCAGTGAGTGATGACAATAACTCACTGAATCCCTAAGACTCCTCTCCAACTGTTTAAATTGAAGACAAACTGAAGGAAGAGACTGAAGGCTTTGAAGACTGAAGAATGAGCGGGACTAGGCGGGAAAAGTTTACACAGATATAACTGAGTCCCCAAATGTTTACCCAGATAAAACTAAGTCCCTATCTACTAAAGCCATATCTTCCCATTTATAGTAAGCGGTGATTCTCTGTCAAGGAAAGAAGCCTCGCCGCCTACTATAAATAGAAAGGTGAACAGTAATCGAATATATCAATATTCGTGTTTGCTGTGATCTATGTATTTGTCTTCTAGGTTAAAGTTAATAATCATACTTGTATAAATAGCATAAGAGAAGAGTGAAAAGTTTTAAGCTTGTGAATTGTAAAAACACACACACACACAAGCCAACTTTTCACTCCTCTAAATACAACTTTATCCTTGAGCTAGCTCAGTGGGTTCTAAGAGTTGTGCTCAGACTTAGCCTGAGCTTAGAGAGGAGTCACCCAAACTTTGTCATTTCAATCCCAAGTACTATTCCGCAAGTACTTGGGTAACGTATTCTTTTGATTTATTTCTAATAAGAATATGATGTTGAAAATTACTTTGTGTGTTTTAATTACATTACTTTCAGTCATTATTCACTGTTAAATTGTTTTAAGTACTTAATAGTTCTTAAACGATAGTGAATAGGGAACAACAAGTGGTATCAGAGTGAGGCTGATTATAAAACCTTTTAAGCCGCTCTAAAACATTTTTAAATCAGGATTTCTATGGCTGAAACTGATGTACCCCAACTAGTCGATAAAAAGGGTGGAGCTTATTCAGCTGTTGCCCCTAGACTTGAAGTTGGCAAATTTAACAAATGGAAAAATCGTATGCTTTGCTATTTGATTGGGATGGAACCTTATTATATCAAGTGTATAAATGAAGGTCCATTTGTCCCAAAGACTGCTGAAGGTTTACCCAAACCTGAAGCTCAGTGGACTCAGGATGAAAGGAGAGTGGTCAACCAGGACCAAAGACTCAAAAGTATCATCATATCATGTCTTCCGGATGATATTATGGAGTCATTATAAGTCGTAATACGTAAACAAACTGATGACCTAGTCCATAGCCATGAAGGCAAATCTGATACCAAGGAAAACAGGATTATGGACCTGAAACTTGAGTATAATACCTTCAGGGCTAGGGACTCTGAAACTCTCTCACAAACTTACACCCGATACAAAACTCTTTTAAATGAACTGGCTAATGATGGTGTTAAGTTGTCCAAACATGAGATAAATGTTGGTTTTGTCAATTGTCTCCCTGAGAAGTGGTTGAACTTCTCTCAGGGACTTAGAAATGCAAATCACATTCAAAATCTTGAACTTCCTGAAATTTATGGGAAATTTGTCTATGAGGAAAACCTCATTAACAGAAGATACCCTGACTTAAAGAAGTCTCAGGAAGTCAAGAAGTCCCTGACCATCACCTCACCTATATCAACTGCCTTCTTTTCTAACAATGTGGTTCAAGATTTTCAAGAAAATTCAGATGATGAGCCTGATGAGAGATCAATTGAGGAGTACCTTAATGACCTGAACGTTGAATTTCAGGAAAGGGCACTCCTTGCAAACTCTTGAAGGTTTATTAAAAGAAACAAAGGTTTTTCAACTGCTAAAGCAAATGAGGACACTGAATGCTTTAAGTGTCACAAAAGAGGCCATTTTGCAAAGGACTGTTTTTCAAAAACAATTTCTGAACCCTCTTACAGACCATCAGGGTCAAATCAGTCCTCAGGATTTAGCAAATTTCAACGTAAAATCTATCAGTCTCATCAAAACTTTCGAATAAATCGACCGAACAAAACAATATATTTTGAAGCCAAGTATAGGAAGATCAAAGCTAAGCTTGCATTACTTGAGGCCAGTCCCTCAGAACCAAAAAGTGTTCAAACTGTGCAGGGTAAAAACAAAGGTCTTGTTGCTGAAACCTTCGACTGGGATGCAGAGCCAGTCTCATCAAATGATGAAATGGTGCATGTTAGCGCACTGATGGCCCTCTCAGAGGAAGACAAGCTAGCTGTTGGAAAGAATCATGCCAGAAATAGAGAATGGGTCAACATCACAATGAAGAAGGTAAATATTTTACTTTCTATGGATGATGATTCTGATTGGCAGTCCTATATGAACTATATCAATGTTGATCTTAAGTTTGTAGAGGAGCAAAGACTAAATCTTTTTTCTAAGTACAACAAGCTAAGTTTTGAATTGAATAAGTGTAGGGATGAGTTACTTGTGTTAAAACAAAACAAGCTTGAGGCTATCACCTTACAAATTCAAAACACTAAATTAGTTAAAAGAAATCAGGATCTTCAAGATGAACATAAGAAAGAAAAAGAAATCATTGATAGTTGGACCGCCAAGAATCCAAGAGTCTTTGATGTTGTGGGTGCCCCCAGTAGCAAAAAGAGATTCATAGGTGAACATCATCTTTCTGACTGATTCACACAGATACCAAACCGCCAAGTTATCTCACACAAGCTAGCCACTTGTGAATGACTAACCGTAAGAAACTTAAAACAGTTCGGACACTGATTAAAAAACCAATAATAGATGAGAAGTGTGTAGTATACGGGTAACTCAAACGTGTTAGGTTTGAGCACCGAGATCGTTCCGAACGAGGGTTGAATGGAATTTCCAACTCACGTCACGAATATCGGGATTTGAATGGGAAAAGGGGAAAATATGAAGTTATCTAAACTATGGGGCAAGGGAAGCATAAAAGGGAAATTACACTACGGGAAATCCTAAATACGCGATTAAAACGAAACGCGAATAAAAAGCAACTACGTCTAATCTAACTACTAAAAATAACCTAAAATTACTTTTATACTAAAAATGCAATGTGAACACTGTTTATGAATTAAAACTATTTTTTAGGATTTTTCTTTTATTTATTTGAATTAAAATCTAATTTTTAACTATTAAAACTAAATTAAAATACTAAAAATTATGAAAATTAAAGTGAAAATTATGGAATTACTTTTATAAAATCTAAAATATCCTAAGAGAATTTTCAAAACTATTTTTTTTTTTATTTTTCTGATTATTTTTCTATTTTCTACTAATTTAAAACTATTTAAGTCTAATTTAAATTGTGAAAAATACCAAATAAAAGGGGAAAAATAAGGAAAAATATTTTTTATGCTTTTTATATTTTTCTTAAACTGGGAAAATTGAAAATTTATTTTTTGGAACTTTTTCTTAATTATTTGCAATAAAAGCTATTTAAAAGTGACTAAAAACTGATTTAAATAATGAAAAATACTAAACAGTGATGAAAATTAATGAAAAATTCAGGAAAATTCTAAAATATTATTCTAAAGCTATGAAAAATATAAAACATGATGCTTATGTGAGAGAAAATAGAGCTGTAGTGCAAACTGCTACAAAATAAGCACTTTAAAATAAGCAAAACAGTGAATTAAGCTACCAAACTGTAACTGAAGCTAAGTTATGCTAAAATAAGCTAATAACAACTTATTCCACCTAATCCTAACAAGCTACAAGCTCTGACTTAAAAATTATGCAAACTGACTTACTTATCCAAACAGCCCTTGACCCTACTGTTTGAGCATAAGCACAAGCTTATTAATAAGCTCAAAGGGAAAACCAAAAGTTGAAATCAGTAGACCACCAACCAGAGATTACATATCCAAATTTTCAACTAATTAGGACTAATGATCAAGAAATTAAGGATCAAAATCTAAAGGCTGTTTAGGACTATATGAAGCTGATGCAGCAGACTTATGGGACAGAAATGGAAGACATAGTGCAGGCTAAGTTAAGCTAAACTAAGAACTCCTATAAGCTAACTGAGGCAACATACATCTAACCTAGTCTATAAACTGCACTAGTGAATCAAAACTCAGGCAATAACATCATGAATGAGAGCAAAATCTCATGGAAAGAACTTATCTGAACTGATGGTGCAGGGCACATTATTGACAAACCACCAACTTTATAACCACGGCAGCCATATCAAAACATTTTTTTGATTTTTTTCCTTTTGGGAATAAGGAGAACAGCTATTGAACTTATGATTTTTAATTTTTAGAAATTTTATTAACAACTACAATGAACGCAAAATGCTATTGAAATCTAAGAGAAAACTACTATTATGAAAAGAAACCAACTGTAACTTATCAACTGGAATAAGAAATTAACCTTGACACTCTTGAGAATTTTGATCTAGATAACAATGAAACAGTAATATGAACTTATATTAACCAAGCTTGACTGACCAAATTCCCTTGAAACTGAAAATCATAACTAAACCAAACACTCCTTAAAACTGACAAAGCACAATTAAACTTTAAACTCTTAATGAAAAATGACATGAATGGAATTCAGATCACTAAACAAGACTAAAACTCAGCATTTTAACAGATTTGAAACAGAAATCAAGCTTAAAACAGTTTTGACTATCAACTTTGACTAATTTTGACTTTTTATTAAAAACTTGGAATTAGAGCTAAGTAACCAGAGATAAGCTCACATAAGATTATAAAAGCTTATGTGAGATTATATAAACAAGAATTTAAGGCAATTGAACTCAGAATTTGAACTAAAATTAAAGTGACAAATTAAATTTAAATTGACAAAAAGTAAATTGCATTAATAAAACAGGATTACAATACTGGAAATAAAACTTAATTGACTACTGAAAAAGCATTAAAATAACAGGAAATTAATGGTCAAAACTTCTCTAATTACATAAGAAATTGGACGATTTGATCTTTGTGAAGAAATGGGTATATATAGCTGAGCTGGGGCCTGGGATGCTCTTTCGGAAGCTCCTAGATGTCCAATCATAGCCCTTGATTCCCCATCTTGTCACTCAAATAAATCACAGCCCTTGGATTGCTTGGGTGACGTGGCTTGGCCAATGAGAAAGCTCCATTTGTCCACTGTGGCAATCCCATGCTGACACACCTCTGACACGTTGTCAGAGGCTTCCAGAAGCTCTTTAAGAGTGGGTAAATGAGGGTGACATGTGGGTAATTGGGTGATGGATGGTTAAACAGTAATTGGTGGGTTTACTGGTTTAGGCGCGTTTGGTTTGGGCGGTTAAGGGTTTTTTTATTATATTTTGACTTTGGGAAGGGTAGGTTGACCGGGTTCAATGGGTAGCGGGTTGAGATTAAAACCGGGGTATTGGGTTAGTGGGAAGACGGATTGGACCGGGTCATTGATTGATATTGGGCCGTGGCTCATGTATTGGATTTGGACAAAGGACTAATATTGGATCATTGGCAACCATAGGGACTAAACTTGCATATGCTGAATATTTGAGGGACCATAAATGTAATTCTGAAAATATCTTCAAGGACCATTCTTGTCAATCTTTAAATAGACCAAGGGCCAATTTGCAACTTTTGAATCTTCAAGGGTCACTTTTGTCAAATTCTGAAACTTGAGGGGCCATTTTTGACATTTCTTCAAACTTGGTTAAAACTTCCAAAAATCATCCTCGGAGAATAAAATCTTCATAAATGCACAATTTTGATCTTCCGGCTCGGCTTAAGCTCTCTTAATCTCTCGTG
Organism: Chrysanthemum makinoi; assembly: GCA_910596185.1. Classification (NCBI taxonomy): domain Eukaryota; kingdom Viridiplantae; phylum Streptophyta; class Magnoliopsida; order Asterales; family Asteraceae; genus Chrysanthemum; species Chrysanthemum makinoi. Next base: position 302,394,594 of record OU343222.1, read on the forward strand.
CTCGGATTTATGTCTGATTTGGCTCTTTTTTGCGTGTTTTTTACATATTCGTACCTGCACAAGCACAAACTCAAGAAAACCACAAATATTAGCAATAAACGGCTCTTTCTTGGTTATTTTGGGTCAGTTTTGATATAGAAAAGGTATGTGTTTTAGCACATACCAAAATACCCCAGACGAGACCATTGTCGTGTCCTCACACAATGCAATCAACTCACGCTTCTAAAACCAAGGATTTCAATCTCTTTCTACTAAACCTATGAAGAAGTAGCAAAGATTCCTCAAAAGAGATTAAGAAAGCCTTAATTCTAAAAACGCCCCGTTTACCTTTTAATTCACATGTATAGATATTACGATTAAGCACATTCCGGTTATGAGTGACGGTTTGTTGAACTTTCATGTCGATCAATAACTCCAAAATTTTTCAAAAGACATTTTAGGATCACGGAGTAAGAAACACAACACAGCGTGAAGTGACCATACGGATAGAATACATCGCCCCTGATTTTTCACAAGTCCCAAACTAAGCGTAAAACCGAAATCATTGTTACATACGACTCTAGATGCTAACACTACCCATGGAAGTTACTTATGTAATTACCGTTTGTTCCCATTTTCCTATTTTCCTCTAGATTTTTTTATTTTTGTGAGAAATGAATTTCTTCAAATTTCTCGTTTCGATAATTTTTATTCCGATAAAGATACAAAGCTAAGTCGATAATTAGTTATCCATCTTCTCTCAGGAACCATTGTCCCAAAAATGAGGTCCACATCAAGGAATTTTTATTTACTTATACTTTTGATCACTTTTCAAATTTTTTTTTTATTTATTTTTTATTTTTTTTTATTTTTTTTACACTTATACTTTACTTATATGAGCTATGAACTACGGAGCTTCACGGGGTAATTCCAAGACTATAGGCTTCATGAAATGAGGATCCCGGCTGGCTAGGCTAAGACCTCACTCAATCCCGGCTAAAGATCCAAGGGTCCGATCTCGACACCGCAGCTCATAACTTTACTTATTACTTTCCACTTATTACTTGTTGCTCATTTATTACGGATCCTTGATGTGTACCTAATTTTTAAAACAAAGGTTCTTTTAAGAAGGTAAAGAACTAACTATCACCAAAAACTCAACATCTCTAATTATTATTAGACAAATATGGGGTGAAACAATTTTGTGGGAACAAAAAGCCATAAGTACCTTCGATGGGCTCTAAAGAGAACCAACTACTCCACGTTTAGCATCTAAACTCATAAGTAACTCTATCATTTCTCGATCTCCGCAAATTTAAAATCCCAAATAATGAGATCCGCGGATGCTTAGCCGATAATTTTTAGATTATCTATGGTTAAGGGAACAAGCTAGGGCTCTACACGCCCGATCAAGTCAGAATTCTATTCCTACTCTCACCAGCGGAAAGTCAACAAGGTGTCAAAACATATATTAACTTAGCAAATGCTTCGTCTAATGAAATCAAGTCATGCATATTTAAAGTCACTCAGGGAAACTTGCAAAATCTTGGCCTTGTGAGCTAGAATTCGCTTTTTATAGCTTCTTATCTAAGAGACTAGCAAACTTTTCAATCAAAAAGACTTAACAAAAGCTTACAAAAATTTTTAAATTTTGCTCATTTTTGCACAATTTTTCATTTTCTAAGGAAAAACGGGGTTACGAGAGTACACGACAAAAAACAAGCAAGTGCGGTCAAATCAAATCGAAGATTACCCTACCCCAGACTAGAACGAAACATTGTCCTCAATGTTTAAAGCAAGGGTATCACGAAAATCTAAAAGCCGTTTATTAAGTATGCTAGAAGATAAACGTTATTCGATAAGATTAGGATATCGGATTTCCATTAGCATCGATCATGAAACTCGAGTGGAGAAAAGACAAACTTCGAACACGAGAGTCTTCATATCGGGAACATCCTAAACACAACATCACAAACAACCAAACACGAGAAATCGAAGAGGCTAACCCCTTCACGTCACTTATTAGAAAACATAGAAAGAAGATAGAGATAAGCATGGGGTGCCTCCCACGAAGCGCTACTGTTTTTGGTCACCGAGTCACTAGCCTGACTCGTCCCCGAATTCATTTGTCCTTGGGGAAGAAAGTGGTAGAGATACCAGGGTCAAAAACGGTGTCCTCATTCCTGAAGGAATGAGACTGGGTGGGTCGGGTGGAGAAGAAAGTGTCGGGCATCAGCACATAAAGGATAACTCCTCCCAAACTCACATAAGGTTTTTCAAGAAAGCATGATCCATCATCCGGTGGTTTTGCGGGTGGACGAAAGAATGACGGATCACAATGAGAAAACTCCAAGAAGGACGGGAGCTCATAGTAAGGAGGTGAAAGCTTAACAATGAAGGCATCCAAGAGAGGATCCTTTTCTCCAGAAATGATTTTAACAAAAGGCTCATCTATGCATATCCCGGGTTTAAAGATTTTGTCTTCACATGCGGGCTCAACGGGATAAGTGAGGGTTGACCCAACAGAGGAAGGAGAATCATCATTTAGCAAGCTTTCAAGAAAAAGGACATCTTGATCAGAGTCGCACCCGTCACTCTCAATACCCGGCGGTATTGGATCATCAAGAAATAAGTCGATTTCTTCCATATCATAATCATAAGGCGGATCATCAAGAATATCGTCTTCAACCACTTTAGTCAATTCATCAATCTCCATAATATCTTCAGTGTCAGATTCATCACTTTCTTCATCTCGCATAACATCATATGACGGGAGAGAAAGGTCGGAACACAGAGATGGGACAAGTGGTGTGCTCTCAGAGCTAGCAATATCCACCACTTCCGTTGTGGTCTCTGAATCGGACTCAAAATCATGGTGAAAAAGAGGATTAACTTCGCAAAAGGTATAGTCGTCATTGAACTCGAAAAGTGGATTTGAGAAAATCCCGGAAGTAACCTCGGAGATGTCAAAAGAATCACAATCACTATCAGATACATCCTCGGACTCACTTGGGATTGGGTCAAGGCTCTCAACACAAGACGTCTCCGTTTCCGGAATAGTGCTAAGAGTCTCGTCCCCCATTATGAGCAAGTCAACGGGATCAATAATGTTTGTAGAAATATGATCATCGACCTCTTCCAAAACGATGTCACTTCTCTCAACCGGCGTGAGAGAAGGGGCGGAAATGAAAGGCTCAAAAACGGGAGTGGGTTCAGCCGACAAACTTTCATAATATTCTTTCATTTGGATGGAATCCTCATCATCATCATCCTCGGAGAATAAAATCTTCATAAATGCACAATTTTGATCTTCCGGCTCGGCTTAAGCTCTCTTAATCTCTCGTGCTCGGATTTATGTCTGATTTGGCTCCTTTTTGCGTGTTTTTTACATATCCGTACCTGCACAAGCACAAACTCAAGAAAACCACAAATATTAGCAATAAACGGCTCTTTCTTGGTTATTTTGGGTCAGTTTTGATATAGAAAAGGTATGTGTTTTAGCACATACCACTGACTCTCACAACAAAGACCAGAGTCCTAAACCATTTGTGTATGGTGGCATGATTACCAATATGTTGTCTGTTCCTAAGCCCAGTGATTGGATTGAAAGACTTAATCCTGATAGTAAGCTTCCTAACTTTGACTCTGGTAGAATTCTAGAGCCTGAAAGTCAAGCTCTAAAGAGCATGCTTGGACTCCCAGATGTGCCCAGTAGCACCGAACACATCTCTGAGTCTGAAGATGAATCTCAAGCACCACTTCCACCTTTGGAACCTCTTCAGGGTGCCGATCCTAGCTCTGAGCTTACTCCATTACAATACAATCCACACTCTCCTAAAGAAAGGTCTGGACTTGGTACAACCATTTTGAAAAGACCATCAAAACCAACTCAACAAGAATCCACCCCCACTGAAACTTCCATATCCTCAGTCCCCACTGAAGCTGATCGATTCAAGAATCGATCGAACTTGTGAGGAAGCTAACTGACAAAATGGAATCCATTGAAAAGGTCCATGAACCTATCAAGGAGACAAAGTCAGCTTCCTCTAGTTCCTCAAAGTCAAAAGGCACCACCAAAAACAAGCAAAAGTGTGATCTGTGCCACTATACCAGTCATACCACTGACAACTGTTATAGAATCCTTTTTTGCATGATCTGCAAAAAGGATGATCACAGGACTGCTGACCACTTGCAATATGTAAGTTCTCTCAACCAAGCAAACTACACCAAAGTTGGTCATCAGTATGCTTCCTCATCCAAGTCAGCTCAAAAGTTGAGAGCTAAGCCTTTTCCTCCTTACCCACACTGTGGCTTTAATGATCATCGCCCTGATGATTGTCTTATGAACATATGTTATGATATTTGCGGTAACACGTACTCATAAGACATCCCAGTATGCCAGTGTCATCCATGCAAGGAGAAGTTCAAAGCAACCCAAATCTACTGAGTCATCCTCAGTCTCTAAATGCAAAACCTGTGGTAGTTCATTACACTCCACCACTGACCATGAATCAATTACTCAATTCAAAGAGACCATGAGACCCAAGCCCACTAGTAAGTGGGTCACGAAGAGAAAATAGTTCAGTTTACTACTTGTGTAGAGGCATGCCAGGGAACCCATCTGGCATCTAGACAGTGGATGCTCAAGAAGCATGACTGGTGTGAAGGAATATCTGCACAAGTATGTAAAGGAACCAGGGCCCAAGGTAGTATTTGGTGATAACTCATCATGTCCCACTGAAGGTTATGGTTCAATAAACTGCAATGGAATAGTTTTCTCTAGGATTGCTTATGTCAATGGTCTCAAATACAATCTCATCGTGTCAGCCTATGTAATGCTAAGTACATTGTACAATTCAATGACAAAAAAGGTACTGTTTTCAATGCCAACAAGGAAGTTGTGTTGATTGCTCCTAGGAGAGACGATATTTATGTCTTAGACATGTCAAATCTCTCTAAATATGGAACCTGTCTCTTTGCCAAAGCCACTGAAACTATCAATTGGCTGTGGCACAAGAGACTCTCACACTTAAACTTCAAAAACATCAACAACTTGGCAAAACAAAACAAGGTCCTTGGCTTACCATCACTGGTTTTTGCAAAAGATAAACCATGCTCAGCCTTTGAAAAAGGCAAACATAAAAGAGCATCTTTCAAAACCAAGAAAAATTTCTCTATCAAAAGCTACCTTTACCTCTTGCATATGGATCTCTTTGGACCAGTTAGTCCTAGATCAATCCAGCATGAGAAGTGTACACTTGTCATTGTTGATGAGTTCTCAAGATACACTTGGGTATACTTTCTTTCCAAAAGGGTCAGTAAATGATACCATAATGTCATTCATCGTGAACATTGAAAACCGTAATGACATTACAAAGTGAAACAAATCAAAACTGACAATGGTACTGAATTTAGAAATGCCGAGCTTGAGAGTTTCTGTGATGAGAAGGGAATCTCCCAAAATTTCTCATCTCCTTATACCCATGAACAAAATGGGGTAGTGAAAGGAAAACAGAACTCTCATTGAGGCTGCAAGAACCATGTTAAATGGCTCAGCCCTTTCAAAGCATTTTTGGATCAAGCGCTTAAAACAACTGTTACACTCAAAAACAGGTCAATCATTGTCAAAAGACATAATAAAACCCCATATGAGATATTCAATGGTAGACTTCCTGACATCAGCTACTTTAATGTGTTTGGATGTCCTGTGTTTATTCATAACCACAAGGATCATCTAGGAAAGTTCGATGCTAAAGCTGATGATGGATACTTTCTAGGTTACTCACTGATCTCCAAAGCCTTCAGGGTATTTAACACAAGGAGACAACAAGTTGAGAAAACTTTTCATGTCACCTTTGATGAAAGTGTAGAAAGCATCAGGTTCACCAACACTTCAGTGGAGGATATAGGAATTGACAACTCATCAGGATATCCTCCTGATGAGTACAACATTGAAACCAATTCCTCATATCAAGCTGATGCTGACATCTAATATTATGTCTTGCCTCATAACCTATCACAACCAACTATCAGTGAATTCATTGATAATCAGTCAGTCCCTTCTGGGATAGGTTACACTGATCCGAATGATCAGGAACCTGTAACTCATGAACCTCCACCAGAACAAGACATCTCAACAGATGAACTGAATGATTATGTGGCTCCTGCACCTGAACTCACACCTGAACTCCCAGTGTCCTCCTCAAGCTCAGATCCTAGACCACAAAGTAAGTGGACATGATCTCAAGACATTGAGCTTTTAAACCTCATTGGTGAACCCACTGAAGGAATGCTCACTAGAAGCATGGCTGCTAGGTTAACTGCAGCTTCAGACAATGAATGTCTATATGCTGATTATCTATCAGACATAGAACCCAATAGTGTCACTGAGGCTCTAAAGCATCCAAGCTGGGTTCAGGCAATGCAAGAAGAACTGCAACAGTTTGATAAAAACAAGGTCATGACCTTGATCAAATGTCCTCAAGATGTCATAGTCATAGGAATGAAGTGGGTTTTCAGAAACAAAACTGATGAAAACGGCATTGTCATTAAAACAAAGCCAGACTTGTTGCCAAAGGTTACTGTCAACAAGAAGGCATCGACTATGATGAGACATTTGCTCCTGTTGCAAGAATGGAAGCCATCAGGATCTTCCTTGCATATGCTTCCTACATGAACTTCAAAGTTTATCAAATGGATGTAAAGAGTGCATTCCTAAATGGTGAACTCAAGGAAGAAGTTTATGTTCAACAACCTCCAGGCTTTGAGAGTAGTGAATTCCCTGACTATGTCTGCAAGCTTGATAAAGCCCTTTATGGACTGAAACAAGCTCCCAGGGCATGGTATGAAACTCTCTCAGCCTTCCTGATTCAAAACAAGTTTGTCAAAGGAAAGATAGACAACACATTGTTTATCTATAGGACAAAACAGGATGTGATACTGGTCCAAGTATATGTTGATGACATCATCTTTGGCTCTACAAACTACACACTTTGTAAACAGTTTGAAAAACTGATGACAAAGAAGTTTGAAATGAGCATGATGGGTGAACTCACTTACTTCCTTGGACTACAGATCAGGCAAACTAATAAAGGAATCTCCATCTGTCAAGAGAAATACACAAGAAATCTCTTGAAGAAATATGAGATATCTGATTGTGCCTTAGTGAAGACACCAATGGTCCCTCCTAACAGTCTTGGACCTGATCTCACTGGCAAATCAGTAAATCAAACCCATTTCAGAGGGATTGTTGGCTCTTTGATGTATCTAACTGCTTCCAAAACAGACATACAATTCTCAGTCTGTCTCATAGCTAGATATCAGTCCAATCCTAAAGAATCCCACCTCACTGCAGCCAAGAGAATACTCAGGTACCTGAAAGGAACCCCAAGCCTTGGACTTTATTATCCAAAGTGCTCAGGGTTTGATCTCAAAGGTTACTCGATTCGACTATGCCGGCCGCAACATGGACGAAAAAGTACCTCAGGGTCCTGTCAATTCCTTAGAGGGAAACTGGTTTGTTGGAGTGCTAAAAAGCAGCAATCAGTGGCTATGTCTTCAGCCGAAGCTGAATATGTGGTTGCTGCAGGATGCTGTGCCAATGTTCTATGGATGAAAAGTCAACTCAGTGACTATGACATCCATTTCAAAATGGTACCCATCTTTTGTGATAACACCAGCGCCATTGCAATCTCCAACAATCCTGTCCTTCATCAAAGAACCAAACACATTGATATCAGATATCACTTCATTAGGGATAACATAATGAAAGGATACATTGAACTTCATTTCATCCCTATTGAATATCAACTTGCTGATATCTTCACCAAACCTTTAGATGAGCCTACCTTCAGGAGACTGAAAGCTGAATTGGGAATGCTTGACATTGAATATCAGGCATCTGAAAACCAATCTCAGTAAGTTCTTTGAAATGGCTCATCTTCCCTGAACATCCAAATTCATCCCCTCACTGAATGAGTAAGACTCACTCAGTGTCCCTGACATTATGCATTGAATGAGTAACTAAATGCTCCAAGTATTAGTTACTTAAATGTCCTAGGTTGGTAATCCCACCAATTTAATATAGGAATATATGTCTTACTGTCAGGGGTCTCATCACTTACCCACTTGGCATTAATGCCCTCTCACACATAAAATATCCTATGGATATTTTAATGCTGCAAAAGTGCACTTTTACTGTGCATTGCAACTATTTTCCTTGAGATACCGGTTTTTACTACAGGTAGTGGTGGGTGGCATTAAATGTGGAATTTCAAACGATTTCAAAAACCGTCTTTACATATCCACGTTTGTGCAAAAACCACCCATCTCATCACTCTATAAATACCCTCTTCTCAATCAAAAACACTGATTCGCTTCCAAACAGTCAAGTTTATCACACAAGCTAACCACTTGTGAATGGTCAACCGTAATAAACTTCAAACAACTCAGAAACAAATACAATTAAGATCTGGAGAGTATAGTATATCCCCGGGTCGTTAAGTCCCAACGAGGTGTGAAATCTGTAATACAACGACTGTGTGTGCTGAAATGATATTGAATATACAAAAACAGGAATCTGATTGACTAACACTAGAAATGTGAATAGTGATAGCTCTGTCACAGCTATGTCGTTAAAAACGTGCAATCAGAAACCTAAAAAACGTAAAAGATATACAAACGTACATTTAACTTAAATTAAACGTAAACGTATAAAAACAAATCGATTACAACTACAGTAGGGATTTACATGTCTTAGCAACTTAAATGCAAATTAAATATAATTAAAATATTTAACTATAATTTACAAATTTATATAAAAACTTAAGAAAATTATAAAAACAGAAAGTGCTTAATAATAAGCTGAAAAGAAAATTTAAAAAGCTAATTTCTATTAAATAAACGCTATCACTATTTTAAAAAATGATGTTTTTGTGGTTTTTATTTTTTTGAAAATTATTATATAATTTACCAATTTATATAAAAGTTAAGAAAATCATAAAGAATTAAAACGCGTACGTGTACGTGACAATTACGTAAACGTAAAAAGTGAATTTGATCTAATACAACTCCCATAAATGTGAAAATCGTATTTTTGGAATTCTAAAAAGATAAGAAAATTATTAGAAAATTAAAATAAATTTTTACACTATTAAATTAATTAATATAAATTAAAAATGAATTAAATGTATTTAATAATGAATTAAATAATAAGAAAATCTAAAATTAACTTAAATAAACGAAATAAAGAATCTTAAAAATCTAAAATATTATAAAATAATTTTTGAAACTGAAAATGTATTTTTTACACAATTATTCTATTTATTATTAATTATTTACTATTATTAATTACTAAAAACTATTATTGATTTATTAAAAATAATAAATGTATAAAGAAAAATCTGAAACTTTTTACATAATTATTAAGTAAATACAGGAACCTAAGAAAAATCTGAAAACACTATGTGCTTAACAAAAATAAGCTAATAAGCAAATAAGCTTCTAAACAGAAGCTATCACTTAGCTTTTAAATGGTTCTTTTTGGTTTTTCTTCTTCTGGAACTAAATATATACTGACTATAAACAAGTTTAATGAAGACAAAAAGCTACAAACTTAGAAATAAGCAAATTAAGAGCTTATGAGTCCAACAGTTAAGCTTTTGGCTTGACTGCTGGAGTTCAAGCTCTTAATAAGCTTGAAATAAGCTATACAGTGGAAACAAGAGGTAAAATAAGATATACATAAGTCCAATGGGCAAATGTAAACAAGAAAATGGACTGGAATGGTGTGAGCTTATGGTTTAGACAGTTAAGCTTTTTGGGCTTAACTTGGATGGAGTGAAAGCTTGTAAAAGCTTGGTATAAGCTCCACACAGGAAAGCAAAAGAAAAATAATATGTATACAAGTTATATGGACAAGTATGAACAAGCATGTGTACTGGATTCACCAAATAAGCTTGTAATAAGCTGATAAGCTCTTCCAATACATCAGTAGTACCAAAACACCCCTGCATACTTTTTGAATGACAAATTAAGCTAAGGATATAAGCTTAATTAGTCAAAATAAGAATTGAAGTAGCAAGTCTGGTGAGGATTCAAAAAAGCTAAGGATAAATCTGTGAGGTCCACAGATTAGCTTTTGAGGAGCTTATGAAAATCCTCCTAAATTACTGAGTATGCTGGTACACTCAGGTATGGGACAAACAAAAAGCTTGTTGCAAACCTACTTAATAAGCTGCAACATAGAATTTAAGAATTGGAACTTAGAGTCTAGTGGGTTAGCTTCCAAAAGAAACCAAAATCACAAGCTAAGTCCACAGGATAAGCTTTTTGTGAGCTTATGAGAAGCTATGAGTACACTGATTCTAAGTGTACTTATCAAAATGGTGATAAGTTCAAGCTACTTGCAGCCCTAGTAAATAGGCTGCAATGAGAAAATTAAGCATAGGATCATTGAGTTGGGTAGATAAGCTTCACATGAAGCTAATTCACACAGGCTTTAGATCACAAATGAGCTTATAAAGAGCTGTAGGTAATGGTGTAAGTTCAATGAATTGAACTGTTGGGAATGGGCAAACTACAAGCTCCTATAGGACTTATCAAATAAGCTCATGAGAGCTCAACAAACACTGAACTAAATATTATGGTTGCTTGGCCTTGTGAAAAGCCAAAGCTCACAACATCAAGCTCAGTGAGGAACTTTTTATAAGCTTGGGAAAACAACTCAACTTCACTGTTTGCTTCAGTGAAGTGAGCTTGGGGGGAAACAAAAAGGTGGTTGATTAAGCTACCTAAATAAGCTACAAATGTAAAGGCAAGTATAAACATAACAAATAAGCCAGAAAGGCTACACAAATCAGCCAAGTGCACAAGCTTGGGTCAAATAATGAAGCTTATGCAAGCTTATGAACTTGACAGCTTAAGCTGTGCACAGGGCAAAAACAGGCTATAAAAAGCTATTAAATAAGCACTTAATCATAACATATAACAATTAACAAAAATAGAATAGGCAAGATAAGCAACAGAGTTAAAACATACTAAAAGAACTAAACATGAAACTAAATAGCAAAGGCACAATGAAATTATTAAGTTTATTCAAAAATGACTAAGGTGAAAATTTGACTTTTTATAAGAACACTTAAAGTTTGACTAAACTGAATTTAGAACTTAAACTACTGATTAAATACGTTATATTAAGCTATAATAACATGAAATTAAGCTAGTTAACCTACTTATGCATCACTGTGATGAAATTTACATTTCAAATCCTAACAGTGAGCTATCTAATGAAGATTAAAAATAATTTTGACTATAAACTAAATAAAGACTGGAATAGAATGTTGCACTGAGTTACTTAGACCAAATAAGGAGTATATCAAACAAGAACAACACCATACACAACCTTTAACACAGATTCTTCATTAAATCCAAACAACCTATAAATTGACTGTCTTGAAGTTTTTCAAAGCAAAAGATAGTATAAACCAATTCCATCAAATCCAAAGATACCAGATTGTCAAAATGGACCTTTTTAAGCATAAACAAGTAGTCACTCAAGTCTACACCTAGGATTCTCAAAAACAAGCATATTAACATTCTAGTGCAATATCAATCCACAATCCAATCCAAAACATAACAGCCTAATATAAAGCTATAATATCATTAATAAACAACAAAGAAACACATAAATATGAAAATTATATCATCTAAAACACTGAAACAGTAAATTGCAAAAAATGAGAAAATGGCTTACAAGATGCATCAAGCTGAAAACTAAAGAAACCAAGGATCATACCATACCTATAGCTTTCCATAAAGCTTCTAAACCAAAGCCATCCAGGATTCACTCTGCTCCTTGCATTGATCATCTTGCAAACTTATTTTTTATTTATTTTTCTATTTTCTTGATTTTTTTTTTTTGGAATTTTGGAATTTAAGAACTATAATTGTTTTGATGTATCTAAAAGCTTAGTGAGCTTTGTCAGGAGCCTACATGAGCTAATAGAGTCCAATAAACAACTATAATCAACATTAATTCGAATGACATGAAAATTAAAAGTAATTGAGCAAAAACTTGAAACTGAAATTAACCTGGAATTGAACTGAAAGTAAAGTTTCATTACACTACTTTAATGAAAAGTTCAACATTAAAACTGTAAATAACAAGTAATTTAAAAGAAAGCATTTAAAATTACACTACGTGAACAATGGCTAAACCAAAGTTGGTCTTCTCTTTGCCTCTCCTCTGGTCTTTATAGTCATTTGAGTTCCCACTAGCATTCCAATCAAATCCCACTTCAATTCATGTCCATTGGATAAGCAAAATTTATCCTAGCCGTTTAAACAACTTTTGGCGCCAAAAGTGTACACGGCTGCATTGGGCAGTTTTGGGGTAACTAATGCTTCTTGGTTGCTTGTAGAGGTGGATGGGACATGTTTGGTGAGTTTATGAGCTGGGGGTTGAGGTGTAAAGCAAAAACAGGGGTTATGAGTACTTCTCAGTGGAAGAGTGGGAAGGATGCATTGATTGAGGTGATGTGCTGGTTTTGTAAGGTGGAAAGGTGGTGGTGAGAGTAGGTATTGAGGTGGAAAGGTGATGAGGTGGTGGAAAAACCACCCTGGTTTTGGATTACAGGTGATGGTGAAGGAGATGAATAGTGGAGGCGGGATTTGACTTTGGGTTTGACCGGTTTTTAATAATAAGGGGATTGGGCTGGACTTGTTGTTGGGCTTGGTTTTGGATTTTAAGGATTTAATACAAAGGGTCCGTTTGGTTTTGTAGAAATTTATCACAAGGACCAAAAGTGTAATATTCTGAAAGTATAGGGGCTGGACTTGCCAATATTCCAAAGTTTTTCCAAGGGCCAAACCTGCCATATAATAATAATACAAGGACCAAAGTTGATAATTTTAACATTTTTAAAACTTTAAAGGACCATTTGTGTCATTTTTGGATTTTAAGGGGGTGAAACTGTAAATTTCCCAAAAGTTATCAAAAAGGTTCCAAATTGTAAGTTATGAATAGTTCAAGGGTATTATTTGATAAATTATACTTTTTAAATACCCAGGGACTAATTTTGCCAATTCTGAAACTTGAGGGGTAAAAGTTACCAATTTGTGAAGACTTTTATCCAGGGATTATTTGTGAACATGTTTGATATCCCAAGGACCTAAGTTGACTTTTCTTTCATTTTAAACTTTCAGGGACTAGTTTTGCCATTTTGTGAAACTCCAAGGACTGAAAATGACAGTTTTTTGAACTTTGCATGCTTTTCACTTGTTTTCAATCTTTTTGTACCTGAATCACATAAAAACACATTTTCATGATATTTGTAATATTTATATAGTCATTTGTGTGTTTTTGGTCGTTTTTGTGGGTTTAAATAATATAAAATATATGTGTATTTAGACACATATCAAATCCCCCACACTAAACTATTGCTAGTCCCTAGCAATTTTTTATGAAAAATTAATGGATTTCATCTTTTTACCAAAAGTCATTACTTCTGGAGTAGCCAATTGTTTCAGTTCAAGTAAGAACCTTGGTACAATGATAACCAAATGATTTTAAGCAAATCACCAACTGTAAACGGATTTGATTTGTCTTTACCAGAAACCGTTTGCTTCTGGACTAGCCAACTCTTAACTAATTAAAGATATGGGGAGTTGATTACCATACAATTTTAGGCAAATTGTAAGCCATAAACGGATTTGAGATATCTTTACCAAGAGCCGTTTGCTCCTGGATTAGCCAATCCTTATGTGGGTTAGACATGGTGGACTGATTACCATTTGTTGTGTTTAGTACATAGCGCTTCCACTAAAAAAAAATTTAAAATTTGGTCATTTTGGGGGAAAAAGGGACTAAAAGGGTACATTTATGATCAAATTCAAATTTCCCCACACTTAGAAATAAATATTGTCCTCAATATTCAAAGTCCCGGCTATTATGCCGAATCCTTGAACGTAAAAAGATAACATTACTAGCTAAGTGTAGAAACACAACAATTATTCTCTTTTTTAATATTTACAATTTTCATTCATTTCATTTTTTTTTTTTGATGAGAACGTATATACAACAGCGGGGGGCAACTCCCCCACACTAGGGTGGTACACACGGGTGAAAACCCATGTTTAACTATTGTTTTTTATTACCGAGTCGCTAGCTTGACTCGACCCCGAATTAAATGGTTCATGGGGAAATGACTGGATGAGAAATTGGAGTGGGGTTACCACTCACAGAATTATGAATAGTAAGGTAAGGAGAATATTTTTGGTTTTTTTTTTATTTTATAATGAGTAAACTCCAAAATACATCCCTGTGGTTTACCCCGTTTCGCACTATACATCCCTTTCGCAAAAGTTTCAACAGATACATCACTCCGTTAGTAAAAGTTAAACTATATACATCCACGAGGACGAACGGTGCAAATTTTGTGTCGTTAACTTGGACACGCGGCAGTTAAGTAAGCGTATTTCTGTCCTTTTATGTTTCCACCTACTTCACCACTCTTTTAAAACCTTTTTCAGAAAATCATTAAATCTTTAACACAAATCAAAAATCTCTAACACAAATCAAAAACTACACAAGATCAAATCTCTCACACATTCTTACAGAAAATCATTAAATCTCTCCTCTCTCTCTCTCTCTCTCTCTCTCTCTCTCTCTCTCTCTCTCTCCCACCTTTTCTTCCTCACCAAAATCTTGCCCGATCTCACACTATTTGAGCAAGATCTGATCCAATTAAACACCACCATCTTTTAGCTTGCCTCACCCCGATCATTACGGTACCTTTAATTTTGTCGCCGGAACAGGGACGCGCCGCCACGCGCCACCTACATTGTCGCCGGAATTTTTATTTTGCCGGCGTTTTGAAGCTTTTAACTCCGGCTCCTTTTTGTTTCGTGTTTTCCGAGCTATTCCTGCCAGATCGAAGTTATCCGCAGTACCAACACCAGAAAATGATTTATGGGTTTGTTAAAAAGAAAAAAAAGATGAGTGTTTGAATGGTTTGTTTTTAGACATGTGATGCTGGATTGGGGATTTCTTGTTCATTATTGATGAGTTTTGGACTAGTGAAAAAGAAAGTGTATGGATTGTTTATTATATCTCAAATCTTGTTTAATTTATTGATGAGTTTTGTATTGAATTAGCAAAGTGTATGGATTGTTTGAAATAATTATAAATGATGATGATAAAGAATATGTATGAATTGTTTTTTTTCATAGTTGAGATCTTTGTGTTTTTTTTTTCTTCATAAACTGGAAGTTTGGGTTTATGATTGGTGTCTTTGACCTGTGTTTTTAAGTTGGGTTTTTGATTTGTGTTAAGAGATTTTGATTTGTGTTTGACTGAAAAAGTTTTAAAAGAGTGGTAAAGTAGGTAGAAACATAAAAGGACAGAAATACCCTTACTTAACCATCACGTGTCCAAGTTAACGACACAAAATTTACACCGTTCGTCCTCGTGGATGTATATAGTTTAACTTTTACTAACGGAGTGATGTATCTATTGAAACTTTTGCGAGAGGGATGTATAGTGCGAAACGGGGTAAACCACAGGGATGTATTTTGGAGTTTACTCTTTTATAATATAAACAGAAAAGGGAAAATGTTTTTGTATTTTTATCTTTTATATATATAGAAAGAAAAGAAAAATATTTTTGTGTTTTATATTGTTTTTGGAAGGGAAATATGATATTATGTATAATATATACAAAGGATAGATATTTTAACAAAACAAGAGTACGTTATACGCAGCACACCTCCCCGGTAGCGGCGCCAAATTTTGATTCGCTTTCAAACAGTCAAGTTTATCACACAAGCTAACCACTTGTGAATGGTCAACCATAATAAACTTCAAACAGCTCAGAAACAAATACAATTAAGATCTGGAGAGTATAGTATATCCCCGGGTCGTTAAGTCCCAACGAGGTGTGAAATCTGTAATACAACGACTGTGTGTGCTGAAATGATATTGAATATACAAAACAGAATTGATTGACTAACACTAGAAATGTGAATAGTGATAGCTCTGTCACAGCTATGTCGTTAAAAACTTGCAATCAGAAACCTAAAAAACGTAAAAGATATACAAACGTACATTTAACTTAAATTAAACGTAAACGTATAAAAACAAATCGATTACAACTACAGTAGGGATTTACATGTCTTAGCGACTTAAATGCAAATTAAATATAATTAAAATATTTAACTATAATTTACAAATTTATATAAAAACTTAAGAAAATTATAAAAACAGAAAGTGCTTAATAATAAGCTGAAAAGAAAATTTAAAAAGCTAATTTCTATTAAATAAACGCTATCACTATTTTAAAAAATGATGTTTTTGTGGTTTTTATTTTTTTGAAAATTATTATATAATTTACCAATTTATATAAAAGTTAAGAAAATCATAAAGAATTAAAACGCGTACGTGTACGTGAAAATTACGTAAACGTAAAAAGTGAATTTGATCTAATACAACTCCCATAAATGTGAAAATCGTATTTTTGGAATTCTAAAAAGATAAGAAAATTATTAGAAAATTAAAATAAATTTTTACACTATTAAATTAATTAATATAAATTAAAAATGAATTAAATGTATTTAATAATGAATTAAATAATAAGAAAATCTAAAATTAACTTAAATAAACGAAATAAAGAATCTTAAAAATCTAAAATATTATAAAATAATTTTTGAAACTGAAAATGTATTTTTTACACAATTATTCTATTTATTATTAATTATTTACTATTATTAATTACTAAAAACTATTATTGATTTATTAAAAATAACAAATGAATAAAGAAAAATCTGAAAGTTTTTACATAATTATTAAGTAAATATAGGAACCTAAGAAAAATCTAAAAACACTATGTGCTTAACAAAAATAAGCTAATAAGCAAATAAGCTTCTAAACAGAAGCTATCACTTAGCTTTTAAATGGTTCTTTTTGGTTTTTCTTCTTCTGGAACTAAATATATACTGACTATAAACAAGTTTAATGAAGACAAAAAGCTACAAACTTAGAAATAAGCAAATTAAGAGCTTATGAGTCCAACAGTTAAGCTTTTGGCTTGACTGCTGGAGTTCAAGCTCTTAATAAGCTTGAAATAAGCTATACAGTGGAAACAAGAGGTAAAATAAGATATACATAAGTCCAATGGGCAAATGTAAACAAGAAAATGGATTGGAATGGTGTGAGCTTATGGTTTAGACAGTTAAGCTTTTTGGGCTTAACTTGGATGGAGTGAAAGCTTGTAAAAGCTTGGTATAAGCTCCACACAGGAAAGCAAAAGAAAAATAATATGTATACAAGTTATATGGACAAGTATGAACAAGCATGTGTACTGGATTCACCAAATAAGCTTGTAATAAGCTAATAAGCTCTTCCAATACACTATAGTACCAAAACACCCCTGCATACTTTTTGAATGACAAATTAAGCTAAGGATATAAGCTTAATTAGTCAAAATAAGAATTGAAGTAGCAAGCTGGGCTGGTGAGGATTCAAAAAAGCTAAGGATAAATCTGTGAGGTCCACAGATTAGCTTTTGAGGAGCTTATGAAAATCCTCCTAAATTACTGAGTATGCTGGTACACTCAGGTATGGGACAAACAAAAAGCTTGTTGCAAACCTACTTAATAAGCTGCAACATAGAATTTAAGAATTGGAACTTAGAGTCTAGTGGGTTAGCTTCCAAAAGAAACCAAAATCACAAGCTAAGTCCACAGGATAAGCTTTTTGTGAGCTTATGAAGAAGCTATGAGTACACTGATTCTAAGTGTACTTATCAAAATGGTGATAAGTTCAAGCTACTTGCAGCCCTAGTAAATAGGCTGCAATGAGAAAATTAAGCATAGGATCATTGAGTTGGGTAGATAAGCTTCACATGAAGCTAATTCACACAGGCTTTAGATCACAAATGAGCTTATAAAGAGCTGTAGGTAATGGTGTAAGTTCAATGAATTGAACTGTTGGGAATGGGCAAACTACAAGCTCCTATAGGACTTATCAAATAAGCTCATGAGAGCTCAACAAACACTGAACTAAATATTATGGTTGCTTGGCCTTGTGAAAAGCCAAAGCTCACAACATCAAGCTCAGTGAGGAACTTTTTATAAGCTTGGGAAAACAACTCAACTTCACTGTTTGCTTCAGTGAAGTGAGCTTGGGGGGAAACAAAAAGGTGGTTGATTAAGCTACCTAAATAAGCTACAAATGTAAAGGCAAGTATAAACATAACAAATAAGCCAGAAAGGCTACACAAATCAGCCAAGTGCACAAGCTTGGGTCAAATAATGAAGCTTATGCAAGCTTATGAACTTGACAGCTTAAGCTGTGCACAGGGCAAAAACAGGCTATAAAAAGCTATTAAATAAGCACTTAATCATAACATATAACAATTAACAAAAATAGAATAGGCAAGATAAGCAACAGAGTTAAAACATACTAAAAGAACTAAACATGAAACTAAATAGCAAAGGCACAATGAAATTATTAAGTTTATTCAAAAATGACTAAGGTGAAAATTTGACTTTTTATAAGAACACTTAAAGTTTGACTAAACTGAATTTAGAACTTAAACTACTGATTAAATAAGTTATATTAAGCTATAATAACATGAAATTAAGCTAGTTAACCTACTTATGCATCACTGTGATGAAATTTACATTTCAAATCCTAACAGTGAGCTATCTAATGAAGATTAAAAATAATTTTGACTATAAACTAAATAAAGACTGGATTAGAATGTTGCACTGAGTTACTTAGACCAAATAAGGAGTATATCAAACAAGAACAACACCATACACAACCTTTAATACAGATTCTTCATTAAATCCAAACAACCTATAAATTGACTGTCTTGAAGTTTTTCAAAGCAAAAGATAGTATAAACCAATTCCATCAAATCCAGAGATACCAGATTGTCAAAATGGACCTTTTTAAGCATAAACAAGTAGTCACTCAAGTCTACACCTAGGATTCTCAAAAACAAGCATATTAACAGTCTAGTGCAATATCAATCCACAATCCAATCCAAAACATAACAGCCTAATATAAAGCTATAATATCATTAATAAACAACAAAGAAACACAGAAATATGAAAATTATATCATCTAAAACACTGAAACAGTAAATTGCAAAAAATGAGAAAATGGCTTACAAGATGCATCAAGCTGAAAACTAAAGAAACCAAGGATCATACCATACCTATAGCTTTCCATAAAGCTTCTAAACCAAAGCCATCTAGGATTCACTCTGCTCCTTGCATTGATCATCTTGCAAACTTATTTTTTATTTATTTTTCTATTTTCTTGATTTTTTTTTTTGGAATTTTGGAATTTAAGAACTATAATTGTTTTGATGTATCTAAAAGCTTAGTGAGCTTTGTCAGGAGCCTACATGAGCTAATAGAGTCCAATAAACAACTATAATCAACATTAATTCGAATGACATGAAAATTAAAAGTAATTGAGCAAAAACTTGAAACTGAAATTAACCTGGAATTAAACTGAAAGTAAAGTTTCATTACACTACTTTAATGAAAAGTTCAACATTAAAACTGTAAATAACAAGTAATTTAAAAGAAAGCATTTAAAATTACACTATGTGAACAATGGCTAAACCAAAGTTGGTCTTCTCTTTGCCTCTCCTCTGGTCTTTATAGTCATTTGAGTTCCCACTAGCATTCCTATCAAATCCCACTTCAATTCATGTCCATTGGATAAGCAAAATTTATCCTAGCCGTTTAAACAACTTTCGGCGCCAAAAGTGTACACGGCTGCATTGGGCAGTTTTGGGGTAATTAATGCTTCTTGGTTGCTTGTAGAGGTGGATGGGACATGTTTGGTGAGTTTATGAGCTGGGGGTTGAGGTGTAAAGCAAAAACAGGGGTTATGAGTACTTCTCAGTGGAAGAGTGGGAAGGATGCATTGGTTAAGATGATGTGCTGGTTTTGTAAGGTGGGAAGGTGGTGGTGAGAGTAGGTAGTGAGGTGGAAAGGTGATGAGGTGGTGGAAAAACCACCCTGGTTTTGGATTACAGGTGATGGTGAAGGAGATGAATAGTAGAGGCGGGATTTGACTTTGGGTTTGACCGGTTTTTAATAATAAGGGGATTGGGCTGGACTTGTTGTTGGGCTTGGTTTTGGATTTTAAGGATTTAATACAAAGGGTCTGTTTGGTTTTGTAGAAATTTATCACAAGGACCAAAAGTGTAATATTCTGAAAGTATAGGGGCTGGACTTGCCAATATTCCAAAGTTTTTCCAAGGGCCAAACCTGCCATATAATAATAATACAAGGACCAAAGTTGATAATTTTAACATTTTTAAAACTTTAAAGGACCATTTGTGTCATTTTTGGATTTTAAGGGGGTGAAACTGTAAATTTCCCAAAAGTTATCAAAAAGGTTCCAAATTGTAAGTTATGAATAGTTCAAGGGTATTATTTGATAAATTATACTTTTTAAATACCCAAGGACTAATTTTGCCAATTCTAAAACTTGAGGGGTAAAAGTTGCCAATTTGTGAAGACTTTTATCCAGGGATTATTTGTGAACATGTTTGATATCCCAAGGACCTAAGTTGACTTTTCTTTCATTTTAAACTTTCAGGGACTAGTTTTGCCATTTTGTGAAACTCCAGGGACTGAAAATGACAGTTTTGTGAACTTTGCATGCTTTTCACTTGTTTTCAATCTTTTTGTACCTGAATCACATAAAAACACATTTTCATGATATTTGTAATATTTATATAGTCATTTGTGTGTTTTTGGTCGTTTTTGTGGGTTTAAATAATATAAAATATATGTGTATTTAGACACATATCAAACACACACACAAATTATTTTCTGCAACAAAACTCTGTCAAAATCCTTTCTCAAATCCAGAAAAATTTATGTGTTCTCAAAATCTTTAAACCTTCTTTTGGAAAACCATTCTCGTAAACATTTACAAACGTTTTTCATCACAAACTTGAGAGATCTAAAAACTTTGATTGTTCTAGTCAAAATACTTGTTCAAACCCTAAAATCTTCTTTAATGGAAATGGCTAGAACACAATCTCTCCAGTTTGCCTCTCAGTGGGTAGGGGATCTTACAAACGTTGAATTTAAAACAAATAATGTCATAGGAAATTTTGAATACCCTGAAAATGTCCCAGCCTATAAAGACATTATGAAATTCTTGTTCAACTGCCCACTCAAAACGGCCTTTGTGAAATGTCCCTCTATACTGTACCAAAACCTCCTCAGGGAGTTTTGGGCAACAGCTAAGGCCTTTGACCCGACACCTTCTATTGATGAGAATAACCTTCAACCACTCAGGGAGTATCTCATCAGGTTCAGTCTTCATGGAGGGAAACAACAATTCACCCTGGATTATAAAACGTTTTGCACTTCAACAGGGTTGTATTATAACAAAGGAGTCTATGTCGCTCATCCTGAACCCTCCACAATGAAGGATGGGTTAAAACAAATCATTTTAGATCCAACACTTTTGGACAAGACCCCAGTCACCAAAAGCTCTTTTCCCGTGGCTTGGAGGATCCTATTCACTTTTGTGATTCAGGTCCTCGGCGGGAACCACTCATCCACGGAACAAGTTAATTCTATTCAGTTGATGATGGCATACTGCTTGATGAATGGGGTCACTGTCGACATTGGGGAGATCATTTACAGTGATCTCGTAACGAAGCTACAGAGCAAAACTACGTTTCGTATCCTAGGTTTGTCTCTTGTGCTTTGCAATCGTTACCAGGTTCAAATTATACTTAGGAAGAAAAATTTGGTAATTTACCTGGCACCCTGAGTCAATCAAACTTTCAAAATGACCCATCCCTTGTCACTCCTATTGAATTGACGGCCCATATGGTTGCTGTAAACAACCTGAAGGAATCAGTGTCTCCAAACCCTGCTCCTAAAAAGAGAAAGGGGAAGTCTCAGACTGGGACTAAGACTAAACCCAAGTCTCAGGGCCCTAAGGCTTCAGGAACACAGCCTAAAAGGCACAAAAGGCCCGAGACAAAAAAGACACCCACTGATGACCGGCAACATCCACCCCGTGACAACAAAGGACACCGATACATCACGGTCAAGCACTTTGGTCACAACTACTACTCCCCAAGATCCAGATGGAAACAAACAACCCGCTGGTAGGGGAGCGCCTTCCACATCGCCTGATGATGACATTAGCAAATCCAAGCCTTTGTCTGAGGGCACACTGATCAATCCCAAAGACTCAGGGGGAAACAAACAACCCAATCGATAGGGATACAACAATCACCGACTCGCTAAAGGCACTGAAAACCCATCGTGTCTCAGGGTCACCGGGGACAAAGACTCCCGCCGATACGGAACCCAAAACCAATCCAGACTCCCGAGAAGACGTTGGGAATCTCCCACCAGTGTTCGAGGGGTCCACGGGGGACAAAGACTCAGAGGGATCAATACCACCCGCTAATATGGAACCCATCCCCACTCCCTTGTTAACTGTTGCTGAGGTTGCAGAGTTACTACTATCTGATGATGAACCTGCTGAAAGTGATGAAGTAATTTTATCAGCAGGGGAAGAAGTGGACGCTAAGGTTCAATCTGAACGAGAGCCTCAGCCTGATCCAAAGGAGCATACTGAGTCACCCTTTCACCCTGAAGACAATGACTCAGCCTCCTCATCCAGCTCTGGTGAATTTCAAAGACATGATAACATTCTTCCACTCATTGAAAGACAGCTGGTTAAATGGATCACTAGAGCTACAAGGAAGCTGTATTCTGGGGTTACTGAAAGGTTTTGGGATCAACACACTGAAGCTGCTGCCAGTGACGCTGAACTTAGATCCGATGTGCTCACCTTCAATGATAATGTTCATGAGCATAGAGATCTCATGTACCAACATCTTCTCAACTTGGATGAACACTTGGTTAAGTTCCTCAAGCATCTTCAGTCGTGTGGGGTTAAAATTGATGAAATCAGGGAGGTTGTCAAAGAGGATCATGCACTAAATTCTAAAGTGTTGGAAGCTACTGAATCCTACTTGAAACAATCCTCCAATCTCACTGAAATGCTCGAAACCCTAAAATCTGCAAATGTTCAGGGTCTCCAAACTTCAATTCAGTCTCTTCAGACCACCGTGGACTCATTGAACACTTAGGTAGCTACTTTGACTCAGGCCTCATCTTCAATGGCCTGGAATCTTGGTCCACGAATGACTGCCTTGGAGCTATCTCATGCTAACCTGGATGCTAAGGTCACTGGTATTCAGGCAGATACTTTAGAGATTAAGGCTACAACAACTCTTGCCCTCACTGACGCTACAGAAACAGTTGAGGGGGAGAATATTGCTGAAGAAACTCCTCTTCACACTGAGGGGGAGCAAACACCACCAGTCTCTGCAACTCCAACATCATCATCTGCATCAGTATCTGCAATCCCCATCTCATCACTACCACCACAATCATCAACAACAACAACATTAATAGTCACAACACCAATCATGACTACTACACCACCCTTAGTTGCATCTTCTTCCTCAAGTCAGGACAAAAGCAAAAGCAAAATGACAAAAACTGAGCCTGAGAAGATTCCCTACAAAATCGGTGACACTGAATATCTCTTCACTCCTCAACAGCTTACCGAACATCTTGCTAAAGAAGAAAGAAGATTGAAACTAGCTGAGGAAGAGAAAAAGAACAGAGAAGCACTGGCTAAGGTTGTCGTCGAAGAAGCTAAGAACGTGGGATTAAATTTGCGGAGATCGAGAAATGACAGAGTTATGTAGAAGTTAGATGCTAAGCGTGGAGTAGCTGGATCTCTTTAGAGCTCGTAGAGGTTACTTGTGGCTTTTTACTCCCAGCAGCATATAAACCCCAAAATCAAAAATTTCAAAATAATTAAAGGTGTTTAGTTTTGGCGATACTTAGTTTTCAAGCATTCTTAAGAGAATCCTTGCTTATGAGAGTTGGGTACACATCAAGGTACTATCAGTGTTGCGATGTAATAGACAACTGATTCTTGATAGTACGTGCTATTGTTTCTATTGTTATTAAAGCCGTGAGACTCAGAGTTTGGCAAATTTTAACGTGAAATAAAGCTCAAATGTATAAATGTGAAAAATCCAAAGCCATAAAAGTTTTCTATGTCTGACGGTACCCCCGTTGTCACTGACTTCAAAAAGGTTGAGAAACATGCCAAAGTCATAATAAGACTTCTGATAAAACGGTAATCCCGTTGAATTAGTGGTTGAAAAGACTGAGGGCTAAAGTTGCAAAAATGCAAATGTGCTGAAATAATGTTAAGCCAAACTTCGACTCCGGTGGAGATCTAAATAAAGCCTCTTTCTCTGGACTCGTAGATGAGTTGTTTCGGTTGAAATAAAAAGGATATCTCCCTAAATCGTGTAAAATTAGCCAAAAATCCAAACAACCCTTCATAAAGGGGTGTTTGGTACAATGTAGCTTCTACACTTTGGGTCATTTTGTGAATTTCAAAAGCTTGTCATTTGATCTTATTATCATTGTATAAGCTGTTTTTAATCATCTTTAGGTAGTCTCTAGGCATCTTAGTTCATTTTATAAATTTTGAGTCTTAAAGTTTCCTAAAACAGCTTATTTTGAAAAAAGTAGCTAAAATCTCATTTGGTTGTTGTTTTAGAGTCTATTAGGTCCATATTAGACTGTTTTTGAAGCATGCTTGAGTCTCACAAAGTGTCAATTTGTTTTGGTCAATTTCTTTAGCTGTCGAAATACTTTTTGTCAACAGTCCAAGTAGTGAATTTAACAAGTCTTTTAAGAGGTCTTAAAATATTTAAAAATCCAAAAAAATTAGTTTTCTACAAAGTTTAGTGTCTAAAGTTAATCTATTTTTAGTTTTTATGAATTTCCAACAGATTTTACAAGCTTAAAATCAGTCTTAAAGTTAGCCCTTTGTCCCTTTTTCTCAACAGCAAACCAGAAGCTAAGTCTAAACCCCCTCTTATCAAATCCATTTTTAAGCTCATACAAGCTTCAAATTTTTAAAAAATTGGTTTTTTGTACTCTCTGGCACACAAGCTTAATCTATTGTGGCTTCTTTGGAACTGTGCAGCTTAATTTCCAGCTTAAAAATAACCTCCAAGTCACCCCTTTAGCTACTGAGTTTGTTGTTCTAATAGCATACTATTTGTGCTTATTTGCTTAAGTATTTAGCTTAGTTGTCCTTAGGAAATGTTTTTTTAGATCCCATAGCTTATTAGGTCCTCCCTTTTTCCTATAGTAGCTTATTAGGAATCCCTTCTAGCTTATTTTCCCCTAGCTTGTTATTTTACCCCTTAGCTTATTCCATTTAATCTCCTTTTCTGCCTTAGCTAATGCATCTCTCCCCTACCTTATTTTTGCTTCCATAAGCTTCCCCTAATCTCCTTAAGTTTAGTTTCAATTCCCCTTAGCTTATCTTAGTTTAGTTATTGCTTATTGTACCTCATTTGCTTATTTAGATTAAAACTTGTTTCGTTTGTGCTTTAAAATCCCAATATGTGGACTAATAAGTAGCTTAACTGCTTATTTGTCAAGTTGTAAAAATTTAGTTTTTGTAAAAGTTCTTGAAAGTCAGTTTGTTTATAAGCTTGTTCAAAAAATCAAAATAATAAAAATATTGCAAAAAGGTGCTATTGCGGGGATCTGATCTCTAGCCACCCAGCTCACCACACACAACACAAACCATCTCTGCCCTTGGGTCTTTCACGTTATACCTTGCATCTTTAATTAATTTAACCACTTTTTCCATTTTGCTTATTTTGCAAAGTTTATATTTTTCCTAGGATCATAATTCTTCAAAGTATATTCTATAAAAATTTCATATTTTTCCAAATAGCTTTAGTATTTTTAATAATTAATTTTCTTAGTTTTAGTTTTTAAATCATAATAATTAAATAAAAACTCAAATAAATATTCCGCTTTTCCCAAAATTTTATTTTGTCGTTTTTCATGTAGGAAAAATAAATTTACATTCCTAGAGTTAATTTTGCAAAATTTGGTTTTAAATCGCGTTTTCTTAAATTCCCGTAGTTACGTTTTTAGAATAAATTGCGTTTAGGGTTAATTTAAGTAATTTCCTTAGTTTATTTGTCTTAATTTTATTAATTGTTAATTACTTGCTTTATTTTCCTTTCCGTTTGAATTTAGAACGTAATCAAAAACACAAAAACCCAAAAATCTAGCATTTTAATAACAAACTTAAAAGCGATGTTGCCCATTCACACCTCGTTGTAAAACGACCCGGATAACCACTTATCCAATATCACATATCTTATTCAAGGAATTTGATTGATTAACCTTTTTCCCAAGAGGTTTTCGATTCGATTCTCGTGCTTATTTTGATATTGATATTATTATACTTTATCCACACACACCACCCTAAACCTACAATCACATCAATCAATGTGTTTAGGCCTTAAAACACAGAGGATAGGTTGAGTATGTTTAGGCCTTAAAATACAAAGGTAAAAGGTTAGTTATGTTTGGGCTATAAAACTTAACGAGTTTAAAAAAACGAAGGTGGTCTAAGTGTTAGGACTTGAGAAGTTTAATGTGGCATTAATTACTACACATATTTAAAGCATTTTAACGTTAATGGAGTCGTAATTTTTGGGACGTTCCTTTTCGTGGTAACATGAGTTGGGGTTGATGAAAAATGCTTTAGTTACGTCCTTTGATCCGTCAATTTATCGTCTAGGCGATGGTATATTAACCTCGGTTTGGTTCGAAGATGGTGGCCATTAAGCCTTCTTATGAATTTGCTCACGGTTCGTGATATTACTAGGGAGGTTTCAACTATCTTATAAAGTTGTTGATGTCATAAAAAATAGAATTTGGATTTGGCCGAAGGAATGATTAATAAAATTTCCTATGATATATTCCCTTATTGTTCCAATGCTCGAACCAAACAAAGTTGGTCAATTGGTTTGGAGGGATCTAAATGGCGTGGAAATACATTTTTCGGTTGGGACTGTGTGGGAAACGGTTATGGAGAAGGGAGAAGTAGTCGATTGGCATAAATTGGTATGGTTTTCGCATTGTATACCACGACACACATTTCATATGTGGTTGGTTGCCAAGTGCAAGTTAAAGACTCAAGATGCTTTAAGGCAATGGGATGTTAGTGTTGACTTAATGAAGTAACTCTCGAGTTGGAAACTTGGTGAATGGAGTAGGGCAGAGAGGGATTTCCTGACCGAACCACTATAAATCATCGTGTTCGATTTGATATATTTTTTACATACTGTTTTGTGTTGATATGTTTTCTTTCATGATTTCTACTATCATTATCATTGTA
Organism: Chrysanthemum makinoi; assembly: GCA_910596185.1. Taxonomy (NCBI): domain Eukaryota; kingdom Viridiplantae; phylum Streptophyta; class Magnoliopsida; order Asterales; family Asteraceae; genus Chrysanthemum; species Chrysanthemum makinoi. Next base: position 302,421,886 of record OU343222.1, read on the forward strand.
GAATTATTATTGTCATCTATCATATTACTGTTAGTCTATTAGTATTATTAGTATTTGGGCCATTGTGTATTCGGCCTATTATGTATCTTATATAATGATTTGATGTACCGAACATGTGATTCATTCAATATACGATTCATATTATTCTACATGGTATCACAACCTAAACAAAGATCCACATAAACCCTAACCCTAAGTTTTTTTCGGCTCTTTGTTTCTCGACAAACATAAGTTACTGCTTCCGCAATCTTCTTTGGTGGTATTACTCGACTAAGTTCCATTCCACTTTACTCTTTTCTTTGTTTTTATTTGGTGGTTTAATCGACTACGTTTAGTCATGGCTTTTCTTGGTGGTTTCCATTAAAGTTTCTATTTTTCCAGCTTGGTTCGACTAAGTTTAGTCGTGGTTTTAGGCTAAGTTTAGCCACTGGTTTGTTTTCGACTAAGGATATCTTCATACCCTTCTACTGTTGTTGTCGACTAAGGTTTCAGGTTTGTTCTATCGTTTGCAGTTTTCCTTTATACCTTGCTATTGTTCGATCATCTTCAGGTTTGTTCGACTATTAGACAATGACAATTGATACCCCAACCCCCACAACGGCTCTTACACTCTCGGACAAACTCATGGCTATGAATCATTTAACCAGTTTTGTTCCCGACAAATTGGATATCGATGCGATGAATTATTCATCATGGATGTATTACTTTTCACACCTATGTCATGGCTATGGGATCTTGGATCATCTTGTTGATCTGGTTGCTTCTTCATCCGCTACGCTTCCTCTGGATTCACCCCCTAAGGATGCGGAATGAATCAAGATCGATTTCATCATTCAGTCTTGGATATTCTCCACACTTAATCCTTCACTAAGGAAAAGGTTGGTTGACCTTCACCCTAAAACTGCCAAAGCTGCATGGACACATCTTGCGGCTATTTTTCAAGACAACAAGTGCCCACGTTCTATGGCTTTGAAAGCTGAACTTCACAATTTGAAGCTTGGGGCTTTATCTATTGATGGGTAATTTTAAAAGATCGAGTCTATTGTTTTGTTTCTTAATGGTCTTGGTTCCCCTCTTAGCAATGATGATCTTGTTACTTTCGCGTTTGAGGGTTTACCCTCCACCTATGAGACCATCTCTACCGTTATAGTTAGTCGGGAACCCTTTCCTAATCTCCAAACGGTTCGATCCTTGTTAACTACTCATGAGAAGCATCTAAAGTCTAAGGTTCAAGACCCTCTTATCGATGCTACCTCCGCGTCTCCAATGGTTTTAGTGGCGAAAACCAACACTATGCCTATAGTTTATCTCATTTGTTATTCGTTTCGTAACATGTGCTCAAAATATAAATCTTAAATTGTGAGACGATTCGTGTGCAAATGCATGTCGTGTATGATGAATCGTAACGAGATGGAGATGAGTCGAGACATGGCAAGATGTGAATGACCTGAGACGACCTAAACAAACAAATGTATTCATGTTGGTCTGTTGTAAACAAACATGCCCGGTGGGCTTGACGTAAACCAAACGAACTCTTAATTTCGAAACGGGCTACAACCCCATGTAATACAACCCAATCGAGCTACTCAACCGAAATGAAGTGGGCTCTGGCCCAATTTCCAATACTAAACGGACCCCTTTAAAGAAGAATAGGTTGTGCCCCAAATAACCATTACTTGAGCGTACGCTAGAGGCTAGACCTATACGAGTAATAATATTTTTGAAGCATTCGTTTGTTGTCTTGAAGAGCATAACGCGACTAATATTCAAGGTCCTCATTCACGCAACAGTAATAAAATAGATTTATGACTCTTGGGGAGTCTAGAGACTTGACTCGGGCAAGGACTCGATACCCAAAACACACCCTTACGAGACAAAAGTGGAAATAGATCGCAACGTAGAGTTGACACAAGATTATTACACCTTAGAGTTCCTAGCCGGTTTAAACCACAAACAATAACCCCTTCGTGGTGTCTTTCTGTCGACACTAAAATGGAATCGGGCAAGACAAACACCCTCGGATGAGGTTATACCTCAGTCGGGGCAAACACTAAGAAATCAAGGAGAATAAGTAGAAACTAAGTCGCAAATTAAATGAGCACCTAATTTATAAGCCAAAAATCATCTTAAATAAAAAATAAGGTCTTATGTTGTTCGTTTACAGCCAACCGGAACCACACCCAACTTATTGTTTTCCAAGTTATGTTACCTTTTTTTTTTTTTTTTTTTTTTTTTTTTTTTTTTTTGCCACTTGACAGCCAACAACAAGAATTTAGCAAGAAAAACCAACTTCCTTTAATTTTCAAATTGACATATCATTCGGAACACAATAACATAAATAATTAAATGTGAAAATTTCAAACTTATTAAAAGTAAGAATTCCCTTACAAAATAAGCTGAAGAAATTCGAATGGAGGCAAGAAGAACCGAATCAATATTGAACTGAACACAAGCTTTCTTGGTCAATTGACACCTCAATTTGACTAATTACAACGTGAATTAGCAAACCCCCAATTCAATTTCAAAAACCCCCAAACTATCAAACCCTAGTTTTGTTGGTGGATGAACAATTGGGAGAAAAACCTTTGAAGTTAGACATCCATTTGTAGATTGAAGAATAGGGATGGAGCTTCATTACCTTTTTGACCTTGTGCTTAGAGTATTGCTTTTTCTGGCTCTCGTCGCCCTCCTGTAGCCACGCTCCAACTCATCACATGATGTCTAACCAGGTAGGTTTCGATTTGGAGATAGTAAAGATGGAAATGGGTTTGACTTTAAGGAGGAGAAGAAGAAGACACCTATTCTTGTGTTTGTTTCCTCTGTAGGTGTCGACAAGGAGAGAAGAAAAAGAACAGAAAAAGTGAAGGTGAAAGAGACAAGAGGTGAGTAGGGATTAGGATGAATTAATTTTTGTTTTATTATTAGACACAGTATAGATTATACCCCGTGTTTTGTCGAATCCGCGAGTAAACGTACCTTCCCGGTACCCGAAAAATATAGAAATTATGTTTTCGAAAACGATTTCTTAAACGTAATAATATGACATTATTATTACGTAACAATTTGATTATAACTGTTTACCGTTATTAATTTGGTGTCGGTATGCGTGCGATGCCGTGACTTTCTAAATTCACGAGATAACCTCTCGTTTTCTTTCGTAAATTATCATTGAATGATAAAATGTGTATATTTCACTTATCTCATTATTTATTTTTAGTTTTGTATGCTACTGCGCTGCAGTATGCGGAATAACTTCTCGAAACAATGGATTAAGCTTATGCATGCTTAAATTTTAACTTGGACAATAATAAATTTCCCTTTTATGATACAGATACCTAGTGGACAAGTATCGTGCGTGCGGTGTCTTATTTTTAAAGAGACGAGATGGCCTCTTGTTTTTAAATTTAAATATTGACAACTGTCAGAAAATAACCGATTTGAATTGTCTGACGTAATAAATATTATTACAATAATCCGAAATTTTACGGGTTGTTATATTAACAAAGTAATAGTAATTTTTTGAACCCAGCTCGTAACCTAATTCATACATAAGAACATCCAACTCTTCAACTGACACAATATCAACATCAACTAAATCAACTAAAGTTTCCATACCTCCATCGTATATTCTACCAGGCCAGTATTTAAAAACACCATTGTGTAACCCCCATGCTAAACATATTAGATCTACCACCTGAAAACATCTCAACAGAAAAGACCACATAATCAAAACTTAATTGCCAAAAAAACACCCAATTACAAATTCCAATGTTTATAACAAAATAAAAACCAGACCATGATTCTTCTTAGCAGAGTTGTACAAAAAGGTTGTGATAATTCCTGTAAAGAAAGTTGTGGGACGAAAAATAAAATACATTCTATGAGTTTATAGGGCAGGAAGAGGGATAGAACATGTGGAAATAATACAGACTTTGTAATCTAAATAACAAAATGACATTTGTGCCCTCTGACTAAAGACAAAAGCAAACGGCGAGTAACGGGGTTTACCAACGGAAAACAAGGACCATTTTAGCCTCAAAAACTTGGAAAAGGGACTGGTGGCGCCGTTTGTAGAATTTCATCTTTATCCCCAGCTTTTTGTAGAATTTCAATACAGACTCTTTGATTAAAATTTTGAATTTCAAATCTCCCAAAAAGCTACACAAATAATGACTAAAACGAACAACACTTTCATAATCTCTTCAAACTTTCTCTGTTCTCTTCTTTATAACCAGGTATGTTTCGTTTTCTTTCATATCCTAAAATTATAATTGTTTTTAAGAAATTTATAAAAGATCTTGAATGATTTTACTTTTTTTATTGCGTATTGTTTTTATTTTATCTCAAACAATTGTTCGATGACATTCTTATGTGGAATGAAAACCTACAAATATATGTGAAGAATTGGTTTTTGATGTGAGTTTCATAAGTGCACCAATTGTTTGATAAAATGCTCAAGTGATAGTTTGAAATAAAAGTCTTTCTATGTGTATAGGAATAGTAATACTAGCTTACACTTTGCTTATTGTCGTTTAGTTTAGCTGATAATCAGTTTTTAGGAATTGAAGGTATATGGGATTGTTTATCTGAGCTTACCCATGTGATTATTTAAGAGTCAATAATTAGTTTTCAAAAGGTTTTTGGAATTGCATACTGAAACAACTAAATTTTATAACGTTTTTTGAAGAAAAAAAATCGAATCATCAAACTATTATAATCTCATTTTATTTACTTATTTTGTGTTTTTATTTGTGTCTTGTGTAGTGACAGCTATTTAGATTCTTCGAGACGTATGGAGAAACAGCCCTTTCAATGCTGCAAATCTTCCACGAGCAATTCAAAATTCAAATTCAAATTCAAAGGGCCGCTTCATCTTTATTATTCAGCTACTTCCTCTTCAACTTCCTTCGTTTGACTCACTTTTTTTTATCTCCCTCGAAACTCCTTAATTTTTTCAACCAGTTGAAATATATAACTTCTATCCATTCTAAGGTACGAATTGATTTTGATTTTGATTGTAACAGATATTGAACTCCTCTGATTTTTTCCGAGGTTGATATGTTGTCGCTAGGCTTCGATCGAAATTTCTCTGCTCCTGGTACGTCGTAATTTACTGGTGATTCAAATCTTAAGTTTGGTTTGTCTTTTGGAATTTTGTTTTTGGATAGAACTTTGACATATTAGTAACTTTATATTGCATTTGGAATGTTTAGGGCAATAGCATTCAAAAATACTAAATTTTTTAGCTAAATAAAACTAGAAATATCAGAGGTTGCTTAACTTTATATTGCATTTGAAAGTTTTGCAAATGCTCTTTACACCTAGAGCTTTATGTGTTGACTTTTATTCAAGGTTTTTAGCAGTTATGCTTATATCAGAGGTAGCTTAACTTTGATTTTATATCATAATCTGATGTGGAATTCATTGATTGATTGATTCTATAAGGTTTTGGTTACTCACCTGTGTAAGTGTCAATTCGCATTATTAGTGACTTTGCACTATTATCTAAGTCTATGGCTTTTGTTTTTGTTTAACTCGCTTGATAATGATGTAGTTTTGTTGTTGTTTTTAGTTGGGATTTTGGGTGTGCTTCTAATGTGTGTGACAAAATGCCTAAAGAGAAATGTGTATAATATTTTAGCACTACTGCTGGAAAAAAAATTGTTGAGCCTTATGTTCTATTTTGTATTACCTCCAAGTGTTTGTGAATATGCTTTCTAAAAATCAACATTGTTTCGAAATTGAAAACTATTGAAGTTTATCTTTTTTATCGATATTATACTATTCTAAGTGGTTTTTTGTGTGGATATGTTAATGACTTTGCATTAAAAAAGTTATAACTGCGGAACTACGTATCAGTTGTCTCCTACATTGTTACCAAGTTATAAATTTGCTTCATGCTCTTGGACCATTGTTTAATTACATACGGAGTATAATCTTTTTGAGATTGTGCACAAATGTTTGTACAACATATCAGTTTTTGTGAACTTCTTTTGCTGTGGGTCATGGGAAACCTATGTTTCATATTCAAAAAGTGAGTATCTTCCATTAGATAGTTGATGTCTTGATAATTGGTAGTCAGGTTGTATCTTTGCATTTTGTGTCTTTGAGTTGCCATTATAAATAAGTTCTTGGGCCGGGATAGTTTTTATTCAAGTATTTGTGCTCTTTTTTTTCAAGTATTTGTGTTAGTATACAAAATACAGTTTGTATTTAGGCTTTCTTTTCAGATTATGAACCAAAATTTCAAGTAATTGATAAACTTCAAATGGTATTATTGGGAGAAAGGCATGCAAAGAAGACAGAGTTTGATGATCTCACAAAATCTATACCTTTTTTGGATAGTGATGTTTAGTATGTATATTATTCTTCACTTCACACCATTTTAGTATTTGAAATAAAGTTGGTTGAGATGTGTTATGTTTATTTATTGAAAACCAAATGTTTGATGACAATGACATGCCTACAGCCTTGCATTAAGAAACTTGAAGTCATTTTACCTATAAGCATGTTTTAATAATGTAATGTTAGGAGATTGCTAATTAAAGTGTATAATATCGGCTTAAACTTGCACTATTTTTCATGTTCTGTAATATTTAAAACTTTTACCTATATTACCACTTTGTTTGACTCATACTTAAAATTATATAATGGTTAACATTCAAATATAAGGTTAACTATGATTCCAAGGTTCATAGACTATGCACAAAGCTATTTGTTTTTTTAGTAAATTGAATCTTGCCACTGAAAGTTTTGTTTTTTCTGGGTTTACAAGTTCTCTGATTTTTTAGTAAGAATTTTGCTACATAACCTGCACAAAGATGCTTAGTTTTGGTTACGACATACCTTTGTAAGTGTTTACACTACTGTACCTTATTTATAATAAGGAGTTTACACATATAATTATTGATTTTTTACGAGTTTGCACATAAGTCGACCCGTTTGACCTGCTCATCCATTTGACCAATTCCACTTATAGATGTTTTGAGGTGTATTGCCTAAAATTCTTTATCATGTCATATTTGGGATAATTTAACGCTTTTGTTATGTTTAATGTATGTAAGAGTCTTTAACTAGGACATGAGTAGATTATATCCTCATTAATCTGCATTTTCTCCATCCCTATTTGTTTTATGATTGCAGCCGAAGACATAAAATTTGGAGTAGGAGCAATTGCTTGGGTGCGTTTGGTATCCTATCATGAATGACAATGGGTATGAGTTTGATAGTAGTGGTGAGTCCCTCACCTATGAAAGATCTATTCCTATCTCTCTTGATGTATATGGAGAATGAATAATATCTATCATTCATTACCATAGTGGTGGGCCCCTCATCTTAAACAAACACCTTTTATCACTTTCATAGTCATAGTCTCATTCCCATAGTGGGATACCAAACGCACCTTAGAGTTGTTGAAGACCTTGCTGATGTTGTTCAAATTACGTTTATATGCATATTGAGTTATTGACTATTGAAGTTTTAAAAAAATTGTGATGTTTGTGTATTGATTGAAGTACCTGGAATTGCTCATATAAATGTGGGATCTTTTACAATTTTGATCTCTACGAGATTTAGGCGGGCATTAGGGTGTTTGAGATTGCGTAAATAAGCAGTTTGATTGCTTATTAAAAATTCTTAGACTAAAGGTATTTCAATACATTTGAATCCCATAAAGATACATTTTCTTTCTATTTTCCCAACTGCTCATTTCTCTGAACCTTAATTGAATATCCATGCTTCAATTTAAGCAAAAGGTGCATAAATAGTTATAGTCTTCTAGAGCCTTACCATGATTATATTCAACTATACTTTTTATAAAGGTGCATATGTAGTAACTAGGTTATGTGTGATTACTTAAGAAAAATTGTAATGAAACTTTTCATAAAATGGAGCACTTGGCTCTTTAGTAATTGATAAAAGCTATAATTAGATAGTTATGGATGTCTAACATCTCTAAATGCATGAAAGATGTAAGTCTGTAACTGAGTAGATTGGGTCGAAATTGAGTTCCAAAAAAGCATTGAGGAAGCTGGTATGAGAGAGACACGAGCGGATTTAGAATTTGAAGTTGTCATTCTTGAAATTGGATAAGAGGCTCTTTAATTGGTGTTCCTTCTCCAGCAGGTCGAGGTTTAAATTTTCGTTTGAAACAACCATTTTTTTGTAACTTAGTATATATGTAACCGAATGATGGTCTATACAATTTTGTATTGTACGTACTGTATTGTTTGTTAACAAAATGCATTATAAGGTTATTGTTAGCGTAGTATTACATGTTTGTAATGTACTATTGTATATATGATGAATTTTTCGTTGAGCAAATAAAAAAGAGCATTTTAATTGATGATTAATGTAGTAAATTAATGAGGCGTTTGGTTTAAGGGGTTCAACATAAATATTTGGATTTGATCTCATAACATATGTTTGGAGTGAGAGGATGGGGTTAGGCGGGCTCACAAGAAACCAGATAATGGGGCATCTTAAAAAGTAGCCTAAGGAGGTGGGTTTAAAAAAGGGATTGTCTTTTTATGAAAAAACAAGACGTGGAGTCATTTTGACCATTTGTTTTCTTCAAAATTTTACAAATATATTGACTTTTTGTTTTTAAATTTTTTCTACACATACGGGCCACCTTTGGGTATCTCACCCAAATCTTTAGTCTAAATTCTAAAATAAATCATAAAGTAAAACTCAGTATTTTAAAAACCGGTTCGATCTGGCAGGTTGAACTGGTAACCGGTGATGTTATCGGGCCTTTGTTGGCCGGCTTTTTGGTGATTTAAAACCCGGATCGAACCGTTGGGTTTCTGCCGACCCGTGTCAAGCCGGTTAATAAAAACCAGTCGGGTCTACAGTTGTGTGGAAAACTAGAAGGGGGGGTTGAATAGTTTTGCCGATTTTACGTTAGTTTCAAAAACATTAGATTCGTTAATATGTGAGATCTTATGGATGTAGAGAAAGTATAGATCTAATGATAAAGCAAGTAAATAAAATAAAGCTAAGGGAAAGAAAAGACACAACCGATGTATAGTGGTTCGGCTACAAGGACACCTTTCTTACCCTACTCCACTCCCCGAGTCGCCTACTCGAGAGTTCAAGTACTATGTCAACAAACTCCTTCACTTGGTGGAGAAGCCTTCACAACGTTGCTTACACTTTTTCCGGTACAAAGCTAGATACCAAGTCCGTAGCACGGTGGACCAAACCAACACGACTATTACACAACAAATATGTGAAATATCAAATACAAGATCTTCGCTACAGAAATCTTGCAGAGTGACAAATCAATCAAGGACCCCTTGCTTGGATGACTTGTAGAATGCTCGTGATCTCGCCTTAGAGAAGGACCTAAATGAGGATCACAATAGAAAGAAAGAAGAACAACTCTCTAGATCAAGTGATCTATATGTTAGAAGAGAATGAGAGTGTTTGAGAGATTTTGTAAGAAGAGGGGTGAGTTAGAATGAAGAAATGGCTCTCTATTTATAGGCAAAATCTTCCATGTTCTCGGATCCCACGGATCCATTCCACTTGGGATCCGTCTAGTGTAATCCTAGGGATCCGTGGAACGCTCCTCTTTGCCCATTGGTTTTTTGGTTATGAGTCATGGGTTATGGGTTGGTCCATGGGTTTTCTTTAGATTCAATGTATCTAAGTATACATTGTATCTAGCCAACTTGGGTATGGGTTAAGATCCATGCGTTATGGTCCATGGGTTATGGTTTTTACCCATCCTAATAAACTATTACAAAAAAATGCTTTAATTACTACATTTTTGTATTTAAATGGCTATATGTAAATGCTTTACAAAAATAACATGTATCCTTGTAATTATACTTAAGATAACATTATATTTGTTATCAACAAAACACAAAGAGATCGCAAAATATTAATAAACGTTTTTACGGTTTATTTGTATTAACAATCTCCCCCTTTTTGTTGATGACAAAACATAATGTTATGATGAGTAAAACTTAAGAATAGATGTAAGTTTTGAAAGCTCCTAAGTTTTACTTCTTCTCCCCCTTTTTGTCGAAACAAAAAGTTAACCCTTGGAAGAAATAAACATAAAAGTGTGGAAAAATTAGTCCACGTATCGCTAACTCCCCTTGACGGTAGCTCCCCCTAGTTTGGGGCGTCAAGTGAATAAAATATCCTACAAAAAGAAAGGTTAGTAACATGCTTAAATAATCTTGGAATTGCCGAGAATCAAGATTGGGAGCCAAGGTATGTAAACATGGCCTTGTAATAAAACAACAAATTGTAGTGGTATTTATGCCACCTACAAGCATCTAAAAGTAAGAACAAGACTTGTTCTTGAAAATGACCTCAAAAGAAAAAGTACTAAAAATATAAAATCATAGTAGTGATTCCTTTCATGCTTGCATAAGGTTATGGATGGAGGTTTGAATGAGCAATGGTATTGATGCGATCAAGGATGAGGTTGAGTATGTGTTGAAAACTAGCAGACCTTGATAGATCTTGAGCTTCGTAGATCGTTAGTATTGCTTATGTAATCACAAACAAACTAAAAGAAAATCTCTACAACTTGTATTCTTTAGCGGAATATAAACACAAGTATAAAGCACAGATAACTAAGAACTCTTCGATCCTCTATGGATCATTATATTAATAACTTGTAAACATCTAGTACATAATTCATTCTATTGTGTTCCTTTTATAGACAAGGAACCCTAACTTCTTCTTTAAGAAACGTAAAACTAAATAAGATATACACAATCACTTCCTAATAAAGCTCATGCATATCCTAACTAACTACAGAATATACGGAATAACTATCTCCGCAGAAACAAACTAATAACTATATATAACTTCAGTAGAATTATGTCTTCGGCAGAATCCATACACTTAAGTAGAATCCATTCAGCATAATCTTCAGCATAATTCGTACTTCACATAATTCCCAACAATCCTCCACTAAACTGGAATTTGACTTGGTTAAGTTCCAGTTTCTTGATAGATCTTTAAACTTGCAGCACTAGAGGATTGTAGTCGAACATCATCAGCAAAGAATCAAAACAAAATCATCTCTTTGATGAAGAAACTCTGAAACGCCATATCTTTGCAGCAACAAATGACAACATGTACATCAAAACATATTAGTTTCAAACTATTCTCATCACATCCAAGTGTGTTAACTCCTGTGAGAGGTGAATCATTGAAAATAATGGATTTGATGTCTCTTTACCAATAGCCATCACTACTGGAGTAGCCAAATGTTTCAGTTCGAAAACCATGGTACACTGATAACCATCTGATTTATTAGCAAATCAGCAACCATGAACGGATTTGAAATGTCTTTACCTGTAGCCGTTTGCTCAGGACTAGTCAATTCTTAGAATTGGTGAATTGATAACCAAATATGGTATTCCAATGCCTTTACCACAAGCCATATACATGTGGGCTAGCCAATTCTTGGATTACAAACAGGAATAAACCATGGTGAATTGATGACCATTTCAACTCTCAGCAATGAAGCATGGGTGAGTTGAGTACCCTATGATTTTGAGCAAACCATTACAGCTATCAATAGATTTGATGTGTCTTTACCAAAGTTGTACCCTTTGGACTAGCTAACTCTTTGATATACACAAGGTACATCTGGTGAGTCAATAACCATCAAAACATACAACAAACCTGCAATAAAAGTTAGACATACTCAAAAATATTCATTTTTTTAACTAATAAAACAAAACAAAACAAATATTACAAAGTATACAAAATACCAAATACCATAATCAAGATGAGGCTTGATGTTGCAGAAGTTTTGTCTTAATCACTCCAACACATTGCTCTGCATAAAGCCTATCATTACCAACTGGATCAGAAGGTATTTCCAACTTCTGTGTAAGCATTCTTTCCATAAGCTTAACAGACAATGGATATATCTTCTCTGCACACATACACACAATAATACCACTCTTTGTCTCCACCACATGCACATTAGGAAGAGGATAAAATCTCCAAGATGCAACCTTCCACTTATGTGAATGCTTCCAAATAGAATAACCTTGACCATTTGGAGATTGAGAATCAAACAACACATGAAGATCACCCAACAAAAAGAATCCAGATCCCTATGGTGTATGAGTACGATAATACTTAGTGACAATGTCATACAGAGTATGCAAATCCACTCTATCTACCAAATGCAATATCTCCTTCAAAAAGTTGAACTGCTTAGTAGAATGATCCAATCGATATATGACATTAAGCTCCTCATCTTGCAACGTCCAATTAACCAACACATCATGAGATCCTTCAGGAAAAACATTAGAAGATCCCTCTTTAATAAATGTTGATTCAGCAGCTTTGAGATCCAAAGAACTAACCCTTGAAGATTCCTTAACCTTAGATGTATGTGTCCCAACAGATTTCACAGATCTCCATAGAGAACCATGTCTTCTTTTAGCCATCCTTTTCTTCCTCCTACCTGGTATATACATCCTCATGTTCTTCAGTAATATCTTTAATATGTGTGGAAGAAATAGAATCAGCCTTCATTGGAGCAACACCACATAAGGCATACATCTTCTCAGCTACTTCTCTGGCCTTTTTCGCTTTAGCTGCCTTTAGTTCAGCTTGTCTACCCAACTCTTCTCCAACTTTGTCAATAGGAGCAACCTTAGGTACTGCTTCAGAAGATGATGGTTCAGAAGAAACAACAGAAGGTTCAACTGATTGAACTTTAGCAACTGAAGGAATAGCTTCAGTAGATACTTCAGAAGCAACAACAGAAGTACTTGACTTTGGAATACAAGCCTCAAAAGAATCTATAATTTCAACCATCCTTGGTCTTTTGGATTTAGGAGCATCTGAAGCATCAGCAATTCTTTTCAAAGTAGAGGCAGAAGCAAGACTAGATGAAGTAAACTTCATAATCTTATTATAACGATTGATTAACTCAACATCAGGTAAAGCCTTAACCTGCTTCATAGTCATACCAGAGTTATATAAAGTGCAACTCTGATGTTTCACTACTTTCCTCATATAATCTTTCTTCTGAGCTTCAGTTTGTGGTCTCTCTCTCTTAGCTTTGTTCTGTTGAGCTTGAATAGCTTTCCTTTTTGCCACATCTTCTTTCTTCTTTTGTTGTCCAAGAGCCATCATTTGAGCCACAAAATCATCACTATCAAAATCTGCTCCCAAAATACTTTGAGCAAGAGTAGGATCTGATGCAGCTTGATTAATACATTCATCCCATTTAGCATTAGGCATCTGAGTAGCTAAATCATCCAATTCTTTGCGTCTCTCAGGAGGCAAATTTGAAATAGACTCAGCTGCAAGCTGTTTAGCCAAATCCTCACTTTTCTTTCTTTGTGCACATTCATCTAACATTCTTTCTTGCTCTTGCAACTCTTCTTTACTTACTAGACCTGTACCAAGCTCTGCATCAATCAGTATTTCTTTCTCTGAAGCAATAGACTTTGCAGCAGAACTAGCTTGAGGAATATCCATAGGGTAACTTCGTAAGAAACTCCCAACTTAGCAAATGTAAGAAACAAGTTGAGACAATTCTTCAACAGTGTTGAAAATACTTCAAAGATTAGGATCCAAATGAAAACTTCTTCCAAAGAACAAATACTTCAGAATTATCTGCTGAAGGTAGAGAACCTGGTTGATCTTGTACAACTGAATCTTGACTATGTACGTAAAACAACATCCTCCATTGAAACATCAGCAGTTACATCATCAACATTTGGTTCTTTTGAAGCTTTAGTGGATTCCGTATTTAGATATCGTCTTCTCCTTTTTCTAGTAAATCAAATAGGTAGTTTTTTCTTTGAAGATTCATCAGCAACAAGAGGAGAAATAGGAGTCTTTAGAGCATCATCAGCCAAAATCTTAAGAGGATTATCCTCTTGCTCTTCATCAGAAGAAACCACTAGCCTCCTTTTGGAATAATGCCCAATTTGATCTTCCAAACTTTTAACTTTATTCCTCAGCTCCACAATCTCATTGCCAAGAGAAGATTTAGTCTCTGAAAGTTCCTTTTGAGCTCAAAGAACCTCACATGCATACCGCTTACTAGAGCAAAGACAGATGTAAGTGTAATAGGGTCCTCACCCACCACCGATTGCTCAGTGGTAATGGGAACTTCATTGGACCTTTCAGGAGAAATATGGTCATGCTCAACATTAGGAGAACCTACATTAAAGGATTCCCTGAGTGGACTAGGTGTGGTCAGTCGATTAGGTTCAGTCACAAATTCATCAAGACTAACCTGAGTAGGTGGTGGACTAGGACTAAATCTAGGTAAAGGTATAGGTGGTGGTCGGTCAGGAGAAACATTAGATGCTTCAGCAGTATTAGAAGGGCCCTCATCAATGGCAACTGAAGGATTACCATCAGCAGTAACATTGGTAGAAGGTAAATTAGCCACATTATCCTCATCAGCAGCCTCATTGCCTTGAGGCAACATAGCTGCTAGCAAAGGATGATGTGTCCCCTCAAATTTAGTTTTAATTGAAGCAAATAATTTAGCAGATAAAGCTGTTATGGGATAAAAGGCTTGGGTTTGGGTGGTGATGTCTAATATAATTTGCAAAAACCTAGGGTACATTAAGAGCTTATGCTTTTTCCTTTGAATATTCTCAACCATGTTATCAAAAATAAACTTGGAAAAATTATATGTCAACCCTTGAGAAAGACACACAATACCACAACCCAATTGAGTAGAAAACTGATCCCATCCTCCTGATTTATTGCTTATGAACTGAAGCAATGTATGAACAAGAAACCTCCACATCGGGCACAATTGATTCTTGAGCCACATATCTGTTCATTCACCTTGGTATCCAATAGCTCTTAGTCGCTCAAGTATCACCACTGAATTAGAATGATAAACCCCATTCTCATCATCCAACTGAAGTCGTCTTCGTATCAACTCCTCTATCACAATGTGCTCTACTCCATCGATCCTAGCAACAATCTCTGTTTCACTCCGTTTTGTAGCAGTCGCCCAAAATTGAGTAACCAACGATTCATATATTGCATTCGGAGAATGTATTAAAGCATAATGAATCCTGGACCTCTTTAAGAATTCCACCATGGGTTTATATAAATCATCACCCTTAGCTGTTCCCAGAAAAGCAACTTTATTATGATCGTGCTTGAATTGAAGCGCCATGAGAACTTTAGATAATGGGTTACGATTCAATCAACTGAAGGTGTGTTTGAATCGAATAAAGAGGGAATCAGTTATTAATAGACGAAGATATGCGAATAGGTTATAAGTAGAAGTTTCCCAAATTGTGGTAAAATATATTAAGTTGTTAACCAACGCTGACGTGTAATGCAACCTTTTACCAAATTCAATTTCCAACTTCGGCAGAAACAATGGTCAATCTGCTGAAGTGATACAATCAGCAGAAGCAATTCACGTATTCAAGAAGCTTCAGTAAATATCTTTTTACTGTTTCACCCAACTCGCATTAATTCGTATAAAGCCTTGAACCCGTCTATAAAACATACCCCAATGCACTCTTAACTCTCATCAATTACCCCTAATTTTCATCACAAACCCTAAATTCACCACAAACCACAATCATGAGTAGTTCCAACCTAATCACTCTTTCATCAGACGACAATGCATCCTCCAACAGCAGTCTTGAGAGGTGGAAGAAGAACTATTTGTCAAGCAATCCAAGCAAAGGTGAAGAAAACTCATCCATAAGCTCTTATGTATCACCTTATGAAGATTCAGACGAGGAAGCAACTTCAAAGAAAGTGAATGTGCCTCCCCTTGCTGTTGTGAATGTGACTCCTCTTTGATGTTGTGCATCCAGAGCAAATGTTCCGAACTCCTCCTCTCAAAACTCCTTCTCCAAGTGTAGCTCCACTACCAGCTGGTCCTTCATCATCTTCTCCAGTAGCCAGAGAAGTGGTGAGAGGATTAGCTTGCTGAAGAGTTAATGAATTGCTCAACATGCATGGAGCTCCAAAAGTGATGCCGACTTGGGCCTTTCCAAAGAAGCTTTAGGAGAATGGAAGACAGATGTGAAGCTTGTAGTCATAGTAGGTTTATGTATGTAACTAATGAATAGCCTCTCATGGTTGTAAGCACTATTTTGATGAGTGCAGTTTTATTCTGTTTCTTAGTGATCATTCTCATCTTTCTCTTCAGTGGAAACAAATAACTCAACTTCCGTACTTTGATTTCAGAAGAAACGAGCTTCAAAGCTTACATGACCATTTTCCATTTGACCAATCATGATGAACTTCAACTTTAAAGCAAACTGCAGGACACAACAGACAGAGAAACACACAAACCAAACAAGAACAAACATACTAAATTTACAATAGTTGGTTAGTGTTAGAAAACAAAATCAAGCAAAAGTATACACAAAAATCAAACAAATTTACATAAAAACATGCAAAGTGTACACAAATCCTCCCATGAGGCCTATGCCTCCCCTGAGGCCTATGCCTCCCCTTAAACTTTGCAGTTAAGGGTTAAGCATACCAATATGGACCACAAGGTGTTGAAACCTTGGTCCATCAAAAGCCTTTGTTAACAGATCAGCCACATTGTCATCAGTGTGAATTTTAACCACTTTTATCAAATGTTTGTCATATGCATCTCTTATAAAGTGGTGCCTGATTTCAATATGTTTAGTTCGACTGTGAAAAACTGGATTTTTGACAATGCATATGGTGCTTTGATTATCAATAAAAATTGTTGTGTTCATGAAATTATACCCATAATCCAACAATTGATTTTGTATCCAAAGAACCTGTCCACAGCAGTTAGCAGCAGCAACATACTCTGCTTCAGTAGATGAAGTAGCCACGATAGTTTATTTCTTGCATTGCCAAGAAATCAATCTCTTTCCAAGGAATTGGCAACCGCCAGTGGTGGACCTCCTATCCAGATTTGCCCTAGCATAGTCACTATCACTATATGCTTCCAGCTTAAATGGAGACTCTTTTGGGTACCAAAGGCCTAAAAGAGGTTGACCTTTGAGGTACTTAAAGATCTTCTTAACAACATTGAGATGGGAAGTAAGTGGAGTGACTTGATGGCGAGAACATACACTCACAGCAAAAGTAATATCAGGCCTTGAAGAGGTTAGATACATCAAAGAACCAATCATCGACCTGTATAAATGAACATTCACAGGTGCATCTGCTTCATTGATGGTCTTTAGTTTTGGAGCTTCATAAGGTGTAGTGGCAATCCTGACACTCTCCATACCAAATTTCTTCAAGATGTACCTCACATATTTTTCCTGACTGATAAAGATACCATCAGGTTTCTGCTGAACTTGGAGACCTAAAAAGAAAGTCAACTCCCCCATGGCACTCATTTGAAACTCTTCCTTCATAAGCTCCTCAAACTCCCTGCACCAAGCTTCTTTTGTGGATCCAAAGATAATGTCATCCACATACACTTGCACAAGAATGATATCTGTGGAATTCTTCTTAAGGAAAAGTGTCTTATCAATTGCACATCTTCGATAACCATGCTTCAGCAGAAAGGATGAAAGCCTAGCATACCAAGCTCTGGGTGCCTGATGTAGTCCATAGAGAGCTTTGACTACCTTGTAAACATGATGAGGATGATCTGGGTCTTCAAATCCTTTAGGTTGAGAAACATAAACCTCCTCTTCTATTTCACCATACAGGAAGGCTCCTTTAACATCCATCTGATAGACCATAAAACCCATGTAGGATGCATAAGCCAAGAAAATCCGTATGGTTTCAACTCTTGCCACAGGTGCAAACACTTCATCATAATCTATCCCCTCCTCTTGTCTATACCCCTATGCAACTAATCTTGCTTTGTTTTTAATAACAACACCCCTTGCATCTCTCTTATTTTTCAGAATCCATTTAGTCCCAATTGCATACTTGCCATCAGGTAGTGGTACCAAGATCCAATCCTGCTGATTTTGAAATTGTTGCATCTCTTCCTGCATTGCCTCAAGCCAACTTGAGTCATCAAGAGCCTGGGAAACACTGGTTGGTTCCACTTGAGAAAGAAAACAAGCAAACAGACAATGTTCATAGTCTGTGTGATTGTCTCTTTGCTGATTTGAGACATAAGAGATAAAAGCCACCTGACCATATTTAGAACTTGCCACAGTACCCCTAGTTCTAACAGGTGCATTAGGATCACCAATAATATTAGAATGTGGATGAGCATTGTTGATCCTTTTAGTAGCAGTGGTGTTGACATCAATAGAGGTATCAAGATTAGTGATAGTAGGTTCAAAGTCAGTGTCATAGGAAGGTGAGGTGAAGATGCCAGCTTTGGGTTGATGATGACCAAGATCTGAAGGTTTTGGAAAACGTGTATAAGGTTCTCCAAAGTCTGTTGACACTCTAGTAGAAATAGGAGTAGAAACAGCATATCTTTCCGCAGATTTGGTGATGTTAGGAGAAACAGGATCACTTTCAGCAGAGTTGTTGTTTCCATTGATTACTTCACTTGAGCTCTCCTCAGCATTCCTCTCAGCATCTAGGGTAGCTGCATACTCTTGTTTCTTAAGCCTAGAAAGGTCTTCAGCATAGTGTGAATCATCTTCACTCTCATCATCAAAATCTTTGGAAGTGTCACCTGCAAAATTGTTTGGGGAGAAAGAAGGCACTACAATGGGTTGTTCATCATCTTCAAACTCACTATCAGAATCAGCATCCATAGTACCTGCATTGTTAGTTGGAGACTTTTGAGTACCTGCATGTTGGTTAGCCATATGTCTAGAATAACCCAAATAATCAGTTAAGTAATCAAGGTCAAAAGACCAAACATGACCCTGTCCTTGAACACTTGGCTTGTCTTCTAGAAATCTCAGGTTCAAAGTCTCCTCAATCTTCTTAGCAGATAAATTGTAAACCCTCATGACGCCTTACTATGAGCTGAATATCCCACAATGTAACCATCATCAGCTTTCTCATCAAACTTGCCCAAAGGATCACTTGTATTCAGAATGGTCACTTAACAACCAAAAGGTTTGAGGTAATGAATAGCAGGAACTTTCCCATAGAGAACTTCATATGGTGTTTTGAAGTGTGGTCTAGTAATGGATACCCTATTCAGTACATAACAAGCTGTGCCAACAGCTTCAGTCCAAAACATGGTGGGTAACTTAGAGTCTGCCAGCATTGATCTTGCAGCCTCTATTAAGGTCCTATTCTTCCTCTCTGCCACCCCATTTTGTTGTGGGGTTCTTGGAGTGCTATAGTCCATTTTGATTCCTTTAGACCTACAGAGTTCTATAAGTATAGCATTCTTGAACTCTGTCCCATTATCACACCGAATTCCTTTAACCTTTTTGTTCAACTGATTTTCAATAAGGGTAATGAAGTCTTTTAGCACTGGAGATGTTTCATCTTTGGTCCTTAGAAAGAATACCCAACAAAATCTGCTATAGCCATCAGTGATAACCAGACAAAAATACTTGTGATCAATGCTTCTAACTTGAGTTGGACCAAAAAGATCCATATGAAGCAGCTGAAGAGGTTCGGAAATAATGCTCACAGCAGTAACAACATTGTATGAGGCTCTGTGTTGCTTTCCTTTGTTGCAGGCAACACAATTATGATCATTGGTGAAAACTTTGGAAGGAAGACCTTCAACAAGACCCAGTTTAGAGAGCTTGTTTATGGTCTTGAAGTTCACATGAGCCATCCTCCTATGCCATTTGGTAGACTCATCTAGGGATGCTTTAGCCACCAAACAAGTTAAGTCACCTTCTGGTTTAACATTGGTTAAGTTGAATGTATATAAATTGTGATTTCGAGGAACTTTCAGCAGAATTGATGTTTCTTCTGGGAGTTTGAAGTCTTTAGATAACACAAGACATTCATCCTCTGTGAAGAGTACTTTGTTCTTGGTGTCACATATTTGTGATACTGAGAACAAATTGAAGTGTTGGAGTTCCTTGACATAGTATACATTCTCAAAGTCCAGTTGAGGTGTTTTGATGGTCCATTTCCCTGTAATTCTTCCATCACTTCCTCCAAAGGTCACATTGCCTCCTCCTTCAATGGGTACAAAGTTGTGCATCATATCTCTGTTTCCTGACATACTTCTTGAACAACCACTATCAACAATGCCAACATCTTTATGCTTAAGAGGATGATTCTACAACAACAACAAAAATATACAAAATGTTAGTACACTATGGAGGCTCAAGTCATTGCTGACTTGAACCTGCCTTGTGGATCATATGAGGTATGCCATGCAGATTTATAAGATCCACTATTGTTTTTGGGTTTCCATTGAAATTTGGGTCCCTTTTTATTCCAAGAACAACCTGCTGAGGACTTGACAGCAGTATCCCAATAACCTTTCCCAAAGATTCATTGAGTCAACATATCCAGGCCAATAACCATTATTAAAATATGAACTTGTTGGTTAAACATATGGTCTAGCAACTGAACTTCTCCAAGAATAAGGAGAATCGGTATAAGTTGCTTGTGGAACATAAGGTGGTATATTATTAACATTAGTCCACATTGGTCTAGATTTCCTAGAATCATCACACCTACCCATCCTTTTCTCATGATAATCACAATCCTTAATTAAATGAAATTTACTTCCACACACAAAACATGTCTTCTGTTTAGAAGATTTATTCAAACCAAAAGATGTTCTATTACAAGCAGAAGTATTCAAACCAAACCCATGAAAAGAATTGTTTTTAACAGTATTATTATGCAAAGAATTAAAAAGCAAGTCTTCAGAGGACACTGTCTTGGAATTTGGTTCCTTGGCAGCAACTCTGACATGCTTATTGGTAGTATTGGGTGCAGGCAGGGGTGAATAATTGGGAAGGGCAGACTTATCATTTGAATCACACTCTGTAGACCCTTGCTCGGAGGACTTGTCACTGTTAACACAAGAGACTAAGTCATTAGATGAAGTAACAGGGTCTGGCAAGTCTTTTGACTTTTTGCCATATAGATGGTGTGATCCATCGAAGTCAACAGTAATAGAAAGGTCAACGGGCATGTGCTCACCTCTAATAGGTCCACGTACAGCATGTAGGTCACCTTCTTTCACAAAATTAGCTAGGCCTGCTGGTGTAGATTTGCGTGTGTCATCCCTAGCTTCTAACCCTACATACTTCTTAAAGCCTAATCCTATAGAAGTATTTGGAGTTTGACTAGCATAGATGTGACTAGCTAACTTATTTCCATTTAACAACCATTCTTTATGCCTAGCAATTTCCTCATCTAGTTTCTCTTTTAGCTCTAGATTTTCTGACACTACATCTGCTCTTAACTTCTCAGATCTTTTTAACTCATTCTTAGCACATTCGAGATCACATTCTAACACCCTTAACTTCTCATCATAAGCTATTTGATTCTTCTGAAACCAAACCTTTTGTCTTTTTAGAGTTTTTAAAGCCTGTTTATAAGCTTCAACTTCTACATAGCATTCATTATATTTAGGTTTCAAAATATCATAAGCTTCTTTGAGTTCATTATAACGCTCACTACAACCAAACAAACAATTTTGTACCTGAGATATGCCCATCAAGGCAATATGATCATGCCTATCCTCTGAAGTACAGCTTACAATCAGACAAACATTATCAAGAACAGGACCATCATCATTTTCCTGCTCATGTTGCTTCCAGTCCACATTGGTGTCAAGAGTGACCAAAGCTGCTGATCCCTTTGAAGTTCCAGCCTCCCTCTGATTCTGCTGATAAGTAGAGTATCTCGTCTCATCACCAGCTTTCCTATCTTTGCACTCTCTGGAGAAGTGACCCATCTGTTGACATGTAAAGCACTTGACCTTCCTTTTGTCAAACCTCGCTGGATCTCTTCCTTGGAATCCAAACCTCCTCCCAGCTTTGCGCTCAAACCTCTTGATATCCATGGACAAACATAGCCACCGCCACTTCAGCTTCATCTCTTCCATCTCCAGTGGATCCACATGATCGAAATCCTCATAGGCAAGTTCCTGCTGAGGATCATAATCAGCAAAGAAGGATCCAAGCACATCTTCCATTATACCTCCAGATTGAGAACTTGATGGAGTGTTAGTATAGGATGATGATGAGTAAGTTGGATTTGGAGCATGAGTCATCTTTGGGGTAGAGGCTCCAATGAATGTTGTGTGACTAGCAGTTGATGATGAACGAAAAGGACTCCTTACATCATGTTCAAGAACTTTAAGTTTGTTGTACAGCTCATCAAAAGTAAGCATATCCAAACCACCTTTAGCTTTTAAAGCAATGCTCACTTGTAGCCAGGATTGAGGTAAAGACCTCAAGAACTTATAATTACAATCATCATTATCTGGCTTTGCCTTTAGCTGATTCAACTGACTTAAGATCTTGTGAAACCTGTCATAGCCCTTGTGAATTCCTTCCTCGTCAGAGATTTGAAAATCTTCAAACTGTTGTCTCAGCATCGACTTTCTCATTCTTCTAGACTCCTCATTCCCTCCGAACTTTGCCTTGATTGCTAACCATATGTCCTTAGCATCATTCATGAAGTGAAAATCACCCAAGTGATCCTCAAGAATAGCTTGAAGAAGAATCGTCTTAACTTTGGTTTCTCTTTGAACTGCCAATATCTCTTCAGCAGATTTGGGAGGAACAAAAGTAAGATTGCCATCAGCATCTGTGGTAGTTCTCTTCAGACTGTTTCCCTTCCTTACGATCTCCCATAGATTCCAATCAATGTTGGAGATCCAGTTTTGCATCTTCATCGCCCAAAGATCATATTCCTCCTTTTTAAGGTAAGGAAACTTAGCATTACTGTTCGAGAGACTTAGTTGCTGCAGTTAGGTAGAGTTTTGGTTATTGGTGATTTCGACATCAACGTCTGATCCAGGCATGGTGAGTTTTGTTTTGGTTGTATGGGTGTTTAGAAAAACCTGTTCTTAGTATCGTAGAGACTCTCACGAGGCTCTGATACCACTTGTTGAAAACTAGCAGACCTTGATAGATCTTGAGCTTCGTAGATCGTTAGTATTGCTTATGTAATCACAAACAAACTAAAAGAAAATCTTTACAACTTGTATTCTTTAGCGGAATATAAAAACAAGTATAAATCACAGATAACTAAGAACTCTTCGATCCTCTATGGATCGTTATATTAATAACATGTAAACATCTAGTACATAATTCATTCTATTGTGTTCCTTTTATAGACAAGGAACCCGAACTTCTTCTCTAAGAAACGTAAAACTAAATAAGATATACACAATCACTTCCTAATAAAGCTCATGCATATCCTAACTAACTACAGAATATACGTAATAACTATCTCCGCAGAAACAAACTAATAACTATATATAACTTCAGTAGAATTATGTCTTCGGCAGAATCCATACACTTCAGTAGAATCCATTCAGCATAATCTTCAGCATAATTCGTACTTCACATAATTCCCAACAGTATGAATCGCATTTCTTTCCTAACTTCTATTGCAATTTCCCTAGTGGATTGGCAATGTTCACAATGTAGGTGATGTGGATAAAGAGTGCGGAAGTTTTCCAGGTTGTTTTGATTTGAGTTATGCGGAAGATGTGGTGGAAAAATAGGAAAATATGGATCAACATCCAGAATGTTTGTAAGTGGTGGTGGAAAAGAACCTAGATGTTCTTTTAATGTGATGGGAGCTAATGGTGGTGATGTTTCAAGATCTTGAAAAATAGTATTTGGAGATGTGGGGGGTGTTGAAAAGACTATTTCTTTTTGTTTAGGTTGTTTAGATCTTGTTGGAGTCTTAAGGAGTTCCAAAAGAGTGACTTTAGGTGGTGATGAAGTTGGTGTACTTGTTGGTGATGAGGGAGGTGCTATAAAGGAAGCATCTTGTGATGAGTTATTTGTTGAGGATGAACCATTTGAGTTTGGTTTTGCTAAACAACAAGATCGGATACTAATCCGTGCGGATATCCTAGAGTTTGATTTTGGTATTTTGGATGGTGGTAGTACAAAGGTTTGGGTATCATGAAGATGATTGTTTGTACTAGGTGATTCATCTAAAGGGTTTGTGGATGACATGGTGTCTTGTGAGGATGAGATGGATTATGCAAGCATTTTGGGAGTTTTATATATAGAAAAACAAAGCATGGTAATGAATGCTTGACCAAAAATGTGGATTAAAATCTAATGATTAGATATGAATTTAAGACATGTGATCATGAGAACACAAGCATTAAAGAGCATACTCCCAAAATTAAAACAAGTGTGGATTTTTCATCCAAAGTGAGAAAAATAGAAGGTAAAAACAGCTTCCGTCTCACGGATCCCACGGATCCTTCCCTTGAGGGATCCGTCCAGCATGAAGGCTGGGATCCGTGGGTCTGGTGATTCAGGCAACACAAAATTTTCCTTTTGGAAACATTTTTGCCTAGTGTGTGCCTATATGCAAACTATTTGGAGTTGCGGTTATCTCGACCCCTAAAAGGAAAAAGAAAAATAAACTAGAAGTAGAAAAGCATCCTATTGAGATAACCCGAAAACACATATTTAGTACATAAGTACGTAATTTAGTGTTATCAATGCTCCTAATTCATTGTTGCTTAAATGAATGTACCCAAAAACACATATTAGTTATGTGTCCCCTTTAGTATTCAAAAGACATGAGATGCAATGAAAAAGGGTTTTTACTTTGTATTAATAATGAAAAAGTGATTTGTCCTAGACGTGAGAAATTTCTTTTGTGAAATTGATACGGGAAGGTATCATCCTTTTAGAAAAAAATTTGAAACGAGGTTTTCTTTGAAAATGTGTATATGTTTGCAACCAAAAAAAAAGAAAGCTATAAGTGGAAAACTTATCTTGGGTTTTGAAAATTCCCGTATTGTTTGTGAGTTGTGCGTGAAATAGATATCCTAGACTCAGAAAGAAGAAGGCTAGTGTTTGCATACCTTGTAGAGTCAAATAAGTTACGACATTTATTCCATTAGACCAAGACCAAGACGAAGTAGGTTGAATTGCTCCTGCTTCAACGGTTTGGTGAGGACGTCGGCTATGTTGTCTTCGGATGCTACCTTCTCAATAGAGATGTTCCCCTTTTGAACATTGTCTCTTAAGAAGTGATGACGGATCTCTTATATGCTTTGTGCGAGAATGCAATACCGGATTCTTGCTTAAGTCGATGGCACCTTTGTTGTCACATAGGATGGCTATGCCGCTTAGATGAATGTCGTAGTCGACTAACGCTTGTTTCATCCATAGTGCTTGTTGGCATGCTTTACCGGCGGAGACGTACTCGGCTTCGGTTGTTGATATTGCTAGTGTCGTTTGTTTCTTAGAAAACCAAGACGTTAAACAACATCCCATGAAAGTACATACCCCACTTGTACTTTTTCTATCAACGTAATCACTTGCATGGTCAGAATCTGCATATACAATTGTTTCTACTCCCGTGCCCTTAGGATACCATAATCCTAATTGTGTTGTACCCTTAATGTATCTAAATATCCTTTTTACGGCTTCTAGATGTGATGTTTTAGGGTCTTCTTGAAACCTAGCACATAAGCAAACACTAAACATGATATCCGGCCTATTTGCCGTGAGGTAGAGAAGACTACCTATCATGCCACAATATTTAGTATTATCTACGGATTCGCCGTCTTCATCTTTTGTGAGTTTGGTGTCGAATGACATTGGTGTCCTAATTGGTTTCGACTCTTCTAGATTGAATTTCTTTAACATCTCCTTTATGTATTTAGATTGATTAAAGAAAGAAACTAAGTTCTCCCATCATACTCATCTCGAACTCGTCATGCATGATTTTCGTGAAATCATCACACATGTCTTGACAAGTGGATCCGAATATAATATCATCTACGTATATTTGCACTATGATTATATGTGACTCTTTTTTCTTAGTAAAAAATGTGTTGTCAACTAACCCCATGGTATAGTTGTGTTTAATTAAAAATGACTTGAGTTTATCGTACCAAGATTTTGGAGCTTGTTTAAGACCGTAAAGGGCTTTCTTTAATTTATACACATGTTTGGGTTTTTCAAAATCGATGAAGCCCGGAGGTTGAGTTACATATACTTCTTCATTAATGAAACCATTTAGAAAAGCGCTTTTTACATCCATTTGATAAAGCTTTAGATCATTAGCACAAGCATACGCAAGAAGTATTCTTATAGACTCTAATCTAGCCACAGGGGCATAGGTCTCATCAAAGTCTATTCCTTCTTGTTGGTTATATCCTTGGGCAACGAGTCTAGCCTTGTTCCTAGACACTACTTCATTTTCATCTAATTTGTTTTTATAAACCCATTTGGTTCCTATTATGGTTTGATTACTAGGTGGAGGTACAAGCGTCCAGACCTCATTAGAAACGAATTGATTTAGTTCTTCTTGCATAGCCATTACCCAACTCTCATCTTTTATGGCTTCTTGTGTACTCTTAGGTTCTATGGTTGAAATGAAACAAAACAAGCTACTTTGGTTTTGAACTTGAGACCTTAATGTTCGTTCGTTTAGCTTTCTTATGACTTTATCTACGGGGTGATCTTTGGACTCTTTAATATTTAAGATTTCATCATTTAAAGGTTCTTCTTCTTCATTTATCTTTTTCTTTATTACTATAGCTTCACTTTCAATAATCTCGTCATCGACAAGAGGTAGAGAGGGTTTGGGTGGACTTTCATCAAATTTTATATTTAATGACTCTTCTACCTTCATTGTTTCTTTGTTTAATATGATGTAAGCTTTGCTATTTGGCGAGTAACCTAGAAAGATACCTTCGGTTGATTTAGGAACAAATTTTGTAAGGTAATCTTTAGTGTTAAGAATAAAACATTTGCTTCCAAAGACTCTAAAGTGATTTCACGTAGGCTTTTTGCCTCGGAGTAACTCATATTACCTAAGATTGGTTTAATTAAGACTCGATTGAGTATGTACGTTGAAGTATCAACGGCATTACACCAAAACTTTTGAGGTATGGATTGTTCATTAAGCATGGTTCTACTCATTTCTTGTAGGGTTCTATTCTTTCTTTTTACTACCCCATTCGAATGTGGAGTGCGTGGAGCCGAGAAGTTGTGAGTAATACCATTAGCGTCACAAAAGGATCCTGATTGTACAATAATTCGTACGACCAGGCCTTCGAGGGTGATCGAAGGGTATGAGGGGTGATATTCTTGCGCCAAACTTGTAGCCAATCTGCAATAAGAAATAGTAGACACTTCGTTAAGTGATTGCGCAGGGGTTGGGCCCTGCGAACCACCTCCGGCGTGAGAGTAAGTATGTGATATGAGTTGTAAATAATATGATGTATGTGAAATACGGTGTTGAGTGAACATACCATTGAAATGACTCGTCCAACCTATTTATAGGTGATGAAAATAGCTTGGAGAGTGTTAGCACACATTTAGGAGATCATGGGGGCGTCCCCTGATTTTGGTAACAGCTAGGGCTTCATCCCCACTATGTCGGACTTGGCGGGGAAGCTAAGGACATAGTGGGAACGTGGGGGAAGACCAAGTCAAGGTTCTTATTTGTCTTGGCATCTTCAAGGGAAGACACCGAAGGGCATAGGCCTTCGGCTGGCAGATTCCCAACTGGTAACCATGTCAATGATGAATGGTTTTAAGCCACCAATGACTTATGAAGAAAGACTTAGGTCTTCGTAATGCAATTTCGACTGAGGCCGAAGGGGGGTCCTTCGACCTAATCGAAGGGTACGTCATCAAGCCCCCCAGTCGAAAGTGATATGTACGAACGAGAAATATTGCTTACAACTCAGAAACAAAGATGAAACTACCTCTTCGTCACAAAAAACGAACGAAGATGAAAAGTCTTGCATCTGTTGACCGTAATTAATGCCAACAATTATCCTAACCACCCATTTTCCTCGGTAAAAGTAAACGTCCTTTCAAAATTTAAACTAGTTTTGAAATCCGGCAATAAGGAGATAATTGGTACACGTGTAGGGCCAAGATTTATCATATATAGGGGGTATAAAAATTTGAAAAACAAAAACCCTAACATAATTTTAACTTCTGCCCAAGTTTTTCACCTACTAAAACCTCTTCCGATCAAGCCTTCGATCAAACAAGGTAAAGTATTTCTTCACATCTTGTTTTCAAATACTTTATTGTGGATCAATGTCAACCAATAAAAAGTTTGTAATCAAGCAACAAGGTTGCACCTTAACACGTGAGGAGCTCAAAGCGTTCCTCACCGATTACCCAATTCCAAAGGAACATAAAATCATGCTACCTAGTAGAAATCAAGGGATATTTGATGCCCCTAAAAACTATGTAGGCCTGTATACCCATGCATTCACCACCTCCAACCTCAGGATACCTTTGCACCCTATGATATTAGAATTCCTCTAGTATTATGAGGTACACATTTCTAGGTTCAGCCCTTTTGGCCTAGCCAAGCATACGACATACATTGTTATGTGCAAAGCTTATGGGTACGAACCATCATTGACTGTGCTTAGGGGTTTTCTGAATCTATACCCGGGAGGAGATTGGTTGACCTTGGCCAGAAGGGGTGAAAGGGATATGCCCATTCTGTTAGATAGTCCTTTTACGAACATAAGAAACTAGAAAGGAAAATTCTTTTATATCCAAAACACCATTATCCCTTCGGCATACTCTGCATTGTTAAACCCATACTTTCAATATGATGAGAAAAGATTCAACGATCCCTTGCCCTATACTGTGAGAAGGAACCCTTTGTATCAGCGTTTGGCTCGTCATCCAGCTGATTGCCAAACGTTCTCCGAGCCAATTCTTTGCATGGCTGGCATTGCTAAAAGATGGGAGGGGTCTCCTTTGGTACCTGATATTATTTGTGATGGAGAAAGTATGTACTTTTTTGATTAAATTAAGAAGTAAAAACGTATCTTTCTGATATTTATCTTATTTGCCTCTTTGTGCAAAGATGTCGTTCAGGAACTTTGTCATGGCTGGTGGTGCAACGGAAGTAAGCTTCCTTCCAAAGAATCCCCAAGAGACAAGCTATGGCAAAGGAACAATGATGTGGAAGCCCAGCCCATCGAGCATGTATCGTCTGCTCTTCCGTCAAAAGAACCCATAGATGTGGAAGATCAACTTGTAGAGAACGTTGCTAACTCTGACGAACCAGTCTCCGAAGGACAGTTGGCCATCTTAGGACCTTCCGGCATAGGTGAGAGGGTCCGAAGCAGGAAAGGTGGCAGTGCTAAAGCTGTGAAGTCAGCTTCGAAAAGGAAACTCATCCTACCTACTCCTCCCTCTCGAACTACCCGGCAAAAAAGTGCTCAGGGTAAGGCTGTGGAATTTCCAGCCATCGAAAGGCCCAGCGGAGATGATATCCATGGTAAAGTTTCTTACCTGTGAAAAAAAATTAGGTACCAACAATAATATATTAACGAATGTACATATGTTGCAGGACTTCCTGATACGAAAGAACTTCCCTCTCCCTTAGCTTGTCACCAGCTCGTGGGCCATGTGATCCCACCCAAATGGAAGGGGTGATGGATAACATGTCCATAGAAAGGCTCTGCGACCTTCATGACAAAAGCTATGTCCGCCAATGCATGCTAGACAACCAACTCAATGCTAGGACAAGGGAATTGCTCCGTGCTGTCACTAAAGCTCGAGAAGAAATGGATGTTATGCTGAGAAGGGAGAAGGCTAGGGATCAGAAGTATGCAGACCTGGAGAAGAAGTGTGAGGATGCATTGGAGGATTTTGACAAGAACCCCTTGGTGCAAGATCTCAGAGCTAAGAATGAAAAGCTCAAAGGTCAGCTGGCAACGAGCGAGGCTGAATGCAGCAGGCTAACTATCAAAAGCTCAATGGTCGTCAGCTATAAGGAGCAGATATATGTTCTTTCATCCAAGTGTGGAGGCCTCGAACAAGAGAGGGTGAAGTTGCTGGACCAAGAGATCAAGCTCCAATAAAAGGTGGATGGGTTAAACCTTCGTCTGAAAATGCTGAAGAAGGACAGGGTGGACTTGGTAACCAAGGTGATCCCCTATGTTGCTATGGAACTTTACCATAGCGATGATGTGAGGATTGCCATTGGGAATGTGGTGAATGCTGCCATTTTCCATGGCAAGTGTACCACTTTGGAGGAGATAGCCAAGACTGGGGAACCGGTGGTGCTGGAGAAAATTCCTTACTACAGGGCAACTCATGAAAAAGAGTATAATGATGCAGGTAATCAATTAACTGCCCTAGAGTTCCCTTTCCTTGCAGATGTGACGAAGGACCCAGTGGCCTCAATTGAGGACCTACTGGCCAAGAAGCCAAGGACAGTCCAGCCTCCATCTTCCTCCAAGAAGACTCCATCACCCAAGGTTCCTTCTCCAGGTTCAGCTGATCCTACTCACACCAAGGTTTGATGAAGGCAACCATGCGGTTGTAATTTGATCCCCAGGGTGGTATGTACCCTGTTTTAAAACAATTGTCTGTGTTCCTTTCTAGGCTTCGTGCCTGATGAAACAATTAACCTGTGGTATGTGTGATGTAGGCTACGGCCTAAGACAATATTTTATTTTGTTGGATCGTTAAGGCTACGGCCTATTTTAGACTAGTTAGACTAGTCAGTAATCTACATTGAAGCCACTAGGGCTCGAATTTTGCCATGTGTGATTCTTCTCTTTTTATTTTTACTTGCGTAAAAAATATTTTCTACAACCTAAGGCGTATGGTAGATGCATAGCCTCATTGTGTGTAGTTAATTCACCAAGAATGTTAGCAATTGTATAATTTGACTGCTGACAGAGGGTCGCGACCCACTCCATCCTGATCCTTTGGGCAGTGAAAGGCTTAAAATACCTTAAGGCCATATAGGAAAGTTAACGTGAAGTTGAGATGGATGTTATGCATATGAGCAAGACATGTTACTTAGTCTTTGTACATCCCTTCGACATTGAAACTTATAAAGCGACTTGGTGGACAAATCTTTGTTGTATTGAACGAAACAAGAGATTTGAGGGAAATGTGTTATTATCATTAAGTGGGTATGGAGGATTACATCATTTTAAGAAATGAATACTAGCCGCCTACCATTAATGCTTCTTTCCCCAAGTGAGAAGAATGCAAATACATAGATTGAAAGCAAATAAAATGTGTCCTTAGACATTGTAAGTTTCATACGTAGAACTTACGAAGAGTAGTGCCATTCCAGGTTCTATCAATAGCGTCTCCTTCCAGGGTTTCCAGCTTGTAGGCTCCGTTGCCATATGCTTCCTTAAGAACGTAGGGCCCTTCCCATGTAGGTCCTAGTTTACCCTGGTACTCAGCCTTACTTGCACTGTTGAGTCGGAGGACGTATTCCCCTGGTTTGAAGGTCGAAGGCCGAACCCGACTGTTGTAGTATTTTTCAATTTTTTGCTTATGGATAGCTTCTCTAATTGAGGCTATTTCCCTTCGTTCTTCAAGTAGGTCCAGGTTACTACGGAGTCTTTCTTCATTTTCTGCTGCTTCGAAGTTCATGACCCTTTCTGTTTCGACACTCACTTCCGAAGGGATGACAGCTTCCGTGCCATATGTCAAGCTAAAAGGTGTCTCTCCATGACTTGACTTTGTATGCGTTCTATGAGCCCAAAGTACTTGAGGTAGTTCATCCACCCAACCATGGTGACTATATCCTAGCCTTCGTTCTATTCCTTGTATGATATCTCTGTTAGTAACTTCCACTTGTCCATTACCTTGAGGATGATAAATGGAAGTGAAAGATTGTTTGATATTCAGGCCTCTACAAAACACTGGGAATACCCCTTCGGCGAACTGCTTCCCATTATCTGAAATGATGATATGAGGTACTTCGAACCGAAAGATAATATGCTCCCATACAAACTTTTCCATGTGCCTGCCTGTGATGGATGCTAAAGGCTTCGCTTCCACCCATTTAGTAAAATAGTCGATGGCTACGACCAAGAATTTTACTCCTCCTGGAGCAATTGGCAGGGGAACTACGATGTCTATCCCCCATTGGCTGAAGGGCCATGCGGAAGTTACGGAAGTCATATCTTGCTTTGGTAGCCTTGGGACTCTTAAGTGGACTTGACAGGCTTCACACTTCTGAATGATTTCCACAGCGTCCCTGTGCATCGAAGGCCAGTAATATCCGACCCTCATGATTTTCGAAACAACGGAGCGGGGCCCTGCGTGAAGTCCGCAGGATCCTTCATGCACTTCTTGATAGATGTTGGCAGCTTGCCTTGGTCCTTTTGAGCTAACTTCTGATCCTACAGCAGTATGCCACTTATTAGATATTCTCGAATCAGAGTCATCCAATTCGAGTTTTCCTCCTGTATTACGTGAGACACCTCCTTTCAGACGATGGACCTATCTGCCAGCACTTTGACTAGAACTTCTTTAGTTAAATGAGCAAATGCCATTGATGCCAGTTTGCTAAGGGCGTCCGCCTTCTTGTTTTGGTTTCTCCGAACATGCTCTATGTTGTAGGATGCGAACCCTTCGAGCATTTCTTTGGCCTTATCCAAGTATTGCTTGATCACAGGTTGTCTTGCCTCGTAGGAGCCTTTTATCTGGTTGGCCACCAGTTGTGAGTCAACAAAAATAGCCAAGTCTTCTACTTCCATGTCTTTGGCCAATCGAAGACCTGCTAGCAAGGCTTCGTACTCCGCTTCATTGTTCGTAGCATCGAATTCGAAACGGAGTGCATAAGTGTACTCCTTCCCTTTGGGATCAACGAGCATGAGACCTCTGCCAGAACCATCGGAGCTGGAGGCTCCGTCAGTATAAAGCTTCCATCCTTCGACCGCTTTACCAAGTTTCTTTTCAGCAACCGTTGTGTCATGTTTCGGTTCGGAGGGTGTTTCTGCTAAGAAGTCTGCCAATATTTGCCCTTTGATCGAGTTTCTACCCTTGTATTCAATTTCGTGGTCTCCTAGCTCAATAGCCCATTTAGCTATCCTTCCAGATTTCTCCGGCTTCGAAAGTAACTGCTTAATTGGTTTGCCAGTAAGTACGGTTATGGGGTGAGCTTGGAAGTACCTTCGAAGGCGTCTCGCAGCATGGATCAAGGCCAAAATTAGCTTCTCCAATGCTGGATAATTTAGCTCAGCTCCCTGTAGAACCCTGCTAACGAAGTAGATAGGGATTTTCTTCTTTTCCCTTTCTACCAATAACACAGTGCTGATGCTTTCGAAGGAGGCTGCGATATACATGAACAACACTTCGCCTTTGATTGGGGCCGTAAGTGTAGGTAGAATAGCCATGAAATCCTTGAGCTTTTGGAAGGCTGCTTCTGCATCTATACTCCACTGGAACGTCTTTTTGTCCGTGCATCCTTTGAGTGTTTTGAAGAACGGCAAAGATTTGTCTGCACCCTTCGATAAGAACTTGCTGAGGGCTGCTAGCTTTCCGTTCAGACTTTGCACTTCCTTTAGGGATTTAGGAGGCTGCAAATCCGTGATGGCCTTGACCTTCGAAGGATTGGCCTTAATACCTTGCTTGGTGATCAGATGCCCCAAAAATTGTCCTTCTTCCACACAAAAGGAACACTTCTTGGGATTTAATTTCATGTTGATGGCGCGAAGCTGGTCGAAGGTTTCCTTAATGTCGGAGAGCATATCCTCCTCTGATCTACTCTTGATGACCATATCATCTACGTACGCCTCCAACATTTCTGCTTGTGGAAGGCTTTGTCCACTAAACGTTGGTAGGTGGCACCTGCATTTTTCAAACCAAAAGGCATCTTTTTGTAACAATAAACGCCTTTTCCTGTAAAAAAGGTTGTCTTCTCTTCGTCTTCTTCCACCATTTGTATCTGATGGTAACCCTTATAAGTGTCTAGGAAACACTTTAGCCGAAACCCTGACAAGGATTCCACCTTCCAATCAATTTCTGGCAGAGGGTAGCAGTCCTTCGGGCAGGCTTTGTTAATATCTATGAAGTCCACGCACATTCGCCATCCTCCATCATGTTTCTTGACCATCACTGGATTGGCCACCCAAGTTTGATACTTCACTTCTCTGCTTATGCCTGCTACTACGAGCTCGTCCACTTCTTTGCATGCGGCGGTATTTCTTTCAGGAGCCAGGCTTCGACGCTTTTGTTTGATGGGTTCAATATGTTTGAACTCATTGAGCTTGTGTTCAGTGTTGAAGGGCTTTCCGTCTATGGTGAGAGTTCTGGGGACCCCCGTCATGTCAGAGTAGGTCCATGCGAAGACATCTGCATTAGCACGAAGTAGCTTTTCTAATTATGCTTTAAAGGAGGTTGGGAGCTGCTTTCCGATTACCACCGTCTGATCGGGGTAGAGATCATCTACCACAATGCGTTCTTTAGCGTCAATACAACTGAGAACATACTTCGGAGGCTCTTCCAAAACCTGTTTGATCCTTTTACCTACTTCCGTAGGCTCCTTCACCTTATAGCTGGAGAAAACCGTTCCAATGCCAAAGGGTGTTTGGAATTTGATAGCGGTATGTATGGTTGATACAACGATGCCCATTTTCTGCATTGTTGTTCTCCCTATCAATAGGTTGTAGGGAGATTCAGACCTTACGATCGTGAAAACCAGAGTTTCTGTTCTTTTTAGCCTTCCTTCTCCAATCGTAACCTCTAGAGGGACTTCTCCCAAGGGCCATGAGTGTTCCCCTGAGAACCCTACTAAGGGTACCTTTGAATCTACTCTCTTCGACCTTATCGAAGGTTTGAGCTTTAGAAAACAGCGTTCGTAGATAACTTCGCAGGAGCTACCGCAGTGGAGGTAGGCCCTGTTTACTTCTCTGTTGGAGATCAAGACCTTGATGACCACGGGGTCATTTGAAAGAACTTTCCCTGTGATTGAAGGAAAAGTGACATCTCCTACTCCACACAAGGCTTCCTCCGTTTCTTTCCTTTTCAAACCAGAGTCATCCTTGTACACCATGAGGATGGGTGCTTCTACAGGTGTGGTATCTTTCCCCAACTATGTGTCAGAGACCTTGTCTTTACCTTTCTTTATACCCTTCACCAAATGTCCCAATTGGCCAGACTTCACGGCCTCTTCTATCTGTTTCTTGAGCTCTCTGAAGTTGTTGGTGTCGTGTCCGTAATCGTCATGGAAGTAGCAGAATTTGGAAGTATCTCTGGGCCTTCCTCTATTTGCCAAGCGAGGAGGAGGATCAAAGGTCTTCACAGCCTTTTTCGTAGCGAGTATCTCCCTTGGAGATTTGGACAGATTAGCCAAGAGCCCATGGTTGATGTTTTTGTGGTATGGTGTAAACCTGTCCCTGTTTTTGTTTTTGTTCCTTCAGCCTTCCCACGAAGGTTGCTTCGGGGCTTTATTGTGACTTTCTTTATTTTCGACCGGAGCCCCGTTGGTATACACTTCTTTTGCTTCGATCCAGGTGTAAGCCTTCTCCACCAAACCCTTATAGGTTGCAGGGAGGTCAGTGGAGAGGAATTCAACCAAACTTCTGTTTCGTAGGCCATGCACGAAACCTGAGATGCATTGGTCCTCATGCAAGCCCATTATCTGTAACGTTTCATCGGTGCATCTGGTGATGAAAGCTCTGGTGCTCTCGTTCTCCTTCGGCTTGATGTTGTGCACTGTTAGGTCCGTTCTTGTAAACTTTTTCTGTTGGCTGAAATGTGATATGAACTTGGCCTTGAGATAATCCAAATTCACAATGCTACCTGGTTTTTGCCCGTTCCACCATATATGAGCAGAGTCTCGTAGGGTGTATGTAAACATGTGACCCACTTCTGCATTCTAATAGCCCCTTCGAACAAGTGTAAAAAGTTATCTGGATCCCCTTTCCCATCGTAGGTACCAATATGCGCGGGCATTTTCAACCCATCAGGAAAAGGGTAGTCTTCTATCCATCTTACGAAGGGTGTTGTGGAGCCCATGGGCTCCGAATAAAGGCAGTTATAAGGTGGCATGTATGTAGGGGCAACATTGTACGGGTTATGATTTGGAGGTATTCCAACAGGGTTTTGATTAACATATTGAGGGTAAGTAGTAGGTATATAAGGTTGGTGACTTCCGACAGGGTACGAAGGATATACCATAGGTTGCCCGTAGGGCATACTTCCGTATGGTTGAGTAAAACTGGGGTTGCTAGCCTGCCCATTAGGTGGGGGATAAACCCCTTGAGGGTAAGATTGAGCCTGAAAAGGAGGGTACATACCATGAGGAGGAAGATTTCCTCCCCCATTCATTTGAGATGTATTGCCTTCTACGCCGGATGCGTGAGAAGGCTGCAACGGAACCCCTGCCTCAATTCTTCCCAGATGAGCTGCCAAAAGTGGTGGCAAATTAACCTCCGTAGCATCCCTTTGGTGACTCCTTCCATTGGAGCCTTCTATCGTGCCTTCCCGTCTAGTCGGAACCCTCTCCGGAACGTCTTCAAAACCAATCGACCTTCCACTAGGCCTTCGACTGCTCGGAGACCCTATCCTTAGCACTGAGCGTGTAGCCCCAGGAGCCAAGGGCCTAGTCTCCATTTCCAACTCTTCGTCATACTCATCGCTTGAGTATTCTAACTCCCTACGCATCTCCACATTCCGAGCTTGCCTCCTTCGAGCTCTTAGTAAAGACTCTAATGCTTCGATGTTAGCTTCGACAAACGCAGGACTAATTACCGGTTCAGGGTTAGCCGAGGTTGAAGCATGGTTGTTGGGAGTTATTTTAGGGTGAGATCGTGTGGTAAAAGTGGATGCGGTTATATTGGGAAGGTTGTTAGGATCATTGACTGGGATTGGTGCCAAGGTCGAGAAACCCGGAGGGGGTGTATCTTCTCTTCCTTGATTCATGCCGTAAAACTAGTGAGAGTGATTGACTGGGTGTAAGTTTGGAATAACGAGACCAATAGTAGCGGGTCCCACGGATGGCGCCACTGATTGTACAATAATTCGTACGACCAGGCCTTCGAGGGTGATCGAAGGGTATGAGGGGTGATATGTTTGCGCCAAACTTGTAGCCAATCTGCAATAAGAAATAATAGACACTTCGTTAAGTGATTGCGCAGGGGTTGGGCCCTGCGAACCACCTCCGGTGTGAGAGTAAGTATGTGATATGAGTTGTAAATAATATGATGTATGTGAAATGCGGTGTTGAGTGAACATACCATTGAAATGACTCGTCCAACCTATTTATATGTGATGAAAATAGCTTGGAGAGTGTTAGCACACGTTTAGGAGATCATGGGGCGTCCCCTGATTTGTGGTAACCGCTAGGGCTTCATCCCCACTATCTCAGACTTGGAGGGGAAGCTAAGGACATAGTGGGAACGTGGGGGAAGACCAAGTCAAGGTTCTTATTTGTCTTGGCATCTTCAAGGGAAGACACCGAAGGGCATAGGCCTTCGGCTGGCGGATTCCCAACTGGTAACCATGTCAATGATGAATGGTTTTACACCACCAATGACTTATGAAGAAAGACTTGGGTCTTCGTAATGCAATTTCAGCTGCGGCCGAAGGGGGGTCATTCGACCTGATCGGAGGGTACGTCATCAGCTCCAAATTGCACTTCATTATCGAATTCCCTACCATGAACCGTCCTAATGGACACTATAGGACTTCCTAGTTGTCTTTGGATCTTTTTGCTTAATATTTCAAAATAATTAAAGGTTTCCGTTTTGTTCTTTAAAAATTTTGTCCATGTATACCTAGAGTAATCATCCACTATGACCAAAGTGTAGTAGTTACCTCCATAACTTTGGATAGCGGATGGACCAAATAAATCCATATGTAGTCATTCTAGACACCTAGTTGTAGACACCATGTTTTTAGCTTTATGACTAGAATGAGCTTGTTTTCCTACATTACAAGCATCACAAAAGTGATGTTCATATTTTAACTTAGGTAGATCACTTACTAGATCTTTGGATGATAGCGATTGAAGAAGTCGCATGTTGGCGTGACCCAATCTTCGATGCCATAAGGTCGAAGTATCATCCATAGAGGTAAGACATAGTTTGTCTTTAGGTTCATTACCGATTTTAATGACATACACTCAATGTTTCCTAATTCCTTTTCCTATGGTTATGCCATTTTTTAATATCTTACTACCGGTTTCGGTAAAAAGTACATTGCACTTTTTATCACATATTTGTCCAATACTTAAGAGATTAAAGTTTAAGTTTTCTACGTGACACACATCGTTAATGGTTAGAGATTTTTTAGAAATCGTACCTTTACCGATGATTCTACTTTTGCTATTTCCATACACCACATTACCTCCATTGAAGGATTGATATGTGGAGAATAAATCTCTATTGCCGGTCATGTGCCTCGTGCACCCGCTATCCTTGACCCATTCGTCCGGGTCTAGGTCGACCTTTAAGCATACCTAAGACAATAATAAACTCTAAAGTTTGGTCCCCATTTGATCATGGGTCCATTAGTATTAAATATCTCATTCATGTTAGACATGTATGGATAAGATGAGTATGCATTCCATGGAGCAGAGTTTTGAATGCATATTTGAATTCCATCCCATTTGATGGTTACATCTTGGATAAACGTTATTAGGTCTGTGGAAAACTAGAAGGGGGGTTGAATAGTTTTGCCGATTTTAAATTGATTTCAAAAACTTTAGATCCGATATTACGTGAAATCGTATGGATGTTGAGAACGTATAGATCTAATGATAATGCAAGCAAATAAATAAAGATAAGGGATAGAAATGACACAACCGATTTATAGTGGTTCGGCTACAAGGACTCCTTCCTTGCCCTACTCCACTCCCCGAGTCACCTATTATGTAGTAATTCTAGACACCTAGTTGTGGACACCATGTTTTTTAGCTTTATGACTAGAATGAGCTTGTTTACCTACATTACAAGCATCACAAAAATGATGTTCATATTTTAACTTAGGTAGATCTCTTACTAGATCTTTGGATGATAGCTATTGAAGAAGTCGCATGTTGGCGTGACCCAATCTTCGATGCCATAAGGTCGAAGTATCATCCATAGAGGTAAGACATAGTTTGTCTTTAGGTTCATTACCGATTTTAATGACATAGACTCCATGTTTCCTAATTTCTCTTCCTATGGTTATGCCATTTTTAAGTATCTTACTACCGGTTTCGGTAAAAAGTACATTGCACTTTTTATCACATATTTGTCCTATACTTAAGAGGTTAAACTTTAGGTTTTCTACGTGACACACATCGTTAATGGTTAGAGATTTGTTACAAACCGTACCTTTACTGATGATTCTACTTTTGCTATTTCCAAACACCACATTACCTCCATTTACAGATTCATATGTGGAGAATAGATTCCTATTGCCGGTCATGTGCCTCGTGCACCCGCTGTCCTTGACCCATTCATCGGGGTCTAGGTCGACCTTTAAGCACACCTAAAACAATAATAAACTCAAAAGTTTGGTCCCCATTTGTTAATGGGTCCATTAGTGTTAAACATTCCATTCATGTTAGACATGTATGGATAAGATGAGTATGCATTCCATGGAGCAAAGTTTTGAAAAGAAAAACCGTTTTGCATATTAGGGTTCCATCCCATTTGATGGTCACTTCTTGGATAAACGTTATTAGGTCTCCTAGATGCATTATGTTTTTGAAAAGATGGTGCTTTGTTTCTTGCAAACATAGGATTATATTTTGGAGGTGGATGTCTAGTGGTGACATGAGTTGGTTTCTTCCTATTAACGATAACGAACTCAGTTCTAGATGAAGAAGCTATGTTATTACCACTAGTTGTCACAGCAGATCCACGGATCCCTGTCTGTACACTAGCCGGTTCCCTTTTTAGGGGATCCGTGGGATCCGCCACAACAGTGGCTTGTTTTTCTTGTGTTTTAACAAAGTTTGTTTCTTTATTTTCACTAGTTTGTGGATCCAATTTTTGGAACCCTAAACCTTCTCGGTTGTCCTCAGTTTTAATACTATCTAGCATTGTATTTAACGCATTCGTGCTCATTCTAGCAATCTTAGAATCTAGTTGATCAATTAGTGTTTGAAGTTGAACGCAAAGCTCACATTCACCACTCGCTATTTTACCCTTTTCTAAATGTTTTATTTTTGCTTTTAATTCTATGACTTCTTTATCTAAGCATTGGTTTTGACTCTTTAAAAGCTTGTTTGTTGATTAGTTTTAAGCTAATATTGCATAGTTTATCATATTCGTTATGCAATGAATCGTCATCAAGTGATGAGCTACTATAGTATTCATGACATACCTCGTCATTTTCCATGAGACAAATTTCTTCGTCCTCCTAGTCGCTCATTCCCCACGTGCCGCTCACGAACGCCTTTTGATCATCCCGTTTGAGACACTTACTAATAAAGTGGTTTGGGTCCCCACATTTAAAGCAAGTACGATCATCTTTTGGCTTTTCTTCCTCTTTGCTTTTCCGAAAGCCTTTCTTATCGTCATACGGTTGTTTGACGTATCTTCCCTTTCTTCTAAAGAACTTTTTAAAGTCCCTTACCGCCATAGCGTACTCCTCGTCGTCACTACCCGAGGAAGAGTTCTCTTCATCGCTTGAAGCCTTTTTGGCTTTTAAGGCAAGAGATTTGTGTTTCTCTTTTACCTTTGAGGCTTCGGAATCTTTAGCAAGAACAAGCTCGTAGACTTTTAGATTGCCTATGAGTTCATCGAGGGTGAGAGTTGTCAAATCTTTTGACTCTTCGATCGCCGTCACCTTAGATCTCCACTTCGATGGAAGTGCCCTTAGATATCTCCTAACATGGTTACGGCTAGAGAAAGATTCATCAAGTGCTTGTAGAGATGTAATAATAGTATTAAAGTTAGCAAATGAATGATCTATAGTTTCCTCATCCGATATTGAAAATTGTTCATATTGTTGAACAAATAAATCAATTTTGTTATTTTTAACTTGTTCGTTTCCTTGATGAGTTACAACTAAAGAATTCCAAATTTCTTTAGAGGTTTTGAGTAAAGAGATTCTTTCAAATTCCTTTTTCGCTAAAGCATTATATAAAACCATTTTTGCTTAACTATTTTTAGAAAGCTTTTTCTTCATTTCAACATTTAGTTTATCATGAGGTATGTTAACTAAATTTCCCTTATCATCATTTGAGGTAGCCTCAAAATCACCTTCAACAATAATGTACCAAAGATCAATATCTTTAGACTTCACATATGTTTCGAATCTATTTTTCCAATATATAAAACCATTAGTTTCAAGTAGTGGTGGTCATTGCATAGATTGCCCTTCCTTATAATTTTCAGAACCCATAGTGATCGAAAAGTTTTTAAAATACAATTTTACTTTAAAACTTTTATAAACTTAGCTCTTGATGCCAATTGTGGAAAACAAGAAGGGGGGGGGGTTGAATAGTTTTGCCGATTTTAAATTGATTTCAAAAAATTTAGATCCGATATTATGTGAAATCGTATGGATGTTGAGAACGTATAGATCTAATGATAATGTAAGCAAATAACTAAAGATAAGGGATAGAAATGACACAACCGATTTATAGTGGTTCGGCTACAAGGACACCTTCCTTGCCCTACTCCACTCCCCGAGTCACCTACTCGAGAGTTCAAGCACTATGTCAACAAACTCCTTCACTTGGCGGAGAAGCCTTCAAAACGTTGCTTACACTTTTTCCGGTACAAAGCTAGATACCGAGTCCGTAGCACGGTGGACCAAACCAACACAACTATTACACAACAAATATGTGAAATATCAAATACAAGATCTTCGCTACAGAAATCTTGCGGAGTGACAAATCAATCAAGGACCCCTTGCTTGGATGACTTGTAGAATGCTCGTGATCTCGCCTTAGAGAAGGACCTATATGAGGATCACAAATAGAAAGAAAGAAGAACAACTCTCTAGATCAAGTGATCTATATGTTAGAAGAGAATGAGAGTGTATGAGAGATTTAGTAAGAAGAGGGGTGAGTTAGAATTAAGAAATGGCTCTCTATTTATAGGCAAATTTCCTCACTGTTCCCCGGATCCCACGGATCCCTTCCACTTGGGATCCGTCTAGTGTAAACCTAGGGATCCGTGGAACGCTCCTCTTTGCCCATGGTTTTTTTGGTTATGGGTCATGGGTTATGGGTTGGTCCATGGGTTTTCTTTAGATTCAATGTATCTAAGTATACATTGTATCTAGTCTTCTTGGGTATGGGTTAAGATCCATGGGTTATGGTCCATGGGTTATGGTTTTTACCCATCCTAATAAACTATTACAACAAATGCTTAATTACTACATTTTTGTATTTAAAAGACTATATGTAAATGTTTTACAAAAATAACATGTATCCTTATAATTATACTTAAGACAACATTATATTTGTGATCAACAAAACACAAAGAGATCGCAAAATATTAATAAACATTTTTACGCTTTATTTGTATTAACAAGGTCTCCTAGATGGATTATGTTTTGAAAAAGATGGTACTTTGTTTCTTGTAAAAGTAGGATTATATTTTGGAGGTGGTTGTCTAGTGGTGACATGAGTTAGTTTCTTCCTATTAACGATAACAAACTCAGTTCTAGATGAAGAAGCTACGTTATTACCACTGTTTGCTACAGCAGATCCACGGATCCCTGTCTGTACACTAGCCGGTTCCCTTTTTGGGGGATCCGTGGGATCCGCCACAACAGTGGCTGGTTTTCCTAGTGCCTTAACGAATTTTGTATCTTTATTTTCACTAGTTGATGCATCAAGTTGTTGAATACCTAAATCCTTTTTGGTTGTTACCGGTTTTAACACCATCTAGTATTGTATCTAAAGTATTCGTACTCATTCTAGCAATTTTAGAATCTAGATGATCAACTAGTGTTTGAAGTTGAACACAAAGTTCACATTCACCACTTGCTATTTTACCCTTTTTCTAAACGTTTTAGTTTTGCTTTTAATTCTATGACTTCTTTATCTAAACGTTGGTCTTGACTCTTTAAAAGCTTATTTTTGTTAATTAGTTTTAAGCTAATGTTGCATAGTTTGTCATATTCATTATGCAATGAGTCGTCATCATGTGATGAACTACTATAGTATTCGTGACATACCTCGTCATTTGCCATGAGACAAATTTCTTCGTCCTCCTCGTCGCTCATTCCCCACGTGCCGCTCACGAATGCCTTTTGATCATCCCGTTTGGGACACTTACTAATAAAGGTGTTTGGGTCCCCATATTTAAAGCAAGTACGATCATCCTTTGGCTTCTCGTCCTCTTTACTTTTCCGTAAGCCTTTCTTATCGTCATACGGTTGTTTGACGTATCTTTCCTTTCTTCTAAAGAACTTTTTAAAGTCCCTTACCGCCATAGCGTACTCCTCGTCGTCACTACTCGATGAGGAGTTCTCTTCATCACTTGAAGCCTTTTTGGCTTTAAGGGCAAGAGATTTGTGTTTCTCTTTCACCTTTGAGGCTTCGGAGTCTTTAGCAAGGACAAGCTCGTAGACTTTTAGGTTGCCTATAAGTTCATCGAGGGTGAGGATTGTCAAATATTTTGACTCTTCGATCGCTGTCACCTTGGATCTCCACTTCGGTGGAAGTGCCCTTAGATGTCTCCTAACATGATTACGTCTAGAACAAGATTCATCAAGTGCTTGTAAAGATGTAATAATAGTATTAAAGTTAGCAAATGAATGATCTATAGTTTCATCATCCGAGAAGGGGGGTTGAATAGTTTTGCCGATTTTACGTTAGTTTCAAAAACATTAGATTCGTTAATATGTGAGATCTTATGGATGTAAAGAAAGTATAGATCTAATGATAAAACAAGTAAATAAAGTAAAGCGAAGGGAAAGAAAAGACACAATCGATGTATAGTGGTTCGGCTACAAGGACACCTTCCTTGCCCTACTCCACTCCCCGAGTCGCCTACTCGAGAGTTCAAGCACTATGTCAACAAACTCCTTCACTTGGCGGAGAAGCCTTCACAACGTTGCTTACACTTTTTCCGGTACAAAGCTAGATACCGAGTCCGTAACACGGTGGACCAAACCAACACGACTATTACACAACAAATATGTGAAATATCAAATACAAGATCTTCGCTACAGAAATCTTGCGGAGTGACAAATCAATCAAGGACCCCTTGCTTGGATGACTTGTAGAATGCTCGTGATCTCGCCTTAGAGAAGGACCTATATGAGGATCACAATAGAAAGAAAGAAGAACAACTCTCTAGATCAAGTGATCTATAGGTTAGAAGAGAATGAGAGTGTTTGAGATATTTTGTAAGAAGAGGGGTGAGTTAGAATGAAGAAATGGCTCTCTATTTATAGGCAAAATCTTCCACTGTTCCCCGGATCCCACGGATCCCTTCCACTTGGGATCCGTCTAGTGTAATCCTAGGGATCCGTGGAACGCTCCTCTTTGCCCATGGGTTTTTTGGTTATGGGTCATGGGTTATGGGTTGGTCCATGGGTTTTCTTTAGATTCAATGTATCTAAGTATACATTGTATCTAGCCAACTTGGGTATGGGTTAAGATCCATGGGTTATGGTTTTTACCCATCCTAATAAACTATTACAACAAATGCTTTAATTACTACATTTTTGTATTTAAATGGCTATATGTAAATGCTTTACAAAAATAACATGTATCCTTATATGGATCAACATCTGAAATGTTTGTAAGTGGTGGTGGAAAAGAACCTAGATGTTCTTGTAATGTGATGGGAGCTAATGGTGGTGATGTTTCAAGATCTTGAAAAATAGTATTTG
Organism: Chrysanthemum makinoi; assembly: GCA_910596185.1. Taxonomy (NCBI): domain Eukaryota; kingdom Viridiplantae; phylum Streptophyta; class Magnoliopsida; order Asterales; family Asteraceae; genus Chrysanthemum; species Chrysanthemum makinoi. The sequence goes on from OU343222.1 coordinate 302,466,435, forward strand.
GAGATGTGGGGGGTGTTGAAAAGACTATTTCTTTTTGTTTAGGTTGTTTAGATCTTGTTGGAGTCTTAAGGAGTTCCAAAAGAGTGACTTTAGGTGGTGATGAAGTTGGTATACTTGTTTGTGATGAGGGAGGTGCTATAAAGGAAGCATCTTGTGGTGAGTTATTTGTTGAGGATGAACCATTTGAGTTTGGTTTTGCTAAACAACAAGATCGAATACTAATCCGTGCGGATATCCTAGAGTTTGATTTTGGTATTTTGGATGGTGGTAGTACAAAGGTTTGAGTATCATGAAGATGATTGTTTGTACTAGGTGATTCATCTAAAGGGTTTGTAGATGACATGGTCTATTGATGAGATGGATTATGCAAGCATTTTGGGAGTTCTATATATAGAAAAACAAAGCATGGTAATGAATGCTTGACCCAAAATGTGGATTAAAATCTAATGATTAGATATGAATTTAAGGCATGTGATCATGAGAACACAAGCATTAAAGAGCATAATCTTTCTTCAACAAATCAATTGTAAGGCTAAATACAGTAAGGATTATCGGCCACCTTCATTTTACCTGCCAATTTTTTGCCACAATAAAAACGACCTACACTAAAAAAAAACATACCTCACAAAAATACATTTTCATTTAATTTAAACACAAAAACACACACAACCAACAAGGACTACCGATTGTTCCTGCGACCAATTCAAAAAAAAAGTTGATCGATCGTGACTTCATGCCGCAACAGTGGCGATAGATTGAGACCAACATAAATATGCTTTTCCCCTTATTGTGTTTAGCCTAAGTTATGTTTTTTTCTATATAGTCTATTCAAAGTTCACAATCTAAGTTTACATCTTCTCCAAGACTATAGTTTTTAATAATTTTCAACATACATATATGTCTTTCATAACCTCAAAGATCAAACTATTGACAAAGCTAAATAACTTAAAGAATTTTAATACACACACTTTTAGTTTTCAAACTTTTAGACTGCTCGTGTATTACACGGGTCTTAAACTAGGTCCATATTAAACAAACCCTTTCAGGTTAGCCCCTTTCGTATTAAACAAACCCTTGTCAAGGTAGGGTCAACTATTAAACAAACCCTCATTTACCAAACCTTCTCTATCAAACAATCCATCCCACAACGAGCTTATTTACTATACCAATCGGCTGTAATCACTATCAGGTTTGTTCATTTCTTATGGCGGTCCGATTTTGTAATTAGTGTTTGTATATTGCGAAGTTATTGTGTTGATTGAAAATATGATAATGATGATAACCACAGTTAGTAACAAAAATGGGTTATTGCTTTACTTTGAAGTCTATAATATGATTCCTACTTTGAGCGGTGTTAGTTTAAGCTTATTTATGGGCTTATTTGACTTGGCTTATATCTTATAAGCTCTTTTTTGCAGCTTATATTCTAGCAAACTAGGTTTATTTTTCATGTTTAAGTCACAGCAAGCTAGTAAGGGGGTGTTTGTTTAAGCTTATTTGATTTCGGCTTATATAACACAAGCGTCAATTTTGTGGCTTATTTTCAGATTCATCGGCTTATATAAGATTGTTGTATCACAAAAACATTATATAAGCCCATAAGTGTCAAATAAGCCACAAAATTAGAGCTTATGTTATATAAGCCGAAACACATATAAGCTCATAAGCCACATATAAGCTTAAACAAACACCCCCCAAGTAAAAAAAAATAAACCCTAGGAAAATGAGCTATGAAAAATATAAGCCAATGCAAATAAGCCCCAAAATAAGCTTAAACAAACATGCATTTGCTATTTTGTGCATCTAACGCATATTTGCTAAAACCTCATTTGCCACATCATTAAAAAAGAAACGAGTATCACGTCATTGTTGAATAGGTGAGACGCATACAATACCAATAACTGAAAAGTGTTAGATTTATTTTTGAACCGTTGTCATAATGTATGTTTGTGAAACTAGCATTAGTCGCTAGTTTACTGCAAGTTCCAGGGTTTCAATCAAATTTCAAAAGCATTACATTCTAAAGCATGTAATAGACAATTATAAACATTCAAAATGCTATCTTAGTTATCAAAAACAAACAAATCTAGTATGCTTCATATTTCAGATTTGGGAACCACTTCCAATTATTCATTTTATGTATCATAAAATAGATGGCCACCACTCTATTTATGTAGCCCGCATATGATTGGTTTGTTGCGTTCTTTGCCATATCATTCGTCCCTTACTTCTCTTATTTAGAAAAATGTTAACGTTAAATAACTATTGCTTGTCCAGGACCATCATGGCTGGAATACATCAGGAGCTTATGTATGTGACAGACCCCGAAATCCTGGTACGTTAATGATATGGAATGTTTTATGTGTGTTCACCTAAGTAAAGATTATATGGGTTTTTATTTGCTGTTTTTGACACAATCTATTAAAATCCATGCGATTACCCTGTCTACGCTGCATGTATCCAAACACTAAGATAAAAGATGCATTATAAGGAGATGTTCTATAGTTGTTTTATTTGTGATTTGGTGGATCTATGTGATTCTTTCCTGCTACCAAATCATTATATCATGAGTGATAGTAGTCCTACTAAATCTAAATTAGAGGAGATGACGGAGCGCAGAGATGCAATCACAAATGGCGACTAGCATTGGCCAAGACTGATAATTCAGTCTTGGACTAAGGTTTCTACACAAGATGTATAGAAACATTGACATTTATATCATGACTAACGTTGGCTACACTTATATTAATCAGAATACTTGTTTCCATAATCACATATACTCCCTTCGACTCAAAATTATTGTCCTTTTTCAGAACGGTATAATGTATAAAAGTTACTATAATACCCTTACTAGCATCTCACATTACAATACCCACTGTTATGTGGGATCGTAACAATACTCTACACTTTGAAGAACTAACGTCCTCGTTGGTCACAACTATGTTGGTCATGTTTGGCACCCTTCTTTTCCGGGTCCAACACTCGGAGCAGTAGCGGTGGCTATGGAGTGGTGGCTTGGACCCGAATAAGAAGGGTGCCAAACATGACCAACGAGCTCAGAGGAGTGGCTTGGACCCAAAAAGAGGGGTGCCTACCGTTACCAACTAGGACGTTGGTTCTTAAAAGTGTGGGAAATTTATGGGGAATTTTAACACTCCAAAAAGCTAGGTGTGGAACTTGAAAAAGAGTGGCTATGCTTCAATGTTGGGAATTTTAACAAATCAGCAGAAGAAATAACTGCATTTTCAACGTTTTTGTAGTCCTCAACCAAGGATTCCAATTGCATACAGCTATAGAAACTTAAAACATACAAAGTGAGCCTCGATTTAGGAACTTAGAATAGAGGATAAGCCTCTTTTTTTACCTCACAAGAACTCCTTTCTCATCTTCTGACAGCTATAGTCTCAAAAGCTCTCATTGATCAGTTGCCATTATAATCACTAGCTAGCAATAAGTGTTATGTTTCAAAAACAGGTAGTTAATATTAAAACTATTGAGAGAGGTAGTTAGAAATAATTTGTGTGTAACCTATTCGAATATGCATCAATAACATATGAGTTATAGCTTCATAAATATACCTAACCCGTAATGTTGTTAATGCAGACGCGCTGTGTGCTCGTAAGACACCTCGCCACCTTTACAAATGACACACACGTGTAAGCTATCTCTAGTTTCTTAATTATCTGCGTTTTTTTTTTTTTTTTTTTTTTTTTTTTTTTCATTTATACTTGACCAAAAATAAAGTTAAAGCAAGAATCAATTTGCAAAATTCATAGGTTAAACCACTTCAAAAAGTTTGGTGAAGTCAAAAGATTCTGTCTCGTACCACGAGTTGACAACATCTTCTCGAAATCTTGTATTGTGGAGATGGGATCAGTTGAAGCAAAAAAATCAGTATGTTGTCCCTACGAACTTCTAAATATTCCAGTAGAATTAAGCTTAGATGTTAAAGAGTTTAGGTGTTACCTTTGAATTGTTTATGTAAGAATTAAGCTTTGATGTTAAAGAGGGTGTTACCTTTGAAATGTTTATGTAGATACTCGAAATACCATCACACTATGTGTACTGGATCCGTTCGACTACAGAAGAGTATACCGGGTAAGAATGACGATTTTAATTTCAGATAAATAGGGGTGTGGGTTGGATTTTGGTTTTTTTGGGTTGTTCAAATCAAGGAGGTCTTGATGTTATATCTTTTATAGGTCCCTCGCACATGTCAAAGAAAAAGGGATGTTCAGGATGGAAATTAAGAGATATAAACTGTATTCAAAAAACGACTCGGATCATGAGGCGAGTTTGAAATAAACAATTTATAAAATAACTTATTTTATTATCATCTAATAGGCTATACTTATTCGTTATTCAGATACAGGAAAGCGTAGAGTCGTTCTTTGCAGATTTTCACCCATCAGAAATTCTACTATTAAAGAAAAATGATAAATTTTCTGGGTATGTATATTCCTTGCTTTATTTTATTTATTATTTTCAGCTGCATTTTACATAGACTGATGTATTCTTAAGTAAAGAAGTTAAACACTACAGCAAACCGATAAAATATACAGTTTAGAAGCATGTAGAATCGTATGAAAGAATGGCAGTCACAAGTGGTTGTTTCTTATGTTTTGACTTCTAAACATCCTCATCTGGAAATTGATAATGTTTAAAAACATGTTTAGATATTAGGAGTATATGTGTAACAGCATAAAAGATCAAACCAAAAAAAGGATGCACTTGCTAAATCTGTTCTTTTTAACAGCTAAGTTTGTGTTATTGCAGCGACGTGGAAGTGTCTTTTTTTACAGAGCAACAAAGAAAGGAAGCACTTGATAAATGCAAACTGTGTAAGATGAAGGTGTTTACAGATGCACATTATCATGAAGATATATCCACTCCTCCAGCTAAAAAGAAATCAAGAAAAAATACAAAAATGAATGGTAAATCCAAGAGGTAAACCTGGGAAGAAACACGTTCGCAAGACTAGAGAATCAACTTTTAGCAATTCAGTTGTGGAACAAATTAAGGATCAGGAGCCCAGAACATATTAGAGACATAAGATTTAGATGCCTTTGACTAAATTGAAGCCCATTTTAACTTGCATAGGCCAATAGAAATGCTTTGTTTCGCCTACATGGCAAAATCGAGTTCTGGTTTTTAATTGAAAACTCATCAAAATATTGATTTCTCGTTTTGTATTTTCTCTTAATATGTAATAATTGAAAAAATAAAGATAAATTAACATTGTAAAGCTGAATTTGCAAACTTTTGAATAGTGTTTTAAAACCCGGGTTGACCCTGCCGGATGACCGGAAGCCGGTTCCAGTTGACCCGGCCGGATGACCGGAAGCCGGTTCCAGTTGAACCGTGACCCGGTGGCTCGTCCGAGTCAATTAAAAACCCGGTTTTTAAAACAGTGAGTAACATCATGGTTCTAAAAGGCGCGTCATAGCGGCGCAAAGGAACCTCTAAGGCGTGAGGCGTGACCTTTACGCTACGCAATAGACAAGACACGCCTTTTTTGAATTCAACAAAAATGTGTTTTTTTTTTTTTTTTTTTTTTTTTAATGTAGAAAATTACATTTAAGATAGTTTAATGACTTAGTTCTTTATATATAACACTTTTTGTAAACTTGATATACATGAAATATGATATATAATATATATAAATTTATAATTTTTTTCATATTTTTTACCGGCGTGAGGCTTGACCATACGCTACCACGCCACACCTCACGCTATCTAGAACCTTGCTTAACATGTAAGCCTCAAGATTGTGTTTTCATTTGCTTAATATCTTATTATAATAAGAGTTTAAGCAAATGAAAACAACATAATACGTTGGCTTAGATGTTAAGTGAGTTGAGCTTATTCAAAAGTTTGCAAATTCATCTTTATAATGTTATATTATCTTGATTTTTTCAGTTCTATTTTTGTTGCATTGCAAAGATCTTTATTAGTTCAAGGGGGAAGCACATACATCCTCATTAAAACCTTATAACTTACATATTTTCCCTACCAAAATTTTAAATAATAAACTCATATCATTTATTTCTTATTGAGGAAAACTATAAAAATTTTCCTAAGCTTTTTGTTTTTTTGTTAAAATTGTCCTCGATTTTTTTTTTCGAAAAATGTCCCTAAGGTTTCATTTTTTTGCGAATTATGCCCTTGAACCGTTACTGTTTTTGCAAAAACCCGATTTTGGCTAACGCTCGTTAACTTTTCACGTTAGTGGCCGTATGAAATGACTATTTTACCATCGCCTATTAGAGGGACATTTTTTGAAAAAACATTTTTTGCAGTTTACTATTAACTTTAGTTTGAGTTCTTATCACCACCACCCTCTACCACCACACAACCACCACCACCACCCTCTACCACCACACAACCACCACCACCACCACCCTAGACACCCCTTAATAAAAAATTTACATAATAAAGGAATTACATTATTTTGGAGTGATTTTGTCAATTCATTTTATTGAAAAAACAATTGGGCCACTAGGAGAGCTCGATTTCGCCACATAAGCAAAATCGTGTGATGTGATTGGTCAATAAAAGTCAACATTAAATTGATTTTGGTCAAACTTTAATAAATTTGGTGGAGAAATTTGGTTGATTAAAAAAACACATTAAAATATAGGTGTCAAATTTGTAAAAACAAAAACTAAAAAAAAGATGAGGTAATTAATAAAACTTTAGTGGTTGAATTTTTAAAAATTATATAGAGTTAAGTGTAATGTTATAAGCTTTTATGTTTTTTTTAATAACTTTGGATTATAAATAAATACCCTCTATACTTTATACCCTTTATACTTTATATCTTAAAAAATATAATGTATATGTTGTTTTAAAATAACAACATAAATTTGCATAAGATTATAAGTATGAATTTTTTTACTATATACGTTCAATAAGGAATCATTTATTTCATTTTTAAAAGTTTAACCTATGTGGACACGAGTTTATATTTTAAGTACGACTAAATTACTGAAAAAGGGAATATAATTATCAAATTGTAAGCACGGGTTACTTTAATATAAAAATAAATATACGCGATTGTACTTATAACAATGACTCATGTAATTCTTATTTATTTATATAAGGATATCTAGAAAAACATTTTTAAAAAACTTTAAGGAGTATACTTTAACTTTATCAACGCTCATTATGTGCTATTAAACTTGCATCATGTGTACAACATAATATCAGTAGTGAAATTTAAATAACAACATCAACATCTTTGTCAGCTAAATAAAATTAAATCTTGAGTTACCTAACAGAAATTTTTACAAATATTTTACCAAATTCTAATGGATATTAATGCATAATGAAAAAGTCGTGCATAAGTATTAGTTGTACTTATATCACAATTTTCATGGGCAAATTCTTATATGTATATATACTGAACTAAAATGTTAAAATAAATTTGATTTACGTGTAAACTTCGTTAGTGCACGAAACTTATAACTATATAATTATATGCAATTACCTTTAAAGACACAATATTCAGTATTAATACAGAATAATTTTTTTGGTCAAAATCACGTGCGTGCACGGGTATTATAACTAGTTCCAATGAATCAAATACGAATTAAGCCAATTTTAATTACCAGCCTACCAAATATCAAATTATTAGAAGAATTAGCTTGCGTGAAAGAGGGTGACACTTCAAAAAAGATAGAAAAATGTGAAATTTTGGAAACTTTATACACGAAATACATTAATAATCACAAAAGTTGAAGGAATACTAGAACTTATCATCTCATTCATACATGTCATGTCACCAATAATAAAATTGATATCAGTAAGTAAAAACCAACTCCTTTTCTAGGCTATAACTCCGGAATTCAGATCTATATACTATTTGTAACGAACTCGTTAAAACCAAAACGGTCTACTTTTAAAAACTTTGGCCTTTAAAAAGGGATTGCGATTGTGTAACCTTAATTCTATTAAGATCACCCATAAATGGATTAGGTGATCCCTTATTAAAGACTGAAATCTTTGAAATTCAATCATTGGGTAGCATAAAACAGTTTTTTGCAAGCATGTTTTGACTTCAGAACTTAATTAGGGGTAAGTTAGATATGACAATATAAACAATTTTAGTTGCTAAAACCTTTAGTGTCGGCTAATGATTTTTAAATAACCAATCAAGCTTAGTGTAAACATAGGTTGATAGTTGGGATTTAGAGGATCTACCTTGGATGTTTGGCAAGCATTTTCGACTATAGCGCGCAGTTTAAGCTCTGAAAGCAGAGAGGTAGCGGTGCTCCATGGTCCGACTAACTTCTTATATAATTTCCCGACAACAATGGGATCGAAATCCGCAAAAACTTCCCTGCATGGATAACCAGAGGTTCAAAACCAGCAAAACCACTTGGGAAATGATGTCAAAGAAATTACAGAACACAGTACCTAGAAAGGAGCCGTTTGTTAAGGATGGCAGGCCATGTAAGTTCTGACAGAGCCCCAGAAAGCACAAGTAGCTCAAATAATTTTCTACATTATTAAAGGAAATAATCATACAATGGGCCTTTTGGGGAGGTGGGGATAAGTCCTAAAAAGCAACATATGAATAATCAAGAATAAGGCATTTGATCTTTGTTGTAGTGGGAAGGTAAATCATCAACTCTATGATGAAATGAACTTGCACCAAAAGAGTCTTTTGAAACAATTATCTAGTAATACGAGAATCATGTCTAAGCTTCAATATAACTCAACTTATGTGAAAAATGAGGATGAAACATATGTTCATACCTGTACTTGACGTTACCCAAGCACACCTCTTCTTAGATTGTACACCATCCGGTGAAGTTTCCAAAGAACTATCAATATCAACACTTTTCGGTTTTGAAGCCATTTGCCTCCTCCCTCTAACACTACTACTTTTCCTACAAATCCCACCAGTAGACCCCCGGCTTTGAAACAAATCAGTAGACGCATCTGAAGAACACGAAGCATCAAGTGAAACCTGCCAACGTAATATTGAAGGGACACTATTGGAACTAAAATGAGGCGACGACGCCACAGAACCCCTCTTTTTCCCCTCTACAAAACCCTCCGGTGACATTCCACTCTTCTTTGACGCTTTCGACACCACTTTTCTACCTACAGGAAAACTCTTATTTTCATTGAGGGTGGTGGAAGGTGGCTGTGATGGGAACTCAAAATAAAGTTAATAGTAAACTGCAAAAAATGAAATGTCCCTGTAAGGACAATTTTTCTCACAAAAATGTCCTTGTAACGACAATTTTTCTCGCAAAAAATGAAATGTTAAAGACGTTTCTCACAAAAAAATATATATATATAAAAAAAAAATCGTGAACAATTCTCGCAAAAATCAAAAAGTTTAAGGATATTTTTTGCAGTTTTCTCTCCTTATTGTAAGGACAATTTTACTTTTTTTTTATTTAGGCGCCAAACAAAAACTTATTAATATATCAACAAATGATGAGTCTTCATGTTTGGATACGTGAATTTGGAGATGTTAAAAGTTAGAATTGATTATTGTCTTATTTTGTTGGGTTAATTGTCTGAGAATTTATTTAACTTACTATTTTTTATATAGTGGATTTTTTCATATTAAATAAATTTTTTGAATTCGTGTTTTTCTATGTATTTACCTTGTGGAAGATGATCATTTTACCATCGGTTTTGTGATTTTAGTCCACTACACAGAACCATTAATTTTCCTTTCAAGATTCGCGTATATGATTTCATCATCCCAAAATAAATTCTGAACATAAACTAACTTATTCATAGATAAACTTGGTAAAATATTGTGTATATTGTATTATGATTGATAGGGTACATAGGATATATATAGAACACATATTTACACTTTGATCCTTCTAATACTAAACTATATTATATTGTCTAATATTCCCCCGCAAGCTAAGGCCGGGTAACGACCTGCAGCTTGGACCGTAACTCAGCAAACCGTTGAGATGACAAAGGCTTCGTAAAGATGTCTGCAATCTGATCATGTGTTGAAATAAATTGTACAGAGAGTTTTCGTGCAGCAACTTTTTCTCTAACAAAATGAAAGTCAACTTCAACATGTTTCGTGCGAGCATGAAAAACAGGATTTGCTGATAAATATGTTGCACCCAAGTTATCACACCACAAAACTGGAACAGACGTCATAGGAACTTTAAGTTCTCTAAGAAGAGCTTCTATCCATGTAAGTTCAGCTACAGTGTCAGCTAAAGCTTTGTACTCTGACTCTGTTGATGACCGAGAGACAGTTCGTTGTTTTCTTGCTGACCAAGAGATTAGATTGTTTCCAAGATAGATGGCATATCCCCCTGTGGATCGACGGTCATCCGGGCAACCAGCCCAGTCCGCATCCGAAAAAGCACTCAAAGAGGAATCTTGAGAATCGGTGTAAGCATGAAGAACAGACCCCGAATCATGTTTGATAAGAAGCCCATAATCAGATGTACCTCGAAGATAACGAAGAATTCTTTTGACAGCAGACCAATGATTTGTAGTTGGAGAATGCATGAATTGGCAAACTTTGTTCACGGCATAAGTGATGTCTGGACGAGACAAAGTGGCATACTGAAGGGCACCAACAAGTTGGCGATATTTAACCGGATCATCGAACAAGCGGCTGTCACCGAGATGCAAATTGGCAGTGGTAGCAATCGGAGATGGCACTGGCTTTGCTTTTGAAAGATTCGCCCGCTGAAGCAATTCTAAGATATATTTCTTTTGTGACAAGATGACATCCGAGTTTCGTGAACCACTTCAACGCCCAAGAAGTATGAAAGAGTACCCAAATCTTGAATGGCAAAAGTTTGGCTTAGATTCGAATCACCGATCAATAGCATTAGAGTTGTTTCCAGTGAGAATGATATCATCTACATAGACCAGCATGTATAAAATCGTGCCCTGAGACGAATAAATGAACAGGGACGGATCGGTTGTGGATCCTCTGAATCCAAGAGCCTGTAAGGCCTTGGTTAGCCGATGAAACCATGCACGGGGCGCCTGTTTTAACCCATAGAGAGATTTGTGAAGTAAACAGAGATGATCAGGTTTTGTTGGATCAACGAAACCGGGTGGCTGACGTAAGTAAACTGTCTCATGGAGTTCTCCATGCAAGAAAGCATTTTGAACATCTAATTGTCGAAGTGTCCATCTCCGTGTAACAGCAAGAGAAAGAACCGTGCGAATAGTAGTAGATTTCACAACCGGGCTGAAAGTTTCATAATAGTCAATACCTTGTTGTTGGTTAAAACCTTTCGCTACCAGTCATGCTTTGTAACGAGTGATGGCACCTGTTTGATCTCGTTTGAGTTTGTATACCCATTTACAGTCAACCACATTTGCGTTAGGAATGGGTGGAACAAGAGACCATGTAGCATTGCGCATGAGGGCATCATATTCTTCAGCCATGGCAGCTCGCCATTTTGGTGATTTGTTGGCACTGGCAAAGGTTGTGGGTTCAATTTCAGTGGATGTTGTGGTGGTAGTATAGGCGGAAGGGTCAAAGAGAACCCGTTGTTTGGGATTTTGTCGAAGATTGGATGGTCTAGGACGAGTCGGAGGACGTGTATTGTGCACAGGAGCATTAATAGAGGACTGAACTGGAGAAGGTGGTGTATTTGGAGTTTGGACAGCGGGATCGGTGGTGGTAGTGGTAGTGGTGGGTAAGGGGCTGTTTGGTGGGCTGTTGGTTAAGGGTGGGCTGTTCGGTGGACTGTTTTGTGGGCTGTTTGTTACGGTTGGGCTATTTGGTGAGCTGTTTTGTGGTGTATTGATGACGGGCAGGCTGTTTCGTGGGTTGTTTTCAGGTAGAGTAGTTGCTGGTGTGGTAGGATTAGGATAGCTTGAGATGTATGGGTTTAAAGGAGGAGGTGAAGGAGGTATGGAAGATGTTTGTAGAAAAGGAAATTTGTGCTCAATAAAGCGGACATGACGAGCTATGTACATACGATCCGATGTTGGATCGAGACACCTGTACCCATGATGAGAAGGACTATATCCGAGAAAAACACAGGGAATTGAGCGAAAGTCCATTTTGTGTTTATTGTATGGTCGAAGGTGTGGATAACATAAGCAACCAAAAACACGCAAAAAAGAAAAATCTGGTTTGTGAGAAAAGGCGTGTTCAAGGGGTGAAACGTTTGACGCGGTACGGGATGGCATGTGATTGATGAGGTAAACAACTGTGTCATAAGCAAAATGCCAAAAATGAGATGGCACACCAGATTGAGCAAGTAAAGTAAGTCATGTTTCCACAACATGTCGATGATGGCATTCAACAAATCCGTTCTGTTCACTTATGTGTGGATATAATCGACGATGAATGATGCCAAGTGGAGAAAAGAAATTGGGAAGATTTCGGAATTCTCCACCCCAATCTGTTTGAACGGATTTGAGTTTGGTGTTAAATTGTCATTGAACCATAGCAAGAAAGTGTTTGAAATTTGCAAAAACATCAGATTTATATTTTAAAGGGAAAAACCACATATAACGAGTAAAATGATCAACGCAAAGTAGGAAATAGTTGTGTCCATCAGTAGAAGTAACAGGAGCTGGCCCCCAAACATCACAAAAAACCAAATCTAAGACACAAGTACTTTTAAAATTTGATAATGGCAAAGATAGTTTGGATGATTTTCCTACATGACATGCATTACAAGGAGCAACTGAAGTCTTATGCAAAACAGGAAGAGAATATTTTGATAACATGGAATGTAAAAGCTGTGAATGAGGATGACCAAGCCGTTGATGCCACGTATGGACCGGAGCACGAACAGCTGTGAAGACACTTCTTGGAACAGGTTGAAACGACGGAAGATTAATGGAGTAGAGCCCGTGTTTACTTGGACCAGTGAGGAGGGTGGTGCCTAAAGTCTCGTCCTTCATTGCGTAAAAGGTATCATGAAATTCAAAGAAAACATTATTATCATGACAAAATTTTTGAACAGAAAGAAGATGTTGTTTGATTTGTGGAACATGAAGAATATTAGTTAAGGAAAGAGTTTTTGTTGGAGAGTGAATTTGAGTGGTACCAATGTGTAAAATGGGTAAACCCTTACCATTGCCAACATGGAGAAAATCCTCACCATAGTATGGTTCAGCAGTGCCGATGCTATTAGAATCTGGTGCTACATGGCTGTTGGAACCAGTGTCGAGAAGCCACGCCGGAGATTGTGAGCGATGGTCAGCATGATTAGCCGAAGGTTGTTGCCTGGATCGGAAGGTAGTAGGGTCACGGTTGGGGCAATCTGATGGAATGTGACCAATGCCACATCGGTTGCATGTTCCATAAACTGTATTCTGATTTGATGCCCAATTGAACTGTCCTCTGTTGGGTCGATTGTTTTGACCACGACCACGCCCACGGTTGTTGGTGGTGCGACCACGGCCACGGTTGTTTTGGGAATAAGAAGTATTGAATGCTTGTGCCTGTTGGGTAAGTGGTTGTAGATTGAAGCCAAGTTGTGAAGCAAGCTGAGTAAGAGCTTGCATGGGATCCTGTTGTGAAGATCCTGTTTGAAGGTGTTCCGAAGTGTTAGTGGTAAAAGCCTGTGGTGAAGGAACAACAGGGACAGATTGTTTTATCATGTAATCATGATCTGAGAGAAGCCCTTGTAACTCGTGGAAGGCTGTAGGAGCTTGTCTAGCAAGAAGGGTAGATTTCAAACCATTATAGTCTTCACGAAGACCTGCAATCACAAGCATGACAAGATCTTTTTCTTTAAAAGCTTCACCAATATTGGCCAAGGCATCAGCATACTCTTTTGCTCGATTGAGATATGCATTTGATGTTTCATCTCCCTTCATCTGGATCTTCAACAATTGGGTTTTAAGAGTATATTCCCTAGACGACGTGTGTGGGGCATATGCACGTTCTAAGGAAAGCCATACCTCGCGAGATGTAGTAGTACCTTGGACATGTGGAAAAGCAGCCTCTGAGATTGTAGAGATGATCAACATCCTAACATGAGCATCATTGGCGATCCAAATCGGATAGTTAGGGTTTGGCTGAGATGTGGAGGTTTCTTTGTCTGAGGTAGTTGCTTGTGCGATTGTTGTTGCTGGACATGGTATGGTACCATCAACATAACCAATGAGATTGTTTGTAACAAGAAAGGGATGGATCATTGTTTTCCAAAACCCATAGTTTGTTGGAGAAAGGGTAAAACCAAACTTGTGAGAGTTGTGGGAAGTTTTCTCAGCTGTGGTGAAGGCAGCGATTAAGGCCATTGTTTAGCCGGAAAAAAAAGAGAGTGGGTGGGGCTGGTTAGGGTTGGCGGCAATTAGGGTTTGAGGGGTAGAATTTGGCTCTGAAACCAAGATAAACTTGGTAAAATATTGTGTATATTGTATTATGATTGATAGGGTACATAGGATATATATAGAACACATATTTACACTTTGATCCTTCTAATACTAAACTATATTATATTGTCTAATATTCATGATGCAAGGTAATGTGACAACCCACACTTTACAGGTCAATAGTTTATTCATTTTAAATGCCAATGGACGTGTACCACACCTAGGCTACGTTTAGTCTACATGTGACAACAATATTATTTACATAAAAACATTTTACCTATTTTATAACTTTGAGTTACAAAATTTTGCGTAGGATAGTTCATTTAAGCATCACATCCCATGCATGCATACAAATGCATTAACCCTTACATCACCTTTGTATACTACCTTTGCATATATATGTACACTATGTAATTTTCAAAAAAAAGAAAAAATAAATCTTTTCTCCCCCATGGTGGTATTACCGGCCTCACAATCAAGCCACAAGCCAAAACCATTTTGCACTTTCAAACACAAGGTTAACCATTTTTAGCTAAAAAAAAAGTCAAGTGTGCATCCCATTTTCCCCAAACCAAGTCCACGCCCCTCTCTACATCACAAGACCACATAAGATTCCTAACTTTACCCGAAATAAACTTACACTTGCATGTAAACCTATCTTTGACTAGCCAACATGCCTCATGCAGTGGCGGAGCCAGAAACTTTGATTACAGGGGGCATCGAGCATTATGAAAAAAATTTGTGTAATGTGAAACAAGTCGGGTCGGGTCGGGTTTTATTAAAGGATACAAGATTGCTATATTTCAATGCAATTAGAAGTTATTCTAGACTACAAATACTTGACGAAAAACATGATGAGTATCGTACAAGTTGTACTAAAGTGCTTGCCGTCTTATAAGTAACTTAATTATAAAACATTTGATTATTTTAATGAAACCATATATTTTTCATATGTTGGAAAATGTTATGACACTATAAGGTTTACTGTCGAAAACGTCATGTGTTCGAACTGGTTACACTAACCTCTCAAAAAAGAAAAGATTTTATCTAATTTGAGTCGGGTAAAAAGTTATAAACCATAATTAGCCGAAACAAAAATGATACTAAGCTACGTAACCTTTTATTGAACTTATGAATTTATAAAGCAAGCATACAAATCATACGATTTGAAAAGAATAAAAACTATTACACATATGTAACTATATTATATAGAGACGAAATAGAGATTTGAGGTACTGCGTATAATATATTACTAGTATTATTTATAAGAGCACTATAATTAATAAGGGAATGTCTAACCAATGCCCTAAGGGCATTGGTTAAGCTTTGTCTTCTTGTGGGTTTTAATTACATAAATGGTCCTTGTAGTTGACACAAAATTGCATATTTGGACGGGGACCCACCTAAATAATAATTAAAACCCACAAGAAGACAAAGCTTAACCAATGCCCTTAGGGCATTGGTTAGACATTCTCAATTAATAAATTATATGTAGTTTTTATTGCTATGTGACCATGTGATAGTGACCCCACCATCTTACCTCTACCACAAATCTACTTTCCCATTTCCTACTTAGTACTTACCCATCTTTTACTCCATTATTTCCGGCCAACAAAACAACCAAAAATCATTTTCAACGTTAAAAAGGACTCGGAATTTTGTTAACGCTGGGAGTGTAGAGGGCACTTTGATTATTTGCTTGAGGGCACTAGTCCTTCTTGTTACTAATTTGGACTTTTTTTCTGCGTAAATCGGGTATCCGCTAGAGGATGGTTGGGGGCAACGCCCTCTACTATACATGTAGCTCCGCCCCTGGCCTCATGTACCACCAGTGGCGGACCCAGAATTTTAGAGAGCGGGAGGCAAAAAAAAATTTTTTGATAAAATTTGTGATGAACTTTAATAAAAAGGTCATAGATTAAGATAGAGATATAAGGTTTTTACATTGTTTTGATCTTAAGATACGGGGCAATTTGATTTTGTAATGGAGTGCACTTTAATAAAATTGTCTTAAAAAAAATTTACACTAAAAATTGATACTTTTTGGCGAACCCTGTAGTTCCGCCCCTGTGTACCACATTAAGAACCAATAACCTGGTAATGGGCATTTCACACAAACACAACATACAAACTTCAATTTCCTTCTCACCTTGATCGATAGAACACCACCAGGAACCACAAAGAGTGCATTTGGTTTTGTAAAGCATAAAGGGTTTCGTTACTAGTTGGGTTTTAAGCTTGGATTAGGGTTTTCATAGTCAACTAGTTTCTTGCACCATCTTCACTCGACATCAAGTAAGCTAGCGTCTAGCCTATTTCATATACTTGTTAACTCTTACATATCATGCATACACGAATTCATATCACCATTATGTGTCGTGCCTTGATAATATGATTTTCGAACTAAATTGCTCTAAGTATCTAATGTTGTGGTTCTTATTTTAATGCACCATTTAAAAATAACTTGTGGTAAAAGCCTCATAACTACACTCCATAATAAAGATATTAGTATAGCATGATTGATACCTAGGCCTTGCATAAATTTAACATTTTTAAAACCTTGGTTTTCGAGAAACGGTGCAAGTATTTGATATGGTGACTTGCTTTGTTTAATTCACATTTCAAATAAATTTGTTAGTAAGAATCTTGTTGATGCACTCCATTGATGTTATTAGTTTAGGATACGCAAAGTCTAGGTCTAGGAAAGTGTAAACCCATAATTTTCGAAAATATGGAAACTACTTGGTGTTTTGCGTGTCATAGGCTTCGCACCAAAAACTTGAATTTGTTGCTGGGAACTTGGTCACAACACGTAAATATATCAATGTTAGTCAACATGTCGAGACCTAGGACAATCAGAAGTAGCCACGATAATTAGATATTAAAAACAGACACTAAAACTTGTTAAGAAACGTGGTTGTTGGACCATATTGAGGCTTGATTATAGGTATTCTAGGCTAGCTTTAATTAACCGTGTTAGTTACGAAAAATGTAACGAACTAGACATACCAACTTGAATCATGTAAAACCAAGCTCTAACAAAAAAAGTTACGACATGCTAAACCTTGCCAAAATCGAGTTTAAAGAAAACCCGCTTTGGAAAATGCGACTAACCCATCACTTTCAAGCCCGTTTTTCACCATTTACGACCCGATTGGGGGAAATATCAAAATATGAAAGTTGTAGAGGAGCCAAAAAGCTAGAAGTAGCAATTTGAATCAGGCCTAGAGAATAAATACTGAATCAGTTATGATCCCTCAAAGTTCGGTAAAAATATGATTAAAACCAGAAATATTATAGAAAATTTAGTCGATCTAACCTAGCCCCTTTAAGCCCTATTTTGACCATCTTGTCGTTTGAGTGGATTCACCAAACACGAAAATTGTTGGCGGGCTGGCACACCAAGTAGGAAGTTGAATTGTAACCAGAGGTCAAGTAACAAGCGAGATACACTCCAGCGAAGTTGAGCAAAAACACACTTTTTAATATTCTTAAAACTTTAATATTTTAGTAAACTTTTGAATAAATCTTTTTGAATTCGTAAAACTTAAAAGCAAACATATATTTGTGACAAAACTTATAAAATCAATAGGCATGTCATACATAACATGTTTACGACCTAAGACGCGTTTATATTTAATTAGGTCACGACTAGGGTTTTCGCCTTATTCTGCGTGCCAACGTCATTTCACCAACTATTACCATTTGTTTGAGGTGAGTTTCATAGCCCCATGTTTACACATAACTTTTCTTACTTTGGGGTGAGAATACACGCTTTTTTTACGTTTGAACACAAGTACATTACCCCTTACGTACTGGCCTAAATCCTAATAACCCAAATTACTTTATTTGCCCATTTTATCATGAACCGTTAATTACATTGGTAAGCACGAATTTTGTGAATGGTACTATTGGAATTGACACTCCCCGTCCGGGTTGCCTAAATCCTAATAACCCAAAGAAACTTAATCAAACCAGTGGAGCGTTTTTTTAATGAGCGATTCATAAAACATAGTTTTGATTCATAAATCCAAATAATAGTATTCAAATCAAAACAATAAAAATATCATTGTTGATTAACTAATTCGATTATGATTCATAAACTCGAATAAATGATGCATGATTCACAAATTGACAAATGATGCAAAATTAAACTATCAGTTTTTCTAGATTCATTTTTTAAAGCAACAATGTTTTATGATTCAAAACTCAAAACGTGTGTAATACATGTTACATTATAAAAACTTGAATCATATATTTTAAAAAATATTTTTCTTAGTTATGGTTCTGCAATTTCCAGTTCGATTAAGTTTGTATTTTAGTTAATGATTACAAATAAATTTAATTAAAAAAAAAATGATTCACGAAATTGTAGATTCTCACAAATTAAGATAGGGACAAAATTATCGTGAAACTCATATGATCAAATTCGCATTTTTGAAACAGTTATGGTAAGTGTCTTAATTCCTCAATTAAGTCTTTAATGATTCATTTACTATTTTAGCCTTTTCACTCAAATTAGTGACTTTTATAATGGATTAAAACTAATTAATTTCTTTGGCCCAAATTGCTTCTCAACCTTCTCAATCTAAAAGCCTTTTCAATGGAACTAAAGCATATATATATATATATATATATATATTGTTGTTAACGATTTGGTGTTATGAGCTTAGGCAGTAGTAAACGCAATTTTCACTAACATATTTGTTGACCTTGTTAGCGTGTATTTCTCAAAAACTAATTGATGATTAAGGCATGGCAAGAAGCATAACATCCGGGTTATATCGGTTAGGAGATTTACGTAAAACTTTGCATTGTATGACTTTAAAACTTTGCTTAATCGTTATCGAACATGTATTTTCAAAACGTCACATATAGAGGACATTCTTTATAACCTTGTGTTGTGTGCTATGAACGTAACGCCCCCGTTTATCTTTCCGCTACAATATTTTGGGGGGTGTTACAAATAACTTGCAACTAATATACAACATCTATAACAAAATGTGTGCAACCTTGTTTTTCCAAAAAAGAAATACATATACAACGTCTATAAGTCATAACATACTAAATCACAAATTATGTGTCACAATATCTTTCATCCTTCTTAGAGCCGCATGGTTCTTGTACTCGTATATCCAAATTACTTACAACATAAACTAAAAGACTAGATAACCCATCTAATGATGCTACATACTTCATTATCATTTATATCATTTCATAAAACGAAATGCTAGTTAATGAACTCAAATTTATGGTCCATAAAATTATACAAAATGTTAAATAACTAAATATCATTAAAAACAAAAACAAAATTAAAACATCACTTTCCGTCATTACCATACATTTTAAGCAAAGTTAAATGTATAGATAATTAATACTTACCGGTCTTTTGACCTTTTACCCCAAAAAATGTATAGATAATTAAGAAGTTAATTCTTTTATGGACACTAGATTAAAGAACTAATTTCACAAATTCATCTAAAAGCCATATAATTAGACAATAGTAAACAAATTAACCAATTATCTTCTAATCAACGGTAAAATTAGACTCATAAATGTATATAAGATAAAAGTTCATTTACTAACTTTTATTTTGATGCTTACTGAAAGACAAATCTTTACAATCCATTTAATTTGATCTAATGGTGGAAATTAAACCTAAAATTTAATATTTTAATTTGATCTAATGGTGGGAATTAAACCTAAAATTTAATATTTTAATTTGATCTAATAGTGGGAATTAAACCTAAAATTTAATATGCTTAACCTTAATTCTCCCAACTATATAAAGCTTTATTTTTCTTTTTGTTTTTTCCATTCCTATTTTTTACACATACTTCGTGTGTGTTTCCCCTGCTCTCATCCCTTCCTTCCAAAAGTTAGTTATCCAGATTGAAAATTACTCTTCCGATCATTATCACCGTTCCGATCACCATCACCATTCCGATCACCATCACCATTCCGATCACCATCACCGTTCCGATTAGGGATGGCAAAAGCATCCAAAACCGATGGGGAAAACCAAAACCCGAACCAGTTGAGTCGGGTTCGGAGGCGGGTTTACAAGTTTGGATACGGGTTCGGGTAGAAATATTCCTTTTTTTCGGGTATAATTTCGATTACGGGATCAAGTTGCACACGAAGTGTTTGATGAAATGTCTGAGTGAAAAATATTTGATAATCTTGTTATCTGCTCATGTAATTTTGCTTATTAATTAAGTTGTTAGTTGAATTTTTATTTTTAACGGCATTGGAATCTTTGTTTTTATGTCTGATTGTTGTTTTGAATTTGCTCTATAGCATACGTGTAGTATCACCAGTGATATTGGAAATTGATGATATTATAATTTTGCTATTTTATATGTTTTTTTTTATAATAATTGTGTTTAAGTTACTGATTAGTTGTTCATTATAGTGTAATATTGCTTATTATTCAAGTTGTTAGTTTAAACAGCTTAAATATGTTTATTTTGCTTTAAATGCATAGTCATTTAGCGTGATTTTGCCTATTAACATTGCTTATTTATGCTATCATTTTGTATCGCATGTGTTATTGTTAGTTTATGATAGTATATTTGTCACATGTGCTTGCTTTGAACCGTATATGTGTATTATCACTTGTGATATTTTTAGTATCACTTGTGATATTTTGTTTATTTGATAGGGTTTTATGTTTAATGTTTAAGCTTTATTATATGTCATGTATAGTATCATTTGTGAATGCTTCATATTAAAGTTTTCTTGAATTTGTTCTGCATCATATGTGTCGTATCACTTGTGATATTATTTGTCATATCTTTTGTTTTTAATGTGTTTTTTTATGAAGGTGTTGCATAACAAACAAGATGGTTCAGTTGTGTGTTGTTGTAAGCTTTTTGTTCGCTGTGTGATTCTATGTCGACACATATTTTGTGTGCTCAAGAATTGTAAGTCGTACATATCTTAGAACAACATATATTGAGGCGTTCAAAGATAGATTTAATTCCACCTTATTTGACGAAGAAAAAAAAAATTATTTGTGAGAATAATGAAATTGTCGAGAGGCTTCCAATTAAGGCATATACTTTGTGGACGTGTATGTACATATATATTAAACACTAATTATTCTATATTTGATGAGTTTGAACAAGTGTTTGAGGAAAACTGATGTTTATTACTCGTGATTAAACATATATGATATAGAGCACTTGTGATATCATATAGCATGTATTGTATCACTTGTTATATTTCATTAGTATGTTTAATTATCATGGTTAGCTGTTAGTTTGAACAACTTAAAAATGTTGATTTCGCTTTAAACATATACTATAGTTGAAACATTTTACTCTATTAAAAGTTTTATATCACAAGATATATAACGCTGTGAATTACAAATACCAAATATGTATAAAAAAGAAACAAAACAAAGAAAAAAAATCACATTTTTTTCTAATTTCTATGAATAAACTGTATTGATTTAAAAGTTTAGAAATTACGTGGGATATATGGTTGGAAAGCTAATAATTTGAATTTTTAAATGCAAAAAAAAAACGGTGAATCATTTGGAGTTCTACACAAACACTTATGTTAATTTTAAAACATGTTGAATGTTCGAAATTACAGATTAGTGGTATATCACAAGTGATATATCAAACAATATGTTGCACCGAGAAAAAATGAAAATACCAAAAAAAAATGTTTATCGAAAGTATATGAAAGTGCCCCTTTATTGAAAGATAATTAAATGTTCGGTACGTTGATGTAATTTTTGTAGGTTAAAAATTTACGGTTTTTGAGATATGTAATATTTTAAAATGAGAGGTGAAAGTGGGTTTTAATTAAAATAATAAGATTTCTCCAAATTTACACTTTAGGTCCTTCTATGTTTTTTTTTTCTTAAATCTTATCCCTCAATATGAAGTAGATTAGATTATGAGTATGTAAAATAACTTAACTCTATAATATAATAAAGTACAAAATATTATTTTGTTTAGTATATGCATATATCGATGAATTACACCACGGTTTTGGCAAAACTAAACATGTGGAGAAAGGATGCTCCATATCAAGGACGCGCGTAAAGAATATTTCAATAGTACGTGTCACGGGTTTGGATATACGCACATCACGTGCGGCCTTACATCATTTAAGGCGTGCTTGGTTAGGGGGTCAAGGGGGGTGAGGAATGGGTAAGGTATTCAAAAGGGCTCACATCACAAATAATTTGGTGCTTGGTTGGGGAGGGCTAAGGGATTGATTAGCCCGTAATGGGTAATTAACCATTATAGAATAAATTGAGGGGTAAGGGATTAATTACCCACCTCACTCATTCCTTTGCATTCCTTTCCCTTTCCATTTCCCCACTTTGAACCAAGCGGACCCTTAGTTATAAACATTTGGTTCACATTAAAGGACAAAGATCCTCTCAAATTGTTATACGCAGCTTGACTCAAGTTGGACAATTACCAACCATCGATGAAAATTCAATGGTCAAAATCAAAAGTTGTGTATAAATTATTAGCTATTGGATTTTGATCAATGGCTAGTAATTGTTCAACTTGACTCAAGTTATGTATAATAACTTGAGAGGATTTTTATTCTTTCTGAAAGGATAAAGGTCCTCTCAAGTTGTTAAACACAACTTGAGTCATCACTAACCATTGATGAAAATCCAACGATCCAAATCAAAAGTTGTGCATAAATTATTAGCTATTGGATTTTGATCAATGGCTAGTAATTGTCCAACTTGACTCAAGTTATGTATAACAGCTTGAGAGGATTTTTATTCTTTCTAAAGAAAGATACTTTTACATCTAATTTCTAAGAAGTTTAAAAAACATTCATCTCCACTTTTAATTGAGAAATCAAAACAAATACGACATTTATTCACATTTTTTACACTATTTTAAAAAGTGCAAACTATTTTTGTTAAATATTTCACATTTATAATTTGTTTACACTTCAAGTGTCGATCTGTCATAGCCAATTTGTTCATACTTCCCTTGCGGAAGAGATCGGGTGTCATAAATTATAAATGTGAAAATATCATAATTTTTGATATTTTTTTCATGCTTATAGTAATGTAGCAAACTTTTACACAATTGTAAGTGCGAAAAAATAAACATATTTTCACACACCTTCTTAAAGCTTGCAGAAAATGATGTGTAGAAATGACATTTATGTTACAGTGACTATACATTCTTTTAATCTTTAAAGAACAAAACTATTATCAACACTAACAAATAACAATGATTTTTATTAAAATTAATATATTGTAAGAACATATAAACCCTTCGAGTGGTGCTATATCTTCTCAACTTTTATTCTTTTTTGAACAATCTCAACTTTTATTCATGATTCATCTTCCTAATCACAATGTCTATAATATCTATGCCAATTGCAATCCATTAAATATAGGGACCCCCTATGATGTGACATAACGAGAGGGTTGTTTTGGTCAGAGATTTCGTTTGTCCCTTTTTTATTTCCAGTACAACGCAGTTTTTTTTCAGTTTTTGTTTCGTATTTCTGACAGTTTTACACGTTTGACTTATTAAACTTTATATTTTTTGTTCCGTACTCAGGTTTATAGTTTTTTGATATAAACAAAATTATAAAAATAAAACATAAATAAATAAAAAAACACAAAAACCAAAGGGGGTCCCTTTTGTAAAAAAGGGATCCTAATAACCTCCCCATTAAATATTACTCATCACCCATAACCCATATGTTGCTTGTAACATATGGGTTCATAATGTGATATTGGGATGTGCACATCAATTTATTTGGTGTAAGTATCAACCCCCTAAACTTAAAGATCAAATATCATTTCTCAAACCATTTTAATCCACATAGATAAGTATCAAAACCTAATTCTTCTACTTCCTCCATCTCATAATTATAGTTTACCGTTGACTTGTGAAGTTTTTAGTTTTCAACTTTAATTTTAGATGTTTTTATTAACACAAATAAGATATTTTTATTAACACAAATAAAAATATTTTAGATCAAAGTTGCAAAACGAAAACTTAAAAAGTAAACAGTGAACTATAATTATAGGACGAATATAATACTTTTTATGGTATAGATAAATACCTTTATTATATCTCACAAAAATGTAATAATAAAATTTAATTAAAAAATTATTGTAGCCCTAACCCGCTCAGAACATCAACACTATTGGTCCATAGATCACGCATATGTTATGAAAACCACAAATCTAATTCAACCAGGGCATCTAATAATAAAATTTCCCATTTCCAAATAGTATATTTTTCGTTACAAATAATCGACAGAGATGTGAACCATCATTATTATCTACTGCTCCGTATTACAAAGAAGAAAAAAAAGAGTTTAAGAATTACCTCAGATGGTGGCTTTTTGGGTAGCCGTACGCCGACCAAACATAGATAGAAGTATGGAAGTGTCAGATCTGTGAAGCAAAATAGGCGAAAGTACACTAGACTAGGGTATAGAGTCAGATAAAAGAGTTCGTGGGCCAAGGAATGACAAGACCCAACAGAATATTTCTCCTTTTTCTTTTTAAGGCCCGTTTGGTTCGCCGCGTTTAAGACTTCAACGAGATTGGCATTGGTCCGCCGCGTTGCGGGCGGGCGTATTATTTAGCCGAGTTTTTTTTTTTTTTTTTAAATACATTTGTGCAGTTTTTTACGTTATGTTTTTTTTTTTGTGTATTTGTAATATTTTTGTGTTATTTTTTTTCTTAAAATCTACTTAAAATATATATTGGGTTTTTTAAAAAAAAAAACCGTTTTTTCCGATTTAAAAAAAATTGCGTTTTTTTTATATAAATTTCTTATAAATTTTTTATAAATTTTTTTATAAACTTTTTTTTTATAAACTTTTTATAAACCTTTTTTATAAATTTTTTTTATAAATTTTTTATAAACCTTTTTCATAAATTTTTTATAAATATCTTATAAATTTTTTATAAACTTTTTATAAACTTTTTTTTATCAATTTATAAATTTTTTATAAACTTTTTATAAAGATTTTATAAACCTTTTTTTCTTTTTTTTGCGCTTTGTAGCATTTTACTGTAGCAGCCCGACCCACGTACTTTTTTTTATCAATTTTTTATAAACCTTTTTTATAAAAAATTTATAAATTTCTTATAAATTTTTTATAAACTTTTTATAAAGATTTTATAAACCTTTTTTTTTTTTTTTTTTTTTCGCACTGTAGCAGCACCGACCCCGTACTGTAGCATGGCCCGGCCCAAACCCAACACTGTAGCATGTACTGTAGCTACTGTAGCATGTACTGTAGCTACAGTACATAAACCGGCGTCGTTTTAATTGAGTTTTAATATATACTTATAATGTGACCTGCGGTGGATTGTTTAGGTAAAAGACACGTAGCCCCATTTCCCCTATTCTTTTAGTAACCGGTCCCAGATAAGTTTTACCAAAAAAAAGGCTGCGCAGTGGGCTTCATGGGCTAACAATATGTCCAGTAGGAAAACGTTTTTTTATTCAGTCGTCTTTTGCAGATTAAGAATATATAGTAATTTGGATTTAAATTTGAATTAAAAAAGAAAAAAGTATTAAATGATATTAATAATATATTTATTTTATAAATTAATTGGTATAAAATAATTTAAAAACAAAATTTGAAAAAGGGACAAAAATTTTGAAAAAGCATGTAGTTGTAAAAGATGAGATTGGGTTTTGTCAAAAGTCTAAGGAATGACAAGACCCAACAAATAACTTTTTGGTTTCACGAATTTGCTAAAAGTCATTAGTTAAGGTGAGATTGGGTTTTGTGAGGTTCACACTCATGTGTCAAACCAAAAGAAGTGTATCAAACGTTTGATTGAGGATTACTTTCAATCTAGACCTGTCAAAACCCATAAACCAAACTGCACTTTAGTAAAACAAGGGAAACGAATATTGTTTGACAACTTTTTGATTTTTTTATTTTTTTTAGCGACTTTCTATAATTGATAATAGTTTCTACAAATTGTGTTTCGTGTTCTGAGATTGTGAGAAAACTAATATGTCACATTTTTATATCTAAATTTAAAAGTGTTATTAATATTAACTATAAATATATTAAATTCGTTATATTAGTTATATTTTATTATTATATTGTTATCATTATAAAAGTGATGATAATTCGATATTCAGGAACCAGTAACTTATAATCAAGGCTGTAAAAATCGGTCGGTGGTCGACCACCTTCAAACGATAAATCGGTCTTGGCGGCAATATATCGGTTTCTCAGGGAGCCATAAATTATAAAGGAATTTATTTAAGAAAAAAAAAATATTAGCAACACCCTAACAAAATAAGTCAATAACCATAAAAAAAAACCAAAATTTTATTAACATACTTGAAAAATAAAAACCATACGCTTACGCAGCGTTCGGGGTCAAAGGAACTTCCTTTTCGTCGAGCAAGTTTTTCAACACCCTAGGCAGTGAACCTAATCGTTGTAGTGTAGTATTAGGGTAAGCCACGGGTATTGATATCGTTCTCTAGGGGAATAGGAATGCTAGTAAGAAGTACTACGCTAAGGTTGGGGTTGAGGAAGATTATTTTTTTATCCTTTTTTATATTTTTTAGGAAATTGAAAGGTACGAATCTTGGGGTTTGGATTTGGGGGTTGGTATTTCTACCGATTACTCTACTATCTATTCTAATTAACTAAGCTAAGGGTAGTCTATGTCTATTGTTGTGTGCTCGTATGATGATTAAAAATGTGTTTACTTAGATTTTATTACTCCCTAGTTATCTCCTATTGATGGTAGAATTGTCACGTCCTTATTCTTAACACGTTGTGTTTCTAAGGTCGTAGGGTATGCGTTTATCCCTAACTCTTTGAAGCTACCAAAGGTTAATGACTACAAAATCTCTAGGATTCATAAACTTAACACTAAGGTATTTTTTGGATGTTTAGCCTACAATTACTCTAGGTGATTATAAACTAAGGTTCAACAAAGATTAATCAAGCATTAATAACACAACGAATGACCTATCGCAATACTAGGTCAATCACAATTAAGATAAGAGACAACCAATCAATATTCAATAACTAAGTTTCATATTACCTAAGCAAACACACAAATAAATTAGCCGGACATGGAGAACATGCAAGCATACATACAATCAATTAAAGACATAATTGAATTAATGAAGTAAAACACTTATCTTGATGTAAAATAGGGTATGGAACCCTAAAATACTGTACAAGACAACCTTGGTTCGGTTTAGGTTTTTACTCCACAAAACTACCTCTCTAAAAACTGAAAAATTCGGATTCTATATATAGTGTTACAAACTGCGACGACTTCACTCTTTAATTGTGACGCTGTCGGGTCGCCGTCATTAGGTTTTCGTCTTGGCCACGTTATCATTGTGACGGCGTCACCTTATGCCTGTGACGTCGTCGCCTTCAGTCTCTGACGCCGTCTGGATCAAATCTAGGCCGTCTGAGCTACGACGCCCTACTCTTTTGAAACCTGATGCCGTCACTTGTAAATACGCAATTTGGCTACTGAGTCGTCACAAAACATGTTGCAACGGCGTCACAGTTAAACGCTGACGCCGTCCCCTTCAGTTCCAGCAGCTTGAGTGTCTCGATTCTTGACTTTGGCCATTTTCTTCGTATATTCGCGCATTTTCTTCTGAATAAGTGTCATTCCAGCAATTTGCCTTCAAGAGACCTAAAAAGTGAAAAGGAACGAAATTAAGTAATAACGGATACAAAAGAGATCAATTAAGGGCTTAAATGACCCCTCAAAAAGGTACCTTTTAAATCCTTATCAAATATCTCTACACTTGGTATTTACTTGTCCTCAAGCAAATGTGCTTTTAGCCAATTGATTTATAAGTTAGGGGTCATGAAGCATTGGTTTAGAACGATTCACAACACATATAAGCGCCGCAAAAGTCATAACAAACACGGAAATTACATACTAGCACCTCACATGGGGTGTTTGGATACTCACATCTCTCGGGTGTAGATGAAATATAACAGGTTGGAAATGGAAGATAAACACTCATTAACCGGTCCTAGTACATAGATTACCATAGGCTTGAGACTAGATCAAACCTCCATCGCTTTGGCGTAAGTACCTAGGAAAAACTATCCAAGAGGTCTTTTAAAGGGTTGTAACGTTAGGCTTACGGTAGGGAAACAAAGGGTTTGGTGGGATAGGAGATTTAGTGGTGGCAAGTCAAAAATCTTTAAGTTACAAGCATGCGAAGAATGGAGTTGCTAAGCCAAGGCTCGACACTCTAAACTCTGGATAACTGAAACAAACAAACATACATTTAAAGATAGATGTAGGATAGTAGCCCCTTTTTTTTTCAACACTCTATTTTTCTTTTTCTTTTTTTCTCTTTTTTCTATTCTTTTTTCGATTTTTTTTTCATACACTTTTACTCTACCATCCTCTATGATAACATCAAAATGATAGGGATTTATAGGCACATCCCTACACTTGAGTTTTTATTACTCTAACACTAATTTGACCTGAATTGAAACGATCAAAACACTTGGAGTACATTATTATGCAAATAAAGGGAATCTGAATTTAACGTTCCCTTCCCGTCATTTCATAAAATTTAACTTTTCCCATGAGTCCCAATCGTCCAAAAACTGTGTACAAAGGATATGACTCGACTTAGCAGCTTATGCAAGCAACTAGATAATTGAACTAAGGGTTTAGTGTGATAACAATAATGCCCTAAAAGTGAGTGCCTACAAGGTAGGCTAAGGCGATTTTGGTGTACATTTGGGGGTGGATTGTAAATAATGCTCTTCATTGATATTCCGAAAAACCGAAACATCACGAGAACCGCGAAAAGGATAGGCTCTGAGGGGTTAACTAGGGGTATCGTGTACTAAAGATGAGTACAACGCAAAGGTGTGGGGGAATTACTCAACCGGTGTGGAAGAAGTAATTATATTACGGGTATCAAACAAGGGTTATCCTAATGCCTCTTATCATTTAGTTATTCCTAACTACACAAGTGTAGTCTCACTAGCGATCTCGGAATGCATCACAAAACAAGTTCTAGAATCTATTATACTACCGGTTCACACTCTAAGCATTAAAGATGAATGCTTTAATTCCTACTAATCTAAGGGCGATCCTCACATTTTGGGTGGAATTTAAGTGGTAAAAGGTTTTTGTGCTAGTCATATAATTTTCTATCCATGAGACGCTTTATTAAGACTAATGGCCCACTCCTACATGTCATGAAAAAATTTAAATTTGGTGTCAAAATTACCCTAACCGATATTTCTCATGGTTTATTACACAAATGAAATTGGACAAAGCAAATAGTCAAGGATAAGCATAGTTTCAAAGTTCCCGTTTTATTTTCCCTCCCTACACTTAAACTGAACATTGTCCCCAATGTTCCCCGAAAGTATCAAATAATGGAAGGTAATTAAAAACGAAAGAAACTAGTACTCCCCTGATTAGCTCGGTAGGATCCGTGTGAAGTGGTGGTTACATCTTTCTTCAAGAAGAATGTTTGCGTGAAAAGCTCCTTCCAATCTTATGTATCTTCTTCTTGGTTAATTAAACCTGCACACTTGAAGAAAACAAACGAAACCTTCGCGCTGTACTAAACTTGGATATAGTGCTTGTGGAATGGATGTTTACAGATTTTTTTGGAAAATTAAGACCTGGAAAATTCCAAAAATTTATAAGCAGCTCAGAAAACGAGAAAAATTAGTAAGCTGTTTCCGCTCCTCCTGACCCCATCAGGATGCGATCCTGACGCCGTCAGGTTATCATGACAGAAACTGGTCTGCGATTTTCTAGAAAATTTTTATCTTTAAAATCTGGAAAAAATTTCTACAAAACATCCATTATGACTCGATACAAGAATTTGACTCGAACAAACACACATGTATATCTTTTAAATAATTGTAATTCTCATGTTCACGTTTCTTTTAAAAACGTGTGTAATCCTCCCTACACTTATCCCTTATGTAAAATACCTTTATATGTAATTAAGACGAGGTTAAAGACAAAATAAAGCATTTTTACAAATTTAAACATGAGAGTGAGCAATCAATAAAAGATACACGACACACAAACAAGCAAAAAATTAAGCATGGGTTGCCTCCCACGAAGCGCTTTTCTTTATTTATGAGTCTTGTAGCTAGACTCGAAGTCGTGCCCCTACGTAACTTTGTTACCGTCACCTTCTTCCTCATGACGGTCTCTATTGCGGGATTTCATGTTGTAGAAGTGCCTTATGATGCACCTCTCTAAAAGGTCGTCCTCTCCCCACTCGGTTCAACACTCCGATCCTAAGTTCAAGCAATCCTTATAGAACCCGAAAATCTTATTCATCACATAATTAACTCCCTTCTCCTTATCTTCCTCATTCCTATAGTAGACCGATAGCTTAAGTTCTTTTTCATCATTGGATAGTGATGAAAATTTTTCAATCTTAAAGGGAATTTGGTAGGCTACATCATTGGTCTCATCCTTGAATCTCACTATCCCTAACGACGGATCATAAGTCATCCCGGTGTTTTCTATGAAAGGCTTTCCTAGAATTACGTGGGACAAGCTAGGATCTATGGCCGTACTAATATCGTTCACAACTATGAAATCCGTATGAAACGTGAAATTACCTACATAAACGGGCAATCCCTTAACTCTACTAAAAAAATTGCAACTAACCCTAGGATTATCGGGATCTTGCCTAGTTGGGATAGGCTTCTTCATTACCCAATTATAGTAGGTGCTAGTCATGATATTTATCGGGGACTTGCGATCAATGTAGGCCTTTGCCACGAAAAGGTGTCCTATGCAACATGGTATGTTAAGATTCCAAGGGTTCCTAAACTTGATCCTAGGGCTTCTCCTAACATACATGTGACAGAGGTCACGTACTAAGTGTGGGTGGCGAGAGAGTTCTTCTTCCGTAGGAAACTTATTGAAATAGCCATTGCCTACTTCATCTACTTCCTCGGTTGTTTCATTCCTAGGTGTTTCACTAACCTCAAGTACTGTTTCATGGTTCGCTTCGTCATTTGTTCTATTAGGCTTCACTAAGGTGATGGTATTGATGAATTGAACGTGCTTAGCTAACTTACTTGGGTCCTTAATCTCTACACCGGAAGCTTCGGGAGTTGAGATAGCATTAACCTTCCTATCACTATTGGTCATGGCTTTCAAAAGGTTATCTATCTTCCTATCCATCTCGGCTTGTTGTTGGTTAAAACGGTCTGAGAGCTTAGCTATTTGAGCTTCTTGGGATGCGACTAGGTGTTGCAATATCCCTTCTATGTTTTGTTGGTTAGGGCCGTGAGATGGGGCCCATGAGAAATCATTAGATGTGAATTCTTTGGTTTGTCCCCAATAGAAGTCGGGCTTGACCTTCCATGCTTCTCGGGCGTCATTAAAAGTCCTAGGTCCGGGTGTTGTAGGGAATCTTCCTCCCGTTCCATTGGTGCGTGAGGATGCGTAGTCAACGGAAGTTTGTTCGAGGAGTGATAAGGTTTTAAAATGTACTTTTTTGAGGGGTCGTTTAAGCCCTTATTTGATCACTTTTGTATCCGTTATTACTTAATATCGTTCCTTTTCACTTTTTAGGTCACTTGAAGGCAAATTGCTGGAATGGCACTTATTTGGACGAAAAGGCGCGGATATACGAAGAAAATGGCCAAAGTCAAGAATCGAGACACTCAAGCTGCTGAAATACAAGGGGACGGCGTCAGGTGTTAATCTGCGACGCCGTCGGAGCATTTTGTGACGGCTCAGGTGTGAAATTGCTTGTTTTCAAGGGACGGCGTCGGGCTTTAAAAGAGTAGGTTGTCGCAACTCAGACGGCCTAGATTTGATCCAGACGGCGTCAGAGGCTGAAGAGGACGGCGTCACGAGCTTAAGGTGACACCATCGCAAGACTAACGTGGCCAAGACAAAACCCTAATGACGGCGACACGACGACGTCACAAATCATAAGGTGACGCCGTCGCAAGTGTAATCTTATATATAGAATCCGAATTTTTCAGTATTAGTGTGTAGTCTTTTGGGTAAACTTTTGGAGTAAAACCTAAACCGAATAAAGGCTGTATTTTAGGGTTCCAAACCCTATCTTACACCAAGATAAGTTCTTTACTTCATTAATTCAATTATGTCTTCAATTATTTGTGTGTATGCTTGCATGTTCTCCATGTCCGGCTAATTTACTTGTGTGTTTGCTTAGGGAATATGAAACTTAATTATTGAATATTGATTGGTTGTCTCTTATCTTAATTGTTAATGATCTAGTAATGCGATAGGTCATTCGTTGTGTAGTTAATGCTTGATTAAATCTTTGTGAACCTTAGGCTATAACACCTAGAGTAGTTGTAGGCTAAACCATCCAAAGAGTGCCTTAGAGTTAGAGTTTATGATTCCTAGAGGTTTTGTAGACGAGACCCTTTGGTAAGTTCAAAGAGTTAGGGATAAACGCATACCCTACGACTTTAGACACACAACGCAATTAAGAATAAGGACGTGACAATTCAACCATCAATAGGAGATAATTAAGGAGTAGTAAAACCTAAGTAAACACATCTTTAAACTATCATACGAGCACACAATAATTAGACATAGACTACCACCACCTTAGTTTAGATAATTAGATAATAGTAGAGTAATCGGTAGAAATACCAACCCCCAAATCCAAACCCCGAGATTTGTACTTTTCCTTTTCTTAAAAATATAAAAAGATAAAAAAATATTCTTCTTCAATCCCCAACCTTAGCGTAGTAACTTCTCACTAGCATTCCTATTCCCCTAGAGAACGATATCAATTCCCGTGGTTTACCCTAATACTACACTACAACGATTAGGTTCACTGCCTAAGGTGTTGAAAAACTTGCTCGACGAAAAGGAAGTTCCTTTGACCCCGAGTGTGCTGCGTAAGCGTATCAAGTTTTTGGCGCCGCTGCCGGGGAATAGAATAGCTAGTTAGTAGTCCACCTCGTTTAGGTTTCTTTGCTTGATTCCTATCAAGTAAAATTTTCTTATTTTTAGCTTTCTCTTAGTCTATCCCCCTTCTTCGTGACCTTTGTTCGTAATCCCATCACTTTTCATCATGGAAGGTGATAACCCACCACCATTCATCAACCTACCACCAAATGACCCGCCAAGAGCCCGTACTCTTGGTGAATGTAGGACCTTAAAAATATCAACCTTATCATTTTACCACACAAACCAAACACAAGTATTACCACGTGAAACCACGCTAAGCGTAGAACACGTTCAACACAAACACAAATGTTAAGCTTAGAAGAAAGAAACAAAGATTAGAAAGATGGTGACTTGATGTTAATAAACCATGTATGTTATGCGTAGAAGGATGAAACAATATGATGTTTATTGCAAAGGAAAACACACACACACACTTTCAAGCACATCCCTCAAATGAGACTTTGAGGGGTATTTATAGTACAAGTATCATATGCCCTAATGGGCTTTAGGATGGGCCTCGTTGGATTGGATTTGGACATGGATTGATATAAGGCTAGCTTAGCTTAACTAATACCCATTTAGCTTAGCCCAATCCACGAGCCCGTTGACTATTCTAGCACGATATCTAACACGCGTTACAAAGTTCCTAAATGTGAATGACCATCACTTTTAATAAAAACTATTAAGACTAACAGTGAATACTCAAGACCAAGCCACCTAGGCTATAGGAACACCATTGAGCTTCCCGACCAAGCCCAAATTACGGCCCTGCGATCCGACACCATCCGGTTGGTGCAAAACGGATGTGCATTCCATGGACTTCGTTCCGAAGATCCTAATCAGCATCTTAAGGATTTCCTTAAAATTGTTGATTCCATCGACCTTGATGCTACTACTCGGGAGACCACGCGTCTGCGTCTCTTCCAATTCTCTCTACGGGACCAAGCTAGTAATTGGATTGAGCGACTTCCCGCCGGCTCCATCTTAAGATGGGATGATCTCACCTCTCGCTTCCTTGCTCAATTTTTCCCACCGGGGAGAACCACAAAACTTAGGAATGATATCTTGATGTTCCAACAACGTCAAGGTGAATCTCTCTACGAAGCATGGACTCGATTTAAGGACTTACTTCATAAAGTCCCTCATCACGGCATTGATCTTTGGCTCCAAGTCCAAATCTTTTATGATCATGTCAACTTCCCCACTAAGTGATCCATTGACCAAGCAGCCGGTGGAAAACTTAGTGATCTCACCGCGGAAGAATCATAGGGTATAATAGAGGACCTTGCTCTCTATGACAACGAAAGTTGGAATGACCCCCGTGAGTTGCCCAAAACCGTTAAGGCAATCTCCTTGCCTCCCATTGATTCACAACCTTCCGACCATAGGATGCTTGAACTTGAAGATCAAGTAAAATTTCTAATGAGTTCCTACGAAAATCCTAAGTCTTCGCGCCATGTGAACAAAGTTTCTTCCTCGTGTGAGCCGTGTAGTGATCCTCATAACACGCGTACTTGCACCCGATCCCCCGAACATGCTTCCGTTGACTACGCATCCTCGCGTATTAATGGAACGGGAGGAAGATTCCCTACAACACCCGGACCTAGGACTTTTAATGACACCCGAGAAGCATGGAAGGGAAAGCCCGACTTCTATTGGGGACAAACCAAAGAATTCACTTCCAATGATTTCTCATTGCCCCTATCTCATGGCCCTAACCAAAACATTGAAGGGATGTTGCAAAACCTAGTCGCATCCCAAGAAGCCCAAATAGCTAAGCTCTCGGACCGCTTTAACCAACAACAAGCCGAAATGGATAGGAAGATTGATAACCTTTTGAAAGCCATGACCAATAGTGATAGGAAGGTTAATGCTATCTCAACTCCCGAAACTTCCGGTGTAGAGATTAAGGACCCAAGTAAGTTGGCTAAGCATGTTCAATTCGTCAATACCATCGCCTTAGTAAAACCTAATAGAACAAATGATGAAGCGAACCATGAGATGATACTTGAGGTTAAGGAAACACCGACGAAGGAAACAACCGAGGAAGTGAATGAAGTAGACGATGACTATTTCAATAAGTTTCCTACGGAATAAGAGCTATCCCGCCACCCTCACTTAGTGCGTGACCTCCGTCACATGTATGTTAGAAAGAGCCCTAGGATCAAGTTTGGGAACCCTTGGAATCTCAATATACCATGTTGCATATGACACCTTTTCGTGGCAAAGGCTTACATTGATCGCAAGTCCCCAATCAACATAATGACTAGCACCTACTACAATTGGGTGATGAAGAAACCTATCCCAACTAGGCAAGACCCCGATAATCCTAGCGTTAGTTGCAATTTTCTTGGTAGAGTTAAGGGATTGCCCATTTTTGTAGGTAGTTTCACGTTTCCTACGGATTTCATAATAGTGGATGATATTAGTACGGCCATAGATCCTAGCTTGTCACACGTTATTCTAGGGAAACCTTTCATAGAAAACACCGGGATGACCTATGATCCTTCGTTAGGAACGGTGTGATTCAAAGATAAGACCGACGACATAGCTTACCAAATGCCGTTTAAGATTGAGAAGTTTTCATCAGTCTCTAATGATGAAAAGGAACTTAAACTGTCAGTCTATTATAGGAATGAGGAGGATAAAAATAAAGGAGTAGATTATATTATGGCCAAGATTTCGGTTTCTATAAGGATTGCTTGAACTTAGGACCAGAATATAGAAATGAGTGGGGAGAGGGCGAACTTTTAGAGAAGTGTATCATAGGACACTTCTACAACATGGAACCACCCACTAGAGACCGTCATAAGGGAGAAGGTGACGGTAGTGAAGTCACGTAGGGGCACGACTACGAGTCTAGCTACAAGACTCATAAATAAAGAAAAGCGCTTCATGGGAGGCAACCCATGCTTAATTGTTTGCTTGTTAGTGTCATATATTTTTTTATTGATTGCTTATTCTCATGTTTAAATTTGTAAAAATGCTTTATTTTGTTTTTAACCTCGTCTTAATTGTATATAAAGGTATTTTACATAAAAGATAAGTGTAGGGAGGATTACACATGTTTTCAAAAGAAACGTAAACATGAGAATTGCAATTAATTAAAAGATATATTTGTGTGTTTGTTTGAGTCAAATGCTTGTATCGAGTCATAATGGATGTTTTGCAGAAATTTTTTTCCAGATTCTAAATATGTAAATTTTCCAGAATATTTTTTTCAGAAAATCGCAGACCAGTTTTTGTCAGGATAACCTGACGGCGTTAGGATTGCAACCTGACGGCGTCAGAAGGAGTAAAACATCAGATTAATTTTTTCTCGTTTTTTGAGCTACTTATAAATTTTTGGAATTCTCCAGGTCTTAATTTTCCAGAAATTCTGTAAACATCCATTCCACAAGCATTATATCCTAGTTTAGTAGAGTCTTATATATATTATTACCACCAATTTTACGCGAAGGTTTCGTTTGTTTTCTTCAAGTGTGCAGGTTTTATTTATCAAGAAGAAGATACATAAGGTTGAAAGGAGCTTTTCACGCAAACATTCTTCTTGGAAAGGATTTAACGACTACTTCACACACGGATCCTACCGAGCTAATCAGGGGAGTATTAGTTTCTTTCGTTTTTAATTACCTTCTATTATCATAACTTTGATACTTTCGGGGAACATTGGGGACAATGTTCAGTTTAAGTGTAGGGAGGGAAAATAAAACGGGAACTTTGAAACTATGCTTATCCTTGATTATTTGCTTTGTCCAATTGTATTTGTGTAATAAACCATGAGAAAATGTCGGTTAGGGTAATTTTGGCACCAAATTTAAAATTTTTCATGACATATAGGAGTGGGCCATTAGTCTTAACAAAAGCGTCTCACGGATAGGAAGTTACATGACTAGCACAAAACCCTTTACCACCTAAATTCCACCAAAAAATGTGAGGATCGCCATTAGATTAGTAGGAATTGAAGCATTCTGATCCGTGCAAAACCGTCAAGTTTTATCACTCAAGCCTGCCACTTGTGAATGGCCGACCGTAACAAACTTAAAACAGTTCAAGCACGAATGCAATGAAGATCAGGAGAGTATAGTGTTTCCCCAGGTCGTTAAGTCCCAACGAGCTGTGCGAGAATAGTCAAACGTAAAGTGATCGAGAGGATTTGAACGGGAAAGGATTGTGGTTGATCTATACCTAAAGAGAAAGCCCATAAACTACAGGGGCTTAAATGCAAATTAAAGAAAGTTAAAAAGATAAAAAATATTAAATAAACGCTATCACTATATTTAAAATGATGTTTTTGTTTTTATGTTTTTATAAAACTGAAATTAAAAACTACGTCACGTACAAATGAAAACGTGAAACTTACACAATATAAATCCTAAAAATATGAAAATGACATTTTTACAAACCTAATGATAAAAGAAAATATTGAGAAAAAGAAAATTAATTTTATAACTAATTATCTAATTATTATTAATTAAAAACTATTTTAATTATTTAATAATAGCTTATAATACAAGAAAATAGGAAATAAAGCTAGAAAAATAAAATTATGACTTGGAAAAATCTAAAATAACAAAATAGAATTTTCAAAACTATTTTTATATTTTTCTGAATATTTTTCTATTTTATAGGAATTAAAAACTATTTAAAACTACTTAAATTATTTGAAAATACAAATTTAACTAAGAAAAATCTAGAAAAATATTTTTTTGACTTTTTATATTTATCTTAACTTAAGAAAATTGAAAAATTATTTTTTTGAAGCTTTTCTTAATTAATTGGATTAAAAGCTATTTAAAAAGTGCTAAAAATAGATTTAAATGCAGAAAAATAGCAAACAGGCTAGGAAAAATCTAAAAATTTCAAGGAAAGTCTAAAATAATATAAGGAATCTAAGAAAAATGGAAAAACAGGATGTTGTGTGAAGGAATAAGAAGCTGCAAGCACAAGTGCTTAGAAATAAGCACTTGGAATAAGCTAATGAGCACCAAGGACCACCAAACTGAAACAAAGGCTATAATATGCTAAAAGAACCTAAATGCAACTAATAACAACTACTCTTAACCTTAGAATAACCAACTGCAAAGATTTGAGTGATTTGAGTTTTGTGCCAAAATCAGTTGAGGGGTACTACTTTGAGCCAAGCAATAAGCCACACAATAAGCTGAAACTGAAAACCACAAATTGGAACTAGGAGGAGACCTGGCTGGCTAATTGCAAACCAAAAACAAGACCAAGAGAAGCTCTAGTGAGCTCTGTGCAAGGTCTGCAAAACTGCACAATACCTGTGCAGTCTTAGTCCTTGTGCACAGGGCACTTTTGCCCTTTTAGACAAGCTCATTTGGAGCTTATAGAAAATTGACAAAATTATATGAAAATGACAATAAGAAAGAACACCAACAGAAGTTTAAAAACCCAAAGTTTCACTGACATTGGCCTAGAAATGAATCCATGAAAAATCATCTTAGATGGGCTCAAAACAGGTTTTCAAGGTTTTGACTTTTATTTGACAAACTTAAAAGTTGACTTATATGAGATTTGATCTTGATTTCTCAACTGAATATAATGTAATATGATAAAATGAAACTAAAGCAAGCAAGACCTATGAATTTGGAACACAAAACAAGCTTTTGATATGCCAAGGATCCAACAGACAAGTAAATAGAAACTGATAAATGTAAAATTGACTTTTGTTGTTCTTAAGTTCCAAACAAGGACTAGAATGAGTACAAGAAAGATATACAAGCATGAAACAACAAGCTTTAGCAACTGAGCAGACCTCAATTGCAGCTAAACCACTTGATCCAAACACACTTGTTATACTTGATATGAACTTAAACATACACCCACTACTGAACCAACATGTAATAAGGATCAAACTAAGTTTACATGACCTAATTACAACTATATAAACAAGTTAAAACTACCAATGATCACAGATACAAGTATAAGCATAAAATGCAAAATAGACTTGAAAATGGAAAATGAGAAACTCACTCTCATGTGTTCAGCTGGTATGCAGGCTAAAACCAAACCCAAACCTGTTCTAAACTAGTCTATTTCACCCCATTACCAGCACTGCATCTTCCATTATCCATTACCAAACCCAAAATCAACCCTGTTTGACTTTTGTTGACCATAAGTGAAAAATGCTAGAAACTGTTTCCAAAGCTTGTCAAAAGCTAAAGTAAGCTTGAGTGAACTTGCTTGAGCTTAAAATGAAGCTAATAAAAGCTTGTACATAAGAAAATAAAACTGAAATTCTCAACAGTAAACTGGAAAATATGAATTTGCATGAAACCTTGATATTGAAGATTAAAAGTAAATTAGAATAATAAGGTGACTTGAGTTTAATACATTTGAAGCTTAAAGTTACATTTTAGCACACTAATTTAGATAACTTAAAAGAAACGACATACAAAGGAAACTAAAAACTAATCTACTGCCCTTCTCTTTCTCCTCTTGCTTTCTTTTTATACCCAAACTGTTTCTCTTTCATCTCTGAGTGATTCCCACTACTTTCCAGAGCAATTGGATTACTTTTGGTGCAATTTTGCCATTGGATGGTTTTGGCGGGAAAAGGTGATTTTGACCTCTGGGGCTTCTGAGCTAGCAACTAGGGGGGGTGGACTAGGTGTAATGATTATGGAGGAGGGGGTGAGAGTGGAAGGTGATAAGGTGAGGTGATGGGTGTTGGGAGAAGCAGTTGCAGAGCAAGCAACTTGGAGAGGGAAGCAGGAGGTGGAGGGAAAAGGCTGTGTTTGACTTGGTTTTGACCAGGGGGTTCAAAAAGAGAAAAGACAGGGCCTAATGGTATAAGTGGCAGGGGTCAATATTAGTTTTGACAAGGCTTAGGTTTTAAGCTTAAATGACAAGGACTAAACTTGTAATTTCTGAAATTTTGAAGGACCAATTCTGCCATTATTCCAAGGTTAACACAAGGACTAAAACTGACAACCTTAAATAGTACAAGGACTAGATTTGACAATTTCAATTTTCCAGGGACCAAACTTGACATTTTTGAAAGTTGAGGGACCTTTTCTGCCATTTAACAAAAGATTTATTCAAGGACCATTTTTGACAAATTAGAATATTTCTGGGACCTTGAATAACATTTTTCTTTATTTAGATTTACCAGGGACTGTTTTTGACAACTTTTGAAACTTGGGGGACTAAAACTGCCAATTATGCAAACTTTATACGTTTTTCACCAGATTTTGATATTTTTGCATTTAAAACACATAAAACACTTATTTGTGATATTTTTATTATTTTGATACATTTCTGAGTGTTTTCAGATGTTTTTGCAGTTTAATTGGTACAAAAATGATGAGTATTTAGACACTCATCAATCCCCCACACTAAGATATTGCTAGTCCCTAGCAATCTTTTGAGAAAAACTTAATGGATTTGAATCTCTTTACCAAAAGCCATTACTTCTGGAGTAGCCAAATGTTTCAGTTCAAGTAAGAACCTTGGTACACCGATAACCAAATGATTTTGAGCAAATCATCAGCTTTCAACGGATTTGATTTGTCTTTACCAAAAGCCGTTTGCTTCTGGACTAGCCAACTCTTAGATAAATTATCAATATTATCTTTGGTGAGTTGATTACCAATTATGGTTTTTCCACTGCCTTTACCACAAGCCATAAACTTGCGGGCTAGCCAACTCTTCACTTTTAAGGATATGGTGAGCTGAATACCATACAATTTTGGGCAAATTGCAAGCCGTCAACGGATTTGAGA
This sequence comes from Chrysanthemum makinoi, assembly GCA_910596185.1. Lineage (NCBI taxonomy): Eukaryota > Viridiplantae > Streptophyta > Magnoliopsida > Asterales > Asteraceae > Chrysanthemum > Chrysanthemum makinoi. The sequence goes on from OU343222.1 coordinate 302,507,418, forward strand.
TATCTTTACCAAGAGCCGTTTGCTCCTGGATTAGCCAATCCTTATGTGGGTTAGACATGGTGGACTGATTACCATTTGTTGTGTTTAGTACATAGTACTTCCACTAAAAAAAAAATTAAATTTTGGCCATTTTGGGGGAAAAAGGGACTAAAAGGGTACATTTATGATCAAAATTCGCCAGAATTTCCCCCCCCCACACTTAGAAATGAATATTGTCCTCAATATTCAAAGTACCGGCTGTTATGCCGAAACTTAGAACGTAAAAAGATAACATTACTAGCTAAGTGTGGAAACACAACAATTATTCTCTTTTTTAATATTTACAATTGGGCAAATAACCTATTTAAGCATCATACTTGTCACAAATATCAGTTTGACGTAGCGAACAAAAAAAATACCTCTTTTAGACATTAAAGTCGACACTGTTGTCTTCAATTGAGTAATAAAGATAAAAAACAAAATTGTGATGACCATTTTACCCTTGAATTTTAAAAAATTGCATCCATTGTACAAAAGCTATCCATTGCATCCAAAAGCTATCCATTGCATCCAAATAAAGCTATCCATTGCATCCATTGCATCAAAGTTACATAAAAATTGTCCTTTGGTCACACCACGCATTTATTGCATCAAATATCTGGATCACATCATCGTCTTTAACTTTCTTTCCACGACGAATAAATTCTTCAATTATAAATTTGACCAGCTTTTTTTCAGGTCTAAAAACATGTGGAACCTGAGACATATAATATCAAAGTGCCGAAGATTAGAAATCAAATAGAATATTAATTTATGACAACTTTTCAAATGATAAATCTTACCATCGCAAAAGCAATCGTGACATCCGGCCGTACAATTTCCCAAAGATTCTGGCCACCTCAAATAATACTACCGCCGCATAGATCTTTTTCCCCTCATCATTTCTGGAGTTCTTGGAGACTCATAAAGCCCGTTTGATACCTGTTCGAAGTCTCACCACCATGAGCCACCATCCTCCCCATCTTCCTCTCGTGGGTAAGCTCGCACGCCGTTTTCTTCTTTTTATTTATTCCATTTTCACTAAACCGCTTATATTTCGTGTGGATCTAATCTTTATACTCGACTCACTACTGAGTCAACTCGACTCGTACATATTCCGGCCACCTCAAATATAATCACCTCTAAATAAGAATCATTAACTTCTACTAATAAACTTTTGCTTGATTTGTTAATAGTTACCACCACTGAAGTTGGTGCCATTTTATTTTTTTTCAAACTTTTCTCAAAAACAACCCAGATCAAGATTTGCAAGATTCTCAATGGGTTTATGACAAAAAACGAAAATTTTGTGTCATGGGTTTTTTTTTGGATCTTGAAAGTGGAAAAATGATGTTTGGTTTAATTACGGGAAGTGTTGTGTATAAATATGAAGGAAGATGTTTTTGTTGGTTTGGTCAATTCATACTTAATAACTATCAAGTGTTTTTGTTTTGTTTCTTTCAATCAGATGTGGTGTATATTAATTTTGGTGGTTTTTGAATTTGTTATACATTTGAAGGTTCTATGACGATGCTCTGTACTGCCTATATCCATCCTTTGAAAAAAAAGGGACGATGGACGCAATGTTTTCAAACGACAGGGACTATTTTTGTAATTTAGCCTAGGGACGATTGATGCAATTTTCGCAAACCCACAGGGACCATTTATGTAATTTGGAAGGGTAAAATGGTCATAATACTCAAAGGAAGACAAGAATTTCAAGTTTAATGTTTAGAAGAGCTATTTTTTTTATTCGCTACGTCGAACTAACATTTGTGACAAGTATGATGCTTAAATAGGTTATTTTCCCTTTACAATTTTCATTCATTTTTTAGATCTATATACAACATGTGGGGCATCTCCCCCACACTAGGGTGGTACACACGGGTGAAAACCCATGTTTAACTACTGTTTTTGATTACCGAGTCGCTAGCTTGACTCGACCCCGAATTAATTTTTTCATGGGGAAGTAAGTGGAAGAGACAATCTCCATCGGACTTTCATTCAAGATGTTTGGATAAACATTGAAGTACGTGAAAGTTCCACACCGACGAGATATACATAGAACCGGCTCAAGAATGATAAATGAAAATGCCGGGGTCAAAGACAATGTCTTCATTCCCGAAGGAGAAACGGGAACGAGAAACCACACCATCTGTGAAAAATGGAATAAAGATGTGCATCACAATGCAATCCCATTCTTCATTAGTGAGGAGCAAATCACCATTTGTTAGATTTTTAAGCTTAGACTTGAAGCTTGTATGGTGATTGGCAACAAAATTTCCGGGAGGAAGAGCTGGAAACGGTTCTTCAATCAACAGATTTTCAAGAAAGAGGATGTCTCCCTCCGAGTCAAAGTAAGTATTGTCAATCCCTGTTGGAATTGACTCATCACTAAGAAAAGCGTCGACCTCCTTCCAAAAGTTATCATCTTCCTCATCCGGAGTGAGAGAAGGAATGGAAGAGTCGGAAATGGTACAAGAAATGAGTGGATGATCATTATATGGGAATATTAATGAAGAGCATTGTTTACACCCCACCCCCAAATGTACACCCAAATCGCCTTAGCCTACCTTGTATGCACTCACTTTTAGTGCATTATTGTTATCACCCAAAACCCGTGCATGTCTATCACGAGTTTCTCGAAATGGTACATTTACTGACTTTGATTTCTCGTCAATTCATTAGTTATTCCTTAGTCGATGTCACACCCCCAAATTACCTGTTTTGCAGCGGAATGGAATTCCTGGGGGATGACTGTCATAGCATCACAATCACAGTAATATTGAACGACCTAAAGTGTCGTTTGAAAAGAACATCGTTTGATATATTAAAAACATTCAGAGTTACAAAGATAGGTCCCAAATGAAAATCAACATGTGCGGAAAATAAGTTTGGTACAAGTTAAACGATGTTTTTAAAGTGTATAAATCTCATGTGAGACGCGTCGTCACCGCGACTCTATGATATGTCCACATGCATGCCATGAAGTGAATGCCTTAGATACCTGAAAATACATTGCTAAAAGTGTCAACACAATGGTTGAGTGAGTTCATAGAGTTTATGTAAATGTTTAATACGACTACCACAAGTATAAATTATGTATGACAATGATGTCACAAAAATGATACAATTGCTTAAGCACATGACACCGAAGCTTGACTGATGTTCGCCCCAACAGAGTGTTTTGCCAAACAACTCAAATAATGATAATGAAATGAAATGCATCCGTCCGGTTGGAATCCACCAACCCGGATGGAGGTGTCACCCTCGATAGATCTATCCACTCACCCTCGCTTCTATGAAATTAACGGTTCATGTTTATGAAATGGGGACATTTAACTGGCAATGAGGTAACTTAAGCAATGTAATGAATTTGATATACTTGGTATCGTAATAAAAATGATGTGCAATGTATTCTCCCCCGTAGGTTTGAAATAAAGTAAAAACTTGAATAAATCGGGGCTATGAAAACTCACCTGTTGCAATGATTATGATGATATGATGACAATACTGAAATGAGGCGCAACCTCTGACCGTGACCTATTATGAATGATATGTTCTATTATAAGTTATGATGTAATGTTATGCATGCAATTCGTATGATATCTATACCACTTGTGAATTTTTGAAAATAATACTTTTCGTCGAAAAATACTCTTTTGACGTCTTGACCATTTTTAAATTACTTTGCAAGTATTTACGTCAAAATGACATCCTACAATAGTTATTTAATGATTTATTATGAAGTTATAACTTTTCGTCGTAAAATAATGTCGTTGAAAATTTCATGAAAGTGACTAAAACGGCCTTGAAAAGCTAGTCGTAAAATGGTGTACGTCGAGTGTTAGGAAACGAACTCAACGGTTTTGGGAAGCTTGTATCATTATATCAAAGTTTTAGCATTTAAGTTTTCATCCTAGAGATCTCGATCATGAAGAAAAATATAGGTAAAGTATGGTACTTGTGTCCAAAATATCGTTTAAGGGTGGTTTTCAGCAAAGTTTAAGTGACCGTATTTTATTCGTTACAACTCCGCTTGACGAACGGTTGGACATTTTGGAAAATATGCTTGGCGAACTTACTTTTACTAGAAGACATCACGTTATAAAAAGTACTACATCCATGTTAAAAATGACCCTCAACATGGTCACTTGTTGCCGTAAGGTTTGTCTAATAGAAATATATTAGTTTTTCTTACATAATATAGTTACGGCAACTTCATGTAAACGCGTGTAATTTAATCGTTACAAATCCGTTTTCTACGTTTTATATGTCCTTAGCTTCGTATCAAAGTATACTAATATATTTTTGATAAGTCGACAAAATTCATAATGCCTAAGCCTCATTTTTGACTCGTACAAAGTAGACGTAACATGCTGAATTTTCTGGTTTTTACACTTTTCGTCGTCAAACTTGAAAAATTCATATCTTCTTCGTTATAGCTCCGTTTTAACCCGTTCAAGCGACCACGTTTTCGTTTTAAAGTATATTTTCTAAATATCTAGGCCAAAATTTTTTATCTACTGTCGAAAATTCCAGATTTCAAAAATAAGGACAGACCCTTAAGTAAACTTGTCGAAATGAGTTTTTCACGCGCCAAACCTATTCCAACCAATTTAAAACAACTCCGAAGCTATTCCAATCCTACTATACACCTTCTTAGGGTGTCATGGGTTCCTAGACATCACCAAAAGTGATATATTCCAAGGAGTAATTATAGGATGACATATATATATATATAACTCTTAAAAACAATGAAAAGTGGTATAAACATCAATATGACTTGCATGTTTTTCTTAAATATGATGAAATGAACATAAAATGAATATGAAATATGAACATGAACATGAGATGCTTACTAGTAACTTGATGAGGTGAAGTGAACAAAGGTTTAATCCTAACACCCTAGGTTTTTATTTCAAAACCTTAACTAAGAGTGTAACTAGATTGTAAATTAGCTTGTCTTGAAAATTTTTGGTGATCCTCCTTCGTCTCTATGGTGTGGCCGGTTATGTAGAGAAGAAAGGAAGAGAGCACTTTTGATTTTTACACTTTGTAAAGTTTGAGTTGTATGTGTAAATGTTAGTAATAAATGATATATGTGTATATTTAAGTAGATATTTTGTGTCTTCATGGTGTGACTCATCCTATGGGTCGACATACAAAGAAAAAAAAAGACTAGTAGCATTTAATAATAATCAAGTATATTAATGTAGAGTAAATGTGTAATTAAGTAAGGGTAATTAATAACTTCTGTAAATATTTGAGCTTGTAGGGTAGCGTTAACTAAAAATAAATTTTAACGGAACAAAATAATATATATCGATGTCATAAAAATTATAAAAATACATTTCTCACAAGTATTGAGTGAAATAATAATTATTGTGTAGTATTTACGAAAACCGTCGTAATTATATAAATATAACAATTTATATACCAAATAAATTTAAAACACCGAGTAAACTAATAATGTTATTTTTATAATCTCAATATGAGTATAAAAATATATCGGGATGATTTTTGGAAGTATCGGATCAAATGTTCAAAATAATTAATTACGCGATAGCGTTTATTTAATAAGAAATTATGCGTTTAATGTAAAATGCAAAACCATGCATGAACTAATATGATGATAATGATGCTAATGATATGTAGACTAAACCTAGTCTATATGAAATGTCCTTGAATGATTGTTCATGAATTCGCAGCTAAACCATTAAGGTTACGCGAATTTGATACTCGTAAACGTAGTTTACGATAAATGATGAAATAGTGAAACTTGAATAGTGATTTTCTCCGGGAATGAATAGTGTTTCGTGAATAGTAAATTTTGAAATACGTTCTCAGAATATTATTTCGACTCCGAAAATGGTGAATAGTAAAATTTTGAATAGTAACCGGTGAATAGTAAATTCCCGAGGTGAATAGTAAATTTGAGAAATGACCTGAAATTGCGAGTTGTCACAGTCGAGCTCTTTTGAGATTTAACAAGATCATTAAACATTTTTTTATCACATTTTAATCACGTTTCTCCCCCTCAAAAATAGCATATCTATGATGTTTTTGAAACAAAATGATTAAAAGATATGTTTTTCGAAAAGCATTTTGAGAGAAACTGATTTAGCATGAATTTTGGAACAATTTTGCTTTAATACTCCCCCTTAAAGAAATCATCTTTTGAAATTTTGATGAGGGAGATATCTTGGTACCGACTGTGAGAGATTTTGAAAAATCTTTTTAAAAAATTGCGAATCAATGGTACGCAAGATGATGAAGATTTTTGAAAATCTTTTGAAGATATAGGAGAAGAATTATCTTCATTTGTTTTAGGATAAGTGCTCGATATTTATGAAAATCGATTTGCGTAGAACTTTTCTTTCTTTAAAGTTCGGGTTACGGTCTGAAGTAACTGCAAGCCATTATGTTTTAGGAAAAGCGCTTGGAAAATATTTAACACCATTGTTTTGGATAAGCACTTTCCATTCTTTGAAGCGCGGGTCCTGAACTGATGTGTCCAGAAGCCATTATTTTAAATATAGAAAGAAACTTTGAGAAACAACATGTTTTGAAAACATTTAAAGAACTCTCACTCAAGCATCTGTACATGTCCGTATAATTGTTGAATGACATTTCTAGAAACGTACATAATATCGATTATACGAGAGAAATGTCGTGAGAAGAATATTTTTGAATTTTTGAAATTTATAATGTTTTTGAATTTTTTGAAAATTTTCTATTTTTGTATTTTGTTTTTGTTGGTTTTTTAAATTTTGTATTTAGATTTTTTGAAAAGATATTTATAAAAGAAGATTTGAAGAAAGAAAAATTAAGTTTGGACAAGTAAAAATGGAGTTAAGAGTGGAACTAGAAAAGGATTTACACATGCGATATTGGCATAAAGTTTTTCTTTACCACATGGGGTGTATGAACCCAACAGTTTTACAAGTACCTGCATCTACAGAAGAAGAATTTTCACAAATAACAGTATTAGAAATACATGTTTCTTCACGCGGAGGGTGATCACTGTCAACAGTTGCAGTGGTTTTTACTTCCTTAGCTTCATGAGCTTCACTATTATTTGTCTTGGAGCAAGTAGCAAAAATCTTCCCTGTGGAAATCCATCTAACACCAACTGTGTTTAAAAAGGCAAGATCTAGGAGATGTTTTCTTATCCATGTTCATTTGGTCAAAGGGTTTGTTTCTTTATTATTATTTTTTAATTGTTCCATATATGTCTGCTTTGACTCGATAGTAGTAATTGATTATGAACTGAATGTACAGGGGATTTGTGTGAGCCGAATGTAGTGACGGAGTTGCCAAAACCGTTGTTTAAGAAGCCAAAACTGAGGAATAATTACTCCACTGCTGGATTAGATTGTGAAGATGGTGCGACACTTCGAAGGCCTGTGTTTGGGAAGAGAAATGTCACTTAGAAAGTTGATTATCCAGGTTATAAGATTTCATTTTCATTTTAGTACCTAATTCTAGTTAATGTTAATTAAGTACTGCCAGAGCACAGCTGCACAGGTTCGTTATTAGCTATACTACGTCGAATAAGAAGTGTCTGGGTACGACTTACAGACTTGAAAGTGATAATGGATTTTGACATTCGACATGCACACAATGATTCAATTCGTTATTCATGTCTTTTGTCTGAACTCATATCAGTTTTGAAGTTGAAAATACTCATTTGACTTTAAAGTCAAACTGTATTCGTTTTTCCAGAAAGCTAGAGCTGAACTGAATTAAGTTTATGAATATTGTAAGGGTTTAACATCTCCTCACCACAGACAAGGAACCAAACTACTCACATTCTGTCTTATTGTTTTGCAGACAAGGAACCAAGGACAATCGGGAAAGAAAATTTTAAAAGGGGTGGTGAAAATCAACTTAATCATAACTACGCCCATAAAGAAATCGGCATATCTTCAAAATGGGGAGAGTACAACAAAATTCAGCTTAAAGATAACATTGATCACAGTTTTGCGTACAAAGCAACAAGCTCAATAATGTCAAAGTTCAAGAGGCCAGTCTGCGATAATGTTGATCATGGTTTCACAATACTGGCACCTTGCTAATAGAATGGGCTCTGAGCATCTAGCGACAGCACTTTCCAAGGTTTAATTTCTTTTGATCTTTCTTCCGACGATAATCATAATTTTCTCACTAAACGAAAGATTTTTTTTCAGCATTTGGAATCTGTAATCAAGTCCCGGATCCCAGGACTTCAATCTCTGATTGGGAAAACAATCATTGAACTTGAAACGGAAATGAGCCATCTTGGGAAACCTATTGCTGTAGATGCTGGTGTAAGCATGCCCATAATTTACTTATTAATTATTATCTGTTTATTTCACTTAGCAAATGGAAATATGATTATTTGTTTTCCCAATTTGCAGGGAAGATTGTTCATGATTATGGAAATATGCCGTGCTTTTGATCAAATATTTAAAGAACATCTTGATGGCATGTATGTATTTGTGGTTACTTTTGTCAGTTCATGCAGTTACTGTAATTTTAATTTCTGAATCTCGTTATGCTATGTAGACGAACAGGTAGTGACAGAGTATATGTCATTTTTGATAATCAACTCCCTGCTGCTTTAAGAAGGTTGTAGTTTGACAAGCAACTTTCTTTGGAAAATGTGAGAAAAATAATCACAGAAGCAGATGGAAATCAACCCCATATAATGGCTCCTGAACAAGGATATCGCCGCCTTATAGAATCTTCCTTGGTTACTATCAAGGGTCCTGCTGCGTTAGCTGTTGATACGGTATGCAGTTTAAAGAAAAAATGTTAGCATATTGATGGTATAATAGGCATCGTAATTCCCTTTTGACATGGTGTTGCTTTTCAATTCCAAGTTCATGGTATATTGAAGACCATTGCAAAAGACGGGAAAAGATCAAGATGCATCTCCTCTAGCAATGTCGTCAGAGCAAAACCTACAGGGAAGATTGTTCATATACGCATCTTTTGGCACACTTGAACATTTAAAAAAATTCTTTACGTTATCTGCTATGTACCGCAGATACGTGTGAAAACAGTGGATTGGATTCTCAGATAAGTTTGCAAGCTACTTCTAATACATCAAGTTGTCAGTCTGTTGATGGAGATGTGTCCTGTACAGGTAATCTTCTTTCGCTGTCAAAGTTCCAGTTATAACATTAAACATATGCTCCCATTTTCTTAAGTAAATTGCTATAAGTGATTCTAAATCTTTATCCACATAAGGGAAAGTTTTCGAGTAAAAAGGAATCGTCTACGGTTTAAAAAAAAAATGGAAATGCATAAATATTCTTTCCTTTGTTATCAGTAAAAGTAGATGTTACCATGAAGTTTTCTAATAATGAAAATTTTGGGAAAGATTGGTAAATTTCTGTGTATATGTTTCCCATAATGTTACACATTGGAATTAATGAGGGACCTCTGAGAATAGTAAGTGCTGTGATATATACGTAGCTTTCATATCAAAAGGGCCTAGGCAAAATCGTCCTCTGCCATGAATGTATCTGCGGCTTTTCAGTCTTCATACTTTTAGTGCTCATGTGATTGCAGAGTCAAGTGAAAATAGCAGAGAAGTGTCTCTTTCTCAGACAGGTTCACACATTAACTCTGATACTCAGTGTTGCCAATCTGTTAGTGATGAAGTCATTGGGCCACATACAGGTAATGTCACTTCACCATTTCATTTTGTTAAAACAAATTCTAATTGCATTACTTGCTTAAACATCTATTTTGATTTTCAAGTTATGCCTGCATGTATCTAACTTTGATCTTATCTGTCGTGCATCGATATGCCTGCATGTATCTAGTCATTACTACTGTTGAAATGCATCTAGTTACTCGTTGCTGTGCCTGTTCTCTTTTATTTTTTTTTCTGGTCATTAGTTTCTCTATTATTATCTTTTTTCTGGTCGCAAGTGACCTTAGAAGTTTAGGAAATATCTTCTGTTTTTTCCTGGGTTCATCAAGAGACAAAGGCCGTCAAAAGTTCAATCTTTGTCTGGTAGTATTGTATAATGACATTTATGCAAGATAGTCTGAATACCTAAAGATTTTAACCGTGCATTGGATAAGTGTTACATGCTATCTTTCTATAAAAGTATCTTAAATCTGGATATAAGCATTCGACAAGTAAGACCCAGGTGCTTAACTTTTGTTCATGATGTTTATTGTTATTGTTTATTGTTGTGAATTTACGTTGATAGTAATTGCTAATGTTTCTATGAGCTTCCAAAATATTAATTTGTTCTCTCTTATAATGCTAACTGAGTAAATTAAAGAGCTGGTAGATTAAAGGACGCGCGTGAAGTTTTTGATGAAATGCCTCAACAAGGGGTTACAGTTGACACACGAACGTATAACACAATGATAACTAGTGTTTGTAACAGTACTCAAGAAGAGAGGACGTCCTCAAGTTGTTGCATGAAATGGAAAAGAATGGTGTCAAAGCCTAATTTTGATACTTATGCACCGTTGTTGAAGATGTGTTGCAAGTTAAAAAGAATGAAGGTGCTTTCTTTCTTGCTGAGTCATATGTTGGATAACGATGTGAGTGTTGGGGTGGGGGCGTATAGTCTTTTGGTTCGTGGTTTGTGTATGAATGGGAAACTCAAACATGCTTGCTTGTTTCTGGAAGATGCGGTGATGAAAGGATTTGTACCTTATGATATGATGTTTAAGCTGTTGAAGAAGAGCGTGACAAAAAGGGCATGAGTGAAGAAAAGAAGAGGATTCAAGAACTGAAGCTGATCCAGCCAACCATAAAAGAAACGGGTTCTACTTAGAGGTGGCAAAATGAGCTCGTCGGGTTAGGTTGAGTAACGTGTCACCGCAAACTACATCTTATGCTGTGATTTGATTCAAAAGAAGTACACTTTCACTGATCTTCAAAAAGCAGAGGTACCTGGTCTTCCGTTAATTCATTATTGGACTAGTTTTCATTTTAACAATCCCCTATTTTGTATCTTGATGCCTCTATCTCCAATGGCAGAAGAACGTCGTATTTTGATGGGTTGTACATTGAATCCAAACAGTCCACCTTTGTGTTGGCCTGTTATGTTTTTTTATGGTTTGATTGCCTGTAGGTTGTTTATAAATTAAACATGCTGTACAATGATCCCAAGTACTAGTTATTAACTTATTATTTCATCTCTTTGGTTCAGTTTATATCTATTTGCTACGTGGGTTAGCATTGAAACATGAATATTAAATCGTCGCATACTATGTTTTAGAGTGAACATATTTATAGTTGAAAGTTGAGACGATTGAATGACTCTAAATGTTTTGACGAGTTTATAATGCTACTGTTCGCAGTTTGTGTACCAATCCATGCCCGTTGCGCTTTCTTTGTTTTAGAGAGAACAACTTGGATACCGAAGCAAATAACTAAATAATCTCTTAATTGTTTACACTCATAGAAATACAACAATAAGTAGAAAATTTTAAGCAGTCTACCAAATTTTTAAGGGTGGGCATTCTTTTAAATAAACAATACTACTACATAAGTCAAAGTTCCACAAAAAGTCAACCTTGCTAAGACCCTGCAACTTCTTCTACAACACATCTCCATTGACACCTGCAGAGACATCCAAAAGATTACAATGTGCTGCATAAATCATAACAAAATATAGGTCTTGGATGTATTGCAGGGTTGTACATTGAATCCAAACAGTCCACCATTGATTTTGTGTTGGCCTGTTGGGTCAAATTTAGTTATTCTGGACTTTCCAAAATTGGAAAGAGTTATTAAGTTTAGAGTAATAAAAGGAAGTTATATGCAACAGTGATGCAGATATACCCTTGACAAGGAATTGAAGGAACTTTTTATAGAAAGTAAACATGAGACACTTTCCGGAGTGAAAATATCATTTTGGGACACATTGAAGGCAAATTTCTGATAATTTTAGTTCACAAGTCATGCTCTTACCACACAAATCTCGACCCAATTATCTTCACAATCCTTGTAGAAAACCATCACTAGGTCGATACGATTGATGAACCCTTTCCTATCAGAATAAACAAACATTCAAATCAAATAAACACTCAAGGAAGATTAGAAACTATAGAGATATTTTACTTACATTAGTACAACTCCCTCCTAATTTTGTGTTCACAGGGGCTCCACTTGGACACTGAGTACCATTACTTCCCTCTGTTAACGAGAATCCAAAGACCCTGCAACTGTTGGTAGACTCTGGTTTGCGGAAAACCGGTTCATGACCTCTTCGTTAAGGGTGACACAAAGCTTTCAACTTCTGATACAGAACCACATCGCTCGATCTCCCATGGAGAAACTCTGGTTTGCTTTGTTACTTCCATACAATCCCACCTTAACTGAGCGTATTTTAGACATTTAAAAACAAGTCAAAATGGTATTTTAGTCATTCGACCAATAGTCAAACCCTTTCTTGAAACTATAATTAGATTAAAAGAATCTCATACCATGATGCAACTCCATTTCGATCCCGGCCACCTACTGGAATCACTATCATTAAGTCCCGTTATGATTCCTGTAGACCTGTAAATAGACACGATGAAAGTACTTTTATTTTTTGTGCAATATCGTTTCTATGGTATTTCTTATTTCAAACAGCTTATCTGCTTATAAAAGTAAGAAGACGGGACTTGTTTAATTTAAGTATTTCTTCACACTAAAATAAGCACATAAGTATTTTACCCAAACACTCAAAACTACTTATCTGCTTAAAATATAAGCCTTTGAGCAGTAAAACAAGAAATTCCAAATACCCTATAAAAAATTTATAGTATTTGTCAAACCTTCTATCTCCTCCATCTTCTGATTCGACCCGCATTTTAAACCTCGTTCCCGGTGAGAACGAACAAGAAAGGCTCTTTAGAAAACCGATTGTATGGCACCATGAACTCGGAAGAGCCACCCCTGGAATTTGTTATTCAAGTTAGAGTGCGGTGAAGTCAAATTGCTACCAGGACACTAAATATAAGAATCTTAGTTACCTGGGATTGTAGCAGACACTGAATGCGCTTCTTTGAGACATTGAATTGACCACAGATGAAAAGTCAAAGTTGTTTAACTGTTGACTACAGAATGACGGTAAATTAGAAGCAACCTTCACTTGTGAAGCTCTTCGAATCCCTAGCCTTAGTACTCCATCATCACCTCTGAAACATGCGAGAGCATAACAGTTAAAAATACTCGGCACAAATGCAAAATGAACTAACTTTTGTTACGGTTTAGTTCTAGTGTACCTTAGAAAAAGAACAGCGTCTCCGCATACAAGCTTTTTCTTGTTTACAAACGCACTCCAACCAGTTGTAAGCAAATGCCTCCGAGGCTGTCCTGCTCAGATACAGTGATGTTTAACCAAATGTCTTAATTAATCTTGACGAAAAACAGTAACCTTTTGAACGAAACCAACAGAAAAAATGATTTATTCGACCGGCTTCTGATGGCAAATTATCCGCTATACGTTTAAATACAATAAAAAGGCACTATAGTTTGCAAGAATAAGTGATTTAGGATTATCTGTGTAAGTATAAATCTAAAAAAAGACCATCATTCTGCCCAGTTCTTGCATAAAATTGGTCATTTAGGGAAAGCGGTCAGCTTGTGCACATGTAATGTTTTTCTTTTTAACAATTTTGCAAGAACAATGGATGGTCTACTTTAGGTAAAAGTCTTTAAATTCAGTCATAAACTAGAATTGACAATGACAAAGGGCAATTTAGTAAATCATAGTATACCTCGGTAGATATGTCGGAGTTTCCATTCTGTTCCATGAAGATCTTTAGCTACAAGCTCTTGCTAAGGCCTCGGCTGCTTATAATCCTGCCATATAGATGATGCGAACAAATTTTAAGTTAGTATCTAAAACACAAAAGATTTAGACTTTTAGGCCAGGGAACATGGTTTTCTTGGTAGTACCAGTGGCGGAAAGCAGTCCTCAGCTGCCCTACGCGGGACCGAGAATCCTCCGTGAGTGCTAGTATCAGAGGCGGTGAGAGTCTTGCAAAACATATGAGGCGTTGTTGACTTTTCAGCCGCTCCGTTATCATCATCGACATATTCTGCTCCTCGTACACCTTCACGCCATTTCTGCTCAATCTGTTTCATGTCACCAAGCAAAATTACACAACATCTACAAATCAGTATTAAAAAACGAAGTCACTCGTTTGTTACTTTTTCGTTTTTTATCGTGTGGTCCCAAGTTCTTTCATTTCTAGTAGATACTTTATGATATATGATCATCGGCTAAGCTCAGTTTGAAACTAGTTACAATACAGCTGCTTACTAATCATAAGAGTAAATTTTCCTATCTACATCCCTTGTTTTGTATACTGACGTCTAAATAATCAAAATTTGTGCTTTCGCATACAAATTTCTTGAATAATAGTTCTGTCAAACACCCGAAAACCATCAAAACCGATTACTGCAACTTTAACACTCTAAAGTCTAAACCACTTTCAATTATTTAAAATGATAATTAATTCAATATCGTAAATCACTTTTAGATAGCTTTTAAAACATAATCCTTAACTATAAACTAAAATCCATCTTGCTTTGTGTTCACAACACAGAAACTAAGATTCCTCACAAATATGGACTAAATTAACTTTCATATTCTAGAATCTAGATCTAAAAAGGAGGGAAAAAACTAATAACCACCATTAAACCCTTAAATAGTACACTCAATCCAAAATCTATAACTACATAATAATCATGAAAATAAAAATGCAAACAAACCTGAGGATCTTGAATCAATGAAACTTGAGCATAAACATCATCATTTCCAGCCTCAGCCTATTTTCATCACATTTCACAAAATTAACCATAAACCCGAAAACAGTACTAATGACAACAACAAGTATCCAGTAGTACTTCAATGAGAAACTTGTATACTTATAATTTTTGTTATAGCAATAGCATATTACTGATTTCAATGGGCTCGTATCTCTAAGCTCAAGATAATATCTCGAAGCGGCCGACAAAGTAAGCAGCGTCCATCATTCCGATGTTTATTGCCATTTTTTGAGTAAATTGCAAAAATCGTCCTTGTGGTTTAGCGATTTCGTCCGTACTGTTCATTAAGTGCAAAAACAGTCCGTTGACTGCACTGTTTCGTCCGCTTTTGGTCCTTTGACTTAACTGCCGTTAAACGACTCCGTTAAATGAACAGTACGGACGAAATCTGCAATTTGGCTAAACCACGAGGACGATTTTTGCAATTTACTCTTGAATGATATAATAAAAAGATGGCGGTATTTCATGCGCTCTTCTATTTACATCATCTACAATAGCTGCATTGTTGATCATTATGTCCAACTTACCATGTTTAGCAAGCGTTGTGTTAATTGCATTTTCAACATCTGATTCGATAGTCACGTCACAATGGACAAATGAAGCGTTATCAAGACCGATGTCTTAACACACATGTTGACCTAACTCGTATTGGATATCAGCAATGACGACTTTGGCTCCATGTTTGACGAATAGCCTCGCTGTTGTCTCTCCAATCCCTTAAGCCCCGCCAGTGATTATTGCAACTTTCATTGTCAACCTAACAACAAGCAAGCTAGGTTATAGAACTTTAGGAATTTAAATTACCATTTTTAATTCATCATTCATAATTTATGAGTCGTATAATAATATTTGTTTCCTTCTTTTTAGCGAGTAAAAGATTATTTAATAAAAATGTAACTTGAAGAATGAAAATGTCCAATGCAAAAATCAGTCGCACCTACTTGTTGTAAAACATAACATTTTGCCTATAAAAAATGAGAAGTCTAATCTTTTACAATATCTCCTTTCGCATAGTAAAAACTTTGTATTCACCGTAGATTACGTTAGTTCGTAACTAGGTCCGAAGAAGTTTATAATTTATAATGGTAGTACATACAAAGTTAAAGGTTACCTCGGGACAACTTTAGACATATTTGGCATGGAGTAGAACTTTAAATGCTTGCAATCAAGTCGTTGATGATGCTTATTGCAAGAAAATCATGCATTATACAAACGCAAAGGTGAGTTTAAATAGAAGAGCGCATGAAATACCGCCATCTTTTTATTATATCATTCAAGAGTAAATTGCAAAAATCGTCCTCGTGGTTTAGCCAAATTGTAGATTTCGTCCGTCTTTGTTCATTTAACGGAGTCCGTTTAACGGCAGTTAAGTCAAAGGACCAAAAGCGGACGAAACAGTGCAGTCAACGGACTGTTTTTGCACTTAATGAACAGTACGGACGAAATCTGCAATTTGGCTAAACCACGAGGACGATTTTTGCAATTTACTCCCATTTTTTTTAAGGTAAATGATATGGGGCCACCCCATGAATTGATTGGCAGGCATGGGCCCGTCCGTAAAAGGTAATTTTTGTAGTGTTTTTATATGTATAGTGTATTTATTTGTGTGTTATATTTAAGTTGTGTAGTGCTTTTATATGTATATAGTGTATTTATTTGTGTAGTGTTTTTATATGTAGAGTATTTATTTGTGTATTGTTTCCATTTAATTAAACAATAACAATAAAACATTAAACAAGTACAACAACAAATGTTTTCAATATTACAACGAAATCTACTCCACATGAAGATTATTAATGTCATCTATAAGCTCATAGAGTATTCCACTCGGCTGACATGCGTGATCAACTGGATTTCTTGCCAATTCCAGTGATGCCTCCAACGTCTTTATTTTTGCCTGCAACAAATTGTTTTGAGCCAATAGCATGTTGATCGTTTTATCTTTAGTTTCGCAGTTTGAGCACTGCATTGAAGAAGAGGCTTGATCAAAGCACTTTTGTTAAAATATTTCTTTCCACATGAAGTATCGACACCCATAGTCTTTAGTCCCTGGCTGTTACATGATGAAACAATTATAAGAAATGTATTCTAAACAAACAAGTTATTGATATATTTACGCAAATAAGCAAACGTTTAATTATTTACCTTTGACAAAGGACATGCATAATACTTCAGACCACAAGTTTTGGGCTTGTGGGATGTTCTTTCAATTATAAAACCACGTCGACAACGACACAAGAAAGGATTTTCTTGGTGCATCTGGCCAAAAGAATTTGTATAATTATTCACAACATAAATCACTCTTGTCCTCTCTCACTCAATAATAATAACTTTTCTCTCTCTCACTCACTCAATGATACTCTCATCTCACTCAATAATACAAACCGGCGACCTTAAAACTTTCCGGCCAATATTCTGGCCACGCACCACCGGGAATTTTCACCTCATATACCAAACGATAGATCGGGAAAAGGTGATCATTTTAACATAGGGCACGCGCGGTATTTCTCACCGACGCGCCCTACATCTAAAGTTTTAGATTCGTGATGGTTCGTTTTTGGTTGTATTTTTTGGGGTGGCGCCATATCTCATCATTGTTTTGGGGTCATGATGGTTCGTGATGGTTCGTTTTTGGTTTGGAGGGGGTCAGCCATATCTCAGCCCATTTTTTGAGCCATGGCTCGTGATGGTTCGTGATGGGGTGACGCCATATCTCAGCCTCATAAAAAGGCTACTTTTAATTCATACTCGTATCAAATTTATGCTAATAGTAACCAAAACCCATCTGGGTTGTGTTCAAAATCATCTACAGGTGCATAAATTTGTTTATTTTGAGTTTTGAAATTTTTCATTTTTATGTATTTTCCCATAAAAAAAAATGTTGTACTTTTAAAAAAAAATGTTGTACTTGTTTAATTTTTTTTACAGTAAAGGTTGATTAATTTTTTTTACAGTAAAGGTTGATTAATTTTTTTTAAATTAATTTTTTTTACAATAAAGGTTGTACTTGTTTTACAGTAAAGGTTGATTAATTTTTTTTTTTAAATTTTGTACTTGTTTAAAGATTGCAGGTTCATAAAGTTTTGCAGGTTCATAATTTTTTTTTTTTTTTTTAAATGTTGATACCATGGGTTTATAAATTTGATTAAAGGTTGATTAATTTTTTTTAAACAAAATGTTGTACTTGTTTAAAGATTGCAGGTTCATAAAGTTTTGCAGGTTCATAATTTTTTTTTTTTTTTTTAAATGTTGATACCGTGGGTTTATAAACTTGATTAAAGGTTGATTAATTTTTTTTCAACTTTTGGTTCATAAAGTTTTTAGGTTCATAAATTTGATTAATGTTGATACCGTGGGTCTAATATATTGCAGGTTCATAAAGTTTTCAATTTTTGGTTGCTTATCTGAAACTGTTTCTAATAAGCAGTTTCTAATGGCGATGATGATAAAAAAATAAAACTTTTGTTGATTTGCAGCCAAAATGATTTGGCATGACAAAATGATTTGGCATGGCATAATCGAATGGACGGTAAAGTGAGTTTTTTTCCACTTTGCAACCTTCAAATTTGCAGCCAAAATGATAAAACGATAATAATCTGAGCCTATTAAAATGTAAAATTTATTACCTCATTGGTGTAAAATGGTGAACTCGACATTTTCCGAAGCAGCAGATTGATTGGGAATCTTTACTATTGTGGTATGAACTGTGATTGCTGTGATTGCTTCTTTGTGGTATGAATGTGAATTGTGAATGTGATATTCTTTATAACGAAGGAAAGCAGCAGTTTGATTGAGAATCTTTACTATTGTTTATTTGCTTTATGCAAATTTGAGAATCTTTACTATTGTGAATGTGAACTTTGTCGATGAAAAATACTTTCGAGATAAGGCGATGATGATTTGAGCCTAAAAATTTCCGAGGCGATGATGAAAATCGAATGGACGGCAAAGTGAGATAAAATCACACTTTTGCAACCTTCGAACTGAGCCTCAAAAATTTTCCGACTACGTTTTTTTTTAAAGTTTTAAAATTGATTCAAAAAAAAAAAAACCTTGTAAAAAACTTAAACACAAAAAAAAAATAAGTCTTGTAAAAGTAAAATGAAAAACAAAGTGTAAAAGTAAAAAAAACTTGTAAAAAAATTACAAAAAAAAAACTTGTAAAAAATAAAAAACTTGTGAAAGTAAAAAAAAAACAAAACAAAGTGATACCTAAACATAAACCAAGGAAAAAATTAAAGAATAAAAAACTTGTGAAAGTAATGCACTAATCATTGGGTGGCACGGAAATATATGGTGAGAGAAACAACACACACCCCTAGTATAATTCTAGGGGGTGACTCGTTAACACGACCCTTTTTTAATTGCATAAAACTCATATATAATGCAACTTAAGCATGTTTTGAATATATATATATATATATATATATATATATATATATATATATATATATATATATATATATATATATATATAGAATCCGGATCGATTGAGAAAGTTTTTATTTTGAGAAGATTGAGAAGGTTTTCAAAAACGATAGATTTTTAACTTTGATTCATGTTTTTCAAGTGTAAAACTCATTTTAATGTGATTAAAATTCAAAATGTGCAAAAAAAAATTGAATCAACGTTAAAAATCTCTTTATTTTGCGATATATGTAGAATACTGAATCATCTGTACAAATTTAATGAATCATGATCATAACTCGATTTTAACAATGATTTGTGAATCAAATTTGTGATTTATAGGTTCGATTCACCATAAATGATGTTTACTTGTGAATCAAATAAAAAACATGAATCAATTTGCTCAAACGAAGATTTCTCAATCTTCTCAAAATAAAAACCTTCTCAATGGAACCGGAGCCTATATATATATATATATATATATATATATATATATATATATATATATATATATATATATATATATATATATATATATATATATATATGTATATATCTAGATCAAATAAGATCAAGCTTAAAGTTATTAAAATGAGATCCAACTAAAATTTGACAAGCGACACTCTCCTTACAACAAAAATAAATTTTTTTATTAACTACAACTAAAATTGTTAAAGTTTCGATAGTTTTTTTTTTTAAATTTACGAAACCTAGGTGATACATTTTGATTAGAAGTGTATGTGTATCAGGTTTTTGTATGTGTATCAGATTTTAGAATATTTATTAGTGTAATGTGTATCATGTGTATCACTAATCCAAACTCATGTATCATTTGGTTATTAGTTGCTAAAATGTTAATTTGTATTAAAATATTATTGTTATGTGTATTATTGCTAAAACTATTATTTATAAATGTTTTAGTAGTTGTTTAGACTTGATCTTATTTTTACAACTTTAAGTTTGATCTCACGTTAACTCTCCCCTATATATATATATATATATATATATATATATATATATATATATATATATATATATATATATATATATATAGAGTCCGGATCGATTGAGAAGAGTTTTAGATTAAGAAGATTGAGAAGCAATCTTGATCCTTCATTTCACTAAACTAATACAAGGGCATGGTAGGCATTCTTAATTTTCTATGTTCTTTTCATTCAAACTACTTTAAATGCATTCATAAATCTTCACCTCCTAATTGCTTTTTATTCTATCGGTTCATTTTTCTTTTCATTCAAATTACTTTAATGCATTCATTAACTTCACCTCCTAATTCATTATTTTTTATTTGCTCGGTTCTTTGTGTCAATTCGTCACGTTCAGTTGGCGTGATTCAAATAATATTTTAGTAACGTGATGATCATATAAATATTTTATACAATAAACATTTCCTTCAACCTTTTATTATTTATCGACTTTTTATTATTTATTGACATGACGATTATATAAATAAGCAATCCTTTTATATTATTATCGAGGTAGTTTGTTATTGATTCACTATTATAACAATTAGTAAAATTTCAAAAAATAAAAATGAATCAATCTATCAGTTTGCTTTTTAGTAAGGATTGATTCAAATAATAAAACAATCACTTACTTTGATTCACAAATCCAAATACTATTCAAAGCGAAACACTAATAATTTCTTTATTCATTCAGTTTTTCGATTATGATTCATAAACCCGAATGAATAATGAATGATTCACGGATTGACAAATGATTCAAAATAAAATTATTATTTTTCACAAGATTCAATTTATAAAGCTACAATATATTCGAAACCCAAATCTTGTGTGTCATACATGTTAGAATTTAAAAACTGGAGTCGCATACTTTAGAAAATATTTTATTTAGTTGTGGTTTTAAGATTTCCAAAAATCATCTTAATTTTTAGACAAGTTGTATTTTAATGGTGACTAATAATTAATTAAAAAAAAGTGAATCACAAAAGCATAGATGCTTAAGAATTAACATAGGAAAATTTTGTATCGAGAAATTATCATGGCATCAAATTTGAAACATTAAAAACCGTAATAAAAGGGTCATTATTCCTTAATTAATTCCTTAATGATTCAAATTACTAGTTTACCCTTTTCATTTAAATTAGTGACTTGTAAAATGCATTAAAACTAATTGATTTCTATGGCCCAAAATGCTTCTGAACTTTCTCAATATAAAAACCTTCTCAATGGAACCAAAGCATATATATATATATATATATATATATATATAGAGAGAGAGAGAGAGAGAGAGAGAGATTGGATCATTTAAAAAGTTGATCTCAAGAGAAAAGTGATCTCAACCGTTAGATCATCCCTCCTTTCCTTCCTTTTTTTTTCACCAAACTACAGGGTCTTAAATGTAACTTTTTAATTTTTCAGAGGGCTGTTTTGTGTTTCATCTAATTTTGTATGATTTTGTTGTGCTAGCATTTTTGGGATTTTTTTACTCCTCGCATTTTTTGAATTCACCATATTTTATATGTTATTATTTTAGAGAATGTTTTAAATTCAATGACAGTCAGTTCTAATACTTAGGTAAATGTAAATAAGTTACTTTTTTTTATAGATGTACGTTTACATTATGGCAAGAACATTGTTGTTTTAACAGCTTTTTAAAGCATATAATAAATGAAACACAAGGAAAAGCATTATGATTTGAAGCAACATCAACTTTTTCATACAAAAACCATAAAAAAATCTATCACTATCGAATGTTTTGCGTAGAAAAGTGCAATCTACTGTCTCCCAGGGACTTGATGAATTTTTCGTGAGCAGATACTACTCTTCTAGGAGTTGGTCAAGATTTCGAATGTTGGTTCAGGTTGAGCCTTCTTCTTTTTCTTTCCAGCAAGACCACCATCTATCATATGCACAAATGAAAAAAGAAAACATGGAGTTTTAGTTCCTGAGCACACACATCTACATAAACTAGTTAAAAGATATTTCATCAAGCTAAAAGTTATCATGGAAGTCACATATTTCAAACTGTTATTACAAAGAGTCCACTAGCACGGGTTATATTATATCTCTAACTGGTTACTGCACGTACCTTTTCCTGATGATAATAATCTTTTCACGACCAGGGAACTTGAACTTAGTACGACGAAGAGCCTCTTGACCATGTGGGCTGTTGGTATCTTTACTAATAGCACCAGCTGCACAATTTGTACAATCTGCGACAGAACATCATCTTCTTCTTGTTCCTTTGCCTCTTTTGGCTCCTTATAGAAAAAGAGATCAACCTGCAAACACGTTTACACTTTAGCAAACATGTGTATCAAATTTAGTTGTTATCAGGCATGATTAACTAAACAAGCACATGTATCAGGTAACTTTTTAAGACGATCCCAAGAAATAAACAAACATGATAGCAACAGTCAAGGGATTAAATTTTTAAAAGCACCATCAAGAGGCCCATTTAAAGACCAAGTGTTTGGGATGCTCAGTTAGAACAGCCTGGAAAGAGTTCGCACCTAGTAGCCTACGTACTTTAGAAACTTTCTTCTTTATTACTTCTACAGTTGTATCATTAAAAAAATGTTGCAAAAAATGTTTATCTTACAACATGCATTGATGCACTAATCAACAAACAAACAGATACCCTAGCTTATAACATGATGCACTTATCATACTAGAGATGGCGTAACACATTTTTTTAAGCACTAATCAGACAAACAGATGCCCTAACATACAAATGTATGTCCTAACATAATTACCCAAAGTGTTACTCCCTCCGTCCCAAAATTATTGTCCACTGTTGACTTTTTTAGTCTTTCTTCTTCAACTTTGACCATAATTATTTTTGTTTGTGTTATATAATACTTGATGAAAAATATATGAATGTATTGGGTTTTAAATGTATTTTCAGTTGGTATAATTTTCATCAAGTATTATATAACACAAATAAATATATTAATGGTCAAAGTTGAACAAGAAAGACTGGTCAAAGTCAAACTGGACAATAAAAATGGGACGGAGGGAGTATTATTTAGTGCCTACAACTGGCTATATCACTTCAGCCATAAAACTAAATAATTACTACTCGTAATATTTAAAAGATGTACAGTATTGTTTTAATAAAATTATGCACAAAGTGTTTGGTATCAACCCAACTCGATTCACCCGGTACAAAAATAAGTGACATGTTACCCAACCTGCCCATATTGCCACCTCTAATGATGATTAAGATAAAGACGTATAAAAGATCCAACCTTTGTCAAATAAGACATGCCATGGCATCATGTCCTGCTCCACTCAGGAGTACCAGAACATCACCAATATCCTCAACTGTCATCCGTTTTATAGCATCATAAGCTGCAGATTTTAGTTGTGAATTCAATCCAGCATCACAACTTATAACATTCGCATCATCTTTGCATGAAATTCACACAAGAATGAGCAAGATAATTGGTTACCCATGTGATGTAGGAAAAAAAACAGAAACACGAGAAGAAATATGCACCTTCCGCTCCATTATACAAGAAACAGAACGACAATCACATATAGCATCCATCTGATTTGACAATTCATATATGATAGCCTCCCTTCCTATGTCATCTATGGTACAAATTTCTATTGTAAATGTAACACGAAATCACCATCATAAAACAAGTTAATGTCGAATACTCCCCTTAACACACACCAAGGATTTGCGTACTTACCTGGCCTGGAATGACACTACTTGCACTGGGCCAAGTTGATATCTCACCAACAATACAAACAAGAGATCCAGAAAGAGATTTAATTGAATTGGCGTTGCATTGTCCCTCAGGACCGCTACTAGATATATAATCTTGTGGACGTTTACATTGGCTTTCTAACTTTACAATTAGTTCAGCTACAACAGCCATAGGGTCTTGGCGCATATACATAGGAACTGTTCCAGCACGTCCTGGTGATCCTCTCACTGTTAGCTACAATATGGAGGCCGCACATATAAGTAATTACATAAAAAAATGAGTAGACATTACAGAAATGGGAAACTTTATACAAAAAACAGACATTAGGTGATTGCTCATTAAGAGACGTTTACAATCAGATTATTGGGTAGGTTTAATACTTTCGGTGGTCGGGGTATTTACTAGACTTACAAGGTCATTATTGACCGTTGCAGCAACAACCTACATTCAACATAAGCATTCACGATAGATATATAAATGTAATAACTTTTATATCAGGTCATCACATTGTTCAACAATAATGTTATATACTTTATAACAACATAGAAAATTTTAAAATCAAAACCAAACTATACGCAAAATATCATCAATTTTCCATTCATATAACGGGCATTTAAACAGCTTCTCAGATAATTTTGATTTGATAAGGGGGCATTTGGGATTACTCAATTATACTGCTAATTGCTTAAAAAATGAGTAGGATGGTACCTGATTGTATTTGAGTGTTTATTTAGAGGATAGGCACTCAAATAAGCAATCCTAAACTTCCTTTAACAAACACTCTTAGAGGGTGTTTGGGATTTTTTTATTTTTATTTTTTTATGGGGGGTGGGGGGGGGGGATTATCTAACTGTTGTGTTTGCCATAAGTAAATAGCTAGAAACCGGTGTCTGAATACCATATAAGAAAAGCGATTATCAAGACATTGCAGTTTTGGAAGAATAAGGTAATTGCTATATGAAAACGCATAATCTATTTTACAAACGCCAATCCCAAACCATATAAAAAATGAAGTATTTTCAATGATGCACTAAACTTACAAATGGACGCTCTACTATGGCCAACGCACTAAACATACAAACGGATACACTAAACATGTGCACATTGATGCCTTAATATGTTTGATGATGCACTAATATTACTCACTGATTAACTGATCGTACTCATTGATGCCCTAATATGTTCAATGATGCACTAAACATACAAACATATGCCCAAGGTATGTCTGACGATGCACTAAAATACAAACTGATGCACTAAACATACACACTCGTATCTTAGCATGTCTAACAATGCACTAATCATACAAACGGATACACCAAACATACAAACTGATGCACTAAACATACACTGATGCCTTCAGGGGCGGAGCCAGGACTTCAAGTTAAGGGGGGCCAAAAAAATTTTTATAGTCGCGACATAGTTCAAAGAAATACAATGAAACTTGATGATCCAGAAATATAAATGAAGAACCATATAGATAATAAAATTCAGAAACTCGTATCTCAAAACTAAACAAACTGGTATAAACGACATAAGCAATTAACATATAAATTCTAATGACCTTAAGGACTTGAGCTTTAATCCTTTGTCGTGAACTAAATAAGACTTCTAATGACCTAGAACACTTGAACTTCAATCGTTGTGACGTGCAAGTGACGCAAAACAGTTAATCGATGTTCTGTAACAAAAGTAATCAACAATTCAATAATCAAAATTCTGAAATCTTAATAAGTGATCAACTAAGTCAGTAAAGTCACAAACTCAGAGTCAACTGTCAAACACTCAAAGTGTGAGTGTGAGTGTAAGTGTGTGACTATGTTAAACACTCAATCTATCAAACACTCAAAGTCACAGTAAGTCATAAAGCATACATACTAATACTGTACTAGTTCTTTGTTCGAATTTAGACAATTCGTAAAGTAAAACTTAACAAATAACTAATATGCATACAAAAAAGATAATATCAATGAGGCAATTATTAGACCAATAGTTATCATTGAAGAAAAAATGCCCTGTGACAGGGAAATTATACCAACTGCTACTAATTCATTCAAAGAAATCATACCAACTGCTACTAATTCATTCAAATTTAACATTAGTTAGTAAGGACTTCAATTACATTTAAAGGGGAATCATGGATGGCCTAAAACATATCCGTAAACCATGATTGTCTTTACTCTTTAGAGCAAAATAAGCATTGAATTGATCATTAATGTACCAAAAGAAAAGAAATAAATCTCGTTCAACTCATTTATCCCAAAGATTCCAAACAAAACTAAATAAGGTATAATTGATCATTAATTTTGATCATTGATGAAAACTAAATAATAAAGATCATTGAATACCTTATTAGATGATTGAAATTTTTTAATCGGTATTGAAAGAATGAGAGTGATGGTTGGTTTGCTAACTTTTCTCCTTCTTTTTCTTGTGAAAATAACAAAGAAAATAAAATATCACTAAAATTGGGAAGGATTACTTAAACAGTTGGGATTTTGGCTATACAACAAATGGCTTCCTGGGCTAGTTGGGAGGGGCCTAGCACCTGCTAGCTACCCCATCCCCTCCGCCACCTAAGGTGTTCATAGATGCACCAAACACACAAACGGATGCCCTACTTTGACCAATGATGCACTAAAACATACAAATGGATACCCTACTTTGACCAATGATGCACTAAACATACAAACTGATAAACTAAACATACACAAAGATGACTTAATATGTCTAATGATGCCCTAATCATACTCACCGTCGCCCTAATCATACTCATTGATGCTCTAATATATTCAACGATGCACTAACATACAAACATATGCCCAATTTATGTACAACGATGAACTAAAATACAAACGGATGCGCTAAACTTACACACTTGTGCCTTAATATGACCAACGATGCACTAATCATACTTATTGATGCCTTAATATGGCATGACTCAAAATAATACAAATTATGATATAATTTACCAATTCGGGAATAAGCGATATATGTACACGTTTTTTAAGACATAAATGTTTAACTCACAATTACAAAAGCAATAAACTTCAAAGCTAACTTGATGCACCAATTCAAACAGACAAATGTTGTAACATGCTTATTTACACGAATTCACTAAAATGTCATTTTATACACAAAGTTCTCAAGATGGTACCCTGAACTTGGAAAGGGCGCAAGATGGTACCCTGAACTTGGAAAAAGGGTCATTTTACAACTATTCGTTAACTTATCTTGGTCATGTGTCGTTAACTTTGTCACGTGCCGCTAAATATTTGATGGGCCCAATAAAACCCATTAGTCTTCTACATTAAAAGTCAAAATATCCAGGGAAAACAATATGTCACCTCCTTTAATGTTGATCCTGTGATACTTTGAAAAGAAGATTTTTTGGTTTTCTTGTGAAAGGTGAGTTTTAGTAGATTACTTATTATATCCAACTTATTCTCTATTGTTGTTGTTTGCTTTTTAATTATATCCAACTTAATTAATAGCAACAGTAAATGGTATGGTTTATTAGGGCCATTATTAATGATTGTAAAGTGAGGATTCATTGTTGTCCTGTCAAACAACATTATTTATTGATGTATTATATTGGTTTACAATTATGCAGCATGAATAATAATGACGATGGAGGGTATGAGGAACATGATGTAGATGAAGATGATTTTGAAGAAAATAGTGAACATGAACTTGATGCAATGACATAGACTCTCGATCCCAATCAAGATGAAGAGGTGGCTCTTGGTATAGAAGCAGTAAAAAATTACTACGGGATCTTGCAACATATAAGAGAACCTACTGCTAACGAACCAGAAAAATAAGTAGAGCATGGTGATGAAGAAGAAAATAATTCTCAAAGTGGAAAAGAAAACTATCTTGACAATTCCGACGTTGAGAGTTTACATGAAGATGTGTCAGAATATGGAACCATTGAATTAAGGAGAACACCAGTGAGATTTCCAAGGTACAAAGAAAACAATGGGGCTGTAAGTTTTTCCATTGGTCAATCATTCATTGATCATCAACAATTCAAGAAAGCTCTACTAAAATATGCGGTGCAAGAAAAAAGGGACTATGAATTTGTTAAAAATGCTAGTTCTCGTGTTAGGGTAAAATGAATAGATGAGCACTGTAAATGGATGGTGTATGCTGCAAATGAACTACACGATGGCAAAAAGTATTTCCTGATAAAAACATTAAAGGAAAAGCATACTTGTTCAAAGATGTTTAAGATCTCACATATAAAAGCACCATGGATTGCAGAGGAGTTTGAAGCTATGATTTATGCTCACCCAGGTATTAAGTCTACTTATATTCAAGATACCATTAAAGCACAACTAGAGATAGAGGTGACTAAAAATCAATGCAAAAGAGCTAAGGCAATGGTCGTAGCGTTTAGAAAGGGATGTGCTACAGGAGTATAAAAAGTTGAATGACTATGCAAAAGGTTTAGTACAAACAAATCCCGAAAGTTCTATTGACATTCAAGTTGAGCCTATTGGTAATGGGCTTTCTCCTTACTTCAAAAGGATGTATGTTTGCTTGGCTGCTGTCCGTAAGGGGTTTCTAAATGGATGCAGGAAATATTTAGGGCTTGATGGTTGCTTTCTTAAGGGTGTGGTGAAGGGTATGCTTCTTACCGCTGTTGGTAAGGATCCAAACAATCAGATGTACCCGTTAGCATGGGCAATTGTTGAGACCGAGTCAGAATCCTCATGGAGTTGGTTTTTAGAGCATCTAAAAGTTGATATCATGACTCCAGATGGAAAAGAGTGGTCATTCATGTCTGATAAGCAAAAGGTATGCTCACTATCTGATTTTTTTTAAAAATTTTTAGGTTGCATTATTTATTAATGTTTATATCACATCTTAATTATAAGTTGTTTTATTTCAAGGGATTGTTAAATGCAGTTTCATCCATTTTCCCACAAGCTGAACACAAATTATGTGCACATCACATATATGCAAATTGGTATTTGGATTTTCGTCGTGAAAAACTCAAAGTAGCATTTTATTCAGTTGCTAAGTGCACAAATGAGGCACAAATGCAACAACGGTTAGATGAGATTGACAATATTAAAGATGATGCAAAGAGATCTCTTGAAAATAAATATATTAGGCAATGGTGTAGGGCTTTTTTCAAGTCATCTTCCAAATGTGACTCAGTAGACAACAAAAGTACTGAAGCTTGGAATTTTGTGCTTATAGGTGCTAGAAGTAAGCCTATAATTTCTATGAATGAAAGCATTAGAGAGTATCTTATGGAAAGAAGGATTCAAAAGGTGAAATTTGCTAGTAGATGGAGGCTTGATTGTGGACCAAATATAAGGGATATAATGAATGAAAATTCTTCCATTAGCTGTAAATGGAATGGTCAAGAGGGGTTTCAAGTTTACTTTGGGAGAACTCAACATTGTGTTCATACCCGGAATAAGACATGCAATTGTGGTGCATGGGAGCTCTCTGGTATCCTATGTTGTCATGCTATTGCAACCATAAAGAGTAGAGCAAAAGATCCATATGATTACATAGACAAATGCTATTCGAAAGAGAAATTTTTGGCAGCCTACGGTTACCCAATTGAAGTTGTGGGGAGTGAAGAATTTTGGCCTGATAGTGGTGGTGGGGAGTTGTTGCCACCTCTTCCAAAGGCAATGCCAGGTAGGCCAAAGCAAGAAGAAGTATGAGCCAAAAAAATCAAAGACTAAGGGGCCGTTTAGTTGGTGAAAAATTTTCTTGTTTTTCCGTTTCTAAATTCCTAGAGAAAGAAATTTTTTTTCTCCTCTAGAGAAGAGTTAGAGAAATCTGAAAATCCGTTTAGTTAGAGTTATATTTTTCCTTTTTTTTTAAATGAAAAGTTGTTTAGTTGAAAACTTGACGGTGGGCGGAGAGGTGAGCGACGATGGAAGGTGAAGGTGGAGGATGGAAGAGGCGTGATAAAAGTGTAGGGTGAAAGGAAATGGTGTTATTATTTTGGAAATGAAAAAAGTGAGAATGGTGGAATGATATTTTCATTTTTTCTATTACAAATTGGAAAATGAGAATTTCATATTTTTGGAAAATTATTGGAAAAAAGTGCGACTAAACGGATTTTCAGTTTTTCCCTTTTCATATGAAAATTTTTCTGAAAAAATGGATTATTTCTCTCCAACTAAACGGCCCCTAAGCTTTCTCGTCATGGAAGAGACATGCATTGTGGAAATTGTAACTCAAGCACTCATACCAAAAGTACATGCACTGTGAGCTTGGATTCAGCTGACAACACTGCGTAGGAATCAACGAGGATGCTGGAATATTTTTTTGTTTTAATTTAAATGCTTGCAACTGTGTTACGGTGCAATGTTTGACGTGTTTATCTTTTTGACATCTTAAAGCATTCTGACTTTTGGCTTCAGATGTACTATGTTATTTTGCTATGGATTATTGGGAATTTTTTAATCAAATGTTGTTTTTGTTGTTGTGCTTTATTGCTTTTTGTTAACACAGTTTATACATAAACTTGAGAAAACAACTATACAGCAGCAATACAACATTAACTTTACACATGCACGTGACAAATGGGTTTTATTTTGACTTTCAATGTAGAAGACTAATGGGTTTTATTGGGCCCATCAAATATTTAACGGCACGTGACAAAGTTAACGGACATGACCTAGATAAGTTAACGAATGGTTGTAAAATGACCCTTTTCCAAAGTTCAGGGTACCATCCCGCGCCCTTAAAAGTTCGGGGTAGTAGGAGTTCCAGTTAGCCAAGTTGGAGGTATAGTAAAATGGGTTTTGGCCGTCTAAAAAATGTGTGTTTAATATTGATGTATCATGTAATACTAGCAGGGTACTCGCGCAATGCGGCGGTGGATACCCTATGACTAAAGTTTTTAGTGAGCTATGTCTAATGAGTATCCTTTTTCCCTTAGTAGGATATCCAAGTGATAGTAGGATATCCAAGTGATGTTTGATGCAATATAAGCGGTAATACTATGGCAATATACATGATACAAAAAGTCAAACACCTAAGGCAAAATTTACGGATGAATTATAGAAAACAATAATTTTGTTAATATCTTCATTCCTACTTTATTTACCCTTGAAAGTCAAAAGAGCATGGAGTGTGGTGGCGGGTTTCTTTCGCCACTCCAACGTGGCAGCTTCGCCAGTCTTCGCCGACCACCGCCACCATACCAGCACCCTTCGCCGGTTGGAGTCTCGCCATTTCAACGACGCAGAACATGACAAAACAATTTCGAATATTAACGTTTGAATATATCAGTGAGTGTGTTGTGATTGGGGGTGGGTGGGGCCCAAATGAAGAGGTTTGAGTTAGTTGTGATTGAGGGGTATTTTTAAGTGAGTGTGTTAGAGTGACGTGGAAATGATGTGACACAAGTGGGACCCAAATAAAGAGAAAACTTGTGCCATGACACTCCATGCTCAAACAACCCTATACACAAATCGAAACCACCAAAACCAATAGAAAAAAAATAGAAAAAACCTAGCCTACAAAAACCACCTATACTACCCAATGATTATGGTAGTCAGCAAACCTATACAACCCACTTCTATTATCTAACCCCACAAACCAACTACCTTATATCGCCTATTTTTCAAATCGAATGCAAACTAAAAATCTCATAGGTTTCTTTCCTGCTTGATTCGTGTGACACACTTGTTTTGGCTTCAAGATCTCACAAAGAGGTCTCGGGTAAGGTTAAGGTTTTATTTTATTTTTTTTGTTTAAACTGAATAAAAGAAAGGGTGAAACTGAGGTTTTCTTCTTTCTTTATACTTTCAGAAATTAAAAAGAAGCCTTGCTTCAAAAAAAGGTATATGAAGAGTTTTCTTGATGCTTTTGTTCTTAGAACAAATCTGTGGGTGTTGGATTGAGGATTTTAGATGGTGGTTGTTGTTTAAAAAGACCGATTTGCCAGATTCCGCCGATTTTTGACCGATTCGGCCGATTTTTTGACTGCTTAGTGTCGATTTTTTTCCTAGGCCGATTTTTTGACCGATTTTCAAAAATCGACAAGGTACTCGGCCGATTAACGATTAATCGGTGATTAATCGGCCGAGTTGACCGATTTTTGCAACATTGAAATAATTATGTATTCAAAACATTTATGTTAAGCTATTATTATATCAAAGCAAATATTAAATATATGTGTGTTAAGTAAAAAAATCATGATATCATTTTATGTTAACTAAATGTACCCATTAAGTAAGTACTAATCTTGATATACTTAGACTATTAGCGTTTGAAATAAAATAAATTGATGCACAGTTGTGCAATCTAAAACTTGAACAACCTTTTATTTATTTGTTGAGTAGATAAAACAATCTATCTACCTAAAATAGTTATAATTTAATAAAGAAACTACTATTGTCTTTAACGACTCTTTATTAAACATTCAATTATCATCGATCATGCTATAAAGAATTTAATCACCTGGTTGTTGCTTGTAAATATGACCATCTATTCAAGAGATGATATGAGGTGACATCAAGTAAGAACTCTTGTTTGTATGTATATGACGCAGTACGCGAAAGCGAATATTATGAAACCCAAATTTAAGGGTGGATAAATGAGATGTGATTTCGTTACGATACCTCATGCTCTTATATGCTTCCACATCGGATTGACGAGGTGATTTCGTTACGATACCTCATGCTCTTATATGCTTCCATTAATAACTAATTGTTTATTGGCCCAAGCACTCACACTTATCAAGTAATTGATACTCACATGACTTTTATTTGGAGATATTGCAAAATTATAAAGATGTCAAAGTATAACAGGTTTTCAGTTCCGTAAGTGGAAGGAATTTGTTTCCCTAAAATATACATTCTTATAACCAAATCAATTGAGTTTTATACCGTTACACACTACAAAGAGAACAGTCAACTATCTCAATGGTACCAGCATGTTTGGGTCAGCTTTGACTTACCATTTGTAAAAGTTACTCGTTCTGCTTCAGTTTTTTTCTGAATTTTCATCCAATCATGGTGATTGTGCTCTTTTCACTTTGTTTTGGTCACGAGTATTCCGTAATACCAACTAGTACTCTCATACCTTTAGAAAATAGGTGATATTTCTACTCTTGAAGAACCGTAACTAAAGGTATTGTTATCTTACAGGTCTATCATATTTCAGACATTCGTTAGTCTGGTTATTTTGAACTCCATAACAAGTTCTAGGAATACATACTGATCAGAGGACCACCTCCTCTAAATCTTGTTGGTTTGACTCGCTTGAGAAGATTGTAAGTTTACTTATATAACTATATCACCTGTTCATTATTCAACATTTGATTTATGTATGACATTAGCATCTTTGAGTTGTTGACAGTTGACGGTTTTTCTTGCAGCCTTTGTGTGGCACTCTCACTAATTTAAAAGATTTCTAAGTCGTAGAGATTTCTATTTTACAGCCTTGATTCTGAAAGAAAGGCGCAGAACATAAGACCATTTTGTTACTTCAATAAAGACGTTTTAACAGTTTGAGCCTTTTTTGCAAATTCATATGAAGCTGGTTCAGTACCTTAAATGCCATTTGCTCACTTCAATGGTTTTTACATAGTGGGGAAATTGAAAGACTTTACCATCATTAAAGCAGGTCCCTGCCTGAGGATTCATACCTTTTTTTTCACTTTTATACGGCCGGGGACTACTGTGATTCCAGTTCTAGATGTATATGGACTGCCTATATCTGCTATCACAACAGCTACAAGTTAGTTTCAATTACATTAATCTTATTGTCTAATTTTTTATGGTGTCACTTTATAGAGCGAGTATATCTGTTTAAACTTCCCATACCCTGCCTCGGCGGGATTGGGTATGTTGTTGTTGTTGTTGTTGTTTCTGCCAGAGCTATAGCTGGAATATGATCTTAGCAATAAGTTGGTGGAGAGTTTATATAGGAAGGAACAACTAAGATTAAAGGTAGGAACACTATAAAAGAGTTTAACCATGTAAGTTGGCTCTTGTTAGAGACGGCAAGATTAGCGGGTCAGGCTGTTTCGTAATGGGTTAATATAGGTTTGAGTTCAAACATGCCATTTAGTACAGGCTAAGCTGTCAACCGCTGTTTGACAAACATAAAACTTGTAGAATTAAAGTGTAATTCATGATTAGAACAATATGATGGCAAGTGAGTGTGAAGTCTCAGAATAAAAACGAGTCAAGAGGTTGTATGCAGACAATGAGCGACTTTCTGTCCGTTTGACCCATAAACAACACCAGTTGACCAATTCATAAGTAAATGGGTCAAAGGTCCACCCTCAAAGCATTGTGAATTTGTCACTGCTTTGTTACTGAAATAACTATGATAATTAAATCGTGTCGGGCTGTATGGATGTTGTATTGAAGAAAATGGGTTGCCACTGGTATATGAATACGAATACTTGATAAACAACAGCCTTGCGCTAGCTCTCGTTTTGTAAATATTTTATTATCCTTCACTTTGTTGTTTCAATATTTTTATTTAAGGGAGATGATTCCAATACAAAAAAAGTTATATATAAATGCCGTGAGTACCAACAGATATGCACGGGCATAGTGTATGGATTAGCAGGCATAGCGTATGGATTAGCTCTTCGCGTCGCTCACAAGTATCCACTCAATGATGTTCAATCGTATTCTATATCTTTTGAAATAAACAATACCCATAATGCATGTACGGCAATTTTGTCTTGGTCGAAAGGCATTTGAATACTCTCTAGTGTACTAGAAGATATGCGTGGGCATGGCAAATGGATTAACCACCCCTGATCGCACGTATTCATGCACTACTGTTACATAACATTCTCTCTCTAAAACACTGTGTGTACTCGCAGAGTAAAAAAAACGATGTGAATACATTCACATGTGAGCACATCTGGTAGAGGTATAACAAGGGTGCGAAGTGGGATGGCGGGCATCCGGCCCCTATTCTTTATAGATGCAATGGTATTGATTTTTATTTCAATGTAATTTGCAATGTCTTTAACAGATCATTTTCCATGATTTCTTTTGAGTTTAAGTTATTATTTTATTTTTGTATCATGTATTACAGACGATACACATTAATCTTCCGACTCTTAGGCTGTGTTTGGTTTGCAATTAGGAATCACTATTGGTACGATAGTATGTTGTAATGGGTATCGGAATAGATTTCTAAACTCACCATTATAGGTGGGTATGGAGACACCCTTATTTGTGGGTTTCAATCCCAATATCAAAACCCATATTTCTCAACCAAACATCCTTTTAACATTTCAAAAACCATTGAACCAAACGCACCCTTACCATTTCTCATTAGTATGCCACATTCCCAATTAAATCATCTCATTCTCTAGAGCATGCTCTAGACTTAAGTAAATAAATAAATAACCAAGCTTTAATTCGTTGAATAGTTTTTTAACCCAAGCCTTTGAAACAATCATAAAGGCCGACATAACTTAAAACTATGCACGATATCGACAGCGATCGAACGACAAATATTGAAAAAAAAAGCTGGGACTAGAAACTAATATAACCTGTTCGCGGTAAAACATCCATACACGCAGATACTACTTTTTGCTAGAGAAAAGTATGGCTTGATAAGAGAACTAAAACTTGTTCAAAATGATATAGAAACATATAAGCTTGTACAACACAGCTGCAAAGTAGCAGACACTACTCAAGGATACCTGATTTACATAACCACACGTAGTAATAGAGGAAAGCCATGCTGCTAGTCATAATTAACAGCATAGGCATCAGCAGTATAATAGTCTGGAATCCACCCCCACTTGTGGACAGTGGCCCGGTCGCTGCAAGAAAAGGGCAGAAAATGATTATAAAAGAAAATGATGATGCCAAGAAACAAAAAATATGATTCAGGAATAGATTAATAATTGAGTATTCACGAAAATAGACAACAAACATACTATTTCCAGTCTCTTGGCATATTGGTTTGGTACATGGCTGCCAACTTGTGAACAGAAGCCTCACACCCTTCCAGCTGTAACTGGTAACGGAAGTCGCCCTTGTGAGTCTCAGCAAGTCCAATCCAAACAATTACGTCCTGAAGGAGATGATATAGAGGGGGTGGAACTAGAGGTTGAAGCCCTATCATCAATTAAAAAACAAGGAAAAAAATACATCAACTTGCTGACTTTTTATGTGTGAAAAAACAGCATCAGTAAGTGGCAGGGCAGAGGCTTACTACGTTGTTCAAGATCGCTGAGAGCTTTAGTAACGTCCTGTATCAATAATCCCAGGAGAGGGAGAGAATCAGCAAGTGAAACAAAAGAATGAGGATGATAAAACAATGATAAATTACAGCAAAACCTTGGGCGTCTGTGTTGGCTTGACAGATGGATTCCTTTTGAATAAAACTCGTGATAGCATACTTTTGGATGGCGCGATAGACATCATGGCAAACTTGTCCTCGAGCTGAATGAAACGCCCGATTACAAAGTGCAAAAAACAACAATAAGTAAGAGGAGGTGATTATATTAGTTTTTGGCTAATATACTTTTATTATGTCTCTTGACAAGATAAAAGTTTGGCTTACAGCCTGCAAATCCCCCAATCTCACACAAGTAATAATAATAATAATAATAATAATAATAATAATAATAATACAGGCAAAATCAAAAGCATATAAATCGATCTTACATCCTGATGCTGCTTATGCGAGAAGGAGATCTTCTTCTCCTTGTTGCTGTTCTTTCGCCTATGGTTTGCTGATGCGGCGCTCAAACGCTTTCTGTTCGTTCACCAAAATTAATCAATCAAACATAATATGATATGAATCGATTTAAATCTCAAATAGATTAGATATTACATACCTGCGAGCCATCTCCACTCTGATCGCTGCAAATCGAAACCCTAGTTTTGCAAATTATGCCGACCACATAAACTGATTTTGAGTATTTATAATTAAATTTTATCCTTATTTGTTTCCTAACCCCCTTCCACTTTTGTATTCTTTTATTTCCAACCCCTCCCTTTCTTCTTGTTTTTTTTAGTTACTTGAATATGTTTATGTTTAAACTAGGCGAGTACCGTGCTGCTTTGGCAGACAATTAACGATATGCGATATTGTCGTAAGGGTACGTTTGGTAAAGTGAAATTTAGAGAAATAGAAATTGAGAAGAGATTAGAAATTCAGAGAATAGAAATCAGTAGAGAATTTTGATGAATTACAGTGTTTGGTAACAAAAAGGACTTAACCCGAGTAATAAGCAATAATTTTTTTATTTAAATTTTTTTTGTTTGACATTATTTTGTTTTATGAGAAAATCATTAAGAAAACTACTGAAGATCATTACCTCGTTTGATAAAAATTGATAAGTAAACCTTATCATTAGTAATATAATATGGTTGCATCATCATCAATTCATGTTTCCTATCCGTCTCTTTTCCAACCAATAATAAACAATTTGAATTTGGATAAACAAAACAAGAAAAAAAAAATGGCCCATCAAAATTTACACGTGGCTTCTGGACATAAGCGAATCAAATTAGACATTTAAACTATAACCACACGACTGGAGTAGTAGAAGTAGGGCAGCGATGGAGTAACAGATGGCGAGATGGCGGAGGAGGTGCATATGGGGATTAATGGAAGGTGATTTGAAATGGTGTTTTCTTGAGCAGATATGATTTCAAATAGTGTTTTGTGTTAACTATGCCTTGCACGTGATTTGATGAATTTAAATCTGACTACTCTTTTAACATTTGAAAACACACGGAGAGTTCACATTTCCACACCAAATTGGATGGAAATCAAAATACAAAAGAATGTTTTCTCGAGAGTTGGCAAGTCTCCGCTTTTTGTTTTCTCTTACTTACCAAACACGAGAAATCACATCATTTCCATTTCTTTAGTCTTATTTCTCTATACCAAACACACCCTAAGTGTTTTGCGTACGCTCAAAATATAGACGAGTACCCGTGCATAGCAACGTGATTTAATAACGACAGATCGTTTTGTGTTAAAAAAAAGTTTATGGGTTATAAACGAAGAATAATAAAAGTTTGATGATTTAGGGATTAAACATAATGTTTTGAAACCCGGTTTGACCCGGGTGGTTCAATCGGTTGAACCGTTTCGGTCAAAAAACGGGTCGATTTAAACCGAGCCAACCCGACGGGTGGGTAAAAAACAGGTCAAATTAAACCGGGTCAACCCACCGGGTTTGAAGCGTCCCGGGTCAACCCGGTTTTCGATATGTATTAAGTTTTTCCTTTAAAAATATATGTTTTCAACATTTCCTTTTTTAGTTTCAACTTTTCACTTTTCACTTTTTGTTTTTTCTTTATATATAGTATATAGCAAGGTACCCGCGCGTTGCGGCGGCGGGCACCCTGTGACGATTAACCGGAGAAATAGATCTCGATGGTACGTTAGGTCACCATAATATGAACACAAAGTATGTTTAGATGTTGTATAGAAAGAGAGATGAAGGATGAGACACTTAGAACTTTCACACACACACACACACACACACGAATGAATAAAGATTAAGCATAAATGAAAGAACCAACACCCTCCAAAGAGGGTTTACAAAAGAATGTTTTCTCTAGAGTTGGCAAGTCTCCGCTTTTTGTTTTCTCTTACTTACCAAACACGAGAAATCACATCATTTCCATTTCTTTAGTCTTATTTCTCTATACCAAACACACCCTAAGTGTTTTGCGTACGCTCAAAATATAGAGAGTACCCGTGCATAGCAACAGATTATAATTTGAATTTGAATTTAATGTAGAGAGAAAAATATTTTAAATTATTTTTTATTTAAAAAAATGATTTATAAATTATTTATATAAGCGAATCAAATTAGACATTTAAACTGTAACCACGCGACTGAAGTAGTAGAAGTAGGGCAGCGATGGAGTAATAGATGAGCAGATGGCGGAGGAGGTGCATATGGGGATTAATGGAAGGTGATTTGAAATGGTGTTTTCTTGAGCAGATATGATTTCAAATAGTGTTTTGTGTTAATTATGCCTTGAACGTGATTCTCAATGATTCTCACGAGCATTTGTTTTTCAAATGCAAATTTTTATAAATATTATCGAGAGATTTAAAACTAATCATGAACAAGAGGTTTTCTAATAATTGGAAAGATGTTATAATGGAATTCTCACATATTACTACTTGTGATAACATATTGAGCATATTAAGGAAAATGATGTGTGGTGATGTTGTGTACTGCATATGGCAAGAAAGGAATACAAGGATCTCTGGAAATTGTGAAAAGGATGAGAAAATGCTATTTAAAGAGATAAAAGAGATTCAGTTAAAAAAAAAGAGATAAAAGAGATGATAAAAGTTGAGGTTACTAAGTGTGCAAGTTATAGATTCAAAAGCTGTGAAGATGGTAGAGTTGCAATGGAATGTAAAGTTGAAAAGAGTCAAGACGAAAATAGTCAGTGTTTAGTTTGATGTATTAGTTTGTCTAGAATGCTATTAATTGTATAGTCTAGCTTTT
The DNA here is from genome assembly GCA_910596185.1 of Chrysanthemum makinoi. Taxonomy (NCBI): domain Eukaryota; kingdom Viridiplantae; phylum Streptophyta; class Magnoliopsida; order Asterales; family Asteraceae; genus Chrysanthemum; species Chrysanthemum makinoi. The sequence goes on from OU343222.1 coordinate 302,546,790, forward strand.
TATATGTTTCTTTGATTTCTAAGGTCTGTAAAAAAATGCATAGGTGATGACATCAAATAATCATGAATTTTTAGTTTCAATTTGCCCCTATTATGCTCATTATCTGTATCGTTTATATGGATATATGCTTTAGTTTCTTTATATTTCGTTTCAAGGTTATAAATGAGCATTGGAACTGAAGAGACGCGGATTTGAAAAAAGACTTACAAAGATACACATTTTAGTATGCTGACTGAGAAGAAGTTACGCCGTAGTTCTACTCTCCACTTACGCCGTAAATATGAATTCAAACATAACGACTAAGTCAATGTTAAGCATGGATTACGGCGTAACTACCACACAAGGTTAAGCCGTAATATTTTGAAGACTTAGAGATTTTTATGCCTACGAAGGTTACATCGTAACCAATGTATGAGCTTACGGTGTAAAAAGGGAACATAAAGTGACTTGTGATATCGACGAGATTACGGCGTAACCAAGAATGAAGACTACGGCGTATATGAAACCCTAGGCGGTTACGGCGTAACTACCTTCTTAGTGACGCCGTAAATATCCATTTTTGGATAAGATCGTGGATGATTACACTAGTTACGGCGTAACCACATGTTAGGAATTATAAAATTCCATAGTGAAGAGTCGGTCACCCCAAATGTTATCTACCTTAAGTTAGCTCGTAGACTTGTCATTAGTTACGATATTTAGTAGTTTATTTATTAGTTTGTAGTGTAGTATAGCTTAGTGCAACACCGTGGAGGAAGGACGGGTCTTTACCCACTGTATCCCTGATCCACAGGCCGATAGGAGGTCGTATTTCATGTAACTATAAATACCCCTTCCATCCATGGAAGGGGTGGTGCTTTTCAATCTAATATTCTACAATTTGTGAAGTAACTCTCTACCAAGAAAACACCCAACTCTCTAACTTTCTCTCTCTAATGGCTAACATGTATTTTGATCTCCCAAGACCACCCGAATCATCAAACACATAAAAATAATGATCCTACAATTGGTATCAGAGCCAAGGTTGTTGTGTTTTGATGATTTACTATGGTTTCGATTCATGTTTCTATGCTGTTTTTTGGTACTTTATGTTGGTCGGAAAATTGTTTTTAGTGTATACGTATGGTTAACTGTTTTTACATGTTTCACTATCCTCTTATTTGGTCAACAAATAAGCATGTTTTTACAGTTTCTGTGTCGTATTTTATTGTCCAAACAGTATTTTGTACCAAACATGGTGTATGTTATGATGGTCAAATGGTTGTTACAGTGGTCAAAATGGTCCAAATATTCATGTGGTCTATTGTTTCTTAACATCTGGTCTGTTATGGTTTTTTGTAGCAAGCTTCTGTCCAATCAGTCATGTTAATATCATCAGTCTTTTGTGAAGTCAATGGGTCATCTAGTCATTTTTCGTGGTCAAACTGGGTCATAATGGGCATTAAAAGATGTAGTTTTTATGCATTTTTCTGGGTTTATTATGAAGGTGGTCGGAAAATGGTCGAAAAAGTCATCGGAAAATACCATAATTCTTGCTAGCGACTAGTCACTAACCAGTCCAGATTCAATGTATTTTTCTTAGTGACTTGTCTTTACAAGTCCTAGCGAGTTGACCTAGCGAGTTGGGTTAGCGAGTTGTAGTAATAACTTGTCACTATTTAGCGACTTGGTTTGAAAATGTGTAGCGAGTTGGTCTAAGACTGACCTAGCGACTTAGACCTAACGACTTGTTATTTAACAAGTCGTAGCGAGTTGTCTTAGCGACTTGGATTAGCGAGTTAGCTTAGCGAGTTGGCTTAGCGAGTTGGCTAGCGACTTGACTGACAGAAATGATGAAGAAGAAGTTTTTGAACTTAGACCACGACTCACGACCACTACGGAAAGCTTATACCAAACATGACATCAATCAACCTCAGCTTATAAGCATCATCAGTCAAGGTTTTTAAGTATTGCACGAGCAGATTAAACAAATCAGATCCGAAATAATCTACTCCTACCAAAACTAAACCATGGTCTCAATAATCTCAGATCTCATCAAGGTATATTATTAAGATCTTCATGACCTCAACTCTGTTCCAAAGAACCCCTCGATATTCATCTTCACTGATTATGAGACTTTTGATTAATATTCGAAACTATGAAATGTTTTTAACAAATATGCTAAATCAGTTTCACATCTAATCTATAACATCTTATTCGAATGAAAAAATAAATAAATTATGAATCTCAGATTTGTGGGGTTTTCTCATGACAAATCAAGACCTCAAGGGTCAAACCCTCTCAATATCCATCACTGATTCTTTCGAAGACAAAGCTTCATATTATTTTCGAATACATAAATAATACGTGTTATAACAATTGTGTTATAAACATTTATTTGGTTCGTTCATGTGCTAAAGAATACAAATCGAAAATGAAGACATCAATAACCAAATAAGTTTGTAACCATGAAGATACCTACCGTGATACATCTAGTTTATCTCGTGGCTGTCTAAACCCTCGAGCCATCCCTGTGGCTAGGTCCTTCTTGAACAAAATTATTGATTGTGCACATGACTTATGGGATGCGTTGCTCGTCTATAAGAGATATCATGCTTAAGATGTTTTAAGCGATTTGGTTTTTTTTGAGATTCGGATTTGATAAAAGCATTGAGGCTGCGCCCTTATTGTTTTTTTTGATTGACTGCGTTTTGGAGAATGATATTAGGGAGTGGATCAGTTGAGAATTTTTAGGGTTTGTTTTGAGAAGTGAAGATAAAAAGAGGCGGAGTATGTGAGTGTAATTAGGGTTAAGGGTGTGAGATGTTGCGTTTTATACCCATTATTAGGGATTGACCGAATTTGGTGTAAGTTGGGCTGATATCTGTAAGTTGCGTGATATCAAATTGGTGTAAGTTGGGCTGATGTTTGAACTTTGGGCCGGTTGACTAATTGAGCTGCTAAATCAGTTATCTTAATTGCTTGATGTTGGGAGAATTACTTGTATTTTGTTCGAACATTTTCTTTCAAGTCACTTATTAAAGAAGTATGTTGAATCAGGTTGTGACATAAAACAAGTGGTAAACCGTTGTGATTTTAGTTTGATGACCCTTGGCACACTTGCGGTAAATTTTCAAGGACATCTTGTGTTTATGATTTGAATGGAATGTCTCATTGCTTCGAGGGATGAACTTGGATTTGTTTTTGGAATTACCTTTGATCGGGTATGTTCTGCCAATTCTGTGAACCAAGCTTATCTGTCATTGGATTTAAAATTAGGAGTGGGAAATCACTTTCATGGGCCAAATGGATTTTATTGTGTGTGGGCTTGGACCATAATTAAGCATTTTGTGAAAAGAGACTTGATGATAAAACTTAATGGATTATGAGACTTGATCATGAGTTTTGATGACGAGATCTGTTGAAGTTTGTCGACGATGTGCTTTGGAGTTTGTTGTGGGGCTTGAGACTTTGGTGTATACATTTTCACAGAAAATATTTTATCACGGCTTGAATGGATATTTGATCAAGGTTGACTACGGGGTTGTTTGGACGGTATCTATTATTTGACTTTGAAGTGAGATTTTCCGGGCGTGCTTACTTATTTCGTCTTCTTTCTTTCTACCCTTCCGCGAAGATGACTTGTTTGGGCGTTTATTGAGTGTGATAAAGACTTGGCTATTTAGTTCCGGTTGTGATTCTTTCTCACTTAACCCACAACGTAGCTATCACTTCGGTGTCTCACGCAGTTGAGGATATGTCAAGAGGTTTTGTACATTGGGTACACTGTTTCTCTTTCACAAGGATTAGTACAAGTTTAAGTAACAAATCTGGAGAATTTTTCATCATGTTCAAGTTTGATATATCGGGTTTACTTTAACAAGTGGTCACAGCAAATAGCCGACTGAATACGTGAATGATGTGCTTACCATAGTGTTTACTGAATGGGTGTTGATGTTGTTAATGTTGGATAATAAACCGTTGATGAACCGCTGCATGTTGTCATAACATGTTCAAGCTGACATTGTTTACGGTTTTGTCTTGATTTTGTAAAATCCCGCGAAAGAACCTATTTCTCGGTTTAAATCATAGACTTGTAAAATCCCGTAACAATGGAAACATCCTGATAATAGTAAAGTGCATTTCCGGAGCTATCTTACGGTTTATTCCTAGTTTTGTAAAATCCCGCGAAAGAATCTATTTCTCGGTTTAAACCATGGAATTGTAAAATCCCGTATTGATGGAACCATCTTGGAGAAAGGAAAGTGTATTTCGATATCTCTTATTTGATGCTGGTGCTACGTTTTCCGTTTCGAAGAAGGGATAAAAGAGTGTACTTCATGAATTGGATGTGTGTTTGGATTTTTGTCATGACAGTTTGGTTATTACATGGTTTTACGGGGTTATGTGCTTTTAACCATGGTCGGGATGAAAACCATTATCAAAGTTCCTTTAAATGACAAAGAAGGCTAGTTTTTGTGCAGTTAACCAGAAGATGTGACAACGACGTTAATTCAGTATTATTTATTTGAGGTTGAAGTGAATTATCACGGGCAAGTGTACTTAGTATCTGAAGGTATCGGGGATGGATGGATGAAGATTCTTCATGATCCTTGTTTGAGCTTATTATCAAAAACGAAGACTTGGAAATCTAGTTATTGTTGGGTGGCTTTTACTTTTTCTTTTACAACTTGGGGGAATTGGGCTCATACCACCACAAAATAACTATCACTTTAAGGAGTTACGTTGTAGCGCTCAGTGTCACATTCAATTGTGGATTTTCAAGAGGTGATGTACGTCTTATACTTGATGGTTGGTTGGATGAAGAGTATAGAGTACTTAGAGATTCAATGGAGCATGAAGTCTCGGCACCGCTCTTTGTTACATATGTGCAAGTTTAAGTCACGAGTTCGGGTTAGCTTACTTCAGAGTCAAATTCATCATATTGGGTTTTCTCCATCAGTTGTCTCTACAAAGAGCCTACTGAATGATAATGGGGTGGATTACATGTTTTGCCAAGAGATTGAAAAGAGAGAGATTATGACGTTTGAATACTTCAGTTCAAGCCTCGTTCTCTAAAGAAAAGAAAAGTGTACGCTTCAGTGCGCTTTATCTTCTGAAGAAGAGAAATCTTCTTATTATGACCATTCTCATCAACATGCTTCATACTTTTTCCATGCGCCACCATCAAGTGAACGGGCTACCATCGATTGTTTTCTCATTCCACTTGCTCGATTATAATGAAGATGGCGACATCATGTGCTGATTTTGCAGAAGAGAAGTGTGAATAGAACATTCGGATGATTTTCACTTATTTAGTCAAGAATGGCATCTCCGTATGCAATTCTTGAGGGGAGAAGAAGTGTGAATTTTTGCATTGTTGATTGATATTTGAGAATATAAATGGTCATACGGCTCTAAACTCATGTAAGAACCGAGCCTCTTCTTATCGGGTCATCTTCACATGGAGTTTTTCTTCTAAGAGCCGTTGGTTGACATCTTCACCGATTGATGAGTTTATTGACAAAGTGCTTCGGTTAATGCGTCACGTATACATCAACATGATGATTTCGAACAATCTCTTTGTTCTTGTTTGATGTGATTGGTAGTTTGGTGTTACCATCTTGTGTGTTCGTTGCGCCTAATTGCTGATTTCCTTGATGAACATCTTTCGTTTTGTTTGATTGGGAGGGATTTTAGTTAAGGGAATTTGCAAGATGTAAGTTAATTGGGATGCTTTTTGGTGGGATGCTTTTTTGGTGTGAGTTGAAGATGTTAACTATCTATTCCCCAACTGCACAATCTTGAAGAAGGTCGAGTCTACGATCCGTTTCTACATTTTTCGCTACATGTTAGAAGACTAAAGACGAGTTGCATTTATCGATCTAAAGACTTCTTCTTAATTTGGGCATTTATCAAACAGATTGTCGGTTTAGGGGAGAGCACTAATTGGGAGAAAGTTATAAGTCAGATTCAATTCCCAATTAGACGTGCTCATATTCTTTAGCATGACTACTCGAGGCGTTGATATTGACTATTGTTGGACATTTGACACAAGGTGATTACTTAGGAGTTAATCATTTATCACTTATTTGAGATTGAAGTTGACTTTCACAAAGGCGTGTTCTTATTTGATAACTTGCTCGGGCTTAAGAATTTGAGTTGAAGACTTGGCTTATCTAGTTACCAGCAGTCGAGGTGGATGGTTGAAGACCTGGTTAACTATCACTATTAGGAGTTACTTTGTTTTACTCGGTGTCACACGCATATGACGGTGTGGATAAACGCAAGAGGTGTTAATGTCTCATACTTTGTTTGGGTAGTGAGTACTTAGAGATTTGCTTGAAGCATAAATTCTCTACACCGTTCTTCCATCATTAGGTGCAAGCTTAAGATACAAATGTGGGAAGTTGACTTCAGTTTCAAGTATGGTATAGCGGGTTTTCTTCTTGGTGGTCACTTCAAATTATCTACGAAGGGTTGATATAAATAGTCAGAGAGAGTCTTGACAAGTTGATTCTCACAAATAATTCAAGTGTTCTTCTCAACAAATTTCTAGTATACGGGCTTTCAATGAGTTGCTGATTCTGAAGCATCAAAACCAGCAAGGGGAAAGGAGACAGCATCTAAGCGATTAATCTTGATGAGCTTAATCCTTCTAAGTGATTGAAGATATCCCGGGAAGACAAATGTTATTACCGCAGAGAAACTCAAGGTTTGACTCATGGCGAGTAAACTTGATGAACTTAACTCTTCTAAGTGATTGAAGATATTCCGGGAAAACAAATGTCATGACCTCAGAGAAACTCAAGTTTTTACTCATCAAGGCGTTTAGTGTTCTTATTCCAACTATGTGGGGAAGAGATGTTAGAAAGTTTCAAGATAAAAGAGGTACACAAGTACGACATATTCGGGGAGATAAATGTGTAACATGAGGAGGTGTTATCGTTATTCTCTCGTTGGGAATGTGTGTACTTAGTTCTTGGGCTTCATACACATTCATCAGGGACGAAAGATGTGAACATAGGGAGGTGTTCTTCATTACCCTCATGATGTGTATTCGGGAGAGTTCTTTGATATTGGTGTACTTCGGGTTCTTGAGCTTCATACACGTTCATCAGGGAAGAAAAATGTGAACATGGGAAGGTGTTCTTCATTCCCCTCATGAAGTGTATTCGGGAGAGTTCTTGAGCATTATACTAAGAGACTGACTACATCAACTCAACTACTTGGGGGAAGTGTTCTCTTGACACCTTTTGGAATGGATTGCGTCAGACTTCAGTGGTTATGAAATTTGAGAAGATTATTTATGAGTGGGATGATACGTTGCTATTCTTCTTGATGATATAACCCCGAATGGAGATCCTTGATTATCGTTCTTAAATGGAGCAGCGGATTTTATGATAGTGGTGTGCTTATCTGTGCACCTGGCTAAGGCAAGCTTGAAATAGAGCTTCGAATCTGCTCATCTTATGGATTTTCGGTTTGGGGGGAAGCTGCCAAAGCCTCTCTTTCAGATGGTTCAATTTCTTTCTTCAATGCAAGAGCCTCGAAAGCTTTGGTGGTGAATGTTTAAGAGATGATGACTTCTATCTTCTACAACGAGGCTGCTCGATATTCTTATCTTGGTACTCGTATCATCATCCTCTTAACTATATCATCTATTCTATCCTTGTATATATTTATTCAAAAAACAAAATACAAAAATATAAAACCAGCAAAACCAAATACAAAAATAGAAAACCTCAAAAAGAAAATAGAAAAATATAAAACCTTCAAAAAATCCATAAAAATCAGAAAATTTCAAAAATACCAAAAATATGTTTTCCAAGACATGTCTTCTGGTATCGATAACATCTACGGTCTTTGAAATGTCATTCAATAATGGCACGGGACCATAGATGAAGTTCGAGCAGAAGGTGTAAATATTTCTTTTCCAAACATGTCTAAAAAATATGGCTTGCAGTTACTTCAGACTGTAACCTGTGCTAAAACTGTGGTTTGCTATTATTTCTGATAGCAACCCGTTTTTCAAGAAAGGAAAGTGCTACGCTAAACCAATTTTCAAATATTTTGTGCACTTATCCTAAAAACAATATGAGGAAAGCATGTCGGGCTGTTCCTACACAAATGTTTCTCCGTCTATAATTCTTCAGAAAAATATTTGTTGTTTCCTAAAATGGTGGAAAATGAGTTGCTTGAAAATTAATCAGTTTCAGAGTTGTTAGTAAAAATTGAAAACTCAATCAATGACTTCAGCGCTTTTAAACCTTTTAAAAAATGAGTCATTGATTGAGGGGGAGAATGTTTTCAAATTTATATCATCTAACGGACTTTCTTAATTATCCTACGTGCTTAATTAAAAATGATAATTGCCTGTGTCGAAGGACTAGGAATTTAGGATATGATTGTTAGGATTAGATGATTATAGATTTGAAAATAGATTATTCCCATACCTGTTATGATCTGATTGATATGTTGAATTGACTTTTATTAGTCGATTGTTGTTTGGGTGTTGTCGACCACCATATATTTGTATGTGTGTTCACTAACGTATGCAGGTATATTGGTATAAAAGAATGTTCCCGATCCGGATCCCAAAATTGAAGATGATTGGATGCCGAAAGGAAAGGGTAACTATTTCTTGGGTTGACAGATGAAGAAACGGAGTTTAATTGGACTTCTATGGAGATTTGGCATGAAATGCAACGTAAGAGGTCTTCACGCATCGAGATGGTTTTCTTCGCAAGTGAAGAAGCGAGCTTAATGGACCTCGGTTGGCATAAAAAATGCAACGTAAGAAGTCTCAACGCATCAGGCAGATGGTTTTCTTCAAACCCTACAACAACAACAAGTAAGCTTCTCAACCACCTAACGTATCTTGTGCAGGAAAAGTAGTAAATGATACCATCTTTAAACAATTTTTGAAAATATTGTTTTGAATATGGAAAAATGTTGTTTTGAAAATATATTGGACTAAATTTTGAAAATCACCGGACTTCATTTTATCAAAACTTGAGTCACTCAATTATCGACTACGGTCATGGATTGAGGGGGAGAGTGATTTAAAGTAAAATATTTTCAAACGATATTTCTTCACAAAAGTTCCGCTTTGTACAATATAAGTGGTGATCTAAAGATTTAATGTTATGTCATGGTATGATTTTTTCTTTAGAATCAAGGTCTTTCAAAATGAAATTTTTTCTGTTCTTGTTTGATTGTGAAATTGTTTTATTTTACTTAAAGATCTCTTAAAAACTATCATACCTGACACTAACAATCTTTAATGTCTAAATCTGGTCCTTATCTGTTATTTTTCAAAATTAAATCTTGCCACGTCTTTCCCTAAAACTTTCTAAATGATTTAAATCAACCGGGATCCAAAACCCTAATTGGTTTGAAATTTTGATCAAGGGAGAGATCGTGATTTAAATCTCAAATCTGTTTTAATGGAATCGGTTTTAGTCCTTTATAGGCACTCCTGCCTCCATGTGCCAAACGATTTCAGTATACACAATGCACATGTTGAGAGGGAGCATTTATCCAAAAACTAGATGAGTTTTTAAATCAGGCACATTTTCTCCCATGTTTTATAAACCTTATTAAATCACTTGGGATCCAAAATCTCAAAGGGTTTGATATTTTTGATCGGGGGAGAATTTGTGATTCAATAATGAAATTTGATAAAAGGTGATCATTTTGATTTAATTGTGCAGGCTGCTCTCTCATATGTGCTAAACGTTTTCGAATCTCGAAGCACATATTGAGAGGGAGCATAACTATCGAGGTACAAAAGTTTTTTTTTAAAAAAGTGATGAGTGTGTAAATACTCATCATTTTTGTACAAAATAAACTGCAAAATCATCTGAAAACACTCAGAAACACATCAAAATGATCAAAATATCACAAATCAGTGTTTTATGTGTTTTAAATGCAAAAATATCAAAATCAGATGAAAAACATATCAAATTTGCAAAATTGGCAGTTTCAGTCCCCCAAGTTTCAAAAAGTGTCAAAAACAGTCCCTGAGCACATAATTTCAAAAGTAAAGTCACCAAAGGTCCTTTTAAAATCAAAACTTGTCAAATTTAGTCCTTTGGTGAAAAATGCCAAAAGTTTGAGAAAATTACAAGTTTAGTCCTTCAACTTTCAAAATTGGCAGAAATGGCCCCTGGAAAATTGGAAAATGGCAAAATTGGTCCTTATACTTTTTGAGATTGTCACTTTCAACCCTTGGATCAACTTTTCTGAATTGGCAACAATGGTCCCTTGATTTTCAGGATTTACACATTAAGTCCCTATAGTTTAAAACCCTTTAAACCTTTGTGGCCTGGTCAAAACTATCCTTGGACCCCTGTCAAAACTGAATTGTGACCCCCCTTGGATTATTATATCTGGTCAAAAATCTCAACCCGCCAAAAGTCTTCTTCTCAACTGCTTTGCCTGCAACCAAGCTATCCCCCATCCCCCCTCCTCCAATCACTCAAACCTGTCCCTCCACCTCCAACTAACATCCAAACTTCATTAATTACACTTTCCCCTCACTCAACCCCAATGGGCGAAAAGAAAAAGGCGCCAAAATCATGATTAAACGGTTGAGATTAATTTGAGCAATCCAAGGGCTGAGAATTGGTGGGATTTCATCAGAAGAGAGAGAGGATAAGATTGGATATAAAAAAAGAAGCAATGGAAGCATGCAAAGAGTAGTAGATTATTAGTTTTAAATTTCCTTATGACGTTTTTATCTTTAATGTGTTAATTTCATTTCAAAACTGTAATTTTGTGTTTACAAATGTTAAACTCAAGTTGAATTTGCAGTATTACCAAGTTTTAATCATTGATTTCAAGTTTTTATCTGTTTTCATATATTTGCATCACTGTTAAAATTTCCAAAGTTAAAATCTCATTTAAAAGCTTTATAAATCTCATCTATCAGCTTCAATAAGCTTAAATGAGCTTGTGAGAGCCTTATACAAGCTCACATTCAAGTTTCAACTCATTATGATCCTTGGTCAACAAAAGTCAAAAAGGGTCAAAAATGGGAATGCAGATGGAAATGGTTTGATGCAGAGGTGGATTGGGTTGTTTTAGATTCATTTGGGGTGATATTTAATAGATTAGTGGTTCATGGTTCATGATTTCAAGCTATAGCAGCTTTGGATTCTTGTAAGTCATTTTCAAGTTTTATGCATACTCGTATTTGTAGTTAAAAGCTGGTTCATTTCTTTTTAAAAGTAGTAATTAGGTTACATTAACTTAGTTTGATCAATGGTTTGTGCTTGATAGTGTTAGAATGGTTTTTAACTTCACATCAAGTGCAATATAGGAGTGTTTGGTATTCTTTGTTAAACTTGTGCTCTAGGGTTGTTCAGTTCTAGAATTCTGTTGGTTCAGGTGTATTAACTCAAAATAAACTCAGTTGAGTCATTAAATTGTGCCTGCTATATGTAAAAGTCAAAATTCATTTCATATGTCTCAACAGTTAACTTTGTGAGATTTTGGAGATCCACAATCTTGTTTTATGTTCCAAAGTTATAACCAAAGCTTGCAGAAGTTCCATTTATTCATATAACATCAATCTTAATACTTAAAATCAGTAGCAAAGTTGAGAAAAGTCAAAGTTTGAGTTCTTGTTCAAAAGTCAAAAGCTGAAAATCTGTTTTTGAGCCAAATACAAGGATTTTTCTTGAATTCATCTTTGGGTCTTATCAAGTGAGATTTGGCATTTTAGAAACTTCAAGGGTGTTCTTGCTTATCACCATTTTAGCATATTTTACAATTTTTATAAAGGTTTCAAAACAGACTCATCTTTCGGGCCAAAATGCCCTGCTCCATGGGTCACTGATCTTGAGTTTTTCTCGAGTGCAGCTTATGCACAGATCTTATTAGAGCTTCTCATGGCCTGATTTTTGGTACAATTACCCTCACCCAGGTCTAGTCTAGATTCCAATTGGTAGTTTTAAGTTTGAGCTTATTGTTAAGCTTGTGCATCAGCTTAAAGTCAGTACCTAAAAACTGTTTTGAGCTTATATCTCTAATCATCAAATCATTGCAACTTGCATATCAGTGGTTGTAGCTTGTTGATTTTAGTTGCATTTGGTCAATTTTAGCTTATTAGAACTTCTGTTAACAGTTGGTGGCTTGTTTTAATCATTTGGCTTATTTAAGTGCTTATTATTAAGATCATTCCACATCAGTTTCATAATCTTGTACACAAGCACCTGTTTTTATATTTTTCTCAGATTTAGAATATAATTTTAGAGTTTTCCTGAATTTTTCATATTTTTCTAAGTCATTTTGCTATTTTTCTTGATTTTTATTAGTTTTTAAGCACTTTTAAATAGTTTTTAATACAAATAATTAAGAAAAGCTTCAAAAAAAATAATTTTTCATTTTTCTTAAGTTAAGATAAATATAAAAAAGCAAAAAAATATTTTTCCATATTTTTCTTAGTTAAATTTGTATTTTTAAATAATTTAAGTAGTTTTTAATAGTATTTAATTCATAGAAAATAGAAAAATAATCAGAAAAATACAAAAATAGTTTTGAAAATTCTATTTTGATATTTTAGATTTTTCTAAGTCTTAATTTTATTTTTCTAGCTTTATTTCACATTTTCTTGTATTTTAGGTAATTATTTAATAGTTAAAAATAGTTTTTAATTAGATAATTAGTTTTAAAAATAATTTTCTTTTTCTAAATATTTTCTTTTATCATTAGGTTTGTAAAAACATCATTTTCATATTTTTAGGGTTAATATTGATGTAGTTTCACGTTTTAGTTGTATGCGTCGCGTAGTTTTTAATTTCAGTTTTGTAAAAACTTAAAAACAAAAACATCATTTTAAATATAGTGATAGCGTTTATTTAATAGATTTTATCTTTTTAATCTCCTTTAATTTGCATTTAAGCCGTTTTATTTGTTGGCTTTTCTGTAGTTATAATATCATAACCAATCTCCTTTTTCCGTTCAAATCTCGCGATCACTACACGTTTGATAATCCATTGCGCTTCATTTGGGACATAACGACCGGGAAACACTATACTCCTCGGATCTTCATTGCATTAGTGCTTAGCGGTTTTAAAGCGGTTACGGTCCGCCATTCACAAGTGGCGGGCTTGTGTGATTTAGCTTGACTGCTGCGGATCAAATTTTTGCGCCGCCGGAGTATTGTGCTATTGTCTTCCGTCTAGCAGATTAGTTGTTTGAATACTCACTCATTTGTTCATATCATCCATCTATCTATATATATATCCATATTTTTATTTAAAAAATCCAAAAACCCAAAAACAAGCAAAAACATATAAAACACAAAAATATTTTTCCTTTTGTTTCTATATATGTATCAAATATATAAAAAATACAAAAGATTCGTCGTTTTCTTTAATAATAACAACTTAAAAGATTACCACATAAACCAAGGCAAAGATTGCACTACCTAATGGGGTGCGACCATAATCAGTTCCCGAACTAAAGATTTAAAACTTGCCTTTGTGTCCTTGTGATTGGTGTACCTTTTTCAAAGAAGCCATTCATCTTGGATTATTGGTTAAGTTCATTGTTGTTTTGCCTCGATTTTGTGTTAATTGATTTTGTTGTGATATCGACGTTTGAACCGAGAAAACCCATAAAGATTCTTCTCACCCAATTTTTATAAAACGTCTTCATAATTCTCATTTTCATCTGAAATATCTTCATAATTCCATTCCTCTCCTTAGCTCTGAGATTCCTTAGAGTTAACTCTAGTGCATACGCACTCGTTCTTCTAGATCATTGAGTCCTTTGCGTGATTTAGCGAAATTCCTAGAAGGCGTTCTCGTAGGCGTCGCCCAAATAGTCGAACCGAGATTCGTACTATTTCAAGCAACACCATGGCGACGAGCGTACTATGGCGGAAATGCTCCAGGCACCCACCGAGGGTTATGGAGATGCCATCGTTTTACCAGTTATCGCTTCGATCACTTCGAATTGAAGACACATTTGATCCAACTTGTGTCTACAAATCAATTCCGCGGGTCGATCGAAGACCGTATGCACACATCCATTGGTTTAACAAGTTGACTTCAACTATCAATTTCAAGGATGTGCCACAAAAAGTGATCAAGTTGATGCTATTTCCATTCTCACTTGAGGGCAGCCGGTTTGGCTGGAAAAAGAAACCCCTCGATCCATCGAAACTTGGGAGGATCTTGTTCAAAAGTTTGTCAACTATTTCTTTCCTCCATCAAAGACGACTAATCTTAAAATGAAATTTCTGAATTTCGTCAAAATTTCGATGAAAACTTTGGAGAGGCATGGGAGAGATTCAAAGATCTCCTCGGAAATGCCCCATCATGAATTCACGGAGCTTCAACAAGTCAATATCTTTTATAATGGGTTGAAGCTAGTAACGATCAAGATTCTTTGAACGCATCTGCGGGTGGCAATATCTTGAATCGTAGACCTAAAGATGTGCTTGAAATTTGCGAGAATAAATCAAAAGTTCCTATTTCTCGAAACAAAGTCAATGTTCCGAACACTCCTGCTTCTACATCCGGTAACTCTTCTGAGTTAGCAGCTCCGATAGCCGCTCTAACGGACATGATCCATTGTATGATAAAAGAGGTAAAGGAAATCAAAAGCGAAATTCATAAGCCGGAACCAATCAAAGCCATAAACAAGGTGTGTGAAATTTGTAGTGGTCCACACGCGTATTATGATTGTCAAGCAACCGATGCTTCTTTTACCAAGCTCCGTAGTCTGAAACCACAATCAATATCGACCACAAGCTGATCCTCACTACCGTGCACCTAGCGGTATGACACCACCTGGTTTTCCTCCGGTGCAAAACCATGGCAATCAAAACCATGGCAATCAAAATCGCTTTGTTCCGAATCAAGGACACAACTTCAATAACTCTCAAAATTTCAATCAAAACCGGAACAATTTCAACCAACCATATCAAGCTCCAAATCATCAAAGTTATCAACAACCTCCTCAAGCTCCCATACCAAATGACTTCATGAAAATGACTGAGTCAAACATGCGTTCAATGCAAACTCGGATCAACAACATGAGAGGTGAGCTAAAAAGGGAAATTGATACCACATTATCTCGGCAGACAAATGAGTTAAAGAATATGATGAGCAGTTTCATGAACATGAATATGAACAAAGCCTCATCATCTTCTGGAGGACTCCCGAGCAATACAATTCCTAATCCCAATGCCGAGTTGAAAGCCGTCACCACTCGTAGTGGTAAGGCGCATAATGGACCTCGACTCCTATGCCCCTCCTCCGTGGCATTGAGTCAAGTTACCAAGGAGACAACGGACAAGGTGCATTATTCAAGCCCACAAGTACCGCACGTCCCACCTTCGGTAGTCAAGTTTCAAATCCGAACCCGAAGTTCCAAAGAAAAATCTGAGCCTGAAAACACTTCCATCCCGGCTCAAAAGTCTAGTCAGCTTCCTTACCCATCAAGAATGAATGATGAGAAGCTCAAAGACAAAAACAAAGAGCAAATGGAAAATTTTTTCCAAATCTTCAATGAGCTTCACTTTGATATAAGCTTCGTTGATGCTCGCGTTCTAATGCCTAAATTTGCATCCACGCTTAAAGGCTTACTCACCAACAAAGATAAGCTATCAGAGATGGCTAAAACTCCTCTCAATGAACAATGCTCAGCGGCCATTCTTAATAAGCTTCCCGAAAAGCTTGAAGACCCTGGCCGGTTTTTAATCCCGTGTGATTTCTTGGGGATGTTTCAATGCTCCGCCTTGGCCGATCTTGGCGCTAGCATTAACCTCATGCCACTCTCAGTATGGAAGAAACTATCTCTTCCTGAACTTTCACCCACTCGTATGACACTCGAGCTAGCGGACCGTTCCGTAACCCGTCCACGTGGGATAGCCGAGGATGTCGTGATGAAAGTGGGAAAGTTTCACTTTCATGCTGACTTTGTTGTAGTAGACTTCGATGCAGATCCTAGAGTTCCCCTTATCTTAGGGAGAGCTTTCTTAAGAACGAGTCGTGCTCTGATTGATGTGTTTGTTGAAGAGTTGACCATACGGGTTGACAACGAAGAGCTCACATTGAATATCAACCAGAACTCCAAACCTCTATACAAACAGAGTGTTGCCACAATTGATCAAAAATCTGAAAGAATCAATGCAACACTCTCAAATTTCACGGTTAAGAGTGTTCACCAAAAACGTGCTGAGCTCAAAGCTTTGAAAATTACCCTTGGTTCAAACAAATGGTTTGAAAGTTGTACCAGGGAAGTCAAGAGTGTTCTTGATGATGATGATGATGATCTAGAATCGGAGACTTCATCGGAAGTGGTGGAAACTGCTAGCTCTAAGAGCACACCACTTGTCCCACCTCCGGAATCAGTTTGTCGCATCGAGTTTGTTAACTCTGTGGATGAAACCAAACTCTCTTCAGTTTCATCGGATTGGATGATGATGATGATTGTGATCCAATGGGAGACATTCTTCCCATTGAAGAATTTCTCAAAATTGATCCATCATCTCCTAGTCTTATTAATTCTAACTCTTCCACCCCTTCTCTTACTCCGTTTGAGGAAAGTGACTTCATCTTGGAAGAGATTGAAGCATACTTGTCTAGTGATTCGGTTCCATGGGAAATTGATCACGCTCCAATTGACATCGAGGAAGATATTCTTCTCATTGAGAAGTTGCTTAATAATGATCCATTATCACTCCCTCCCATCGAGCTTCATATCAAGGAAGTCAAGTCAGTTGAGAAAATCAAGAATTTCCGAGGTTGAACTTAAGAACTTACCACCTCATCTCGAGTATGCATTTCTTGAGGGTGATGATAAATTACCCGTCATTATTGCTCAAGATTTGAGTAAGGATGAAAAGACTGCTCTCATAAAGGTCTTGAAGTCACACAAGCAAGCAATTGCTTGGGAACTCTCCGACATTAAGGGTATCAACCCTGAGTTTTGTACTCACAAAATCTTAATGGAGGATGACTTTAAACCAGCAGTTCAACATCAGAGACGAGTGAATCCAAAAATCCATGATGTTATCAAACAAGAGGTTCTCAAACTTCTTGATGCAGGATTGATTTACCCTATCTCGGATAGTCCTTGGGTGAGCCCCGTTCATTGTGTACCCAAAAGGGTGGTATAACAGTTGTTGAAAATGATGAAAACGAGTTGATTCCTACTCGATTGGTTACGGGATGGCGTGTTTGCATTGATTATCGAAAGTTAAATGAAGCCACCCGTAAAGACCACTTTCCCTTACCCTTCATGGACCAGATGCTTGAGAGATTAGCGGGAAACGAATACTATTGCTTTCTCGATGGTTTCTCGGGTTACTTCCAAATTCCCATTGATCCACAAGATCAAGAAAAGACCACATTCACATGTCCTTATGGAACATTTGCTTACCGACGCATGCCTTTTGGCTTATGCAATGCTCCCGGTACATTCCAAAGGTGTATGATGGCCATTTTCCATGACATGATCGAAAAGACTATGGAAGTCTTTATGGATGATTTTTCGGTCTTTGGGGATTCTTTCCACACATGTCTCTCCCATTTGGACAAGATGCTTGAACGTTGTGAAAACACGAACCTTTGTCTAAATTGGGAGAAATGTCACTTTATGGTCAAAGAAGGAATTGTCCTCGGCCATAAAATCTCTAAGAAAGGGATTGAGGTGGACAAAGCCAAAGTTGATGTTATTTCAAAGCTACCTCCTCCCACTCCTGTCAAAGGAGTTAGAAGTTTCCTTGGTCATGCCGGTTTCTATCGTCGTTTCATTCATGACTTTCAAAAATATCCCGGCCTATGACCCGACTTCTTGAGAAAGACACTCCTTTCATCTTCTCTAGTGAGTGCGTTGAAGCTTTTCAAACTCTTAAGAAGAAGCTCACGGAAGCACCAATTCTAGTTGCCCCTGATTGGGACCTACCATTTGAGCTTATGTGCGATGCAAGTGATTTCGCCATAGGTGCAGTTTTGGGGCAACGAAAATCGAAACATTTCCATCCTATACACTATGCTAGCAAAACTTTGACCGAAGCTCAAGCACATTACACCACTACGGAGAAAGAATTACTAGCCGTGGTGTATGCTTTCGAGAAGTTTCGGCCATACTTGATCTTGTCCAAAAGCATAGTGTATACGGATCACTCGGCCCTCAAATATCTTTTTGCTAAGCAAGATGCAAAGCCGAGATTGATCCGATGGGTTCTCCTCCTACAAGAATTTGATATCACCATCCGTGATAAAAAAGGAGCGGAGAACCTAGCGGTGATCATCTTTCCGTCTTGAAAATCCTCATCAAGGTGTGCTCGATAAAAAGGAGATAAACGAAACGTTTCCTCTCGAGACACTTAATGTGATATCTCATCGTGGAGATTCTAGTACCCCATGGTTTGCCGACTTTGCAAACTATCATGCGGGTAACTTTGTTGTGAAAGGGATGTCGTCCCAACGAAAAACAAATTCTTTAAAGATGTTAAGCATTACTTACGCGACCCTACTTGTTTAAAATTTGTGCGGATCAAGTCATCCGACGGTGTGTTCACGGCCAAGAAGCCGATGAAATTCTCAAGGCTTGTCATCATGGACCCACGGGGGACATCATGGCCCGAACTACACCGCCAAGAAGGTGTTTGATTCTGGTTTCTATTGGCCCACAATTTACAAAGATGCCCATGACCTCGTCAAATCTTGCGACTCTTGCCAACGTCATGGTAACATCTCTAAAAGAGATGAAATGCCTCAAAATGCCATTCAAGTGTGCGAGATATTTGACGTATGGGGCATTGACTTTATGGGGCCGTTCCCGTCTTCTCGAGGGAACAAGTATATACTCGTGGCGGTAGATTACTTGTCTAAATGGGTGGAGGCGAAAGCGCTACCTACCAACGACGCCAGTAGTTGTGAAGTTTTTAAAGTCTCTCTTTGCCCGCTTTGGAACTCCTCGTGCTATCATTAGTGATCGCGGCACACACTTTTGCAATGACCAATTCGCAAAAGTGATGCTTAAGTATGGTGTCACCCACCGTCTCTCTACCGCGTATCACCCACAAACTAGTGGGCAAGTGGAAGTTTCGAACCGTGGTTTGAAAAGAATCTTGGAGAGGACCGTAGGCGAAAATCGTGCCTCTTGGTCGGACAAATTAGAAGATGCACTTTGGGCCTTCCGTACCGCTTACAAAACACCCATCGGGTGTACTCCTTACAAGCTCGTGTATGGAAAGGCGTGTCATCTCCCGATCGAGCTTGAGCACAAAGCCTATTGGGCCTTGAAGCATGCAAATTTCGACCTCAAGTCTTCGGCTGATCATCGGAAAGTTCAACTCAACGAATTAAATGAACTCCGTGATCAAGCCTACGAGAACTCTTTGATCTACAAAGAAAAGACAAAGAAGATCCATGACTCAAAGATTAAAAACCGCGTTTTCAACGTTGGTGACCGAGTCCTTCTTTTTAATTCTAGATTGAAGATCTTCTCGGGGAAACTTAAGACCCGTTGGACTGGTCCATTCACCATTACCAAAGTGTTTCCATATGGCACCGTCGAATTGTCTCAAATAGACGGGCCAAACTTCAAAGTGAATGGACATAGGTTGAAGCATTATTTTGGAGAGGACATTCCTCATGTGGTTGTCCCAGATTTACAAACTTTCCCCATGAACCAATGAATGCGGGGATCGAGTCAAGCTAGCGACTCGGGAATCAAAAACAATAGCACACTATATGGGTTTTCACCCGTATTTATGACTTCTTTCTATTTTCTACCACCCTAGTGTGGGGGGGTTGCCCACATGTTTTGTATATAAGTTTTCTTAAAAAAAAAAAAAAATCTTCTTTCTAAATAATGGCCGTAGTATTTCCCTTTTACGTTCTTTGTTTCGGCATAACCGCCGGTACTTTGAATATTGAGGGCAATATTCATTTCTAAGTGTGGGGGAATTCTCACGAATTTTATCATATAATTATACCAATTACCCCGTTTTTGGCCAAAATTTTTTTTGGAGTAAGTGTTTTACACTTACTCAGCTTGGTTATCATCCGCCATGTGCTAAGACAAAAGGATTGGCTAATCCTAGAGCAAACGGCTCTTGGTAAAGATTTCTCAAATCCGTTTATATGGCTTGCAATTTGCCCAAAATTGTATGGTTCTCAACTCACCATATCCTAAAAAGTGAAGAGTTGGCTAGCCCGCAAGATTATGGCTTGTGGTAAAGGCAGTGGAAAATCCATAATTGGTATTCAACTCACCAAAGATAATTCTGATAATTTATCTAAGAGTTGGCTAGTCCAGAAGGGTACGGCTTATGGTAAAGACACATCAAATCCGTTATATGGTTTATGATTTGCCAATAAATCGATGGTTATCTGTACCATGGTTCTTTGAACTGAAACATTTGGCTACTCCAGAAGTAATGGCTTTTGGTAAAGAGATGAAATCCATTAAATTTTCTCAAAAGATTGCTAGGGACTAGCAATATCTCAGTGTGGGGGATTGATGAGTGTGTAAATACTCATCATTTTGTACAAAATAAATGCAAAATCATCGAAAACACTCGAAACACATCAAAATGATAAAAATATCACAAATCAGTGTTTTATGTGTTTTAAATGCAAAATATCAAAATCAGATGAAAAACATATCAAATTTGCAAAATTGGCAGTTTCAGTCCCCCAAGTTTCAAAAAGTGTCAAAAACAGTCCCTGAGCACATAATTTCAAAAGTAAAGTCACCAAAGGTCCTTTTAAAATCAAAACTTGTCAAATTTAGTCCTTTGGTGAAAAATGCCAAAAGTTTGAGAAAATTACAAGTTTAGTCCTTCAACTTTCAAAATTGGCAGAAATGGCCCCTGGAAAATTGGAAAATGGCAAAATTGGTCCTTATACTTTTGGAGATTGTCACTTTCAACCCTTGGATCAACTTTTCTGAATTGGCAACAATGGTCCCTTGATTTTCAGGATTTACACATTAAGTCCCTATAGTTTAAAACCCTTTAAACCTTTGTGGCCTGGTCAAAACTATCCTTGGACCCCTGTCAAAACTGAATTGTGACCCCCCTTGGATTATTATATCTGGTCAAAAATCTCAACCCGCCAAAAGTCTTCTTCTCAACTGCTTTGCCTGCAACCAAGCTATCCCCCATCCCCCCTCCTCCAATCACTCAAACCTGTCCCTCCACCTCCAACTAACATCCAAACTTCATTAATTGCACCTTTCCCCCCCTCACTCAACCCCCAATGGGCAAAAAGAAAAAAGGCCAAAATCATGTTTAAACGGTTGAGATTAATTTGAGCAATCCAAGGCTGAGAATTGTGGGATTTCATCGAGAGAGAGATAAGATTGGATATAAAAAAGAAGCAATGGAAGCAAGCAAAGAGTAGTAGATTATTAGTTTTAAATTTCCTTATGTCGTTTTTATCTTTAATGTGTTAATTTCATTTCAAAACTGTAATTTTGTGTTTACAAATGTTAAACTCAAGTTGAATTTGCAGTATTACCAAGTTTTAATCATTGATTTCAAGTTTTTATCTGTTTTCATATATTTGCATCACTGTTAAAATTTCCAAAGTTAAAATCTCATTTAAAAGCTTTATAAATCTCATTTATCAGCTTCAATAAGCTCAAATGAGCTTGTGAGAGCCTTATACAAGCTCACATTCAAGTTTCAACTCATTATGATCCTTGGTCAACAAAAGTCAAAAAGGGTCAAAAATGGGAATGCAGATGGAAATGGTTTGATGCAGAGGTGGATTGGGTTGTTTTAGATTCATTTGGGGTGATATTTAATAGATTAGTGGTTCATGGTTCATGATTTCAAGCTATAGCAGCTTTGGATTCTTGTAAGTCATTTTCAAGTTTTTATGCATACTCAGTATTTGTAGTTAAAACTGGTTCATTTCTGTTTTAAAAGTAGTAATTAGGTTACATTAACTTAGTTTGATCAATGGTTTGTGCTTGATAGTGTTAGAATGGTTTTTAACTTCACATCAAGTGCAATATAGGAGTGTTTGGTATTGTCTTAAACTTGTGCTCTAGGGTTGTTCAGTTCTAGAATTCTGTTGGTTCAGGTGTATTAACTCAAAATAAACTCAGTTGAGTCATTAAATTGTGCCTGCTATATGTAAAAGTCAAAATTCATTTCATATGTCTCAAACGTTAACTGTGAGATTTTGGAGATCCACAATCTTGTTTTATGTTCCAAAGTTATAACCAAAGCTTGCAGAAGTTCCATTTATTCATATAACATCAATCTTAATACTTAAAATCAGTAGCAAAGTTGAGAAAAGTCAAAGTTTGAGTTCTTGTTCAAAAGTCAAAAGCTGAAAATCTGTTTTTGAGCCAAATACAAGGATTTTTCTTGAATTCATCTTTGGGTCTTATCAAGTGAGATTTGGCATTTTAGAAACTTCAGTGGGTGTTCTTGCTTATCACCATTTTAGCATATTTTTACAATTTTTATAAAGGTTTCAAAACAGCTCATCTTTCAGGGCCAAAATGCCCTGCTCCATGGGTCAGCTGATACTGAGTTTTTCTCAGAAAGTGCAGCTTATGCACATAGCTTATTAGAGCTTCTCATGGCCTGATTTTTGGTACAATTACCCTCACCCAAGTCTAGTCTAGATTCCAATTGGTAGTTTTAAGTTTGAGCTTATTGTTAAGCTTGTGCATCAGCTTAAAGTCAGTACCTAAAAACTGTTTTGAGCTTATATCTCTAATCATCAAATCATTGCAACTTGCATATCAGTGGTTGTAGCTTGTTGATTTTAGTTGCATTTGGTCAATTTTAGCTTATTAGAACTTCTGTTAACAGTTGGTGGCTTGTTTTAATCATTTGGCTTATTTAAGTGCTTATTATTAAGATCATTCCACATCAGTTTCATAATCTTGTACACAAGCACCTATTTTTATATTTTTCTCAGATTTAGAATATAATTTTAGAGTTTTCCTGAATTTTTCATATTTTTCTAAGTCATTTTGCTATTTTTCTTGATTTTTATTAGTTTTTAAGCACTTTTAAATAGTTTTTAATACAAATAATTAAGAAAAGCTTCAAAAAAAAATAATTTTTCATTTTTTAAGTTAATATAAATATAAAAAAGCAAAAAAATATTTTTCCATATTTTTCTTAGTTAAATTTGTATTTTTAAATATTTTAATTAGTTTTTAATAGTTTAAAATTCATAGAAAATAGAAAAATAATCAGAAAAATACAAAAATAGTTTTGAAAATTCTATTTTGATATTTTAGATTTTTCTAAGTCTTAATTTTATTTTTCTAGCTTTATTTCACATTTTCTTGTATTTTAGGTAATTATTTAATAGTTAAAAATAGTTTTTAATTAGATAATTAGTTTTAAAAATAATTTTCTTTTTCTAAATATTTTCTTTTATCATTAGGTTTGTAAAAACATCATTTTCATATTTTTAGGGTTAATATTGATGTAGTTTCACGTTTTTAGTTGTACGTCACGTAGTTTTTAAATTCAGTTTTATAAAAATATAAAAACAAAAACATCATTTTAAATATAGTGATAGCGTTTATTTAATAGATTTTATCTTTTTAATCTCCTTTAATTTGCATTTAAGCCGTTTTTATTTGTTGGCTTTTCTGTAGTTATAATATCATAACCAATCTCCTTTTTCCGTTCAAATCTCGCGATCACTACACGTTTGATAATCCATTGCACAGCTCGCTGGGACATAACGACCCGGGGAAACACTATACTCCTCAGATCTTCATTGCATTCGTGCTTAAGCAGTTTTAAGCTGTTTACGGTCCGCCATTCACAAGTGGCGGGCTTGTGTGATTTAGCTTGACTGTTCGGGAGCGGATCAAATTTTTAAGCGCCGCTGGGAGTGCTATTGTCTTCCGTCTAGCAGATTAGTTGTTTGAATACTCACTCATTTGTTCATATCATCCATCTATCTATATATATATCCATATTTTTATTTAAAAAATCCAAAACCCCAAAAACAAGCAAAAACGTATAAAACACAAAAATATTTTTCCTTTTGTTTCTATATATGTATCAAATATATAAAAAAATACAAAAGATTCGTCGTTTTCTTTAATAATAACAACTTAAAAGATTACCACCCAAAACCAAGGCGGCACTACCTAACGGGGGGTGCGACCATAATAAGTTCCCGAACTAAAGATTTAAAACTTGCCTTTGTGTCCTTGTGATTGGTGTACCTTTTTCAAAGAAGCCATTCATCTTGGATTATTGGTTAAGTTCACTGTTGTTTTGCCTCGATTTTGTGTTAATTGATTTTGTTGTGATATCGACGTTTCAGAACCAGAAAACCCATAAAGATTCTTCTCACCCAATTTTTATAAAACGTCTTCATAATTCTCATTTTCATCTGAAATATCTTCATAATTCCATTCCTCTCCTTAGCTCTGAGATTCCTTAGAGTTAACTCTAGTGCATGCGCACTCGTTCTTCTAGATCATTGAGTCCTTTGCGTGATTTAGCAGAAATTCCCAGAAGACGTTCTCGTAGGCGTTCGCCCAAATAGTGAACCGAGATTCGTACTATTTCAAGCAACACCATGGCGACGAACGTACTATGGCGAAATGCTCCGGTACCCAGAGGGTTATGGAGATGCCATCGTTTTACCGATTATCGCTTCGATCACGAATTGAAGACACATTTGATCCAACTTGTGTCTACAAATCAATTCTGCGGGTCTGATCGAGAAGACCCGTATGCACACATCCGTTGGTTTAACAAGTTGACTTCAACTATCAATTTCAAGGATGTGCCACAAAAGGTGATCAAGTTGATGCTATTTCCATTCTCACTTGAGGGGCCGTTCCGATTTGGGCTGGAAAAGAACCCCTCGATCCATCGAAACTTGGGAGGATCTTGTTCAAAAGTTTGTCAACTATTTCTTTCCTCCATCAAAGACGACTAATCTTAAAAATGAAATTTCTGGATTTCGTCAAAATTTCGATGAAAACTTTGGAGAGGCATGGGAGAGATTCAAAGATCTCCTCGGGAAATGCCCCCATCATGAATTCACGGAGCTTCAACAAGTCAATATCTTTTATAATGGGTTGAACTGTAACGATCAAGATTCTTTGAACGCATCTGCGGGTGGCAATATCTTGAATCGTAGACCTAAAGATGTGCTTGAAATTTACGAGAGTAAATCAAAAGTTCCTATTTCTCGAAACAAAGTCAATGTTCGAACACTCCCGCTTCTACATCCAGAACTCTTCGAGTTAGCACTCGATAGCGCTCTAACGGACATTATCCATTGTATGATAAAAGAGGTAAAGGAAATCAAAAGCGAAATTCATAAGCTGGAACCAATCAAAGCCATAAACAAGGTGTGTGAAATTTGTAGTGGTCCACACGCGTATTATGATTGTCAAGCAACCGATGCTTCTTTTACCAAGCTCCCGTAGCTGCTGTAAACCACAATCAATACCGACCACAAGCTGATCCTCACTACCGTGCACCTAGCGGTATGACACCACTTGGTTTTCCTCCTGTGCAAAACCATGGCAATCAAAACCATGGCAATCAAAATCGCTTTGTTCTGAATCAAGGACACAACTTCAATAACTCTCAAAATTTCAATCAAAACCGGAACAATTTCAACCAACCATATCAAGCTCCAAATCATCAAAGTTATCAACAACCTCCTCAAGCTCCCATACCAAATGACTTCATGAAAATGGCTGAGTCAAACATGCGTTCAATGCAAACTCAGATCAATAACATGAGAGGTGAGCTAAAAGGGAAATTGATGCCACATTATCTCGGCAGACAAATGAGTTAAAGAATATGATGAGCAGTTTCATGAACATGAATATGAACAAAGCCTCATCATCTTACGGAGGACTCCCAGAGCAATACAATTCCCTAATCCCAATGCCGAGTTGAAAGCCGTCACCACTCGTAGTGGTAAGACGCATAATGGACCTACGACTCCTATGCCCCCGCCTCCTGTGGCATTGAGTCAAGTTACCAAGGAGACAACGGACAAGGTGCATTATTCAAGCCCACGGTACGCGACACGTCCCGCACCTTCGGTAGTCCAACCTTCAAATCCGGAACCCGAAGTTCCAAAGAAAAATCCTGAGCCAGAAAACACTTCCATCCTGGCTCAAAAGTCTAGTCAGCTTCCTTACCCATCAAGAATGAATGATGAGAAGCTCAAAGACAAAAACAAAGAGCAAATGGAAAATTTTTTCCAAATCTTCAATGAGCTTCACTTTGATATAAGCTTCGTTGATGCTCTCGTTCTGATGCCTAAATTTGCATCCACGCTTAAAGGCTTACTCACCAACAAAGATAAGCTATCGGAGATGGCTAAAACTCCTCTCAATGAACAATGCTCAGCCATTCTTAATAAGCTTCCGAAAAGCTTGAAGACCTCGGCGGTTTTAATCCGTGTGATTTCTTGGGGATGTTTCAATGCTCCGCCTTGGACGATCTTGGCGCTAGCATTAACCTCATGCCACTCTCAAGATGGAAGAAACTATCTCTTCCCTAACTTTCACCCACTCGTATGACACTCGAGCTAGCGGACCGTTCCGTAACCCGTCCACGTGGGATAGCCGAGGATGTCGTGATGAAAGTGGGAAAGTTTCACTTTCATGCCGACTTTGTTGTAGTAGACTTCGGCGATCCTAGAGTTCCCCTCCTCTTAGGGAGAGCTTTCTTGAGAACGAGTCGTGCTCTGATTGATGTGTTTGTTGAAGAGTTGACAACGGGTTGACAACGAAGATCTCACATTGAATATCAACCAGAACTCCAAACCTCTATACAAACAGAGTGTTGCCACAATTGATCAAAAATCTGAAAGAATCAATGCAACACTCTCAAATTTCACGTTAAGAGTGTTCACCAAAAACGTGCTGAGCTCAAAGCTTTGAAAATTACCACTGGTTCAAACAAATGGTTTGAAAGTTGTACCAGGGAAGTCAAGAGTGTTCTTGATGATGATGATGATGATCTAGAATCGGAGACTTCATCGGAAGTGGTGGAAACTGCTAGCTCTAAGAGCACACCACTTGTCCCACCTCCGAATCAGTTTGTCGATCGAGTTTGTTAACTCGTGGATGAAACCAAACTCTCTTCAGCCATCCGGATTGGATGATGATGTTTGTGATCCAACGGGAGACATTCTTCCCATTGAAGAATTTCTCGAAAATGATCCATCATCTCCTAGTCTTATTAATTCTAACTCTTCCACCCCTTCTCTTACTCCGTTTGAGGAAAGTGACTTCATCTTGGAAGAGATTGAAGCATACTTGTCTAGTGATTCGGTTCCATGGGAAATTGATCACGCTCCAATTGACATCGAGGAAGATATTCTTCTCATTGAGAAGTTGCTTAATAATGATCCATTATCACTCCCTCCCATCGAGCTTCATATCAAGGAAGTCAAGTCGGTTGAGAAACCTGAAGAATTTCCCCTGTTGAACTTAAGGACTTATCACCTCATCTCGAGTATGCATTTCTTGAGGGTGATGATAAATTACCCGTCATTATTGCTCAAGATTTGAGTAAGGATGAAAAGATTGCTCTCATAAAGGTCTTGAAGTCACACAAGCAAGCAATTGCTTGGGAACTCTCCGACATTAAGGGTATCAACCCTGAGTTTTGTACTCACAAAATCTTAATGGAGGATGACTTTAAACCAGTGATTCAACATCGAGACGAGTGAATCCGAAAATCCATGATGTTATCAAACAAGAGGTTCTCAAACTTCTTGATGCAGGATTGATTTACCCTATCTCGGATAGTCCTTGGGTGAGCCCCGTTCATTGTGTACCCAAAAAGGGTGGTATAACCGTTGTTGAAAATGATGAAAACGAGTTGATTCCTACTCGATTGGTTACGGGGATGGCGTGTTTGCATTGACTATCGAAAGTTAAATGAAGCCACCCGTAAAGACCACTTTCCTTACCCTTCATGGACCAAATGCTTGAGAGATTAGCGGGAAACGAATACTATTGCTTTCTCGATGGTTTCTCGGGTTACTTCCAAATTCCCATTGATCCACAAGATCAAGAAAAGACCACATTCATATGTCCTTATGGAACATTTGCTTACCGACGCATGCCTTTTGGCTTATGCAATGCTCCCGGTACATTCCAGAGGTGTATGATGGCCATTTTCCATGACATGATCGAAAAGACTATGGAAGTCTTTATGGATGATTTTTCGGTCTTTGGGGATTCTTTCCAACCATGTCTCTCCCATTTGGACAAGATGCTTGAACGTTGTGAAAACACGAACCTTTGTCTAAATTGGGAGAAATGTCACTTTATGGTCAAAGAAGGAATTGTCCTCGGCCATAAAATCTCTAAGAAAGGGATTGAGGTGGACAAAGCCAAAGTTGATGTTATTTCAAAGCTACCTCCTCCCACTCTGTCAAAGGAGTTAGAAGTTTCCTTGGTCATGCGGTTTCTATCAAGTCGTTTCATTCATGACTTTTCAAAATATCCCGGCCTATGACCCGACTTCTTGAAAAAGACACTCCTTTCATCGTCTCTAGTGAGTGCGTTGAAGCTTTTCAAACTCTTAAGAAGAAGCTCACGGAAGCACCAATTCTAGTTGCCCCTGATTGGGACCTACCATTTGAGCTTATGTGCGATGCAAGTGATTTCGCCATAGGTGCGCTTTTGGGGCAACGAAAATCTAAACATTTCCACCTATACACTATGCTAGCAAAACTTTGAACGAAGCTCAAGCACATTACACCACTACGGAGAAAGAATTACTAGCCGTGGTGTATGCTTTCGAGAAGTTTCGGCCATACTTGATCTTGTCCATAGTGTATACGGATCACTCGGCCCTCAAATATCTTTTTGCTAAGCAAGATGCAAAACCGAGATTGATCCGATGGGTTCTCCTCCTACAAGAATTTGATATCACCATCCGTGATAAAAAAGGAGCGGAGAACCTAGCGGCTGATCATCTTTCCCGTCTTGAAAATCCTCATCAAGGTGTGCTCGATAAAAAGGAGATAAACGAAACGTTTCCTCTCGAGACACTTAATGTGATATCTCATCGTGGAGATTCTAGTACCCCATGGTTTGCCGACTTTGCAAACTATCATGCGGGTAACTTTGTTGTGAAAGGGATGTCCCCAAAAAAACAAATTCTTTAAAGATGTTAAGCATTACTTCTGGGATGACCCCTACTTGTTTAAGGTTTGTGCGGATCAAGTCATCCGACGGTGTGTTCACGGCCAAGAAGCCGATGAAATTCTCAAGGCTTGTCATCATGGACCCACGGGGGGACATAATGGCCCGAACTACACCGCCAAGAAGGTGTTTGATTCGGGTTTCTATTGGCCCACAATTTACAAAGATGCCCATGACCTCGTCAAATCTTGCGACTCTTGCCAACGTCATGGTAACATCTCTAAAAGAGATGAAATGCCTCAAAATGCCATTCAAGTGTGCGAGATATTTGACGTATGGGGCATTGACTTTATGGGGCCGTTCCGAGTCTTCTCGAGGGAACAAGTATATACACGTGGCGGTCGATTACTTGTCTAAATGGGTGGAGGCGAAAGCGCTACCTACCAACGACGCCCGAGTAGTTGTGAAGTTTTTAAAGTCTCTCTTTGCCCGTTTTGGAACTCCTCGTGCTATCATTAGTGATCGCGGCACACACTTTTGCAATGACCAATTCGCAAAAGTGATGCTTAAGTACGGTGTCACCCACCGCCTCTACACAGCGTATCACCCACAACCTAGTGGGCAAGTGGAAGTTTCGAACCGTGGTTTGAAAAGAATCTTGGAGAGGACCGTGAGCTAAAATCGTGCCTCTTGGTCCACAAATTAGAAGATGCACTTTGGGCCTTCCGTCAGCACAAAACACCCATGTGTACTCTTTACAAGCTCGTATGGAAAGGCGGGTCATCTCCCGATCGAGCTTGAGCACAAAGCCTATTGGGCCTTGAAGCATGCAAATTTCGACCTCAAGTCTTCGGGTGATCATCGGAAAGTTCAACTCAACGAATTAAATGAACTCCGTGATCAAGCCTACGAGAACTCTTTGATCTACAAAGAAAAGACAAAGAAGATCCATGACTCAAAGATTAAAACCGCGTTTCAACGCCAGACCGAGAGTCCTTCTTTTAATTCTAGATTGAAGATCTTCGGGGAAACTTAAGACCCGTTGGATTGGTCCATTCACCATTACCAAAGTGTTTCCATATGGCACCGTCGAATTGTCTCAAATAGACGGGCCAAACTTCAAAGTGAATGGACATAGGTTGAAGCATTATTTTGGAGAGGACATTCCTCATGTGGTTGTCCCAGATTTACAAACTTTCCCCATGAACCAATGAATGCGGGGATCGAGTCAAGCTACACTGGGAATCAAAACAATAGCACACACCATATGGGTTTTCACCCGTATTTCTGACTTCTTTCTATTTTCTACCACCCTAGTGTGGGGGGTTGCCCCACATGTTTTGTATATATAAGTTTTTTAAAAAAAAAAAAAAAATCTTCTTTCTAAATAATGGCCGTAGTATTTCCTTTTACGTTCTTTGTTTCGGCATAACCGCCGGTACTTTGAATATTGAGGGCAATATTCATTTCTAAGTGGGGGGGGGAATTCTCACGAATTTTATCATATATAATTATACCAATTCCCCCATTTTTGGCCAAAATTTTTTTTTTGGAGTAAGTGTTTTACACTTACTCACTTGGTTATCATCCGCCATGTCAGAAGACAAAAGGATTGGCTAATCCTAGAGCAAACGGCTCTTGGTAAAGATTTCTCAAATCCGTTTATATGGCTTGCAATTTGCCCAAAATTGTATGGTTCTCAACTCACCATATCCTAAAAAGTGAAGAGTTGGCTAGCCCGCAAGATTATGGCTTGTGGTAAAGGCAAGTGGAAAATCCATAATTGGTATTCACCACCAAAGATAATTTTGATAATTTATCTAAGAGTTGGCTAGTCCAGAAGGGTACGGCTTCTAGTAAAGACACATCAAATCCGTTATATGGTTTATGATTTGCCAATAAATCAGATGGTTATCGATGTACCATGGTTCTTACTTGAACTGAAACATTTGGCTACTCCTGTAAATGGCTTTTGGTAAAGAGATGAAATCCATTAAATTTTCAAAAAGATTGCTAGGGACTAGCAATATCTTAGTGTGGGGATTGATGAGTGTGTAAATACTCATCATTTTGTACAAAATAAACGCAAAATCATCTGAAAACACCTGAAAACACATCAAAATGATCAAAATATCACAAATCAGTGTTTTATGTGTTTTAAATGCAAAATATCAAAATCGATGAAAAACATATCAAATTTGCAAAATTGCGCTTTATCCCCCAAGTTTCAAAAGTAGTCAAAAACAGTCCCTGAGCACATAATTTCAAAAGTAAAGTCACCAAAGGTCCTTTTAAAATCAAAACTTGTCAAATTTAGTCCTTTGGTGAAAAATGCCAAAAGTTTGAGAAAATTACAAGTTTAGTCCTTCAACTTTCAAAATTGGCAGAAATGGCCCCTGGAAAATTGGAAAATGGCAAAATTGGTCCTTATACTTTTTGAGATTGTCACTTTCAACCCTTGGATCAACTTTTCTGAATTGGCAACAATGGTCCCTTGATTTTCAGGATTTACACATTAAGTCCCTATAGTTTAAAACCCTTTAAACCTTTGTGGGTCAAACTATCTTGGACCCTGTCAAAACTGAATTGTGACCCCCTGATTATTATTATCACGGTCAAAAATCTCAACCCCTAAAAGTCTTCTTCTCAACTGCTTGCACAACCAAGCTATCCCCCATCCCCCCTCCTCCAATCACTCAAACCTGTCCCTCCACCTCCAACTAACATCCAAACTTCATTAATTGCACCTTTCCCCCCCTCACTCAACCCCCAATGGGCAAAAAAGAAAAAAGGCGCCAAAATCATGTTTAAACGGTTGAGATTAATTTGAGCAATCCAAGGGCTGAGAATTGGTGGGATTTCATCAGAAGAGAGAGAGGATAAGATTGGATATAAAAAAGAAGCAATGGAAGCAAGCAAAGAGTAGTAGATTATTAGTTTTAAATTTCCTTATGTCGTTTTTATTTTTAATGTGTTAATTTCATTTCAAAACTGTAATTTTGTGTTTACAAATGTTAAACTCAAGTTGAATTTTGTGATACCAAGTTTTAATCATTGATTTCAAGTTTTTATCTGTTTTCATATATTTGCATCACTGTTAAAATTTCCAAAGTTAAAATCTCATTTAAAAGCTTTATAAATCTCATCTATCAGCTTCAATAAGCTTAAATGAGCTTGTGAGAGCCTTATACAAGCTCACATTCAAGTTTCAACTCATTATGATCCTTGGTCAACAAAAGTCAAAAAGGGTCAAAAATGGGAATGCAGAGAAATGGTTTGATGAGAGGTGGATTGGGTTGTTTTAGATTCATTTGGGGTGATATTTAATAGATTAGTGGTTCATGGTTCATGATTTCAAGCTATAGCAGCTTTGGATTCTTGTAAGTCATTTTCAAGTTTTATGCATACTCGTATTTGTAGTTAAAACTGGTTCATTTCATTTAAAAGTAGTAATTAGGTTACATTAACTTAGTTTGATCAATGGTTTGTGCTTGATAGTGTTAGAATGGTTTTTAACTTCACATCAAGTGCAATATAAGTGTTTGGTATTGTGTAAACTTGTGCTCTAGGGTTGTTCAGTTCTAGAATTACTGTTGGTTCAGTGTATTAACTCAAAATAAACTCAGGTTGAGTCATTAAATTGTGCCGCTATATGTAAAAGTCAAAATTCATTTCATATGTCTCAAACGGTTAACTCTGTGAGATTTTGGAGATCCACAATCTTGTTTTATGTTCCAAAGTTATAACCAAAGCTTGCAGAAGTTCCATTTATTCATATAACATCAATCTTAATACTTAAAATCAGTAGCAAAGTTGAGAAAAGTCAAAGTTTGAGTTCTTGTTCAAAAGTCAAAAAATGCGAAAACTGTTTTTAGCCAAATACAAGGATTTTTCTTGAATTCATCTTTGGGTCTTATCAAGTGAGATTTGGCATTTTAGAAACTTCAGTGGGTGTTCTTGCTTATCACCATTTTAGCATATTTTTACAATTTTTATAAAGGTTTCAAAAGCAGCTCATCTTTCGTAATAAATGCCGCTCCATGGGTCGCTGATATCGAGTTTTCTGAAAGTGCAGCTTATGCACGAGCTTTATTAGAGCTTCTCATGGCCGATTTTGGTACAATTACCCTCACCCAAGTCTAGTCTAGATTCCAATTGGTAGTTTTAAGTTTGAGCTTATTGTTAAGCTTGTGCATCGCTTAAAAGTCATACCTAAAAGCTGTTTTGAGATATCTCTAATCATCAAATCATTGCAACTTGCATATCAGTGGTTGTAGCTTGTTGATTTTAGTTGCATTTGGTCAATTTTAGCTTATTAGAACTTCGTAACAGTTGGTGGCTTGTTTTAATCATTTGGTTTATTTAAGTGCTTATTATTAAGATCATTCCACATCAGTTTCATAATCTTGTACACAAGCACCTGTTTTTATATTTTTCTCAGATTTAGAATATAATTTTAGAGTTTTCCTGAATTTTTCATATTTTTCTAAGTCATTTTGCTATTTTTCTTGATTTTATTAGTTTTTAAGCACTTTTAAATAGTTTTTAATACAAATAATTAAGAAAAGCTTCAAAAAAAATAATTTTTCATTTTTATTAAGTTAAGATAAATATAAAAAGCCAAAAAAAATATTTTTCCAAATTCTTCTTAGTTAAATTTGTATTTTTAAATAATTTAATTAGTTTTTAATAGTATTTAATTCCTAGAAAATAGAAAAATAATCAGAAAAATACAAAAATAGTTTTGAAAATTCTATTTTGATATTTTAGATTTTTCTAAGTCTTAATTTTATTTTTCTAGCTTTATTTCACATTTTCTTGTATTTTAGGTAATTATTTAATAATTAAAAATAGTTTTTAATTAGATAATTAGTTATAAAAATAATTTCCTTTTTCTAAAAATTTTCTTATATCATTAGGTTTGTAAAAACATCATTTTCATATTTTTAGGGTTAATATTGATGTAGTTTCACGTTTAGTTGACGTCACGTAGTTTTAAATCAGTTTTATAAAAACATAAAAAAAAACATCATTTTAAATATAGTGATAGCGTTTATTTAATAGTTTTTATCTTTTAATCTCCTTTAATTTGCATTTAAGCCGTTTTATTTGTTGGCTTTTTACGTAGTTATAATATCATAACCAATCTCCTTTTTCCGTTCAAATCTCGATCACTACACGCTTGATAATCCATTGCATTTTGGGACATAACGACCGGGAAACACTATACTCCTCGATCTTCATTGCATTCGTGCTAAGCGGTTTTAAGTGGTTACGGTCCGCCATTCACAAGCGCGTGGGCTTGTGTGATTTAGCTTGACCGCTTTCTGGCGCGATCAAATTTTTGGCGCCGAGCCGGAGTCAGGCTATTGTCTTCCGTCTATGATTAGTTGTTTGAATATTCGCTCATTTGTTCATATCATCCATCTATCTATATATATATCCATATTTTTATTTAAAAAATCCAAAAACCCAAAAACAAGCAAAAAACATATAAAACACAAAAATATTTTTCCTTTTGTTTCTATATATGTATCAAATATATAAAAAAAAAATACAAAAAGATTCGTTTTCTTTTAATAATAACAACTTAAAAGATTACCACCGCAAACCAAGGCAAAGGTCACTACCTAATGGGGTGCGACCATAATAAGTTACCGAACTAAAGATTTAAAACTTGCCTTTGTGTCCTTGTGATTGGTGTACCTTTTTCAAAGAAGCCATTCATCTTGGATTATTGGTTAAGTTCCCTGTTGTTTTGCCTCGATTTTGTGTTAATTGATTTTGTTGTGATATCGACGTTTGAACCGGAAAACCCATAAAGATTCTTCTCACCCATTTTTATAAACGTCTTCATAATTCTCATTTTCATCCAAATATCTTCATAATTCCATTCTCTCCTTAACTCGAGATTCCTTAGAGTTAACTCTAGTGCATGCATCTGTTCTTCTAGATCATTGAGTCCTTTGCGTGATTTAGCGAAATTCCTGAGACGTTCTCGAAGGCCCCAAATAGTCGAACCCGAGATTCGTACTATTTCAAGCAACACCATGGCGTGAGACGAACGTACTTTCATGGCGGAAATGCTCCAGTACCCACCGAGGGTTATGGAGATGCCATCGTTTTACCATTATCGATTCGATCACTTGAATTGAAGACACATTTGATCCAACTTGTGTCTGAATCAATTCATGCGTCTGATCGAAGACCGTATGCACACATCCATTGGTTTAACAAGTTGACTTCAACTATCAATTTCAAGGATGTGCCACAAAAGGTGATCAAGTTGATGCTATTTCCATTCTCACTTGAGGGGCAAAATGATTTGGGAAAAAGAACCCCCTCGATCCATCGAAACTTGGGAGGATCTTGTTCAAAAGTTTGTCAACTATTTCTTTCCTCCATCAAAGACGACTAATCTTAAAAATGAAATTTCTGAATTTCGTCAAAATTTCGATGAAAACTTTGGAGAGGCATGGGAGAGATTCAAAGATCTCCTCGGAAATGCCCCATCATGAATTCACGCGAGCTTCAACAAGTCAATATCTTTTATAATGGGTTGAATCGTGAACGATCAAGATTCTTTGAACGCATCTGCGGGTGGCAATATCTTGAATCGTAGACCTAAAGATGTGCTTGAAATTTGCGAGAGTAAATCAAAAGTTCCTATTTCTCAAAACAAAGTCAATGTTCCGAACACTCCGCTGCTACATCCAAGAACTCTTCGAAGTTAGCGTCCATAGCCGCTCTAACGGATATCATCCATTGTATGATAAAAGAGGTAAAGGAAATCAAAAGCGAAATTCATAAGCTGGAACCAATCAAAGCCATAAACAAGGTGTGTGAAATTTGTAGTGGTCCACACGCATATTATGATTGTCAAGCAACCGATGCTTCTTTTTACCAAGCTCCCGTAGCTGCTGTAAACCACAATCAATACCGACCACAAGGTGATCCTCACTACCGGTACCTAGCGGTATGACACCACCTGTTTTCCTCTCGTGCAAAACCATGGCAATTAAAACCATGGCAATCAAAATCGCTTTGTTTCGAATCAAGGACACAACTTCAATAACTCTCAAAATTTCAATCAAACCCGGAACAATTTCAACCAACCATATCAAGCTCCAAATCATCAAAGTTATCAACAACCTCCTCAAGCTCCCATACCAAATGACTTCATGAAAATGACTGAGTCAAACATGCGTTCAATGCAAACTCGATCAACAACAACATGAGAGGTGAGCTAAAAAGGGAAATTGATACCACATTATCTCGGCAGACAAATGAGTTAAAGAATATGATGAGCAGTTTCATGAACATGAATATGAACAAAGCCTCATCATCTTCGGAGGACTCCCGTGCAATACAATTCCTAATCCAAATGCCGAGTTGAAAGCCGTCACCACTCGTAGTGGTAAGACGCATAATGGACCTACGACTCCTATGCCCCTCCTCCAATGTGGCATTGAGTCAAGTTACCAAGGAGACAACGGACAAGGTGCATTATTCAAGCCCACAAGTATCAAGACACGTCCCCACCTTCTGTAGTCCGTTTCAAATCCGAACCCGGTTCCAAAGAAAAATCCTCGAGCGTTGAAAAACACATTCCATCCCAAGCTCAAAAGTCTAGTCAGCTTCCTTACCCATCAAGAATGAATGATGAGAAGCTCAAAGACAAAACAAAGAGCAAATGGAAAATTTTTTCCAAATCTTCAATGAGCTTCACTTTGATATAAGCTTCGTTGATGCTCTCGTTCTAATGCCTAAATTTGCATCCACGCTAAAAGGCTTACTCACCAACAAAGATAAGCTATCAGAGATGGCTAAAACTCCTCTCAATGAACAATGCTCACTGCCATTCTTAATAAGCTTCCCGAAAAGCTTGAAGACCCTCAAATGGCCGGTTTTAATCCCGTGTGATTTCTTGGGGATGTTTCAATGCTCCGCTTTGGCCGATCTTGGCGCTAGCATTAACCTCATGCCACTCTCAGTATGGAAGAAACTATCTCTTCCTGAACTTTCACCCACTCGTATGACACTCGAGCTAGCGGACCGTTCCGTAACCCGTCCACGATTGGATAGCCGAGGATGTCGTGATGAAAGTGGGAAAGTTTCACTTTCATGCCGACTTTGTTGTAGTAGACTTCGATGCGCATCCTAGAGTTCCCCTTATCTTAGGGAGAGCTTTTTAAGAACGAGTCGTGTTCGATTGATGTGTTTGTGAAGAGTTGACCATACGGGTTGACAACAAGAGCTCACATTGAATATCAACCGTAACTCCAAACCTCTATCCAAACAGAGTGTTGCCACAATTGATCAAAAATCGGAAAGAATCAATGCAACACTCTCAAATTTCACGGTTAAGAGTGTTCACCAAAACGTCTGAGCTCAAAGCTTTTAAAATTACCCCTGGTTCAAACAAATGGTTTGAAAGTTGTACCAGGGAAGTCAAGAGTGTTCTTGATGATGATGATGATGATCTAGAATCGGAGACTTCATCTGAAGTGGTGGAAACTGCTAGCTCTAAGAGCACACCACTTGTCCCACCTCCGGAATCAGTTGGTCGCATCGAGTTTGTTAACTCTGTGGATGAAACCAAACTCTCTTCAGTTTCATCCGGATTGGATGATGATGATTGTGATCCAATGGGAGACATTCTTCCCATTGAAGAATTTCTCGAAAATGATCCATCATCTCCTAGTCTTATTAATTCTAACTCTTCCACCCCTTCTCTTACTCCGTTTGAGGAAAGTGACTTCATCTTGGAAGAGATTGAAGCATACTTGTCTAGTGATTCGGTTCCATGGGAAATTGATCACGCTCCAATTGACATCGAGGGAGATATTCTTCTCATTGAGAAGTTGCTTAATAATGATCCATTATCACTCCCTCCCATCGAGCTTCATATCAAGGAAGTCAAGTCAGTTGAGAAAACTGAAGAATTTCCTGAGGTTGAACTTAAGGACTTACCACCTCATCTCGAGTATGCATTTCTTGAGGGTGATGATAAATTACCCGTCATTATTGCTCAAGATTTGAGTAAGGATGAAAAGACTGCTCTCATAAAGGTCTTGAAGTCACACAAGCAAGCAATTGCTTGGGAACTCTCCGACATTAAGGGTATCAACCCTGAGTTTTGTACTCACAAAATCTTAATGGAGGATGACTTTAAACCAGCCAGTTCAACATCGAGACGAGTGAATCCGAAAATCCATGATGTTATCAAACAAGAGGTTCTCAAACTTCTTGATGCAGGATTGATTTACCCTATCTCGGATAGTCCTTGGGTGAGCCCCGTTCATTGTGTGTACCCAAAAAGGGTGGCATAACCGTTGTTGAAAATGATGAAAACGAGTTGATTCCTACTCGATTGGTTACGGATGGCGTGTTTGCCTTGACTATCGAAAGTTAAATGAAGCCACCCGTAAAGACCACTTTCCCTTACCCTTCATGGACCAGATGCTTGAGAGATTAGCGGGAAACGAATACTATTGCTTTCTCGATGGTTTCTCGGGTTACTTCCAAATTCCCATTGATCCACAAGATCAAGAAAAGACCACATTCACATGTCCTTATGGAACATTTGCTTACCGACGCATGCCTTTTGGCTTATGCAATGCTCCCGGTACATTCCAAAGGTGTATGATGGCCATTTTCCATGACATGATCGAAAAGACTATGGAAGTCTTTATGGATGATTTTTCGGTCTTTGGGGATTCTTTCCACACATGTCTCTCCCATTTGGACAAGATGCTTGAACGTTGTGAAAACACGAACCTTTGTCTAAATTGGGAGAAATGTCACTTTATGGTCAAAGAAGGAATTGTCCTCGGCCATAAAATCTCTAAGAAAGGGATTGAGGTGGACAAAGCCAAAGTTGATGTTATTTCAAAGCTACCTCCTCCCACATCACAAAGGAGTTAGAAGTTTCCTTGGTCATGCCGGTTTCTATCGTCGTTTCATTCATGACTTTTCAAAAATATCCCGGCCTATGACCCGACTTCTTGAAAAAGACACTCCTTTCATCTTCTCTAGTGAGTGCGTTGAAGCTTTTCAAACTCTTAAGAAGAAGCTCACGGAAGCACCAATTCTAGTTGCCCCTGATTGGGACCTACCATTTGAGCTTATGTGCGATGCAAGTGATTTCGCCATAGGTGCGTTTTGGGCAACGAAAATCGAAACATTTCCAGCCTATACACTATGCTAGCAAAACTTTGACCGAAGCTCAAGCACATTACACCACTACGGAGAAAGAATTACTAGCCGTGGTGTATGCTTTCGAAAAGTTTCGGCCATACTTGATCTTGTCCAAAAGCATAGTGTATACGGATCACTCGGCCCTCAAATATCTTTTTGCTAAGCAAGATGCAAAGCCGAGATTGATCCGATGGGTTCTCCTCCTACAAGAATTTGATATCACCATCCGTGATAAAAAAGGAGCGGAGAACCTAGCGGCTGATCATCTTTCCCGTCTTGAAAATCCTCATCAAGGTGTGCTCGATAAAAGGGAGATAAACGAAACGTTTCCTCTCGAGACACTTAATGTGATATCTCATCGTGGAGATTCTAGTACCCCATGGTTTGCCGACTTTGCAAACTATCATGCGGGTAACTTTGTTGTGAAAGGGATGTCGCCCCAAAGAAAAACAAATTCTTTAAGGATGTTAAGCATTACTTCTGGGACGACCCCTACTTGTTTAAGGTTTGTGCGGATCAAGTCATCCGACGGTGTGTTCACGCCCAAGAAGCCGATGAAATTCTCAAGGCTTGTCATCATGGACCCACAGGGGGACATAATGGCCCGAACTACACCGCCAAGAAGGTGTTTGATTCTGGTTTCTATTGGCCCACAATTTACAAAGATGCCCATGACCTCGTCAAATCTTGCGACTCTTGCCAACGTCATGGTAACATCTCTAAAAGAGATGAAATGCCTCAAAATGCCATTCAAGTGTGCGAGATATTTGACGTATGGGGCATTGACTTTATGGGGCCGTTCCCGTCTTCTCGAGGGAACAAGTATATACTGCGGGCGATGATTACTTGTCTAAATGGGTGGAGGCTAAAGCTACCTACCAACGACGCCCGAGTAGTTGTGAAGGTTTTAAAGTCTCTCTTTGCCCGTTTTGGAACTCCTCGTGCTATCATTAGTGATCGCGGCACACACTTTTGCAATGACCAATTCGCAAAAGTGATGCTTAAGTCCGGTGTCACCCACCGTCTCTCCGTATCACCCACAAACTCGTGGGCAAGTGGAAGTTTCGAACCGTGGTTTGAAAAGAATCTTGGAGAGGACCGTAGGCGAAAATCGTGCCTCTTGGTCGGACAAATTAGAAGATGCACTTTGGGCCTTCCGTACCGCTTACAAAACACCCATCGGGTATACTCCTTACAAGCTTGTGTATGGAAAGGCGTGTCATCTCCCGATCGAGCTTGAGCACAAAGCCTATTGGGCCTTGAAGCATGCAAATTTCGACCTCAAGTCTTCGGCTGATC
The DNA here is from genome assembly GCA_910596185.1 of Chrysanthemum makinoi. NCBI lineage: Eukaryota > Viridiplantae > Streptophyta > Magnoliopsida > Asterales > Asteraceae > Chrysanthemum > Chrysanthemum makinoi. The sequence goes on from OU343222.1 coordinate 302,587,380, forward strand.
ATCGGAAAGTTCAACTCAACGAATTAAATGAACTCCGTGATCAAGCCTACGAGAACTCTTTGATCTACAAAGAAAAGACAAAGAAGATCCATGACTCAAAGATTAAAAACCGCGTTTTTCAACGTTGGTGACCGAGTCCTTCTTTTTAATTCTAGATTGAAGATCTTCTCGGGGAAACTTAAGACCCGTTGGACTGGTCCATTCACCATTACCAAAGTGTTTCCATATGGCACCGTCGAATTGTCTCAAATAGACGGGCCAAACTTCAAAGTGAATGGACATAGGTTGAAGCATTATTTTGGAGAGGACATTCCTCATGTGGTTGTCCCAGATTTACAAACTTTCCCCATGAACCAATGAATGCGGGGATCGAGTCAAGCTAGCGACTCGGGAATCAAAAACAATAGCACACTATATGGGTTTTCACCCGTATTTCTGACTTCTTTCTATTTTCTACCACCCTAGTGTGGGGGGGTTGCCCCACATGTTTTGTATATAAGTTTTTTTTTTTAAAAAAAAAAAAAAAAAAAAAAAAAAATCTTCTTTCTAAATAATGGCCGTAGTATTTCCCTTTTACGTTCTTTGTTTCGGCATAACCGCCGGTACTTTGAATATTGAGGGCAATATTCATTTCTAAGTGTGGGGGGGAATTCTCACGAATTTTATCATATAATTATACCAATTCCCCCGTTTTTGGCCAAAATTTTTTTTGGAGTAAGTGTTTTACACTTACTCAGCTTGGTTATCAATCCGCCATGTCTGTAAGACAAAAGGATTGGCTAATCCAGGAGCAAACGGCTCTTGGTAAAGATTTCTCAAATCCGTTTATATGGCTTGCAATTTGCCCAAAATTGTATGGTTCTCAACTCACCATATCCTAAAAAGTGAAGAGTTGGCTAGCCCGCAAGATTATGGCTTGTGGTAAAGGCAGTGGAAAATCCATAATTGGTATTCAACTCACCAAAGATAATTCTGATAATTTATCTAAGAGTTGGCTAGTCCGTAAGGTGCGGCGGTAAAGACACATCAAACCCGTTATATGGTTTATGATTTGCCAATAAATCAGATGGTTATCGGTGTACCATGGTTCTTACTTGAACTGAAACATTTGGCTACTCAGAGTAATGGCTTTTGGTAAATAGATGAAATCCATTAAATTTTCTCAAAAGATTGCTAGGGACTAGCAATATCTCAAGTGGGGATTGATGAGTGTGCAAATACTCATCATTTTTGTACAAAATAAACTGCAAAATCATCTGAAAACACTCGGAAACACATCAAAATGATCAAAATATCACAAATCAGTGTTTTATGTGTTTTAAATGCAAAAATATCAAAATCGGATGAAAAACATATCAAATTTGCAAAATTGGCGGTTTAAATCCAAGTTTCAAAAATGGTCAAAAACAGTCCCTGAGCACATAATTTCAAAAGTAAAGTCACCAAAGGTCCTTTTAAAATCAAAACTTGTCAAATTTAGTCCTTTGGTGAAAAATGCCAAAAGTTTGAGAAAATTACAAGTTTAGTCCTTCAACTTTCAAAATTGGCAGAAATGGCCCCTGGAAAATTGGAAAATGGCAAAATTGGTCCTTATACTTTTTGAGATTGTCACTTTCAACCCTTGGATCAACTTTTCTGAATTGGCAACAATGGTCCCTTGATTTTCAGGATTTACACATTAAGTCCCTATAGTTTAAAACCCTTTAAACCTTTGTGGCCTGGTCAAAACTATCCTTGGACCCCTGTCAAAACTGAATTGTGACCCCCCTTGGATTATTATATCTGGTCAAAAATCTCAACCCGCCCAAGTCTTCTTTCTCAACTTGCTGCCTGCAACCAAGCTATCCCCCATCCCCCCTCCTCCAATCACTCAAACCTGTCCCTCCACCTCCAACTAACATCCAAACTTCATTAATTGCACCTTTCCCCCCCTCACTCAACCCCCAATGGGCAAAAAAGAAAAAAGGCGCCAAAATCATGTTTAAACGGTTGAGATTAATTTGAGCAATCCAAGGGCTGAGAATTGGTGGGATTTCATCAGAAGAGAGAGAGGATAAGATTGGATATAAAAAAAGAAGCAATGGAAGCATGCAAAGAGTAGTAGATTATTAGTTTTAAATTTCCTTATGACGTTTTTATCTTTAATGTGTTAATTTCATTTCAAAACTGTAATTTTGTGTTTACAAATGTTAAACTCAAGTTGAATTTGCAGTATTACCAAGTTTTAATCATTGATTTCAAGTTTTTATCTATTTTCATATATTTGCATCACTGTTAAAATTTCCAAAGTTAAAATCTCATTTAAAAGCTTTATAAATCTCATCTATCAGCTTCAATAAGCTTAAATGAGCTTGTGAGAGCCTTATACAAGCTCACATTCAAGTTTCAACTCATTATGATCCTTGGTCAACAAAAGTCAAAAAGGGTCAAAAATGGGAATGCAGATGGAAATGGTTTGATGCAGAGGTGGATTGGGTTGTTTTAGATTCATTTGGGGTGATATTTAATAGATTAGTGGTTCATGGTTCATGATTTCAAGCTATAGCAGCTTTGGATTCTTGTAAGTCATTTTCAAGTTTTTATGCATACTCAGTATTTGTAGTTAAAACTGGTTCATTTCTGTTTTAAAAGTAGTAATTAGGTTACATTAACTTAGTTTGATCAATGGTTTGTGCTTGATAGTGTTAGAATGGTTTTTAACTTCACATCAAGTGCAATATAGGAGTGTTTGGTATTGCTGTTAAACTTGTGCTCTAGGGTTGTTCAGTTCTAGAATTCTTGGTTCAGTGTATTAACTCAAAATAAACTCAGTTGAGTCATTAAATTGTGCCTGCTATATGTAAAAGTCAAAATTCATTTCATATGTCTCAAACAGTTAACCTGTGAGATTTTTGGAGATCCACAATCTTGTTTTATGTTCCAAAGTTATAACCAAAGCTTGCAGAAGTTCCATTTATTCATATAACATCAATCTTAATACTTAAAATCAGTAGCAAAGTTGAGAAAAGTCAAAGTTTGAGTTCTTGTTCAAAAGTCAAAAATGAAAATTGTTGAGCCAAATACAAGGATTTTTCTTGAATTCATCTTTGGGTCTTATCAAGTGGGATTTGGCATTTTAGAAACTTCAGTGGGTGTTCTTGCTTATCACCATTTTAGCATATTTTTACAATTTTTATAAAGGTTTCAAAACAGCTCATCTTTCGGGCCAAAATGCCCTCGCTTTCCATGGGTCACTGATATGAGTTTTTCTAAAGTGCACTTATGCACAGAGCTTATTAGAGCTTCTCATGGCCTGATTTTTGGTACAATTACCTCACCCAGTGTCTAGTCTAGATTCCAATCGGTAGTTTTAAGTTTGAGCTTATTGTTAAGCTTGTGCATCGCTTAAAGTCGATTACCTAAAACTGCTTGAGCTTATATCTCTAATCATCAAATCATTGCAACTTGCATATCAGTGGTTGTAGCTTGTTGATTTTAGTTGCATTTGGTCAATTTTAGCTTATTAGAACTGCTCATGTTAACAGTTGGTGGTTTGTTTTAATCATTTGGCTTATTTAAGTGCTTATTATTAAGATCATTCCACATCAGTTTCATAATCTTGTACACAAGCACCTGTTTTTATATTTTTCTCAGATTTAGAATATAATTTTAGAGTTTTCCTGAATTTTTCATATTTTTCTAAGTCATTTTGCTATTTTTCTTGATTTTTATTAGTTTTTAAGCACTTTTAAATAGTTTTTAATACAAATAATTAAGAAAAGCTTCAAAAAAATAATTTTCATTTTAAGTTAAGATAAATATAAAGCAAAAAATATTTTTCCATATTTTTCTTAGTTAAATTTGTATTTTTAAATAATTTAAGTAGTTTTTAATAGTATTTAATTCATAGAAAATAGAAAATAATCGAAAAATACAAAATAGTTTTGAAAATTCTATTTTGATATTTTAGATTTTTCTAAGTCTTAATTTTATTTTTCTAGCTTTATTTCATATTTTCTTGTATTTTAGGTAATTATTTAATAGTTAAAAATAGTTTTTAATTAGATAATTAGTTTTAAAAATAATTTTCTTTTTCTAAATATTTTCTTTTATCATTAGGTTTGTAAAAACATCATTTTCATATTTTTAGGGTTAATATTGATGTAGTTTCACGTTTTTAGTTGTACGTCACGTAGTTTTTAAATTCAGTTTTATAAAAATATAAAAACAAAAACATCATTTTAAATATAGTGATAGCGTTTATTTAATAGATTTTATCTTTTTAATCTCCTTTAATTTGCATTTAAGCCGTTTTTATTTGTTGGCTTTTCTGTAGTTATAATATCATAACCAATCTCCTTTTTCCGTTCAAATCTCGCGATCACTACACGTTTGATAATCCATTGCACAGCTCGCTGGGACATAACGACCCGGGGAAACACTATACTCCTCAGATCTTCATTGCATTCGTGCTTAAGCAGTTTTAAGCTGGTTACGGTCCGCCATTCACAAGTGGCGGGCTTGTGTGATTTAGCTTGACTGTTCTGCGCGGATCAAAAAGAGACTTATAAAGTACCTTGATTGAGTTTTCAAATGGTTTTCTTAATGGCTTTTGTAATCGTGGATGTGCTTCAAATGAACTCTTGCCTCTATGTGATAAAAATGTTTTTAAAATATCTTACGCACATATTGAGGGGGAGAATTTTACCATGAAAATCAAATGGCTTTTTCGTATGAAAATTGTGATCAAAGAAAATATTTCAAAGTCCTCTTGCCTCCTTGTGCTAAACAATTTCTAAATCATACGCACATGTTGAGGGGGAGGTTTTCTAAATGATCAAAACTATTAAGGTACAAAATGCTTTGATCTCGTATCACAAGTACCTTGATTGTTTTTCCAAATGATTTTTCAATTGGTTTCAAGGAAGAATGAACTGTACCAAAAGACCGACCATTTTACTTTATGCATGGAGTTATAAGGATGGTTAGGTTAGGTATTCGTTCCCATGATCCGCCAGAACCGAAGGGATCTACCCAGGGACAATCCACTAGATAGTGTAGAGTCCTTAGGTATATTGAAAAAAAAAGGAGAAAAGTGAGGAATGGGAAGAGTGTGACATGAGATGAGCTAGTATGGAATAAACCCAACAAGGTTCTAGTTATGAAGTCTCGGTAACTGAAGGGGTTGAAGAATGAAAAAGAAATGAATGATAAAAGGGTGAAAAGAAATAGCCCTCCATCAATTCAACCTTAGGGCAGAAACCGGGTTCAATACATATGCTACTTGTTGTTACTAAGGTAACACTGGTATTGAAGACAAGACGTCATGGACCCGATGACGCATCGCACTAAACTTCCCAAAACTACTCAAGTTCCTCTTAAAAGGGCTTGTTTCATTCTCACGGGGAACCGACATTATCTATCAACTTTCTCTTAGAGATTGTTGATATTGAAGAAGGAGACCCTCTCCCTAGTCTCCGGCAAAGGAACCAAATGTGCACTATTGAGTCTAGAGCCAAGAGATCATCCACAATATCTCGTTAGGACACTAAATTCTTGAAGACTTGCTTTTTCACACAATGTGGAAAGTAAGTATATATTAAGAGTCCTACGCATTATCCTTGTGGTATTGCCAGAACATCCGAGTGATATGTAAAAATATTTACAATGAAGATGGAAATCCCTCTAGAGCCAACATCAAACAAGCTCTTGGTGGGTGACATGTGAAATCTTGCAAAAGATCAAGCGTGTGACAACTGGATAGAAACGATGGGGAGATTCATTCTTGAATCAACCTTGGTCCAGGAATGGAATTGACGAATACTTTTGGAAAAACTGTTCGATGTGCAAACCTTCTTTTCTCTAGCACGTCGAATGTGTATTCATTTTCAAATTCAAAAAGTATATCTGATTGAAAAATACTTTTAGAAAAACCGTTCGATGTGCAAATCTCTTCTTTTCGCTTTCACGTCGAATGTGTACTCATTCTCTAATACAAAAAGTATTTTGATTGAAAATTGATCTTTCTCATAAAACCTTCGTCGTATTGCAAAACTCTTTCTTCAAGCAATACACGATTGTTTTTCAAATCATTTTTCATCAATCAGTGAATCTCAATTTGCGGTTCACTCACCCGTGTTGTCTTCTTTGAGACGCGTTCGGTTTGAGAAACTAGAACAAATTGCGAAACCCTGTCAAGGATATTCTTAGGAATCCTACCTGATCACAGGTAGTACTTGTACTGATCAACGGGGAACCGTGGGCCGTGTACCTCAATTCAACGAAAGTGATCAAAGACACTTCGTGCGCTTTATTGCTAACTGTCGTATGCAGGTACACCCCGACGATTACGCAGTGATCAGAATTGAGGCGGTCAATCCAAAGCCGCATGCTCACGCAGATCCACACTTAATCTGAAGAAATCAATGGTGCATATCTACATAACCTGGTTACGATATTTTTATACTATGTTTCGCTACGCTGCTGCAAATATCATGAACCAGATGGAAGGCTTCCGCTACTACGATGAAAAAGATGTCATGATTAAAAAATGTGAGCATGTCGGTCCAAAAGTCACAACTTCACATGATGGCAACACAATAAAGGGTGATCCAGAGATTTACTGTGGCTGATGATCTCAATGAAAGCTCGAAGATCATCAAAGATGTGGATCAGTTTAAAGGCCTCCACTAAAAGTACAAACTATGCGGACTTTGAAGAATCACTACAAAAGCACAAAGATTGAGGAACTTGAAGATTTGAAGTCTACGAGCTCAGAACATAGTCAAGAATAGAGTGCTAGGATTCGAAATGTAAAACATGGGGTGACCTCCCTTAGGGGGAGATTGTTAGGAATTAGAAAATTCCATAGTGAAGAGTCGGTCACCCCAAATGTTATATAGCTTAAGTTAGCTCGTAGACTTGTCATTAGTTACGATATTTAGTAGTTTGTAGTGTAGTATAGCTTAGTGCAACACCGTGGAGGAAGGACGGGTCTTTACCCACTGTATCCCTGATCCACAGGCCGATAGGAGGTAGTATTTCATGTAACTATAAATACCCCTTCCATCCATGGAAGGGGTGGTGCTTTTCAATCTAATATTCTACAATTTGTGAAGTAACTCTCTACCAAGAAAACACCCAACTCTCTAACTTTCTCTCTCTAATGGCTAACATGTATTTTGATCTCCCAAGACCACCCGAATCATCAAACACATAAAAATAATGATCCTACACCACAACACAAGGTTACGCCATAGCTATGTTGGGCCTATAAATACCAACCATATTTCCAGCATCTGACACATCCTTTTCACCATAAAACACCAGAGAACGAAGTAGGGTTCTAGAAGGGAGATCTACAACAGCATACGGAGCCATTTCCAAGGGAGAAATCACACGATAACATCAATAAGTTTTAGCGATTCATGTTTTAATTACATTTACGATTCCATGTCTTTCAATTTCATGCAAAACATTGAATATTGTGTTCTTATTAATATGATCGGCTAAGTACCTCTGGTGCTAGCCTAGTTATGATTCCTTTCATGTCTTGATTATGTTTTCATACTTTTATTATTTGCTTCTGTGTGTACATGCATAGCTTTTCGATAGATCCTAGTTTCGGTAGTCAAGACCGGTTTATCTCTGCACTAGAGAATTGACCATAGGACCTTAGTGTGATTGGTTGCGAGGATTGACAACCCTTGTGTGCGAATTGACCATAGGATCACCCTCCGGGTTGGATGAACTTAAGAAGTTAGATGTGTGGCCTAAGTTCCGACCGACCGGGCCACATAAAGAAATAATCTAGCATGTAGCGGAACTTAATGACTCAAACTAGTCTACCGTACTTCCGCTTACTACAGAGGAGAGTGCATTTAATTCAGGAAAAGGATTCTAGGGAGATAGGCTAGGAGAATTGACCATAGGAGTCTAGTGACACTTATGCCCCACTTGAAGCGATAGAAGGCTTATTACGAAACACAGTCATTGCGTGATAGGAAGAATGAGTAGGCTAGTTCAATTTATCTCTACTGCATTCCAACCAATTTAATTTCTGCTTTTCATTTCTGTTTATTAGTTTAATTAATCAATCAATCAAAACCCCCTTTAAAACGTGACATTAGACTTAAATTAGGATCCTAGCATATAACTCTTGGGACGACCTCGCATTTACTGAATACTACACTTGTAACATCCTGTAAAAATCCCAAGTTATTAATAAACGCTAATCCAAGATTAATTTCGTATTACTATTCAAACACCCATTTTTAGGCAAAATTTATTACTTTTGCTTACACTATGCAACAACGAATCAATATATGTTATATGAATTACATTTTCCTTGGAACGAGCTTACACACGTACCATGATATTTTAGGCTATGTACGAATCAAACACTGGTATGCTTTGATTCATCACAACAACACAACACACTCACAACCCCCCTGGTTCCCACATTTTCCCTAATGGGCCTAACTTGCCAAATTGAGCCCATTAACACACATTGGGCCTTAGTAACACATTTAGCCCAATGTTAAACCCATTTAACACTAAACGGACCCTTAATAACTTACAATTGGGCCTAATCAATTTCTAACCCCAAACCAAGCCCAATTAAACTCAAATTAACTTAACACACAAACGCAAGTCATGTTTACTTCGAGTCGTTTATTCAAAATCCGTACATACAACATATGAAATAAATTGCACCACTCATTTCATCATGCTCCAAAGAATCAAGAACACCAAACACATTTAAATTATACGTGCATATTAACACCAAACGAATGGCAAAGTAAAACGCAATCTCACTAATCTTAAAAACGCTCAATATCACCACCATACAACACTTTGTATCATCTATTATATTCCAAATTAGTGTTAAGATGGTTTATGTGTGGTGTATTTGAAAACATATGCCTTTTCTTTATCAAAACCAGACCAAAAACTAACCACTAAAGCCATAAAAATCTGTGTTTTGTGTTTATGTATGTGCAGTACCGGATATCGTCAAAATAGACAAGAAAAGACAAAACGACAGAAAAACGAGCATGAGATATGGAAAAGTGCAAAAATCCAAGGACGGGGAAGGATTTGCAAGTTTGGATCATCAATTCTCAAAATGGCAACTTTAGTCCTTGAAGATTCATCAATTGGCAAATTTGGTCCTTGAAGTTTTTAAAGTTGGCAAATTTGGTCTTTGGAGTTTATGAAGATGCCAAAAGTCACCCTTGGAATCATTTCTCAAATACTACAACATTGGTCCCTACAATTTACCATTTGTCACTTACTACCCTAAACCTTAACCAAAAATCAAATCTATCCTAACATTTCACCTAAACCAGATCCAATATACCCAAGCCCAAAATCCTACAAGCCCAAGTCAACCCAAGTTTAAAACCGCATCAACCAGAGAGAAACCATTTCACCCGTCTCCTATGAACCCCCACCAAATAACAAATGAACCCCCTCCTTTACCCTTTGAACCGGTCAACCCCATTTAATATTCCCAGTCAAACAAGTCAAACCCCGCCCTATTTTACTTCTACTGTTTATCTTCCCAACAAATCTTACCCTGCATCTCAAAAGAAACCCAACACCCAACTTGTACTAGCATCTTAAAGGGACATTCTAGAATCTGACATGGTAGCAAGGGAATGACAGAGTGGACAAATGGAGGCTTCTGATTGGCTATGACACCTCACCAAGATGATCAAGGGCTGTGATTGATTGAGTGGAGGCCAAGACAGAATCAATGGATGAAATTGGAGCTTCTGGGTCCTTCCCAAACCCTAGAAGCACCTCTCCTCGCCTAAAAGGACCCCTTTAGTCACAGATTATTGTTAGCCTTAATAATATTTAATAGAAGTGATGGTCATTCACGTTTAGGAACTTTGTAAAGTGTGTTAGATATCGTAATAGAATAGTCAACGGGCTCGTGGATTGGGCTAAGCTAAATGGCTAATAGTTATGTTAAGCTAGCCTTATGTAAGTTATTGACCGATCCAAGTCCAATCCAAGCCCAATCCCAAGCCCATAAGGGTGATATGTATGGAAGTATAAATAACCCTCAAATGGTCATTTGAGGGGTGTGCTTAAGTGTGTTTGTATGTGTTTTTCCTTTTATATAGAAGCTCTTGTTTTCATCTTTATTTCTCTCAACATACACGACACACATATAACTTTCAAGTCACCATCATTCTTCTTCATCTTTCTTCTCATAAGCTTTATTTGTTTTACGTGTTACTTGTGTTAAGCTTGGTATTTGTGATAAGGTTGAGAAAAACAAGGTCCTACAATTGGTATCAATCACCTAATAATGGTTTAGGAGTGTTTGTGTTACGTTTTTTGGTTAAAGCTTTTCAAAAAGTTGCGTTTTTTACATAGAACATGACCTTTTTGTTATAAAGTTTTGATTTTTACGTGGTTTTAAGGTTAAAGTTGTAGTTTTTATTGCTCTTTAAGTGTTTTGGAAGAAGTTTGTGCAAAAGAAATCGTCTGGAATCGAGTTTTTGGGTGAAAAATAGTGTTTTTGCAATATTCTGGGTATTCTACGCGTAAGAATATCAAGTACGAAAAAGTCAAAACCCTCTTTTTACGCATAAGAAAAGTCAAAACCCTAATCATACGCGTAAGGTCTACGCGTACGAAGTGAAATCCTACACTTAAGCATTTTGTTACGTTTCTTCGTGCAACAACGGTTACTCAGTGCTTCCCTCACTTGGATAAGTTTGTTGAACACTTCGGCTTGTGGATATCTTTTACACTTGGACGAGTGTAAAGGATTTTGGTTTTAAACCTAAACTTACACATAAGCCTAAAAACTTACGAGTAAGCACTTCTACGCCTAAGTTAATTCTTACGTGTAAGGTACTCTACTTATAAGAGTTTAGTCACGATAAGCTTACGTTTAACCTAAGTTTACGCATAAGGTAAAGTTTACGCATAAGCTTCATCCTACGCCTAAGGAATCCTACGCATAAGGAAGTCTACGCATAAGCACTGCATCCTAAGCCTAAGAACAAGGTTTACGAGTAAGATTTTGAGCAAAACTTCAAACGGCCATAACTTTTGAACCGTAACTCCGTTTTCAGCGTTCTACCCATCAAAACGACCGTGAGAACGAGGAGAATGACACACCATATGAATCAAGTCAGCCTTCAAGTCCTAAAAACGCTCCGAACAGAAGTTATTGAGGTTTTTAAGTTTTTAGACCAAATTTTCACTACAACAACCAAACTTAATCTTCATCAAAACACAACTGCTTTATCGTTGAATCGATCTTACATCAACTTTATCATCAAATACCTTCATCAATGGCTACTCAACAAGACATCCATGCAGCCGGTGCTGAAAACCGTCCTCCTATGCTGGAAAAAGGTGGATATCTTTAATGGACAAGTCGTATGCTCCGCTACATCAAGACCAAACCTAATGGAAAACTCATGATTCAATCCATTACGAATGGACCCTTCAAGCCTCAACAAGTCCAAGACCCTGGAAATCCTAATACAACACCTCCCGTCCCACCATCTTTTCGTGATCAAGAAGAATCAGAATACACTGAAGAGGATAAGAAGTAAATTGAAGCAGATGACATGGCAATTCACATTGTCCAACTGGGTTGCCAAGAGACATTTTTGCTGCTGTAGACAGTTGTAAAACTGCTTTCGAGCATGGGAACGTGTTAGAAGGCTATGTTATGGAACAGAAATTGGTAAACATGACATGGAGAACAAGCATGTAACTGAATGGGAAAGTTTACATCAAAATCCAGGAGAATCCATTGAATCTACTATGAAGGTTTTGCACTTTGATGAATGAGCTTATCAGAAACAAGTTGGCACCCGTAACATCAAATTTCTCAACAATATTCCAGAGAATGGGGCGATATATGTCACTATTGTCAACCAAACAAAGGACTTACATCAGGTGAACTTTGATCAACTTTACGATTTTCTGAAACAAAACCAAACTGAAGTCAATGAAGTTAGGAAACAAAGATTGGCAAAGAATCATGATCCCATGGCACTAATTGCAAAGACTCCAACTCCAGTGAAATCATAACAACAAGCTTCATCATCTTCCACTAACAACAACTTGCAGCAATACATTCCACAACCAACCAGCTGTTATCCCTCAACAACAATTCTACCCACCAGAACAACCAGTCATTCAACAACAACAATATCCACAATACCAGGATCCAGGAATCACTGATCTTGAAGTTGAACAAGAAGAGGCTTTGTCAAATGCATTTGCTTATTTGACTAAAGCATTCAGAGGACGCTATTCCACACCAACTAACAACAACTAGAGGATTTCATCAAACACTCGCAACACGCAAATTGCACTGCCGGGTTTGAAAATGGGTCATCAAGGACAAATGGTTGGAGTTATTGGGAACCAACAGGGATATGCTACTGGATTTCACATGGGTAATCAGGCGGTTCCGTATCAGGGTAATCAGTTGGGTCAGAATGTTGGAAATCAGATGGGACAGAATGTTGGGAATAGAGCAATGGGTAATCAGAATGGGAATGTTGCAGCTCCAGTCGTTGGGAATTATGGAAATGTGAATCAGGCTAATCGGGTTACGTGTTACAACTGTCAAGGAGTGGGTCACATGGCAAGGAATTGTCCTACTAAGCCAAAAAAGAAGGATGTTGCGTATCTTCAGAAAGCTATGCTGTTAGCACCGAAGTCAGAAGCAGGGATGCAACTAAGTGCTGAGGAACATGACTTTTTCGCTCTTATGGATGATTTGGAAGACCGAGAGGACATCAATGCAAACTGCATCTTCATGGCAAATCTTCAGGAGGCTAAGTACGACACGGACTCTGACGCACCTCCTGTTTATGACGCCAATGTAGTATCTGAGGTACCAATCATTGATCCATGCTATAACAATGTCATATTTGATGTGTTTACTCATGACGAACGGCATTCTGTGACACCAGCACCTACTTATGATACATACCTGGACAATCCGAGTTGTAGCAATACTAACTCTGAAACTCTAGATGTCGATCCTAATGGAGGCTGTGTGGCACAAAATACTGAGACTGATGAGGAAACACGTGCCTTATTTGAAACATTAATCAATAATTGTGCCATTGAAATTGAGAAAGTTAAAAAGGTCAATCGCGATGTTAAGGCTGCGAATGATAAATTCACGGTTGAGCTTGAGAGGTACAAGGAAAATAAAAAAGTTTTTGAATTTCACAAAAACAAAGAGTCAGAATGAGAAATTGGTTATCGAAATTCCGTTTAAAGAACAACAATTGCAAATCAAATATAAACACACTTGATGTTATTTGAACTTAAAATAAAATCTTTAAACGAGGAAATTTCTGATCTTAGAAACCAACTTTCTAAACAAAAAGCAACTTATTCTGATCTTGAAAAAGAGAAGAAACGGTTGATTGCTGATTTTTCAAAACGAGGAAGATTCTCTTCTGATGAAATTCTTGATAAAGATGAAAAAATCAACAAATTGGAAAATTTGCTTGTTACAACGGGTCATTCTGCTCAAACTGTCAATATGTTAACAAATCAAACAAATCTGTATTTTGATACAACTCAAAAAATGGCTCTTGGTAACACACCTCCTTGTGCACTCAAGAAAGCTCAGAAAGAACAAAATGTTTTGTATAATGGAAAAGTTTTGTTAGATAAACATGAACCCGTAGAAGTTCGTGATTCTCATGAAACGTTAGAACTCACCGACAAGAGTAGATCAAAAATGAAACAAACGAATCCAGCACTAAAACCAATCTACTACAACAAATGGAACAAAATTTCTGGAATTACTTTTGTTCCACAAAAAAAAGTCAAAGTTTTCCATCAACCAGTGTTTCAAACAAAGAGTCAACACCTGTTTCAAAACAAGTTTCAAAACCAGTTGTGTCTACAATCTCTTCGAAAATTGAACAAATGTCTTCAAACAATCTTTTAACACAAGTGATGCTGAAGCATTTTAGATGATGTTAAAACTAGAATTGGGGAGACTCAGAGACTGTTAAATCAAAAACCAATATTACAACTAATATCTGGTTTTCTAGTTTTGATGATGAAATGAAAAAGTTTTTTGAAACTCAAATTGCCCCTCCGCTGAATAACATCAGTGCAAGGGTAATTCATTTTGCACAAGCCTTTTTGAAAGAAACAATTGACATTGTCAAGGACCATAAATCCCTGGTAAAGAAAGCTAGTGAAAGTGTAGGATATTGGATTTCACATACACATCATAACACAATCAAACATAGGGTATTATAGAAGATGAGTTTTAGAGAGAGAAAGTTAGAGGTTTAGGGAACTTTAGTGAGAGAAAGAAAATCTTATTATGAGCTCCAACTCTCTACCTTGGAAGGTAGAGAGTATTTATAGTCTTATAATAAAACGCCACACAACGGGCTGTGGATCAGGCATACAGTGGGTAAAGACCCGTCCGTCCTCCACGGTGTTACTTAACTAAATACTACTTAACTTAAAATAACTATGACTACGAGCTTTCTAACGATTACATATACTTGAGGTGACCGACTTTTAATACCTGGAATATCTAATTCCTAACAATCTCCCCCTAAGGGAGGTCACCTCAAACATATACTAAAATTACATTGAATACAAACAGATATTACATTAACAATTGTTCTTGCATTCTTGATGTAGTCCTTTGCTCCTAAGCTCGTAGTCATTAATTCTTCACATTGCATGTTTGGTTACTCCAAGTGGAGGTCTTTTTCTGATCCACGTGATAATAAATTTGAGCCAGCTTTTGAGATCATCAGCTATCAAAAATCTCTGAGACATTCTTTGTGGTGTTGGTATTATGTGGTGTTGTGACTTTAGGACCGACATGCTCACATTCTGGATCATGATATCTTCTCATCAGAGTAGCGTAAGCTTTCGTTGAAACATGATATTGGCAGCAGCCGTGTAGCGAAGCATGGAGTGAAAATATCAGAGTCATTGATGCACTTATCATGATTTCTTTAGAGATGAATGTGTTGAGTGAGCATGCGGCTATGAATTGACAGCTTCATTACGATCAGCGTAACAAGCGTCGGATGTACCTGCATAAACAGTCGGTTCGACAATAAAATACACGAAAGTGTCTTTGATCACTTTCGTTGAATTGAGGTATTTTCCGACCCACGGTTCCCGCTGATCAAGATTACAAGTACTGCCTGTGATCAGTTATAATTCGAAGAATTTCCTTGACAGGGGTTTAGCAATGCTCTAGAAACCGTTCTCAAACCGAACATCTCAAAGAAGACAACACGGAGTGAGTGAACCAGGCAATTTAAGTCCAGCGATTGATGAAAAGAGATTTGAAAAACAATCGCGTATTGCTCAATAGAAATTGTTTTTGCAATACAACGAAGGTTTTATTGAAAATCAATTATCAATCATAAAAAACACCTTTGGTTTGAAAAATTAGTACCGCGGTTGATGTGCTAAAGAAAAAGTTATTAAGCACAAAGACCGGTTTTTCAGGTATCCGTCAATCCATAACCGAACCGAGGATTGATTCAAGAGATTGAATAAGCCCCATTGTTACTGTTCAGTTGTCACATGGTTGATCTATATAATAGATCTCACATGCCACCTACCAGGAGCTTGTTTGATGTTGGCTCCGGAAGGCTTTCCATCTTCATTGTGAATATGTAAACACATCACTCAGATGTTCCGGCAATACCACAAGGATAATGCGTAGGACTCAAGATATAATCTCTCTTTCCACATTGTGTGAAACAGAGTCTTCATTGAAAGTGTCCTAATGAGATTTATTGATGATCTCGTGGCTCTAGACTCAATTTGTGCATATTTGGATCCTGTGCGGGAGACTAGGGAGAGGGTCTCCTTCTTCAATATCAACAATCTCTAAGAGAAAGTCGATAGATAATGGTCGGTTCCCATCAGAGAATGAAACAAGTCCTTTTAAGAGGAACTTGAGTGGTTTGGAAAGTTGAAGTGCAGGCGTCCATTTTGGGTCCATGACGTCTTGTCTTCAATACCGATGTTACCATCAGTAGCATATGAATTGAACCGGTTTCTGCCCTAAGGTTGAATAAATGGAGGGCTATTTGTTTTCACCCTTTTCTCATTCAATTCTTTTTAATTCTTCAACCCCCTTCAGTGCTTGCCGAGACTTCATTGCAAGAACCTTGTTGGGTTGTTCCAGTACTTGCTCTGTCTCAGTCCGCACTCTTCCCATATCTCACTTTTCTCCTTTTATCATCATACCTAAGGACTTCTACACTAACTAGTGGATTGTCCCTGGGTAGATCCCTCCGGTTCTGGCGGATCATGGGAACCAATACCTAATCTTATCATCCTTATATCACCGTACATAAAGTAAAGTTGGTCGGTCTATTTGGTATTGTTCATCTGCCATTGGGATCAATTGAAAACCATTTGAAAATCAATCCAGATACTTGTGATATATTATCAAAACATTTTGTACCTGAATTGTTTTTGATATTTTTAGAATAAGTGCTCCCCCTCAACATGTGCATCAAGGTTTGAAAGGAGTTTTGCACATACTAGAGGGAACCTGCACATTGAGATAAATGATCACGTTTCAAGTCATAGGTGTAAGATAGATGCTCCCCCTCAACATGTGAATGGAAAATTTGAAGTCGTTTGTCACATGCGGGGAGGATAACATGTACATCCTTGTAAAACCATTTACCGAATCCTCAGTTTAAGTCCAATTTAAATCACAAATTCTCCCCCGATCACAATTATCAAATCATTTGAGATTTGTGATCTCTTATAGATTTAAATTGATTTTGAAAGCTTTTAAGGAGAATTGTGACTTGATTATGAAAGCGTTTTAACTGATAAGGATCGGATCGGATTTTAAGACTTTAAACTCCATTGATAAAACATGCATGTACATCTTTTGAAAACAATTTAATGCCAAATATATATATTTTTTTTAAATTTAATTGAAATCATTCTTCCCCTCAATCAATGACATAGGTTGTTGATTGAGAGATAGAGATTTTGACAAATAAGTCCTGATGATTATCAAAAATAGAGACCGAGTTATTTTTCAAAGCAGTTAGTTTTCAGCAGATAAATGTTTATAGAATCAGAGCATTGAATTTTGAAAACATGATAAAGAATGACTCTGTTCTTTCTTTGAAAAGCGGGTTACTGCCTGAAATGACAGTAAGCCATTTTTTCTCTTTCTCCCAAAAAAATATTTTTTGATTTTTTGGAATTTTTTTTTTTTTTTTTTTTTTATAAAAATTCGAACAACATCTAAAGTCCCGTGTCATTCTTTGAATGACAACATCAAGACCGTAGATATTATCTAATTGATAGAAACAAGACAAAATGACAATATTTTTTTAAGATTTTTCGAATTTTTCAAATTTTTATGGATTTTGAATTTTTATTTTTTTTTATTTTTATTTATTTTTATTTTTTATTTTTTTTAAGTTTTATAATTTTGTATTTTGATTTTCGAATAGATATATACAGGAGATGGATGAAGATAGACCTTTACTCCTCGTCTTCCTCCTGAAGACGTTTGAGTGTTTCTGGTTGAAGGCTTTTCAAGCCAAGACGTGGAAGAATAAACTCAAAACGTTCTCTTGGAAGAGCTTTGGTGAAGATGTCTGCTAACTGATATTCAGACCTCACAAAATAGAGTTCCACCACACCTTTTTCCACCTGATGAAATGATGTCGAATGTCGATGTGCTTTGCTCTTGAGTGTTGATCGTTGTTGCATGAGAGAGCAATAGCACTTTTATTATCACAGTACAGAGGAATTTTGTTGAATTCAAAGCCATAGTCAGATAATTGAGATCTCATCAATAAGATTTGAGCACAACAGGATGACATGGCTATGTATTCAGCCTCTGTAGAGGAAATAGAAGTACTCATTTGCTTCTTTGAAGACCAGCTCACAAGCTTATCACCCAAAACTAAGCACCTCCGGATGTACTTCGACGAGTATCTTGACACCTGCATGATCAAGGCATCTGCATAGGCGTTAGTGACATACCGGTGTCCTTCGGGGTACCAAAGTCCCATGTTAATGGTTCCTTGGAGATACCCGAAAGACCATTTTAACCTTCAAGGCTTTTAGTAGGCTTAGCCTAATATCTAGCACACATGCAAACAGCGAACAAGATGTCTGGTCTACTAGCTGTGAGGTACATCGGGGATCCAATCATACTACGATATTTCGTTTGGTCAATCATGATCCCCGAGTGGTCCTCATCTAGTTTGGTTCGATCAATCATGGGGGTGTCAACAGGTTCACTTGAATCAAATCCAAATTTCTTTAAGATTTCTGTTGCATATTTAGATTGATTTATGAAAATGCCTCGGGACTTTGTGAAATTTGTAATCCCAAGAAAAATGACATTTGTCCCATCATTGACATTTGAAATTTTGAACTCATTTCATTAGAAAAACGATCACATTCCATTTGGGTCTGCAATCGAGGCAAAAATGATATCATCAACATAAATTTGAACATGAATTAAATGTTTGCCCGACTTCCTGGTGAACAATGTTGGATCAACTGCTCCTTTGCTAAATCCGGTTGATAGAAGAAACTTTGACAGAGTATCATACCATGCCCTTGGAGCTTGCTTTAAACCGTAAAGGGCCTTCTTCAAGCGATAAACGTGAGTAGGATGCTCTTGATTTGCAAATCCTTCAGGGTTGGCTGACGTGAGACGACTTCTTTAAGGTCTCCGGATTCTGAAATGCCGTCTTCACATCCATCAATAGACTACCATGTTCTTACTAGCAGCATTAGCCGAGAAAGATTCGATTGCCTCGATTCGAACAACTGGAGCAAAAGATTCTTCAAAGTCAATACCCTCCTCTTGACGGTATCCTTTAGCAACTAATCGAGCCTTGTTCTTCAACACATCACCATGCT
This sequence comes from Chrysanthemum makinoi, assembly GCA_910596185.1. Lineage (NCBI taxonomy): Eukaryota > Viridiplantae > Streptophyta > Magnoliopsida > Asterales > Asteraceae > Chrysanthemum > Chrysanthemum makinoi. Next base: position 302,606,283 of record OU343222.1, read on the forward strand.
CATCAAGTTTCACTTTGAAGATCCATTTAAGAGCAATAATCATAGCACATTCTGGAGCAGGTACTAACTCCCATACATCAAGTCGATCAAACTCATGAATTTCATCTTGCATGGCATTGAACCACCTATCTTCATTCATGGCGGTTTTAACATCTTTTGGTTCGATCTTAGATAGTACGGAGTTGAAGAAGCACCATAAGGCATCGGTTGCAAGTTGTTTCCGTGTTGATACAGGACGAGAGGGATTTCCAATGATGTTGTCTAGTGGATGATCGTGAGTCCATTTTCTAAGGTGTTCATGTGGCAACTGTTGAGGGACTGAGGTAGCAGAGTCGATGTCACCTGAAGAAGATGGTTCTGATGATGATTCAGGAGAAAATATGTTTTCAAATGGAGCATCTTCAGGAGTAGCAAAGGGATTAACTTCATCATTGATGCCAGAAATAGTTCCATGATGTACATTTGAAGAATGATGATTTGTTGATGAGATGGAAGGATCAGCAGAAGGCGCTTCTTGACTTAAAGATATTGAGACTGAGGGATTGACTTCATTCACAGGAATATGAGCAGCCTCTGTTGTAGGGATCAACACCTCATTAGTACTTGGATCATAAAGTTCATCAAACATAGGATCAAACAATTTCTTTAAATCATCTTCAGATAGAGGTACATATGGAGTTTCTTGAGAGGAGTTTGGAACAAGGGATGAACCAATGGGACTGTTTTGAAGTGCGGGTCCTGAACTGGAGAGTCCAGGAGCCATTTGACCGGTCAGCTCATCAAACGTAACGTGAATTGTTTCCATGATATTTCGGGTTCTTTTGTTGTAGATTCGGTACCCCTTTTTTTTTGGTGCATACCCTACAAATACTCCAATGTCTGCTTTAGCTCTAAGTTTGCCTAAGTCTTGTCCTTCATTAGTTGGATAACACAATGCTCCAAACACACGAAGGAAAGAGATTAGGTTTTCTGTTGTGGACAAGTTCATATGGTGTCTTTCCATGAATAGTGTGAATCAGGGAACGATTTTGTGTGTAGCATGCAGTGGAAATAGCTTCAGCCCAGAGAAACATTGGAACCTTTGAGTAAATCAGCATTGTTCTAGCGGCTTCCACAAGGGTTCGATTTCGTCTTTCAACTACACCGTTCTGTTGAGGAGTTCGTGGAACACTTCTTTGATGGTGATTCCAATGCTTTCATAAAAGTCACTAAGTTGTTTGTTAACAAACTCGGTTCCATTAATACGTCTGCTCGGATAATTACTGTTTTGTTAAGTCAAATCTGCAGCTGTTTGATGAGTTTGATGATGATATCAGGAGTTTCATCCTTTGTCCTTAAGAACTTGACCCAGGTGAATCTAGAGTAATCATCAACCACAACCAACACATATTTCTTACCAAAGATGTTCTGCACTCTCATTGGTCCACACAAATCCATATGAAGGGTATGAAGAACTTCTGTAATTGAGTTTGTAGGTTTGGGTTTGTGGGCATACTTTTTGCTTTTACCCAATTAGCATGCTGAACAAAGATGATCATTTTCATACTTTAGTCTAGGTGAACCTACAACTAAGTCCTTTCTGGAAAGATCATTGATGGTGCCGAAGTTCAAGTGATTGAGACGACGATGCCATAACCATGACTTTGTTTTTGAAGCCTTTGACAACAAGCAAATTGGAGAAGACTTCATCATATCTTCGATGGAGATGGTGTATAGATTTGAACCACGCAAACCTCTTAAAAGTTCCTTACCATCAAGTTCTCTAACGAAGCAGGTATGTTTTCTGAAGGCTACTTCTAGATCAGAATCACAGAATTGACCAACAGAGAACAAGTTGTGACCAAGACCTTCTACATAGTAAACCCTGGAGATAACACTTTTGCCAACAACATAGTCTCCATAACCCATAATAGCACCAAAATGATCATTCCCGAATCTAACTGTCCCGATGAATTTGCTCACGAAGTTCATGAGCCGTGACCGGTCGCTCCATGATCATATGCTTGGAACAGCTGAGTCCAGTCCACGAGTAACGATTTGAACGATCTGCAGCTTGAACACGAGAGTGGATAATCTGGATAATTGGGATCCCTATGCAAGAATGGGATCCATTTGGTTAGTAACAATGGTTGGAACACCCACATCAGAAATAGAAGCATTCATATCTCGAAATTAAGGCACTGGAATCATTGTGAATAGATGCAACTAGTAATGCGTATTAGCCCTGTTCACGTGTGCTCACTTCTTAAGGGAATAGTTCTACCAAGGTAGGCATCCATTTTCTAGTGGGCATTGTGCGATTATTCTTATGACAACAGGTATCCAATAATAGCCTATCTTACTAAATGTTCTTCCCTGTGGGTTTCCACTTTGTTTTCTAACTTTCTTTTGTTTTGCCTTTTGCCTTTTTAGCATGAATATTAGCAACATTAACCGGACAATTATCATCATTAGGCAAAACATTAACACCACATTCATGATTAGAAACAAATTCAAGCACATCATACAAGGTTTGCAAATAGTATCGGAATTCGATTAATTACAAGCATATGGCTAATACTAGAATCAACACGATTCGTTTTATTCGATTCAAGCTTAAAGTTCCTAGATTGTTCTTCTACTCTTTCCAATGCACATTCTTAGCTTGAAAGGTCCTATCATTCCTTGTATTGTCTTGAGACTTTGACCTGCTCCCTTTAATGTCATGATTACTCTGTAGAGGAATGGGAACATTAGTGGGTTTTACAACTCTTTGCATCACTGTTTTAGATGTGATGGGATCTGAAGTGTCTATGCAGCACACTTAAGGTTAACTTTCTTAAAACTAGAAGTGTTGGGATTTGTACTCCTAGAAGGCACACTTGAGTTCTCTTTCATAGCATTGACATATCTGAAATCTAAACTACTTAAAGGCACACTAAGGTTCACATTCAAGACATTGGGCATCGAATGAATATCATACTTGGCAATAGGCATCGAACATGGAATCAAAGGATTAACTCTCTCACCTAAGGACTTTGGGCATATCGTGATCAAGCATTCTAGGATTTCTTGAGATCGTTTGGCATATAGGCATGCATGTCCAATTGCATTATCATGAGGTTTCTCTAACTTATCCTCTTCAACAATCTCACGCAGACATTCTAGGCAATCCTTAAGGGATGAGAAGTATGTTTGAACAACAAGTTTGTTGTTCCTGAGATGAGGAGGGACATATTTCACAGACAAAGCATATTTATTACAAGAGTGAACCTTTGATACACCATTCTCCCCATTGGTCATTGGCATTTTCCCTTTTACCTAACTCTTCAGATTCTCAATTTCCTTTTGCAATGAAGCTATTTGTTCGTTATTTTGTTCACGGTGACCTTTATTGATTCAAATAACTCATTGAAATGTCGTTTAACCTTTTCATTTTCTTCTAGAAAACTTTCGTTTTCCTTTTGTAATGCATTTACTAGGTTTTGAAGATGAAACGTTTGAGAATTCCGAGAATCTAAAGGAGGAGGCATTTGGGAGCTTGTCATATTGTTTGTTTGACCCTTTAATTGAGAGATTTGGGCTTTCAACTTTCCGATCGTGTTGCACTTGAGCTTGAATCATTCATCACGTTTGTTTATTTGAAAACTGCATCAAACTCTGGAGCATCTGAGGATGTCTTGATATTTGAAGTTTTGACATTTTCTTTAAGATGTTGATATTTTAGTTGTAAATTAAAATGCTCAACTTCTAGTTTAGAAAAATGTTTAACCAAATTGTCGTGATCATCAGTTCAATTTTCTCGTTTAGTTCAGAATTAGTTTTTCAAGCTCAATGACACGATCATGGGAGACTTTCAGTGCAACCGATAATTCATGAAATTTGGAAGCATTAATGGAACAATTTGTTGCAGTGAAAAACACATCTTGAGCAATACATTCAGAAATCAGGTTCTCATTTAGTGTATGCAAGTTCTTCCTCTCAATCTCATTATATTTTAGTGTTCGCTCATAGTCACTAACTTCAACTATCATTGCATCAAATTCCTTTTCCATTCCCTTAATATCAGTTTCTATCCCCTTTTTAAGACTCTCAAAGTGATCTTTTAGAAGTTTAAAGAAAGGCATGACCTCAGTTAAATAGCATTCTTTAGTTTGTTCAAAACCCCTTTCCCCTTCAGTAATCCCAGTGAGTGTGATCCTTTTCTTACAAGTTTTCTTAAAATCAAAAAATAGTTGAAAAATAACATATTGACTGATTAAGATCTTGCTTTTAGTAGCAATCGTTCTAGGGACTAGATGCATTGGTGTATTGGGAGGATACACAGTTGCTTTAGGCATTTTCCTAAGGGGAGGGTTTGTTTGAACAATATTTTCTGCTTTCTGCTTATCTAAGTCCATTTTCCAGAACACTTGTTCGGGAGTCAACAATGTTTGAGGCTTAAACATGTTCAAGGAGATCCAATTCTCCTTTTTGTAGTCATGGGGAGTGATAGTTACTTTCTTCTCTTTGCATTTTGGATCATTTAGTTTCTTATTCATTTTCTCCCTAGTGATTTCATCTAATTTCTTATCTTCCTCTGTGCACTCAAAGCAACTAGGTTTTTGTCTAGGTTTAAGAATCTCATTGCCATCATAGATCACATTTTGAGTTGCTTTTGCTATCTTCCCGTACTCAGGGTTGGGTTTATCTATAATGGGAACACTATGCTTATCGCTTAGAACTCTATGCTTAGTGATCATGTGAGCAGTCTGAATGGTGTTCCCTTGTATGTACAACTTGTTTTCAAGTTTGTTTTTCAAAGTTTTCAGATTAGAAAAATCTTTCAAGAGTTTTGATTCCTTTGCATTAAATTCTTGCTTAAGCATTTTCACATTTTCTTGAAGTTCTTGTTTTTGCTTAGCAGTTTTAGAAAGCTTTTCTTGCAAGGAATTTAACTCTTGTTTTAATACTTCTTCTCGAAAATTACTTTTTCTAATGATTGTACGTACTTGGTCATCCATTTCCTGCTCACGAGTGGTCAACTCAAATTTTGCACGTTGTTCATAAATAGCAACACGTTCTTTATAGGCATTTAGTTCGTAAATTACAGACTCATCGGGGCACAGGCGGTGTATTCATCAAAAATATAGTCATTGTTGACTGCAGGAGATGCATCACTTGGTACAACTTCACTTTCACTTTGTATCACATATTGATCATATGGGACAACATTGATATTACCCATATTTTCAATATTTGATTCAAAAGTTTCAGTTGATAGTACTTTGTCATGCATCTTTTGCACATCATCATCATCGTATAGTTTTAGTACCTCTGAGATGAGTTTGTCTTTGGATGGGCCAGCTTGTGGTGAAGAGGAGACCTTGGGAGAAACCATTGGAGAAATGCTAGCCATAAAGATTGTGTGCAGTAGGTCCATCATCCACATCAGAGTCGTATGCATCACAATCACCGACTTGAAAGGCATTCTGATGATTGTGACCTATCTCACGAATAGGCGCTCATCCACATCTGAATCATAGGTCTTGGCATTGCCCTCAGCTAGAAACAACAATTCCTCTTCATCCAAAGCAGCACCATTATCTTGAGCTTGTACAAGCAGCATCTTATCTCTGAAGTAATCAGCATTCTGTGGACGATTAGGAGATGTGCAGTTCCTTGCAATGTGTCCCTCACCACCACAATTATAACATTTGATCGGCTTAGCTTGACCTTGATTACCATTCCTTCCTCGATTCAGATTACCAACATAACCTCTACCAGCTCCACCTCTTCCCTGATCATACTGTCTTTCTGAATCTGGTTGCACCACGATCCTCCCATCTTTAACAGAGCTTGATTGTGTGGGTTAGATGTCGCTGAGGTTGTTATTGTTTTGTGGGAGAGAATTCATGTTTTGACTAATCAGAAGAGCTAGTTGATTAATGAAGTTACCACGTGTGCATCAAAAGATCGGCTTGTTTGAACATATGATCAAGAATTAGTTTGTGATTACCATTTCCCATGGGTATGACTTGTGAGGCTTTGGTTGTGATTCCGATGTTTGAGTAGAAGGCGGTTGAGTCATTAGACGAGCTTGTTTCTCCCGGTTGGTTTTGAACCGATTAAGAACCATTTTTTCAAAGATAGCATGTCTCTCATTCTGAAGGAGGAAGGCATAGAGTTGCTCATAGTTTGTATTCTTCAATCCTTTAGTGAGCTTCACAGAGGTGACAAACTTGTGCCATTCGGGATTCATGTTGTTCACAAATTTTGAGTTCAGTTGAATGTTAGGCATAGTCATTCTGATGTTCCTCATGTCATTCACCAACTTATGAAATCTCACATAATACTCATAGACACTCTCATCTGGTTTCATCTTGAAGTGTTCAAATTCGTCATAGAGTTGTGATTCTCTGTCTTCCATAGTTAATTATGAACCTGAGAGAAGCATCTTGACATTATCCCATACTGCCTTTGCTTCGAGGTTGTGATTGATCAGCTTGTAGATGTCTTTAGGAAGACCTTGAAGAACAATGTTAGAAGCCCCGATATCAGCATCGAATCTCTTTTTCTCCTTATCATCAAGCTCATCATACATCTTTGGTCCTGTCCATTCCGAAATCGAGTTCCATCTTCAGTAGTGTCAAGTACATCTCTAGTCGTCTCAACTCGATACGGTCCTTCATCAATGGATTTGAGAATGTTGACACCATTTTCCTTTCCGAGGCAGTACAATCTGATTCGTTGAGCCGAAGAATCGAGTCGTTCACAAGCATGGGTGGACGAGTATCTAAACCGCTTGAACATCCTCGAAGCGGTGGAGATGATAGTAGGAACGTTGGTAGACATGTTAACAGATATAACGGGATTTTATAACTCTATGATTAAACCGGGAAATAGATTCTTTCACGGGATTTTACTAAATCAAGAGAAAACCGTAAACAATCACCCAAGTCGCTAGAAGATAATGCACCAAGTCGCTAACACCTAATTAGCTACACCCCCAAGTCGCTAAAGTCCCAAGTCGCTAGACAAATGCAAGTCGCTAAGTAGTAACTCGCTAAGCCTCAAGTCGCTAGCAAAATTTTGGTAGCAATTCGCTACTCAAGTCGCTAAAAATTCAAGTCGCTAAAGAGCAACTCGCTACAGACCAAGTCGCTACCACCAAGTCGCTACCGTAGTGGAGAGTCCACTACTTGTACTGTTAATCGCTAGGTCTAAGTCGCTAGCTCCAAAACTGTAACTCACTACAAAATTGTGAAGCAAGTCGCTACGAAGAAAGAGATCCGTATATCAAGTCGCTAGCATGAAAAACAACATAAACATCACTTTTCAATCCAAAAACAACCCAACCAAGATGATTCAAGCTTACCAAATGAAAACCTAAACACTTGTGATGATTCTAAACATAAAAGTACTACAAAATCCAAGCTTTAACACAAGAAATCAACCAAATGATGCACAAACCACTAAACTTTTTCAAACTCAAAAACCACCTAAAAACCACTAGAAATCCAAAGATGTGCAAGATATGATCTAACAATGGCTCTTGATACCAATTGTAGGATATTGGATTTCACATACACATCATAACAAAATCAAACATAGGCGTATAGAAGATGAGTTTTAGAGAGAGAAAGTTAGAGGTTTAGGGAACTTTAGTAAGAGAAAGAAAATCTTATTATGAGCTCCAACTCTCTACCTTGGAAGGTAGAGAGTATTTATAGTCTTACAATAAAACGCCACACAACGGGCTGTGGATCAGGCATACAGTGGGTAAAGACCCGTCCGTCCTCCACGGTGTTACTTAACTAAATACTACTTAACTTAAAATAACTATGACTACGAGCTTTCTAACGATTACATATACTTGAGGTGACCGACTCTTTAATACCTGGAATTTCTAATTCCTAACAGAAAGTGTTGAACACATCAAAGTTTTGGAAAATTTGAATGATTCTCTCGTCGAAGATGTTCTGACTACTGATATTATGTCCATTGTTTTACAAACATATTCTGTTGAAGACCATGAAAGACTCCAGTCTGAGACCTCTATAATTGTTTCATAATATGAAAAAGCTCTTGAAAAACTTGAAAAAGAGAATGTCTCATATTTTAAACAACTTGATCGAAAAATGCGAGGAATGCAAGTATGACAAATTGTCGTATGAGCGTTCCTACAAGGACATGAAAGAGCAAAATGATCTTTTGAGGGCTCAACTGGAATGTCAAAAAGGAAAGGCTGTGGATACTAAGATTGCAAAACCATTGACTGAGGAGAAGGAAAATGCTCCAAAACAGGTTTTCAAACCAAAAATGTCTATTTCTATGCCTCCTCCAAAAGTCAATGAGAAAAAAGATTTGTCAAAACCAGTCACTCCACCAGCCTTGCCTAAGCAAAAAGAAATAATTGTTGAAAATGAAAAAGCCGTTATCGAGAAACCAAAAGTTTTAGAACCTGGCCTTTTTAAAATGAGTACCACTAATGCGTCTGCCTCCACATCTAAATCATTTGGAACAAACGACATAAGTTTAGAAAAACACTCTAAAGAGACTAGGAAAGCCGAAAGCACTTCTCTTGATAAAAAAGTGAATCCTAATGTGTGTGCCTTACCTTCTACAGGACTAGAAAGCACCTCTAGGAGCAGCAGACTAAAGCCTAAGAGCAATACAAGGAACAATAGAGTCTCGCATGCCTCTAAGAGTAGTAGCTTGAATAAAGAGAAGAAAGTAGAAGACCACCCTAGGAATTTACCGCTTTGTAATAAGAAAGACATTTCATCTGAATGTAATGAACCTATGAAACTTGCTAAGTTTAATGAATGTGTTGAATCTGTTTGTTTAACATGCAAGAAATCCTTAACTAATATTCATGATGATTGTGTTTCTAAGAATGAGAATGTTAAGCCTGTTCAGAAGAACATTCCTAAAAGAACTTATGCTAAACCAATAGGAAGACTAGTTGAAAGATTTAGGTCTTACACTACTGATAGGAAGCATACTCTTTACTTTAGGGATGATATTTGGAAACCAACGGGTAGATTTTTCACACTTCAGAATGGTAGAATGAGTGCTAAACCAGTATACCCAATAGAAAAATTCTATGAGTGTGATCAGGATTTTACCTCTAACCCAAAGGAACCCAAATAAAAACGGTTTCCAAAAGCATCTTCTTCTGTATTTGGCTGGTTATCGAAATATGTCTTTGGATCGTCGAATCGGGTTGCTCCAAGCACATGACCGAGAATCTGAAGCTGCTGATCAATTTCGTCTGGAAATTCATGGGAATCGTACATTTTGAAAATGATCATGTAGCAGCTATCATGGGTTATGGAGATCTACCTTTTGGAAATTATTTGATCACTCGGGTTTACTATGTTGAAGGGTTGGAACACAACTTGTTTTCATTCGGGCAGTTCTGTGATGCAGATTTAGAAGTTGCTTTTAGGAAAAATGCTTGCTTCGTTAGAAACTTGGATGACACTAATCTCTTAACTGGGAATCGTGATACAAACTTGTATGCTATCGACATTAACCAAATGGCCTCTTCATCACCAATATGTCTTATGACACGAGCATCTGGAACAAAGTCCTGGTTGTGGCATAGAAGATTATCCCATCTCAATTTCGACACAATCAACAAACTTGCCAAAGAAAACATCGTCAACGGACTTCCAAAGTTCAAATACACCAAGGATCACTTATGTCCATCATGCGAACACAGAAAAAGTAAAAGAGCATCATATAAACCCAAACCCGTACCTAGTTCGAAAGCTAAGTTGCATATGTTGCACATGGACTTATGTGGCCCAATGAGAGTTGAAAGCATTAATGGGAAAAAGTATATTCTTGTTATCGTTGATGACTATTCAAGATATACATGGGTTAAGTTTCTGAGATCAAAAGACGAAGCACCAGGCATCATCATCACCTATCTGAAACGTATTCAAGTACTTCTTCAAGGTCCAGTAAGGGTTGTAAGAACAGACAATGGCACATAATTCACAAATCAAGAGTTAAGGACTTATTTTGATGATGTTGGAATCACTCATCAGACATCCGTTGTTAGAACTCCACAGCAGAATGGGGTAGTTGAAAGAAGAAATCGTACTCTTGTGGAAGCTGCTCGCACAATGCTAATCTATTCTAGTGCACCGTTATTTTTATGAGCTAATGCTGTTGCCACGGCTTGTTTCACTCAGAACCAATCCCTAATCCATCCAAGATTCAATAAAACCCCATATGAACTAGTGAACAACAGAAAACCTGATATCTCTTACTTTCACGTGTTTGGCGCTTTGTGCTATCGGACAAATGACAAAGAAGATCTAGGAAAACTGAAAGCTAAAGGTGATATTGAAATCTTCATTGGATATTCAGATAACTCGAGGGCTTTCAGGGTGTATAACAGAAGAACTAGGAGGATCATGGAGACGATGCATGTGAATTTTGATGAACTTTCACAAATGACTTCTGAGAGACTCGCTCTAGAAATCATGCTTAATCCCACGGCTTCTAATCAAAACATATTAGGACCCACACCAAACCAGCAGACTTCTGGACACATCAGTTCAGGACTCATAGAACAAAGAGCTCCATCAAATTTTGCTGAGACACCTCATGAACAAGAATGGGAGAATTTCTTCGAGTTAATGTTCGATGAATACTATGGTGGAACTTCAACAAATGCATCAAACCATCATTCCGCTGCACCCGCTCAAAATCATCCACCACCACCAACAGAAGATGCATCTACCACGGTCGAAACCAATGCACCAAATCCATCAACATCATCTACATCGACTTCTGCAAATCCTATTCTTGAAACAGTCTTACCAGCAGTTGACGAGCAAAACCAAAACATATCATTTCAAGAAGAACCTACACAATACTAGAACGATGCAACGTTAGATGAAGACTTATTTGAAAACCCGTTTTCTACGGAATCAACTGAATCATCTTCAAGCTTACGAGAACCATCTAACTCGCATACGTTTAACCAACGGTATCCTTCTACTCTGAAGTTGACAAAATAACATCCAATTGAAAAAGTTATTGGTGAACCTTCACGGCCAATTCAGACGAAACGCCAACTTGCCACCAATTTCAACTTATGCATTTACCTTTGCTCAATTAGCAATATTGAGCCAAAGAACATTCGCGAGGCAATGGCAGAACCCGCATGGATAGAAGCAATGCAGGAGGAACTTCTCTAATACTGTCTACATGACTCTTGGGATATGGTTCCAAGACCAATTGCCATTCGCGTCATTGATCTCAAATGGTTATGGAAGAACAAAAGGGATGAAGAAATGACTGTAATTCGAAACAAAGCTCGTCTTGTAGCCAAAGGATACAGACAGGAAGAAGGGATAGACTTTGAAGAGTCATTTGCGCCGGTAGCTAGACTTGAAGCAATCAGGATATTCTTAGCCTATGCAGCTCACAAAAACATCACGGTTTATCAGATGGACATTAAGACCGCGTTCTTGAATGGAACTCAAAGAAGAAGTATACATGAGTCGCCAGAAGGCTTCATAGACATGGAACATCCGACTTCACGTCTACAAACTCAACAAGGCAATCTATGGTTTGAAACAAGCTCCGAGAGCGTGGTATGACGAACTGTCTTCTTTCCTTATCCTAAACAATTTCACCAAAGGAACTATTGATCCTACCTTGTTTACACAAAAATGCAAAAATGACATTTTGATTGTTCAGATTTACGTGGACGACATCATCTTTGGGTCCACTAATCCGAATCTTTCAAAACATTTTGAAAATCTCATGAAAAGCAAATTTGAAATATCCATGATGGGAGAACTAAAGTTTTTTCTTGGTTTACAAATACATCAATCCCCTCGTGGAATTTTTACTAATCAAGCTAAATATACAACTGAGATTTTGAAAAATCATGGTATGGATAATTGTGACTCGGTCGGTACACCAATGGCAACTTCACCAAAAATTGGAGCTGATTTATTTGGGAAACCTATCGATCCGCAGAAATATCGGAGCATGATTGGTTCTCTCATGTACCTCACTGCTAGTCGACTCGATATTCATTTTGCTGTTTGCTTATTAGCACGGTTTCAGGCAAAGCCTACCGAACTGCACCTCAAAGAGGTTAAAAGGATCTTTCGGTACCTGAAGACATCCATTCACATGGGACTTTGGTATCCGAAGGAATCGGATTTGATCTAATAGCATTTTCAGATGCGGACCACGCAGGTGATCAAGTTACAGCAAAAAGTACATCAGAAGGAGCACAATTTTTGGGTGAAAAGTTAGTCAGCTGGTCTTCAAAGAAACAAGATTGCACTGCACTTTCAACCGTTGAAGCTAAGTATGTGTCTCTATCTGCGTGTTGTGCTCAAGTTCTATGGATGAGAACACAACTCACAGATTATGGCTTTACTTTCGATAAAATACCTATGTATTGTGACTCGAAAAGTTCCGTAGCCATATCATGCAATCCTGTTCATCACTCAAAGACTAAGCACATTCGTGTCCGTTACCACTTCATAAAAGAGCACGTAGAAGAAGGAACTGTTGAATTATTTTTCGTGAAGACAGATTACCAACTCGCCGATCTATTTACTAAAGCTCTTTCAAAAGAACGGTTTAATGATTTAGTTCGATGAATTGGAATGCGAAGCCTAACCCCTGAGGAGTTAGAACGTCTTCTCGAATCTTCTTGAAAATGATTTTCCAAAAAGCTTCGCAGTAAATATTTTTGAAAATCAAAATACAAAATTTGAAAAACCAACAAAAGCAAAATATAAAAATATACAACTTTCAAAAAAATACAAAAACAATATAAAATATAAAATCCAAAAATATTCTTCTCATGACACGTCTCTCGTATAATCGATATTCTGTACGTTTCTAGAAATGTCATTCAACAATGATACGGACATGTACAGATGCTTGAGCGAGAGTTATTTAAATGTTTTCTAAAACATATCGTTCCTCAAAATTTCTTCAAAAAAATGGCTTTCGTATACTTCAGAACGAAGCCCGGACAAAAATGATGACTTTTGATTATTTTCAAATCAAAGCTCGTGTTTTTAAAGAAAAAATCTAGTGTACGCTTCAGTGCACTACATTTTAAACTGGTGAGAAATCATCATCATCTTGAGCACCTTTTTCAAGAGTGTTCAAATAGATTTTCAAAATCTTTCAAAATATTTTGTGCTCAAGATAACTCCTTCTAAAACCCTTTAATTGATTATGCTTTATTAAAGGGGGAGTATAAAACCAAAATGTTCCAAATTCGTGCTTAAATCAAATCCGTTTGTCTCCCCAAAAGATTCTAAAAATGTTGTTTAAATCCGTTGATATAAAAAATATCACGAATATGCTATTTTTGAGGGGGAGAAGACGTAATTAAAATATGATCAAAAAGTTTAATGATCGTTGTTTGAATCTCAAAAGAGCTCGACTCAGTTGAAACCATTGAATTGACGAGGAATCAAAGTCAGTAATGTACCATTTCGAGAAACTCGTGATAGACATGCACTTTCATGGGTCTAGCCTTCTTTTCAAGAAGAGTTTACAACTTCAAGTTAGTTATTAGAGCTAGTTGTCACCTAAAAACTGACAATGGAACTCTTTAACTATGCAACATAACCGTGTCTCGTGGTGAATTGTCTATCATGAGCCGATCAATTCAAAAAAGTGCGAACTCTACTCTCACTGTGCAGATTTTAGTTAAAACTCATATAAGCACATGTGAATGGGGAGTGTTTTTGAAAATATAAAACTCTCAATGTGTTAACAAAATATGTTTTAATCATAAATACTTTGAGAGATTTTCAAGAAATATGGTTTTATGGTAATATAGGACAGTCATGGAGTTATAAGGTGACTAAGGATAGGAAATCCGTCCTATGATCCGCCAGAGCCAGAGGGATCTACCCAAGGACAATACCCATAGTTAGTATTAGAAGTCCTTAGGTATTGTTAAGCCCCTTTATCACGTATACCTTATCCCAAATCTCACGTATAACAAACACCCACGTTATACACAAACTGAAGATATGCGTAAAGAAGAAAGATTAAGAATAGAATGGTGACAAGAGATGTATTAGGCATGTATGTTTAGAGAGGTAGAGAGAAGAAAGACGAAACAATAAGATGTTATATTGCTTCAAAGGAAAACACACACACACACACATTCAAGCATACCCCTCAAATGAGACTTTGAGGGGTTTATATAGTACAAGACAAAGGATGCCCTAAGGCTTGGCCATGGGCCGAATATGGGCTTCGTGGGATTGGATTGGACTTGGATTTGATATAAGGCTAGCTTAACTAAACTAATACCCATTTAGCTTAGTCCAATCCACGAGCCCGTTGACTATTCTATCACGATATCTAACACACGATATAAAGTTCCTAAATGTGAATGACCATCACTTCTAATAAAAACTATTAAGGCTAACAATCTCCCCCTAAGGGGTGGTCATTCAAAAGATGCTCCACTTGATAAGATCTTTACTTTCTATGAGCTTGAACTTTGCGTGTAGATATAGAATAGTCTTGATTCTTTGTTCCTTCATGCTTTGTGATCAATTAATGTGGTTGTCTGCCGTTGTCAACTTCGTTGGTTTGGTGTCTCCACGTCTTTCTCCTCCATGCTCACACTTCTATTTGACTTCGAGTTTCCAATGATGAAGTTCTCGAGTCTTTAAACTTTGTAGATTCTTTGACATTGACGAAGAATCATCTTTAACTTTGAGTTGCCTTTGATTTTGATGAGAACTTTCATGTGTTGTTGGTATGACCATGTGTAGAATCTGCATGATCAATCCGCTCCGGAGCTTCCATAAGAAGAAAACATAAAAACAGGTTAGTGATAAGCGGATTTCGGCACTTACAAGTTTGAATTTCGAGTGTGTTAACAGTATAGTGTGAAAACACGTCTCTAATTCTTACAAAGGCCGTTCCTGAACTGGAGTCCCACAAGTGAGATAACGCGATGCACCGAAGTACACCTACAGTTCAGATGAGTCGCTGAGGTACACCGCAGCATCACCTCATGACTGTAGACCATTTGAGACACACTAAGCGTAATCTACGAGGAGTTACCGAAGTGACCTGCTGTCAGGGCTGCTTGATGTTGACCCTGGCAGGAGTTTCCATTCAATCACTGAGGATCACAATTGTGAACCTCTCATAAATGTTCTCGACAGATTGCTAAGATCTGTGAAGGACTCGATATGAACCACTGATGATCTTATTTGGTGATCAACAAGTGATGAAATGTCAAGTGTGCCTATGAGATCTTTTGATGAATCTCGTGGCTCTAGACTCAATTAGTGCATTTTGGTTTTCCTAAGCGGAGACTAGGGAGAGGGTCTCCTTCTTCAATATCAACGATCTCTAAGAGAAAGTCGATAGATAATGTAGGGTTCCTAGTGAGAATGAAACAAATCCCTTTTGAGAGGAATTGGGTGGCTAGAAGGTTTAGTGCAGTGCGTCACTGGGTCCATGACGTCTTTGTCTTCAATACCAGTGTCATCTAGTGACAACCAAGTAGCATATGTATTTAACCCGGTTTCTGCCCTAAGGTTGAATATGGAGGGCTATTTCTTTTCACCCTTTCTCATTACATTTCTTTTTAATTCTTCAACCCCTTCTTTCTCCTTTCTCACATTACTCCTTTTTTCAATCATACCTAAGGACTCCTAGATCTAAACTATTTGTGATGTTCTTGGGTAGATCCCTCCAGCTCTGGCGGATCATAGGACGAATAATCCTATCCTTAGTCACCTTATAACTCCATGACTGTCCCATGCTGCCATAAAACCATTTTTCTCGAAAATCTCTCAAAGTGTTTATGATAAAAAACATGTTTGAACCACCCTGAGAGTTTTATATTTTCAGAAACACTCCCCCTTCACATGTGCTTATAAGTTTTGACAGAAATCTGCACAGTGAGGGTGGAGTTTGCACTTTTTGAATTGATCAACTTTCAATGAATAGGACCGATTCTACTTAGACAAGTCCTATTCGAGAACTAGCTTGAAATTATTACCCGGCCTGGTCAAATCCAAAGAAAGTTTCTCGAAATGGTACATTCTACTTAGACAAGTCCTATTCGAGACACGCTTACAACACTGGTTAGACCAGCTTGAAATTATTACCCGTCCAGGAACAAGTCTTTTCGAGTACTGACAGTATTTTATCGTCAATTCATTGGTTACGTCTGAGTCGAGCTCTTTTGAGATTCAAACATCGATCATTAAACATTTTAGATCACATTTTAATCACGTTTCTCCCCCTCAAAAATAGCATATCCATGATGTTTTTGAAACAAAATGATTAAAAGATATGTTTTTCGGAAAGCATTTGGAGAGAAACTGATTGAGCATGAATTTTGGAACTATTTAGATTTTCTACTCCCCCTTAACGAAAGCATATTTTTCATATAGAAAATTTAGAATCAATTAAGGGTTTAGAGGGAGTTATCTTGGTACCAAATGTCAGAGATTTTGAAAAATATTTTTGAAAACTTTCGAATCAATGGTACGCAAGATGAAGATTTTGAAAGTCTTTTGAAGATATTGAAGGAGAATTACCTTCATTTGTTTTAGGATAAGTGCTCGATATTTATGAAAAACGATTTTGCGTAGCAATTTCCTTTCTTTAAAGATCGGGTTGCAAGCGGAAATACTTACAAGCCATTGTTTTTAGGAAAAGTGCTTGAAAAATATTTTAAACCGTTGTTATGGTTAAGCACTTTCCTTTCTTTGAAGCGCGGGTCCTGAACTGATGTGTTCAGAAGCCATTAATTTGAAGTCCGGTTTAAATCTGAAGTATACGAAAGCCATTATTGAAGAAATTTTTAGAGGCGACATGTTTTAGAAAACATTTAAAGAACTCTCGCTCAAGCATCTGTACATACCCGTATCATTGTTGAATGACATTTCTAGAAACGTACAGAATATCGATTATACAAGAGACCTGTCGTGAGAAGAATATTTTTGGATTTTTGATTTTGTAATGTTTTTGTATTTTTTGAAAATTTTCTATTTTTGTATTTTGTTTTTGTTGGTTTTATAAAAGAAATGGAAAATCAAAAATAGAAGATAGAGAGAATGAAGAAGAAGAGTTTACAGAATTGGAACCCTTTGATGAGCTGGGTTCAGAGATATTTGATTCACCTGCAACCAAAGAAGAAGAGTTTTCACAAATAACAGTGTTAGAAGTACAAGATTCCTCACGGTGAGGGTGATCACTATCAACGGTTGTAGTGGTTTTGACTTCCTTAACTTGATAAGTTTCACTATTATCTATGTTGGTGCAAGTATCAAAAATCTTTCCTGTGGGAATCCATCTAAGACCAACTTGGTTGAAAACTTTTCCTGTGGGTATCCACCTAAGGTAAGATCTAGGAGTTGTTTTCTTATCAGATGCAGCGGAAGACTCATTTTTATAAAACCTACGTCCTGATGAGATCCACCTATTAGGTTTGTTTTCCATGTTCATCTTGTCAACGGGTTTGTTTCTGTTTGGTGTCTTAGTGGATTGTGCCTTGGCACGAGAATTATCTTTCTTGAGATATTGTGAGACACATGCATCATGATTAACTAAAAAGACACATTTTTTACATGCAGTACAGACAAATTCAATATCCTTGTTTAAAACAGCAGCTTTAACTTTGTCACTACAGTCTTTTGGACATTGATTCTTGTTCGAAAAAGACTTAGAATTCCAAGTGTTGTTTTCCAAGGGCATAGCATTTTATTTTGCGCAATTACTCTTAGATGCAAGCCAATCCCTAGTCTTTTGTAGAGTGTTCCTAGGTAATGGTTTACTACTACTAGCAGTGCCTTGAAATCTTGTAGAATTCATCACCCTAGATGTTGCACCTAAAATTCCGTCTTTTCGAGTCTGTGCCTTTTTCCTAGCTTCTTCTAGATAGTGATTGTTGACCATGTTGTTAGAACCGACAGATTCTTTAACTGGATTTTTGGTCACATTCCGTGTACTAGTCTTAGAAATTCCAGGTGAAATAACTTTTGGTGTTTCAGCAACTGTTTTTTCTTTGTCAAAACCGTTGATAATTCTCTTTTTAATAGGAAAAGTCTGTGGAGTGACTGTTTTTGACAAATCATTTTTCTCATTGACTTTTGGAGGAAACTGAGAAATAGACATTTTTGGTTTGAAAACCGGTTTTGGAACATTTGTATTCTCCTCAGTCAATGGTTTTGCAAACTTAGTATCCACAGCCTTTCCTTTTAGACATCCCAGCTGAGCCCTCAAAAGATCATTTTGCTCTTGCATGTCCTTGTAGGCACGCTCATATGACAGTTTGTCATACTTGCATTCCTCAGATTTTCGATCAAGTTGTTTAAAATATGACACATTTTCTTTTTCAAGTTTTTCAAGAGCTTTTTCATATTTAGAAACAATTGCAAAGGTCTCAGACTGGAGTCTTTCATGGTCTTCAACATAATATGTTTGTAAGATAATGGACATAATATCAATAGACATAACATCTTTGAAGAGAGAATCATTTAAATTTTCCAAAACTTTGATGTGTTCAACACTGTCATTAGCTTGCTTTACCAGGGATTTATAGTCCTTGACAAAGTCACCTGTTTCTTTCAAAAACGCTTGTTCGAAATGAATTACCCTCGAATTGATGTTATTAAGCGGAGGGGCAATTTCAGTTTCAAAAAATATTTTCGTTTCGTCATCATGACGAGTAAACCAGATATTAGTTGTAATGTGGGTTTTAGTTTTGGCAGTCTCTTGAAGTCTCCCAATTCTAGTTTTAACATCTTCTAAAATGCTTCTGGCATCACTTGTGTTAAAAGGATTGTTTGAAGATATTTGTTCGATTTTTTAAAGAGATTTTGAAACAACTACAGGAGTTGAGACTGGTTTTGAAACTGGTGTTGACACTTTGTTTGAAACACTTGGTGTGATGGAAAACTTTGACTTTTCTTTTTGATTAACAAAAGTAATTCAATTAATTTTGTTCCATTTGTTATAATCAATTGGTTTAAGATCTGGATTCCTTTGTTTCATTTTAGATCTACTCTCCTCAGATAGTTCCAACGTTTCAAGAGAATCACGAACAATTATGGGTTCATGCAAAGGTTTTCCATTGTTCAACACATTCTGAGATTTCTGAGCTTTCTTGAGAAAACAAGGAGGTGAGTTACCAAGAGCCATTTTATGAGTAGTATGAAAAATCGGATTTACTTGATTAGAAAGCATCTTGTTTGTTTTAGCGGAATGACCCGTTGTAAGAAGCAAATTATCCAATTTTTTGATCGTTTCATTTTTATCCAGAATCTCATCAAGAAGAGAATCTTCTCGTTTTGAAAAATCAGAAATCAACTGTTTCTTCTCTTTTTCAAGATCAGAGAACAATGCTTTTTGTTTAGAAAGTTGGTTGTTTAGTTCAGAAATTTCCTTGTTTAAAGATTTTATTTTCAAGTTCAAATTTACATCAAGTGTATCATACTTGATTTGCAAATGTTTTTCTCTTAAAACAAAATCTCGATAACCAATTTCTAATTTTGATATTTTGTTTGTATGAAATTCATAGGCTCTGGCGTTCACTTTGTAACTCTTAAGCTCAGCGGTCAATTTCTGATTCGCGGCCTTAACTTCGCGATTGACCTTACTAATTTTCTCAATTTCAATACCACAATTATTAATTAATGTTTCAAAATAAGCACGTGTTTCCTCATCATTAGCACCATTCTATTCACCTTGACCTCCATTAGGATCCATATATGGAGTTTCAGAGTTAACATTGCTATTAACTTGCTCTCCCACATATGTGTCATAATAAGGTGCGGGAGACACAGATTGTGGCTTCTCATGAGTAAACTGATTAGCAACATTACAATAATTTGGTACCTCATTGAGTGGATCTGTGTCGTAGACAGGAGTTGAGTCAGAAGTACCGCTTGATGTTGTGTCCTGCTGATTGATTGTATGACTGGAGGTTGCAAAATCGTTTGCTTTATCCGCACCGGATACCAATTCATATTCCTCAGCCGATCAACTATATTCCCGACTCTTCTTTCTCAGCTAGCATCAACATGTACTTGAGCTTTTCAGACGAAATCCTTGGTTTGACATTGCATGCTTAATATCCTGAATCATGGCTTTGAGGTTCGGAAGTAGCATTATGAACATAAGTCATATAACAGTTATTCCCATTTTGATATCCCATATTCTGATTCACAATCTGACCCCCTTGATGTCCATCAAACTGCCCTACATATTTCATCTGATTCCCCATTTGTATACCCGTAGCAAATCCATTCTGATTCCCAATAACATCAACATTTTGTCCTCCTTGACCCATATGCATACTTGGTTGAGCAAACTGCGGATTATACGATGAAATCCATTGGTTGTTGTTATTAGGTGTAGTGGGACTAATGTTTAGTTCATTGAAGAATGAATCAAAGAAAGCAGTTTTGAGACGATCTTCCATAGTTGCCATTGTTGAAGGTATGTATGATAAAGTTGATGTAGGATCGATTCAACGATAAAGGAGTTGTGTTTGAAGAATATTAAGCTCGGTTGTGGTTTTTCAGTGAATCTTACTCGTAACCCTGTTCGAAGGTGTAAAATTTTTCTCTCCCAAAATTTGAAATTCACAGTAAAAATCAATTCTAAGGTTGTATGAAAAATTTGAGTTATGACAATTTTGACGCCAAATGTGACCGAAAAAATTTGAATTTGGGTCCAAAAATTTGAATTTTTGACCAAAAGTTTTCAAGTTATACCAAAATTTGAATTTCGCGTAAAAATTAAACGTTTAGTCTCCTCAAAAAATTAAATTTTACTCAAGTTTTCCCGCCAATAGAAGTTAAATTTATTTATTTATTTATTTATTTTTTTAAAAACCTTTATGCGTAGAAAGAGCTTAGGCGTAGACAACAGAAGTTACGAGTAGGATATGGTTACGAGTAGGATGGCTTAGGCGTAGGATTCCTTAGGCGTAGGAAATGCTTATGCGTAAGTTTAAAGTTAGGCATAGAAAAACTTATGCGTAAGATTTAGCTTATGCGTAAGACAAATGCTTATGCGTAAGAAAAATGCTTATGCATAAAGTGCTCTACGCGTAAGTCTAAGCTTATGCGTAAGATTAGGGTTTTGCCCAAAAATCCTTTACACTATCACAGTGTAAAAGATATCCAAAGTCGAAGTGTTCCACAAACTTATCCAAGTGAGGGAAGCACTGAGTAACCGTTGAAGCTCGAAGAATCTGCACCAAAAAGTTATGCGTAGAAACAGGGCGTTGACTTTCTTACGCGTAGAACTAGGGTTTTGACCTACGCGTAAAAAATTTCCAGTGATTCAAACAATTTCTCTTGCACAAACAGCCTAAAAAACACTCGAATAACACAAAAATGTTGACCTTTTTCACCCAAAGTGCTTAGAAAGCTTATGCGTAGAAATGACCTACCCAATTCGTACGAGTTTAAAACTGAAGAAAAACACGTAAAGCTTCGAACTTTTTGCAAAAAACTGAAACTTTAGCACCAAATAAACCTTAAACCACAAGAATCTTGAATTTTTAAGTGCAAAAATTAAAGCTTTAAGCGTGACCACTTTTGATACCGAGAGCTTACGCGTATCAACACAAACAAACACAAACACTCCTAAACCATTGTTAGGCGATTGATACCAATTGTTAAGCCCCTTTATCACGTATACCTTATCCCAAATCTCACGTATAACAAACACCCACGTTATACACAAACTGAAGATATGCGTAGAGAAGAAAGATTAAGAATAGAATGGTGACAAGAGATGTATTAGGCGTGTATGTTTAGAGAGGTAGAGAGAAGAAAGACGAAACAATAAGATGTTATATTGCATCAAAGGAAAACACACACACACACACACATTCAAGCACACCCCTCAAATGAGACTTTGAGGGGTTTATATAGTACAAGACAAAGGATGCCCTAAGGCTTGGCCATGGGCCGAATATGGGCTTCGTGGGATTGGATTGGACTTGGATTTGATATAAGGCTAGCTTAACTAAACTAATACCCATTTAGCTTAGTCCAATCCACGAGCCCGTTGACTATTCTATCACGATATCTAACACACGATATAAAGTTCCTAAATGTGAATGACCATCACTTCTAATAAAAACTATTAAGGCTAACAGGTATGATTGAAAAAAGGAGTAATGTGAGAAAGGAGAAAGAAGGGGTTGAAGAATTAAAAAGAAATGTAATGAAAAAGGGTGAAAAGAAATAGCCCTCCATATTCAACCTTAGGGCAGAAACCGGGTTCAATTCATCTGCTACTGGTTGTCACTAAGATGACTCTGGTATTGAAGACAAAGACGTCATGGACCCAATGGCGCACTCACTAAACCTTCTAGCTACTCAATTCCTCTTGAAAGGATTTGTTTCATTCTCACTGGGAACCCTACATAATCTATCGACTTTCTCTTAGAGATCGTTGGTATTGAAGAAGGAGACCCTCTCCCTAGTCTCTGCTCAGGAAAACCAAAATGCACTAATCGAGTCTAAAGCCACGAGATTCATCAAAAGATCTCATAGGAACACTTGACATTTCATCGCTTTTTGTTCATCAATAAGGACACAAGTGATACATTCTAGAGTCCTACACAGATCTTAGCAATCTGCCAGAACATTTATGAGAGGTTTCACAAATGTGATCCTCAGTGATTGAATGGAAATTCCTGCCAGGGTCAACATCAAACAGCCCTGACAACATGTCACTTCGGTAATTCTTTATGGGTTACTCTTAGTGTGTCTCAAACGGTCTACAGTCGTGAAGTGATGCTTCGGTGTACTTCAGCGACTCACCTGAACTGTACATGTACTTCGGTATGTCGTGTTAGCCTTCTTGAGGGCCTCTAGTTCAGGAACAACCTTTGTAAGAATTAGAGATGTGTTTTCACACTATGATGTTAACACCCTCGACATTCGAACCTGTAAGAGCTAGAAATCCCGCTAAGGAGATTCCTTTCACGAATCGAATCCTAAAGTTGTGGGTCGTTACTTAAATTTATTCAATGTAATGCCAACTGTCCCTTATGGGATTAGGACGGTGATTCGCCCGACCAAGGTGAATGGAATCAAGACATTCGTCAGTAGAACAATTGTAGTAATCAATTCTTTAAGAAAAGATTACAATGATTAATTGGTGTTCGTGACTGTACCTGGGAAGCTGCTGCTGATGGATGCTCGCAGGAGGAAGAGATCTTGCAGATTCTCCACATGCTCATACCAACACCATCACAAATGAAGCTCTCATCAAATTCAAAGGCAACACAAAGGTAAAGATGATTCTTTGTCAATGTCAAAGAATCTTCAAAGTTTAAAGACTCGAGAACTTCATCATTGGAAACTCAAAGTCAAAAAGAAGTGTGAGCATGGTGGAGAATGACGTGGAGACACCTAACCAAAGAAGTTGACGTATGGCAGAATACCACATTAACTGATTGCAAAGCATGAAGGAACAAAGAATTAAAACTATTCTATATCTGCACACAAAGTTCAAGCTCAAGGAAAGTAAATACCTAATCAAGTGGAGCATCTTTTGAATGACCACCCCTTAGGGGGAGATTGTTAACCTTAATAATATTTAATAGAAGTGATGGTCATTCACGTTTAGGAACTTTGTAAAGTGTGTTAGATACCATAATATAATAGTCAACAGGCTCGTGGATTGGGCTAAGCTAAATGGCTAATAGTTATGTTAAGCTAGCCTTATGTAAGTTATTGTCCAATCCAAATCCAATCCAAGCCCAAGCCCAAGCCCAAGCCCATAAGGGTGATATGTATGGAAGTATAAATACCCCTCAAATGGTCATTTGAGGGGTGTGCTTGAGTGTGTTTGTATGTGTTTTTCCTTTGAAATAGAAGCTCTTGTTTTCATCTTTATTTCTCTCAACATACACGACACACATATAACTTTCAAGTCACCATCTTTCTTCTTCATCTTTCTTCTCATAAGCGGTATTTGTTTTACGTGTTACTTGTGTTAAGCTTGGTATTCATGATAAGGTTGAGAAAAACAAGGTCCTACAATTATAGTGTCTATTTTTGTGTATTTTTATTCTGTTTTAAGCTTATTGTGATTTCAATTCTGTTCTGTCTTATTTCCAGTGTATTTAAGTTCTAATATTAATGAAAAAGTTATTTTCTTTCAAAATCTTATGTTTATGTGTATGTTAAAACATGGTTGATTGATTCTCTTTTTTACATCTTAAGCTCATTTAAGCTTGTTCATATCTTACTAGTGAGTTTTTAGTTTAGTTTACTCAAGTATTATCAGTTTTACATTAAAAAAAAATCCAATAAATCCAAAAAAATAAAAAGTCAAGAAAAGTCAAACTGCTTATTAGCTTATTTTATTGCTTTATTTATGCTTTTTAATGCTTATTGTAGCTTAATACTACTTTTCATCTACCTTAGTATAGCTTTATCATATTTGCTTTTAAATTTTAAAAAATCTCTAAAAAATTAAAAAAATAGCATTTTTAGTTTAGCTTATTTATAGTGCTTATTATTAATCAAGTTGTGCTTTTTACTACTTTATCTAAATAGTTATTAATCTTTTTTCAAGAATCAAAGCTTAAAAAAGTTCTTTATCTAGCCAAAAATCCAAACAGCCCTTCATAAAGGGGTGTTTGGCACAATGTAGCTTCTACACTTTGGGTCATTTTGTGAATTTCAAAAGCTTATCATTAGTTCTTATTATCATTGTATAAGCTGTTTTTATCATCTTTAGGTACTCTCTAGGCATCTTAGTTCATTTTATAAATTTTGAGTCTTGAAGTTTCCTAAAACAGCTTATTTTGAAAAAAGTAGCTAAAGCCTCATTTGGTTGTTGTTTTAGTGTCCACTAGGTCCATATTAGACTGTTTTTGAATTATGCTTGTGTGTCACAAAGTGTCAATTTGTTTTGGTCAATTTCTTTAGCTGTCAAAATATTTTCTGTCAACAGTCCACGTAGTCAATTTAACAAGTCTTTTTAGAGGTCTTAAAATATTTAAAAAAAAAATTAGTTTTCTACAAAGTTTAGTCTCTAAAGTTAATCTATTTTTAGTTTTTATAAATTTCCGACAGTTTTGACAAGCTTAAAATCAGTCTTAAAGTTAGCCCTTTGTCCCTTTTTCTCAACAGCAAACCAGAAGCTAAGTCTAAACCCCCTCTTATCAAATCCATTTTTAAGCTCATACAAGCTTCAAATTTTTAAAAAATTGGTTTTGTACTCTCGGCACACAAGCTTAATCATTTGTGGCTTCTTTGGAACTGTGCAGCTTAATTTCCAGCTTAAAAATAAGCTCCATGTCACCCCTTTAGCTACTGAGTCTGCTGTTCTAACATGAGACTATTTGTGCTTATTTGCTTAAGTAGTTCGCTTAGTTGTCCTTAGGAGCTGTTTTTTTTAGATCCCACAGCTTATTAGGTCTTCCTTTTTTCCCATAGTAGCTTATTAGGAATCCCCTCTAGCTTATTTTCCCCTTGCTTGTTATTTTACCCCTTAGCTTATTCCATTTAATCTCCTATTCTTCCTTAGCTAATGCATGTCTCCCCTAGCTTATTTCTGCTTCCATAAGCTTCCCCTAGTCTCCTTAAGTTTAGTTTCAATTCCCCTTAGCTTATCTTAGTTTAGTTATTGCTTATTGTACCTCATTTGCTTATTTAGATTAAAACTTGTTTGGTTTGTGCTTTAAAATCCCAATCTATGGACAAATAAGCAGCTTAACTGCTTATTTGTCAAGTTGTGAAAATTTAGTTTTTGTAAAAGTGCTTTAAATTCAGTTTGTTTATAAGCTTGTTAAAAAAAAATCAAAAAAGTAAAAATATTTCAAAAAAGTGCCATTGTTGGGATTTGAATTCTGGCCACCCAACTCACCACACAAAACACAAACCATCTCTGCCTTTGGGTCTTTCACGTTATACCTTGCATCTTTAATTAATTTAACCACTTTTTCCATTTAAGTTTTAATAAACTGTTTAGCTTATTCACAGCTTTTCCAAAGCTTATTTTGCAAAGTTTATATTTTTCCTAGGATCATAATTCTTCAAAGTATTTTCTATAAAAATTTCATATTTTTCCAAATAGTTTTAGTATTTTTAATAATCAATTTTCTTAGTTTTAGTTTTTAAATCATAATAATTAAATAAAAACTCCAAAGAATATTAAGCTTTTTCCGAAAATTTTATTTTGTCGTTTTTCATGTACGAAAAATAAATTTACATTCCTAGAGTTAATTTTGCAAAATTTGGTTTTAAATCGCGTTTTCTTAAATTCTCGTAGTTACGTTTTTAGAATAAATTGCGTTTAGGGTTAAGTTAGGTAATTTCCTTAGTTTATTTGTCTTAGTTTGATTAATTGTTAATTACTTGCTTTATTTTCCTTTCTGTTTCTTAATTTGAATTTAGAACGTAATCAAAAACACAAAAACCCGAAAATCGAGCATTTTAATAACAAACTTAAAAGCGACGTTGCCCATTCACACCTCTTTGGAAAATGACCCGGATAACCACTTATCCGGTATCACATATCTTATTCACGGAATTTGATTGATTAACCTTTTTTGTAAGAGGTTTTCGATTCGATTCTCGTGCTTATTTTGATATTGATATTATTATACTTTATCCACACACACCACCCTGAACCTACAATCACATAAATCATTTTGGCGCCGCTGCCGGGGAGGTTGTGTCGCGACAATATCGTTGAGGGTTTGACGATTAGTGACTCGAGATCCTTCCTACGTGAAGTTATTGTTTTCATAAAAATAAAAAAAGTAAAAAAAAAATTTCTTTTCTTTGTATATATATATATATATATATATATATATAAGATTAAAAATACAAAAAGATTTTCTCTTTTCATTTTGAGCTAAAATAGAATACACCAATTATATAACACTTCTCAACTTTAGGTGTGATCATTAGTAAGTTCCCAAACGAAAGATATAAAACTTGCCTTTGTGTCGCTCGTGAGTTTGGTTTACTTCTATCGGTTTAACAAACTATAATAAGGGTTTAAAGTTGGGTACGCATTAAATTGTGACCTTAAAGAGACGAGTTTTTAATAAGCTTCGCGCTGACCTCTGTTTCTCCGCTCCTTTGTGCGTTTTTCTTATAGAAGTGATCAATTCACTTGGGAGTATTGGTTTAAGTTCACTATTGTTTTTTGAATACCGTTTCATTTTAATTGCATTGTTTTAAGTGCATGCGCACTCGTTCTAATTTCCATAGACCATTACGTGAAACCGTCACAATTCTGAGAAGGCGAAATAGACGTACTCCATTAGTCGAACCTGAGATTCGAACTAATCCACCTCCGCCCATCGTCGAAATGGCGGAAGATAACCGATCTATGCTAGAGCAACTCCAAGCACCCACCGAGGGTTACGGAGAAGCTATCGTCGTCCCGACAATCGTTGCCGACAATTTCGAGCTTAAACACGGATTGATTAACTTGGTATCGTCAAGCCAATTTTACGGATTTGAGAGGGACGATCCTCACTCTCATATCTGACGGTTTAACAAGCTTATGTCTACGATCAAATACCGAATTGTGCCGGAAAAAGCTATCAAACTACTTCTTTTCCCGTTTTCACTCGAGGGGGCCGCCCGGATTTGGCTCAGAAAACAACCCCCTCGATCGATCACCACATGGGAGGATTTAGTATCAAAATTCGTGAACGAATTCTTCCCACCGTCTAAAACAACAAGCTTAAAAAATGAAATAACAAAATTTACTCAAAAGTTTGATGAATCATTTAGTGAGGCATGGGACCGCTTTAAAGACTTACTTAGAAAATGTCCCCATCATAGTTTTTCTGAATTGCATCAACTTGATACATTTTACAACGGTTTGAACGAAAATGATCAAGACTCTCTCAATGCCGCTGCGGGTGGTAATATTTTGACTCGATCTATGAGAGATGCCTTGTCGATTATTGAGAAAAAATCCAAAGTCCGCACATCACGTAGCAAATCGGTTGCTGCCCGAGTGAGTGCTTCACTTTCTTCTTCTGAAAATACATCTAGCATCGATGCTAAGATTGACAAGCTTGCGGATATGATCCAGGCTTTGGTTAAGATTACGGATGCTAAGATTAATTCTCCTCCACCCGCTCAAGTCAAAGCGGTGGAATCTACTTGTACTACTTGTGGTGGGCCGCATGCTTACTATAATTATACTGCTACCGATGGTTACCCTAATGAAGTCAATGTCGTAGCCGGGTCGTACAACCAAGGAGGTAGCCAAAAACGTCCTCAAGCTGACTCGAACAACCGTTTTAGTAATCAAATGGGACCTCCGAGATTTTCTCAAACGAACAATTAAACTCGTCTTAATTAGAATCAAGTTCGAGGGCAAAACGTTCAGAACCAATATAAAGCCCCAACGAATCAATACCCGACCCAAGGGGTCAATTACAGTCAAGGGTATCAAACTTCGATTTATCAAGCTCTGACTTTTCCCTCTAATGAATTCTCGAATTACGTTCAGAACAAAAATGCTAATATCCAAGCCATGCAAACCCAGATTTTGAATTTGAAAAATGAGTTCCAATCTTCGTTTACTAGACAAAGCAATGAGTTCAAAAATGAGATTAGGAATCAGAACAACAAGATTGAGGCATCTCAAAGCGAGGTTAAGAACATGTTTAACGCTCTTTTATGCAAAATGAGTCAACCCTCGGGTTTGGGATCTCTCCTGGGTAACACCGTTGCCAACCCAAAGGGTGAGTTGAAAGCTATAACCACACGGAGTGGTAAGGCTTATGATGAACCCTCGATTCCTACTCCCTCTCCGGTGAGGGAGGTGGAACGAGAAAGTGAGGTTCCGAAAGACAATGTGCAACCCGCACCCATCTCACCTCCGATCGTTCAAACTCCAGTTCCGGAACCCGATGTTCCGAAGACTACTTCTAAGCCTTGAATTCCATACCCTTTGAGGCTTAATGACCAAAAGCTCCGTGACAAAGCAGATAACCAAATGGAGAAATTTGTCGAAATCATTCGATCATTGAATTTCAACATTAGCTTCACAGATGCTTTACTTCTCATGCCTAAATTTGCTTCAATAGTCAAAAGTTTAGTGAGTAATAAGGAAAAGTTAACTGAATTGTCTAAAACACCTTTAAATGAAAACTGCTTGGTGGTGCTCCTCAAGAAACTTCCCGAAAAGTTAGGAGACCCCAGCAAATTTCTTATACCATGTGAGTTCTCGGTAATAGTTAAATGCCCCGCCTTGGCCGATCTCGGCGCGGGTATTAACTTAATGCCCCTATAAATTTATAACAAGCTTTATCTCCCGGAACTCACTCCTACACGAATGACCCTCGAACTTGTGGACCGCTCGACCACCATTCCGAGAGGTATCACCGAGGATGTCTTTTTGAAAGTAGGACCACTTCACTTTCCTGCCGACTTCGTTGTCGTTGATTTTGATGCAGATCCTCGAGTACCTCTTATTCTCGGGAGATCTTTCTTAAGAACGGGCCGTGCGATGATCGACGTTTATGAAGGAGAAATCACCTTACGATCTCATAAAGAAACCGTCACTTTCAACATTAATCAACCGTCGAGATACCCCTCCAACTACGATGATGCTTCTATCAATCGAATCGATATTCTTGATATTGCTACGGAGGAGTATGCTCAAAAGCTCCTTGGTTTTTTGGGTGGCAATCCCACCCCTTCTATTCAAACTTCTGACCTAATATCTGAACAAACTTCTGAACCAATTGTTTCCGACTCTTGGAGGTGACTTATTCTTGGAAGAGATCGATGAGTTTCTTGCTTTCGATGAATCGATTCCACCGGGAATTGATGATGGTGTTTACGATTCGGAGGGAGATATCCTTTATCTTGAACAATTGTTAAATAAAGATCCGTCACCTTTGCTCCCTCCGAAAGAAATTACGATTGAAGAACTTAAAGAAGTACAAACATCGAATTAAAAGATTCCGGAGCCCAAACTCAAAGATTTACCTCCTCATCTCGAATACGCTTCCTTAGAAGAACCGAACAAATTTTTCCGTCATCATTGCTAAAAACCTAAAAGATGAGGAGAAAACCAAACTCTTGTCCGTCTTTAAAAAGCATAAACTGCCATCGCTTGGCAAATATCCGACATTAAGGGCATAAGCCCACGTTTTTGTACTCATAAAATATTAATGGAAGATGATTTCAAACCCGTAATACAACAACAACGAAGGGTTAACCTGAAAATTCATGATGTTATCAAAAAGGAAATTCTAAAACTCCTCGACGCCAGAGTGATTTATCCGATCTCAGATAGTTCATGGGTTAGCACTATTCATTGTGTCACAAAGAAAGGTGGAATGACCGTCATTGCCAATGAAGAAAATGAGTTGACACACGCCTCGTCACCGGGTGGAGGTGTGCATTGATTATCGGAAATTGAATGATGCTACTAGGAAAGACCATTTTCCGCTTCCATTTGCGGATCAAATGCTCGAACGTCTAGCGGGGAATGAATACTGTTGTTTTCTTGATGGTTTTTCCGGCTACTTCCAAATTCCTATCGGACGCAATATCAAGAGAAGATGACGTTTACTTACCCTTATGGAACGTTTGCTTACCGTCAAATGCCATTTGGCTTATGCAATGCTCCTGGCACATTCCAAAGGTGCATGATGGCGATTTTCCACGATATGATAGAGAAGACAATGGAGGTGTTTATGGATGATTTTTTGATCTATGGAGATTCATTCACGTCTTGCCTCTCTCATTTAGACCCATGCTCAAAAGGTGCGAAGACACCAACTTGGTCTTAAATTTGGAGAAGTGTCATTTCATGGTCAAAGAGGGCATTGCCCTCGGCTACAAAATATCCAAATCAGGGATTGAGGTCGATCGAGCTAAAGTCGATGTAATCGCTACGCTACCTCATCCCACAACCGTCAAAGGAGTACGGAGTTTTCTCGGTCATGCCGGTTTTTACCGACGTTTCATACAAGATTTTTCTAAAATAGCGGCCCGATGACCCACCTCCTCGAGAAGGATACTCCGTTCATCTTTTCCAATGAATGTATCGAAGCTTTCAATATACTTAAAAAGAAGTTAACCAAAGCACCGATCTTAATTGCCCCCGACTAGGATTTGCCCTTTGAGCTAATGTGCAATGCGAATGATTATGCCATCGGGGCGGTCCTGGGGCAACGAAAGACTAAGCATTTTAAACCAATACACTAAACGAGTAAGACTTTGACCGAGGCTCAATCTCATTACACCACTACGGAGAAAGAGTTGTTTGCCGTCGTTTATGCCTTTGAAAAATTTATACCTTATTTAGTCTTATCGAGGACCATAGGGTATACCGACCATTCGGCTCTAAAGTATCTCTTAGCAAAGCAAGACGCTAAGTCGAGATTACTTCGGTGGGTTCTCCTCCTTCAAGAATTTGATGTCACCATTCGTGATAAAAAATGAGCGGAGAACCTTGCCGCCGATCATTTATCTAGACTTGAGAATCCCCATCAAAGTGTTCTCGAGAAAAAGGAGATTACAGAAACATTTCCTCTCGAGACACTTGGGATGATTTCGACCAAAAAGGATTCAAGTACCCCATGGTTTGCCGAATTTGCAAATTACCATGCTAGGAATTTCATCATCAAAGGGATGTCATCCCAGCAAAAGAAAAAGTTCTTTAAGGATGTTGTTGGGTTCAGTCCCAGATAGATCTAATGAGCCTTAGAGAGAGTATAGTTAACTTGTGTAATCACAAGAAAACTATTGAGAACCTTTAATAGAATTGAATTCATGCGGAAAATAAATACAATACTCAAGAAGACAATTAACACCAACTGCTTGATCCTCTATGGATCTATATTAAATTACTAACAATGTTATTGCAAAAGGTACATCAAACCCTAGCCGCTAGTTTCTTTTATAGTACAAGAAACCCTAATGTTGCAGCTTGCTAATCACGTAAAAGATATGCACTATCTATTCCTATTTTACCTCATGCATATCGTAACTAAATAACTAATAACGCAGAAACTACATATCCGCAGAAAAAAAATAACTATCCGTGGCAACTGCACTATCCGCAGAAACCATGCTATCAGCATAAACTATAATACTATCAGCAGGATCCTTTATCAGCAGGAACCCACTCTTACATAATTCCTAACAATCCTCCCCTAAACTTGAATTTGACTCTGTTAACTTCAAGTTTCCAGATAGATCTTTACCATGCAAGAGGATTGAGTAGAACCAGCAACTGAAACCAGAGAAATCACCAGCAGAACACCTAGAACCACCAGAGACAGCCATGAAGTCCATAATCCCATCAGCAACTCCTAGATTAGCAGCATCAGGAACCAACAACATCAGTAACCAGAGTAGATTTGAGAAGCCTTTACCAAGTAGCTACTCACTCTTGGGCTAGTTGGTTCTTGAGTGGAATCATGACATCACCCTGGTGAACCAGTAACCAGTCCAACACTTAGAACATGAATCAATGGTGTGTTGGAGTACCCTAATGATTTTTGGCAAACCATCACAGCCATCAACGGATTTGATTTGTCTTTACATGAAGCCGTTAACTCAGGACTAGTCATGGTGTTCCACTGCCTTTACCACAAGCCATGAATGTGTGGGCTAGCCAACTCTTCATCTATGAGGACATGGTGAGTTGAATACCATACAACTTATTGGCAAGTTGTCAACCATCCAACGGATTTGAGATCTATTTACCAGAGCCGTTTGCTCATGGAGTAGCCTATGTTTGGTGTGTGAGACTAGGGTACATTGATAAACCCTCTGATTTTTAGTAAATCAGCAACTATCAACGGATTTGAGAATACTTACTAGAGTCGTACCGCCATAGTAAGTTAACCCTTTGTCACGAAGGACATGGTGAGTTAAAAACCATATGTGGAACACACCTATACAACATGATCCTCAAAGATGAAAGTTAGAAAACATACAAAATATATACAAGAAATGTTTTTTTTAACACCAAATAAAATAAGAAATAAGAAATAAGAAATAAATATAACAACAAAACAAACATCAAGATGAAGAATCAACAGAAGCAGCAGTGAACTTATCCTTTATCCTTTTTACCAGCTGCTCTGCATTAGTCATATCATTCCCAACTGGAGCAGTAGAGAAGGCCAACTTCTTTTTCAACATTTGCTCTAGCAAATGTGCAGACAGAGGGTAATCCTGATCTGAAAACATATAAAGATAAACCCCAGACCAAGTCTGTACCACATGAATACTAGACAGTGGATAAAATGTCCAACAAAAAACCTTCCACTTAGTTTGACCTTCCCAAATCCTAAATCCTGCACCTTCTTGATATTTGGAATCAAACAACACTTGAAGATCACCCAATAACAATAAACCAGCTCCTGTGGCAGGATGAGATTCATAGTGTTTTGACACCATTCCATAAAGTGCAATAAGATCTTGTCTATCCAAAAAATTAAGGATCTCAGAAAGAAATGTAAAATGCCTAACAGAGCCATCCTTGCGATAAACAAAGTTACAATCACCTAAACCACCAAGACCAGTAGGTGTGAGTTCCCATCTCATCAATGGAGACCAAACTACCAACTCCTCATTTGAATCATCCTCCTCAAAATCCTTTATAAAAGAGCTCTCAGTGGCCTAAAAATCAAAGGAACTCCCCTTCTTTCTTGCTATACTTTTCTGTCTTCTTCCAGAAGAAGGAGCAGAAGTAGCACTAACATGTGTAGCCTCAGGGGTAACCATATCCTCTTTTGCAGGTGAGACAAATGGTGGATTTTATGGAGTAGACACATGCTCTGTCTCATCAGTAGAAAGATCCTTCTCTTCATGAGGTGGCACATTCTCAGCAGAAACTGATGCAGGCATCTCAGTAGTAACCTTTGGAGTGCTGGTAGAAGGAATGGATGAAGCCATATCAGCTGGTGTCTCCTCAGTAGGAATGGGGGCATTATCAGAAGCATCAGTAGTCTTCAATCTCTTAGGATTAGGACCTTCCAAAAGAGATTGAGAGTGTTTCACCCTGGTATAAGGATTTAGTCCATCCTTTTCCAATCTTGAGAGAATAGTGTTATACTCTTTGACCAACTGATCATCAGGCAAGGATTTCACAAATGCCATAGTCCAGCCTGTATTATAAACTACAGACCTTGTATTCTTGACAAATTCTCTCATATGTTTCCTCTATTTAGCTTGAGAGAGAGGTTTGTCCCTTTTTGCTTTAGCCTTGCGTTCTGCATCCGCCTTCTTTCTTTGATTCACTAAAGCCATGATATCATCAACATAATTCTCTGAATCAAAGGCACCACCCAAGATAGATTGGGCAAGAGTTGGATTGTTGGACACACCACCAGCCAGTTGATTCCAAGTGTCATCAGTAAATCTCAGAGCAAGATCATCAAGTTCTTTCCTCCTCTGTGGTGTGACCTCAGGAGCCTTGTAAGACTGAATTTGGAACTCTGCATCATAAGTAGCTTGAGTCTGTGCAGCTATTTCCTCATCACGATGTGAAATCTCATTAAGTTTCAAGAGCCTAGCCTGTTCAGCCTTAAATGCATCAGAGTCCATATCCTCTTTTAAAACTTTACTCATTCCCTTATCAACCTGAGAATAAGGCATTGGCTCAACCTCAATAGAGTCATCCTTTGGATCAGAGGGAATAGACTTAGAAGCTTCAGAAGCAATAGTAGACTTATCAGCAGCAACAGATGAATTATCAGCAGCAACAGACTTATCAGCAGGATCTGATGATTCCCTATTCTCACCCACCTTCTCAATAGTAACTGCTTTAGGAGGAATGTCTACATGATCAGCAGCACTAGAAGGATCAGAGGAATCTAACATTCTTGCCTTGAGGGTCATTTGACTGAGATAGCTCCTCTTTCTACTCTGTCTCCTTTGAAACACTTGAACTTCTGGATCCTTTTGAGGTTGTGTCTCTCCCAGTGAAACAGATGCCAGTACATGAAGTGCCTCAAGATCAATATTCACCCTCTCACTACCCTTTTCCTCCTCATCATCAGAATTCACAACTCTGCTCCTCCTACTATTCAGCCTAACCTCCAAATCTGTCACCCTCTTCAACAATTTAACCATCACACCACTAAGAGTATGCTTGGTCTCCTTAAGCTCTTCCCTTGATTCTTTAAGCTGAAGCTCTAAATCATCGACCTTCTTAACATACCTGTTGAGTTAACTAGACATATTCATTAGTACATTAGGATCCTCAGCTCCACCAGCAGAATTACCTGTGGCTTGTGGAGCTTCATTGGACCTTGGAGGAGACACATGAAAATCATCACCAAAGGTGGTGTCATCCTCAAAGTAATGTCTAGGTGGACTAGGAGGTTGAACAAAAGATTGGTTAGGATTGACCTCAGTCTCAGCAAGAATTTGTTCCTGTGATGCAGAGGCAACCACTGGCTCCTCAGGAGAAACAATCTCTGGTGATGGTGGGGCAGCATGTTGAGGTGAAGGTGGTGGTTTTGGGTCATCAGTGGGCTTCAATAGTTGCCTGCCTTAGAAGTTCCTCTGTTTCTTTGGAGAATTCATAACCAAACTTTTCAGCATCATCCTTTGTTGCATGCTCTTGGCGTTGAAGCTTCACAAGTTCTTTAGCATATCCCTGATCACTTGAAGCTACATCAGAAGTAGCTGAGCCCTTGGTGCCTGAAAAGTGGTTAGTAGGAAAGGAAGGAACAACTATAAGTTGTTCATCACACTCTGGATCTGACTCATCATCTGAGGAACCTGCAATGTTAGATTGAGCATCTTGTGGTTCTACATAAAGGTTAGATTTATAACGAGTATAACCTAAGTGGTCAGTTAAGTAGTCAAGATCAAAGTACCATTCTTGACCTGCTCCCTGAACATTTGGCTTGTCCTCCATAAATCTCAGATTCAGTGTCTCTTCAACCTTCTTTGTGGGGATGTTATACACCCTGTAAGCTTTATTATGAGCTGAATAGCCTACTACAAATCCCTCATCAGCTTTGCCATCAAACTTGCCCAAATGATCACTGGTGTTAAGGATGGTGACATGACAACCAAAAGGCTTAAGGTGGCTAATGGTAGGAATCTTCCCAGATAAAGGTTCATAAGGTGTCCTGTTGTGAGGATTAGTTATCAATACCCTGTTCAATACATAACAAGCAGTGCTGACTGCTTCAGTCCAGAACATGGTAGGTAACTTAGAATCAACAAGCATAGATCTTGCTGCTTCAATCAGGGTTCTATTTTTTTTTGTGGAGTCCTGGCAGTGCTATAATCCCTTTTTATCCCCTTTGTAGCACAGAGCTCTATTAATTTGACATTCTTGAACTCTGTCCCATTGTCACACCAAATGGCTTTAACCTTCTTATTCAACTAATCTCTACCAGGGCAATAAAGTCTTGAAGATTCTGGAATGTTTCATCTTTAGTCCCCAAAAAGAATGCCCAACAATACCTACTATAATCATCAGTAACCACCAAACTATAGTACTTGTGATCAATGCTTCTAATAGATGTAGGACCAAAAAGATCCATATGTAGAAGCTGCAAGGGCTCAGAGATAGTGCTGACAACTGTAATGGACTTATAGGAAGCCTTGTGTTGCTTTCCCTTGTTACAAGCCACACAGTTGTGCTCATTAGTAAATACCTTGGAAGGAAGTCCATGAACTAACCCAAGTTTAGCCAGCTTGTTGATTGTTTTGAAATTCACATGAGCCATCCTTCTATGCCATTTAGTAGATTCATCCAAGGATG
The DNA here is from genome assembly GCA_910596185.1 of Chrysanthemum makinoi. Taxonomy (NCBI): domain Eukaryota; kingdom Viridiplantae; phylum Streptophyta; class Magnoliopsida; order Asterales; family Asteraceae; genus Chrysanthemum; species Chrysanthemum makinoi. The sequence continues at coordinate 302,643,006 of OU343222.1, forward strand.
CTTTTGCTATCAAACAAGCTATGTCACCTGCAGGCTGAACTTCATTGAGATTGAATGTATACAGATTTTGTTTCCTTGGCACCTTCAGAACAACTTGACTGTCATCAGGTATCTGGAAATCTTTTGAGAGAACAAGACATTCAGTATCAGTGAACAACACAAAGTTTTTCTTGTCACAGATTTGGGACACAAAAAATAGGTTGAAGTTTCTCAATTCTTCCACATAATACACATTCTCAAAGTCCAGCTTGGAAGTTCTAATAGTTCCCTTCCCTGTAATTCTACCATATCCTCCTCCAAAAGTAACAGTACCTCCTTGAATAGATACAAAATCATGGAGTCTGTCTCTGTTCCCTGTCATACTCCTAGAACAACCACTATCTACAATGCCTAAATCTTTATTTGAATGAGGATCATCCTACAAGTTAAAAAGATATACAACAACATTAGTATACATGGAGACCCAAGTCATCACTGACTTGGGCCTGCCTTGTGGATCATATTAGATAAACCTGTAGATTGATGAGATCCACTATTGTTCTTGGAACCCTTCATAAAAGATGGTCGATTGTGTGTCCAAGAGCAACCTGCTGAGGGCTTAATAGCAGTATCCCACCTTGCCCCCTTTTATGCAAAAGGTCATTATTAACAGGCCTGTATCCATTTTGAAAATAAGTACTAGTAGGTCTATATAATGGTCTATAAACATTTCTTCTCCAACATGATGAAGATGGCCTATCAGCAGAAACTGGTTTACCAGTGGGAACTAGTCTATCAGCAGCAACTGGTCTACCAGCAGAACAATTGGTTCTGCTGGTCCTCACATGTGTTCCAGAGGTAACAAATGGAGGAATGTTGGTCACATCATTCCATATAGGTCTATATCTCTGTTGATTATCACAAACACCATCTGTTTCTCATAAAAATCACAATCTTTGATAAGATCACATGTGCTACCACAAACAAAACATGATTTCTTCTTAAAATGCTTGTTCAAAACAGGAATAGTCTTATCACAAACAAAATTATTCAAACCACAACCAAAATCAGAATTGTTTTTAACAAAATCAACATAACAAGAAATGTTTCTAAAATGAGTTGTCTTTGAAGAAGATTCATTAACAGCAACTCTTGGGGCACAAGGGCTTAGGAGAGGCAGACTTGGGCTTTGTAGACTCTTCACTTGAATCACAACTGGCATAGTCTTTAGACTGGGTCTCTGAAGTCCTATCATTGGAAGAACAAGAGACAAAAGTATTAGATTCACTGCTAGTGTCAGATAAGTCATTGGACTTTTGACCATAGGTCATATGTGATTCATCTGAGTCTGAGTCTGAGTCTGGGTTGGGTGGCCTAACAACACCATTTATGGAAGAAGGATCTGAATGCATTTCACCATGTTTTACAAAGTTAATAGGTTTTCTATATTTATCTTCCTCTTCATCAGTGACAGGATTAAAAACACTATATTCATTCTCATCTGGTCTAATATAATCCTTGAACCCTAACCCCATCTTAGTTTTAACAGACATAGAGCTATTCCACAATTTATCTAGATTTTTAGCCTGTTCTTGCCACTGATTATGTCTAGCCACCTCTGAATCTAAATTAGCTTAAAGACCTTCTTTTTCAACAATGACCTTTACATATTCTTTCTTATTAAATTTTAGCTTGTTAGTGGTGTTCTCCAAATCTCTTTCTAAAATATTTATTTTCTCTTCAAGAGCCAATTGATTTTGTTCATACCAGGCCTTTTGTTTTTCTAAAGCTTTAACCGTTTTCTTATAAGCCTGGACCTGAATAAAATATTCTTTATATTTTTCATTAACATCATCAAGTTCACTTTTAAGAGCATCATATTTAGCATTACAACCAAATATACAATTTTGTACCTGAGAAGTGATGCCCATCATTGCAAGTTCACCAGCAGTATCAGCCACCAATCCAACCTGAGGATTTTCATCCTTAGCATCATCCACATGATCATCCCAGTCAATCCTTGTCTCCAGAGACAACAAGGCTTTAGGTTTCACCTCCTCAGCATCCTTAAGCTTGTATGCATTATACTATCTTCTGTCACCTCCCTTCTTGTCTGGACATTCTCTAGCAAAGTGACCAAGTTGGTTGCATTCAAAGCACATGATCTTCTTCCTGTCAAACCTGGCTGATTCTCTTCCCTTGTAGCCAAAATTCCTCCCAGAGCCCTGCTCAAACCTGTTGACTTTCACAGCAAGCATGGCCATCTGCCATTTGAGATCCATCTCCTCCAAATCCCATTTATCCACTTGTTCAAAATCTTCATAAGCCAACTGCTGTTGGTCTTTAGTTTCAGCAACAAAAGAGTGAAGCATATCCTCTATCACAGAATTGGACTTTGATTTTCTTGTAGAAGAAGTGTGTGTTCTGGCTGCTGCTGATGAAGAAGTGGGACTCTCAGCATAAGACACCATTGTGTTAGCACTTGTAGCACTAACAAAAGCTGAGTGTGTTGGAGTTGGAGAATAAGATGAATGACCCTTGATATCAATTTCAAGGGATCTAAGCTTATTGTATAAGTCATAAAAGCTTAAGTAGTCAAGGCCTCCCTTCGCCTTGAGTGTGAGAGAAACCTGCCTCCAGGAAGAAGGTAAAGCACGAAGGAACTTGAGATTACATTCCTCATTGTCAGGTTTGGACTTCAACTGATTTAACTGGCTAAGGATTTTTTAGAACCTGTCATGCCCCTTGTGTATGCCTTCCTCTTCAGAAATTGAGAACTCCTGAAAGTTCTGCTTGAGCATTGACTTCCTCATCCTTTTAGACTCTTCAGTACCTCCAAACCTTGCTTTTATTGCTCTCCAGATTTCTCTAACATCATCAAGATGATAAAAGTCACTCATATGCTCATCTGGAAGAGCTTGAAGCACGGTAGTCCTTGCCTTGGTTTCCCTCTGAAGTGCAATCTGTTCTGCATTACCTGTTGCTGGAAGAATTATCACATTCCCATTAGAATCTCTTCGAGTAGCCTTCTTACTGTTGCCTTTTAGAACAATGCTCCAGAGATGGATGTTGATAACGCTACACGCGTCATTCAGGGTCAAGGAAACTTCCTTTTCTTCGAGCAAGTTTTATAACACCCTAGGCAGTGAACCTAATCGTTGTAGTGTATTAATTAAGGTAAGCCACGGGTATTGATATCGTTCTCTAGGGGAATAGGAATGCTAGTAAGAAGTTACTACGCTAAGGTTAAGGTTGAGGAAGATTATTTTTTGTATTTTTATATTTTATGAAATGGAAAGGTACGAATCTCGGGTATTGGATTTGGGGGGTTGGTATTTCTACCGATTACTCTACTATTATCTAATTATCTAAACTAAGGTTGTGGGAGTCTATGTCTAATTAATGTGTGCTCGTATGATAGTTTAAAGATGTGTTTACTTAGGTTGTACTACTCCTTAATTATCTCCTATTGATGGTTGAGTTGTCACGTCCTTATTCTTAGTTGCGTTGTGTGTCTAAAGTTTTAGGGTATGCGTTTCTCCCTAACTCTTTGAACTTACCAAAGGGTCTCGTCTACAAAACCCACTAGGGATGATAAACTCTTACTCTAAGGCACTCTTTGGATAATTTAGCCTACAACTACTCAGGTAATCATATTCTAAGGTTCACAAAGATGAATCAAGCATTAAGTACACAACGAATGACCTATCGCATTACTAGATCATTGATCAACTAAGATAAGAAACAACCAATCAATATTCAATAATTAAGTTTCATACTTCCTAAGCAAACACACAAATAAATTAGCCGGACATGGAGAACATGCAAGCATACACACAAATAATCAAAGACATAATTGAATTAATGAAGTAAATACTTATCTTGATGTAAGATAGGGTTTAAAACCCTAAAATACTGTACAAGACACCTTAGGTTCGGTTTTAGGTTTTTACTCCAAAAGACTCTCTCTAAAACTGAAAAATTCGGATTCTATATATAAGATTACATATGCGACGGCGTCACCTTATGTTTCGTGATGCCGTCGTGTCGCCGTCATTAGGGTTTCGTCTTGGCCACGTTAACCTTGCGACGGCGTCACCATATGTCCGTGACGTCATCCTCTTCGGCCGGCGTCGTCGGGTTGCATCTAGGCGTCGAGTAGCAACGGCCTACTCTTTTAAAGCCCGACGTCGTCACTTGAAAATAGGGTATTTGGCTCTTGTATCGTCACAAAAATCCTCCGACGGCGTTGCAATTAACACCTGACGCCGTCGCCTTCTATTTTCAGCAGCTTTGAGTGTCTCGATTCTGACTTTGGCCATTTTCTTCATATATTCGCGCCTTTTCGTCAAAATAAGTGCCATTCCAGCATTTTGCCTTCGAGAGACCTAAAAAGTGAAAAGGAACGATATTAAGCAATCACGGATACAAAAGTGATAAAAATAAGGACTTAAACAACCCCTCAAAATGGTACCTTTTAAAACCTTATCAAATATCCCTACACTTGTTATTTGCTTGTCCTCAAGCAAATGTGCTTTTAGCCAATTAATTTATAAGTTAGGGGTCATGAAGCATTAATTCAAAACGGTCCACAACACATATAAGCCCCACAAAAGTCATAACAAGCACGGAAATCACATACTAGCACCTCACATGGGGTGTTTGGATACTCACATCTCTCTCGGGTGTATATATGAAATATAACAAATAGGAAATAGAAGATAAACACTCATTAACCGGTCCTAGTACATAGATTACCATAGGCTTGAGAATAGATCAAACCTCCATCGCTTTGGCGTAAGCACCTAGGAAAGACTATCAAAGAGGTCTTTTAAAGGGTTGTAATGTTAGGCTTACGGTAGGGAAACAAGGGTTTGGTGGGATAGGCTATTTAGTGGTGGCAAGTCAAAAATCTCTATGTTAAATGCATACGAAGAATGGCGTTGCTAAGCCAAGACTCGACACTCTAAAACTCTAGGTAACAGAAATAAACAAACATAAATTTAAAGGATAGATGTAGGATGGTAGCCCGTATGTTTTTTTTTACACTCTATATTTTTTTTTCTTTTTCTCTTTTTCTATTTTTTTTCGATTTTTTTTTTCATAAACTTTTACTCTACCATCCTCTATGGTAACATCAAAATGATAGGGATTTATAGGCATATCCCTACACTTGAGTTTTTATTACTCTAACACTAATTTGACCCGAATTGAAAAGATCAAAACACTTGGAGTACATTATTACGCAAACAAAGGGAATTTGAATTTAACGTTCCCTTCCCGTCATTTCATAAACTTTAACTTTTCCCATGAATCCCAATCGTCCCAAAACTATATACAAAAGATATGACTCGACTTAGCAACTTATGCAAGAAACTAGATAATTGAACTAAGGGTTTAGGGTGATAACAAACATATGCACTAAAAGTGAGTGCATAAGGGGTAGGCTAAGGCGATTTGGGTGTATATTTGGGGGTGGGGTGTAAACAATGCTCTTCATTGATATTCCGGAAAAACCGAAACATCACGAGAACCGCGAAAAGGATAGGCTCGCAGGGGTTAACTAGGGGTATCGTGTACTAAAGATGAGTACAACGCAAAGGGTGTGGGGAATTACTCAACCGATATGGAAGAAGTAATTATATTACGGGTATCAAACAAGGGTTATCCTAATGCCTCTTATCATTTAGTTATTCCTAACTACACAAGTGTAGCCTCACTTGCGATCTCGGAATGCATCACAAAACAAGTTCTAGAATCTATTATACTACCAGTTCACACTCTAAGCATTGAAGATGAATGCTTTAATTCCTACTAATCTAAGGGCGATCCTCACATTTTGGGTGGAATTTGGGTGGTAAAGGGTTTTTGTGCTAGTCATGCAACTTCCTATCCATGAGACGCTTTTGTTAAGACTAATGGCCCACTCCTATATGTCATGAAAATTTTTAAATTTGGTGCCAAAATTACCCTAACCGACATTTTCTCATGGTTTATTACACAAATGCAATTGGACAAAGCAAATAATCAAGGATAAGCATAGTTTCAAAGTTCCCGTTTTATTTTCCCTTCCTACACTTAAACTGAACATTGTCCCCAATGTTCCCCGAAAGTATCAAAGTTATGATAATGGAAGGTAATTAAAAACGAAAGAAACTAATACTCCCCTGATTAGCTTGGTAGGATCCGTGTAAAGTGGTGGTTAAATCCTTTTCAAGAAGAATTATTGCGTGAACAGCTCCTTCCAATCTTATGTAACTTCTTCTTGACAAACTAAACCTGCACACTTGAAGAAAACAAACGAAACCTTCGCTTAAAATCGGCGGTAATAATATATATAAGACTCGATTTAAACTAGGATATAATGCTTGTGGAACGGATGTTTATAGAATTTCTAAGAAAATTAAGACCTGGAAAATTCCAAAAATTTATAAGTAGCTTAGAAAACGAGAAAAAAGTAATCTGATGTTTTTACTCCTTCCTGACGCCGTCAGGTTATCCTGACAAAAACGGTGCGATTTTCGAAAAAATTCGGAAAATTTACATCTTTAGAATCTGGAAAAAAATTTCTGCAAAAACATCCATTATGACTCGATACAAGCATTTGACTCGAACAAACAAACATAAATATCTTTTAGTTAATTGTTATTCTCATGTTTACGTTTCTTTTGAAAACATGTGTAATCCTCCCTACACTTATCTCTTATGTAAAATACCTTTATATGCAATTAAGACGAGGTTAAAAACAAAATAAAGCATTTTTACAAATTTAAACATGAGGATAAACAATTAATAAAAGATATATGACACTAACAAGCAAACAATTAAGCATGGGTTGCCTCCCACGAAGCGCTTTTCTTTATTTAAGAGTCTTGTAGCTAGACTCATAGTCGTGCTCCTACGTACCGATATAAGTAAGTCTATCCTCAACAATGTCGTAAGGATCAAACTTATCATTCAAGTTCCTAGTAGTACGTTCGGTTAAATATGTCTTTTCAAACTTCTCACCATCGGGATCATAGATTTGTATCCTAATGTGCCACTCTCCATTACCATCACTAGGCGGTTTATCCCAATCCCACTTGTGTTCAGATTTCTCAACTTTCCACTTATTCATGACAAGGTTAACGGGCAAGCTTCCTAGGAACTCGGTCATCTTCCTAAATACTAAGGCGTCCTCGAACGGGTTCACTTCCATGTCCCTAGCCATTTCTTTTTCTTGGAAAGTTGCTTTACTAGCGAAGGTTTTATCTAGGTAAAAAGGTCTTTGGGGGCCTATGATGTTCTTATCAATCCAAGGTCCATATCTAGAAGGCTCTCTATCCAACCTAATCTCTTGTGGGATTTCCTCATCCTTGTAGTATGTATGCTTTTTAACATCGTAAACGGATCTAGCACTCCCCTCCCCTACCACTATTTTGGACATCTTACAATCGATGATGGCACTAGCGGTAGCTAAAAATCCTCTTCCAACTAGTAATGGGCATGTCGGGTCCTTATTCATGTCTAGCACATGAAAGTCGGCCAAAAGAGTCAACTCTCCTACGTGTACTACCATGTCCTTTATTATTCCTACCGGACGTGCCACACTACCGTCTGCTAGACCTAAGATGGTTTCCGTTGGTTCTATTTTACCTAAATTAAGGCTTCTATGGAGGGACAACGGAACAAGATTGATGCATGATCCTAAATCGGCTAGAGCGTCGAGTGGTTTGGAAGTTCCAAGTCTACACGGAAGAGTGAATAGCCCGGGATCGTCTAGCTTCTTAGGTAAGTTGTTTCGCACAAAAGCGGACCAATGTTTTCCAAGCCTAAGTTCTAACTCATATTTTTCTTTTAAAGCATTATAATAAGGTGCATGAGCTAAGACTTCAAGAATCGGTTTTTCTTGATGGAGTTCCTTGTACTCCTCCTCTAAACTAGGTTTGGATTCTTGGCTGACGGGTTTCTCAAGAGTAGGCTCTACCAAAGGTGTCGGGCCTTGGTACCTCTTGGATGGCTTGGAACCCTTTTTGATAGCATTTACCGAGTGAACCGTCGGGTGCGAGGGGCATGGATGTGCACTCTCCCATGGTGAACTAGAACATGAAGTCGAGGCAATCGAATTCACTTTTGGGTTCTTTATGGTATCACTTGGGAGTGCTCCAACTTCTCGCTCATTGAAGGCTTTTAAGAGGGCATCAAGCTTGGTTGTCATCTCGCTTTGTTTTTGCGTAAAATCGGCTTCAAGCTTATTCAATCGAGTCTCTTGGGATGACAAAAATCTAGATGCAATTGTCTCAAGATTAGTGGGGTTCCCGGTATTAAAAGAATTGAACCTAGTGGGCGAACTAGATGAGCTTTGGGGTGTGCTTGAGTTTTGGTTCCACTTAAGGTTAGGGTGATTTCTCCATGAGGGGTTGTACGAGTTTCCTAAGTTGTTTTGTTTGGGTTTGAAAGTGTACCACTTCTCTCCCGCTCCGTCGGTACGTATGGAGGCGTAGTCCGCAAAAGCTTGTTCGGGGAGCCTTGTGCAATCACGAGTGTCATGGGGACCACTGCATAACTCACAAGGTAGAGTGATTTGATTCACTTGTCGTGAGGACTTAGGGTTTTTGTAGGAACTCATGAGGAATCTAACTTGATCTTCAAGTTCGATCATCCTACGGTCGGAAGGAGGCAAGGAGATTGCCTTAACGGTTTTGGGCAGCTCACGGGGGTCATCCCAACTTTCGTTGTCATAGAGGGCGAGGTCCTCTATTATACCCCATGATTCTTTCACGGTGAGATCACTAAGTTTTCCACCGTCCGCTTGGTCAATGGATCGCTTAGTGGGGAAGTTGACATGATCATAAAAGATTTGGACTTGGAGCCAAAGATCAATGCCGTGATGAGGGACTTTATGAAGTAAGTCCTTGAATCGAGTCCATGCTTCGTAGAGAGATTCACCTTGACGTTGTTGGAACATCAAGATGTCATTCCTAAGCTTAGTGGTTCTCCCCGGTGGGAAAAATTGAGCAAGGAAGCGAGAGGTAAGATCATCCCAACTTGAGATGGAGCTGGCGGGAAGTCGCTCAAGCCAATTACTAGCTTGGTCCCGTAGAGAGAATTGGAAGAGACGCAGACGCGTGGTCTCCCGAGTAGTAGCATCAAGGTCGATGGAATCGACAATTTTGAGGAAATCCCTCAGATGCTGATTTGGATCTTCGGAACGAAGTCCATGGAATGCACATCCGTTTTGCACCAACCGGATGGTGTCGGATCGCAGGGCCGTAGTTTGGGCTTGGTCGGGAAGCTCAATGGTGTTCCTATAGCCTTGGTGGCTAGGTCTCGAGTATTCACCAAGAGTACGGTCTCTTGGCGGGACAATGATTTGAGGGGGGTTTTCACCTTCCATGATGAAAAGTGATGGGGTTACGAACAAAGGTCACGAAGAAGGGGGATAGACTAAGAGAAAGCTAAAAATGAGAAAAATTTACTTGATAGGAATCAAGCAAAGAACCTAAACGAGGTGGACTACTAACTAGCTATTCTATTCCCCGGCAGCGGCGCCAAAAACTTGATAACGCTACACGCGTCGTTCGGGGTCAAGGAAACTTCCTTTTCTTCGAGCAAGTTTTATAACACCCTAGGCAGTGAACCTAATCGTTGTAGTGTAGTAATTAGGGTAAGCCACGGGTATTGATATCGTTCTCTAGGAGAATAGGAATGCTAGTAAGAAGTTACTACGCTAAGGTTAAGGTTGAGGAAGATTATTTTTGTATTTTTATATTTTATGAAATGGAAAGGTACGAATCTCGGGTATTGGATTTGGGGGGTTGGTATTTCTACCGATTACTCTACTATTATCTAATTATCTAAACTAAGGTTGTGGGAGTCTATGTCTAATTAATGTGTGCTCGTATGATAATTTAAAGATGTGTTTACTTAGGTTGTACTACTCCTTAATTATCTCCTATTGATGGTTGAGTTGTCACGTCCTTATTCTTAGTTGCGTTGTGTGTCTAAAGTTTTAGGGTATGCGTTTCTCCCTAACTCTTTGAACTTCCCAAAGGGTCTCGTCTACAAAACCCACTAGGGATGATAAACTCTTACTCTAAGGCACTCTTTGGATAATTTAGCCTACAACTACTCAGGTAATCATATTCTAAGGTTCACAAAGATGAATCAAGCATTAAGTACACAACGAATGACCTATCGCATTACTAGATCATTGATCAACTAAGATAAGAAACAACCAATCAATATTCAATAATTAAGTTTCATACTTCCTAAGCAAACACACAAATAAATTAGCCGGACATGGAGAACATGCAAGCATACACACAAATAATCAAAGACATAATTGAATTAATGAAGTAAATACTTATCTTGATGTAAGATAGGGTTTAAAACCCTAAAATACTGTACAAGACACCTTAGGTTCGGTTTTAGGTTTTTACTCCAAAAGACTCTCTCTAAAACTGAAAAATTCGGATTCTATATATAAGATTACATATGCGACGGCGTCACCTTATGTTCGTGACGCCGTCGTGTCGCCGTCATTAGGGTTTCGTCTTTGCCACGTTAACCTTGGGACGGCGTCACCTTATGTCCGTGACGCCGTCTCTTCAACTTCGACGTCGTCTGGGTTGCATCTAGGCCGTCTGAGTAGCAACGGCCTACTCTTTTAAAGCCCGACGTCGTCACTTGAAAATAGGGTATTTGGCTACTGTATCGTCACAAAAATCCTCCGACGGCGTGCAATTAACACCGACGCCGTCCTTCGTTTTCAGCAGCTTTGAGTGTCTCGATTCTGACTTTGGCCATTTTCTTCATATATTCGCGCCTTTTCGTCCAAATAAGTGCCATTCCAGCATTTTGCCTTCGAGAGACCTAAAAAGTGAAAAGGAACGATATTAAGCAATAACGGATACAAAAGTGATCAAATAAGGACTTAAACGACCCCTCAAAATGGTACCTTTTAAAACCTTATCAGATGTCCATGTTGGAGATATAATTTTCCATCTTCATTGCCCATATGTCATATTCGTCCTTCTTCAGGTAGGGAAATTTTGCATTGGTGTTGGACATGGTGGTAACAACCTGCTGAATAGTTGACTGAGTGTTTGTTGGCTCCGGCTGTTCATCGTTTTCTGAATTTGAATGTTTTGATGATGTCATTGTAATGGTTTTGAGAAAGAGAGTAAGACTGTCTTCTAAGAAAGATTCTCACCAGGCTCTGATACCACTTGTTGGGTTCAATCCCAGATAGATCTAATGAGCCTTAGAGAGAGTATAGTTAACCTGTGTAATCACAAGAAAACTATTAAGAACCTTTACTAGAATTGTATTCACGCGGAAAATAAATACAATACTCAAGAAGACAATTAACACCAATTGATTGATCCTCTATGGATCTATATTAAATTACTAACAATGTTATTGGAAAACGTACATCAAACCCTAGCCGCTAGTTTCTTTTATAGTACAAGAAACCCTAATGTTGCAGCTTGCTAATCACGTAAAAGATATGCACTATCTATTCCTATTTTATCTCATGCATATCGTAACTAAATAACTAATAACGCGGAAACTACATATCGGCAGAAACAAAATAACTATCCGTGGCAACTGCACTATCCGCAGAAACCATGCTATCAGCAGAAGCTATAATACTATCAGCAGGATCCTTTATCAGCAGGAACCCACTGTTACATAATTCCTAACAGATGTTAAGCATTACTTTTGGGACGACCCCTACTTATTCAAAATTTATGCGAATCAAGTCATCCGGCAGTGTGTGCATGGATAAGAAGCCATTGACATTCTTAATGCTTGCCACAATGGACCCACGGGGGGACATCATGGTGCAAGCTACACCGCCAAAAAGGTGTTTGATTCCGGTTTCTATTGGCCATCCATATATCAAGACGCACCCATGACTTGGTCAAATCATGTGATTCTTGTCAATGTCAAGGGAAAATTTCCCAAAAGGATGAGATGCCACAAAATGCTATCCAAGTATGTGAAATCTTCGACGTGTGGATCTTATGGGGCCATTTCCGTCATCTAGAGGAAATAAGTATATACTCGTGGCCGTCGACTACTTGTCCAAATGGGTTGAAGCGAAGGCGCTACCCACAAAAGACGCCCGAGTTGTGGTTAAGTTCTTGAAAAACTTGTTTTCTCGATTTGGAGCACCTCATGCTATTATCAGTGATCGCGGTACCCATTTTTGCAATGAGAAATTTGCCAAAGTTATGTCAAAATATGGAGTTACCCATCGTCTTTCTACTGCGTATCACCTGCAAACGATCGGTCAAGTTGAGGTGTCCAATCGTGGTTTGAAATGTATTTTAGAAAGGAACGTAGGAGAGCACCGAGCCTCATGGGCCGATAAGTTAGATGACGTACTCTAGGCCTTCCGTACCGCCTTCAAGACACCTATTGGGTGCACCCCATATAAATTGGTGTACATAAAGGCATGCCAGTTGCCCATTGAGCTCGAACACAAAGCATATTGGGCTCTTAAACATTGCAATTATGACCTAAAAACCGCGGGTGATCACCGTAAAGTTCAAATGAATGAATTAAATGAGCTTCGGGATCAAGCCTACGAGTACTCTTTAATCTACAAAGAGAAAACTAAGAGGATTCACGACTCTAAAATCAAAAACCGCGTCTTTAACGTTGGTGATCAAGTCCTCCTCTTTAATTCTCGATTAAAGATCTTCTCGGGTAAACTCAAAACCCGTTGGTCCGGGCCGTTCACTATTACCCAAGTATTTCCTTATGGGACGATCGAGTTATCCCAACCCGACGGACCCAACTTCAAAGTGAACGGCCATCGCCTCAAACATTATTTTGGAGGGGACATACCATCTATGATTGTCCCGGATCTCCAAACTTTCCCCAAGGACAACTAAATTCGGGGACGAGTCAAGCTAGCGACTCGGTGAACAAAAACAGTAGCGCTTCGTGGGAGGCACCCCATGCTTATCCTTTTATCTTATTTATGTTTACTAATAAGTGAAGTGAGGAGGTTCGCCTCTTCCATTTCTCGTGTTTCGTGTTGTTGTTGTTTATGTCCAGGATTTTCCTCGATACATGAAGACTCTCGTGCTTGAAGTTTTGTCTTTTCTCCACTCGAGTTTCATGTTTCGACGCTCTTACGGAAATCCGATATCCAAAATCTTTATCGATTATCGTTTATCTATTAGCATACCTAATCAATGGATTTAGATTTGCGTAGAGAACCCTTACCTTTAAACATTGAGGACAATGTTTGATTTTAGTCTGGGGTGGGTAATCTTTCGATTTGATTTGACCGCACTTGTTTTTTGCCTTACACTCTCGCAACCCCCTTTTTCCTAAAAAATTAAAAAAAAATGATGCAAAAAAATGTGAAAAATTTAAAATTTTTGAAGCTTTTGCTAGTCTTTTTTATTGAAAAGTTTTGCTAGTCTCTTAGACAAGAAGCTATAAAATGCGAATTCTAGCTTACAAATCCAAGAATTTGCAAGTATCCCTGATTGACTTTAAATATGCGAGACTTGAGATTATTTGACGAAGCATTTGCAAAATAATGTATATGTTTTGACACCTTGTTGACTTTCCGCTGGTGAGAGTAGGAATAGAATTTTGACTTGACCGGGCGTGTTGAGCCCTAGCTTGTTCCCTTAACCATTTATAATCAAAAGCTTTCCCTAGTTATTCATACAAGGAGCTATAAAACGCGAATTCTAGCTTAACAAAGCAAAGAGTTTGCAAGTTCCCATGATTGAATTTAATTTGCAAAAGCTAAATTATCGACTAAGCATTCGCGGATCTTATTATTTAAGATTTTAAATTTACGGAGATCGAGAAATGATAGAGTTATGTAGAAGTTAGATGCTAAGCGTGGAGTAGTTGGATCTCTTTAGAGCTCGTAGAGGTTACTTGTGTCTTTTTACTCCCAGCAGCATATAAACCCCAAAATCAAAAATTTCAAATTTAATTAAAGGTGTTTAGTTTTGGCGATACTTAGTTTTCAAGCATTCTTGAGAGAATCCTTGCTTATGAGAGTTGGGTACACATCAAGGTACTATCAGTGTTGCGGTGTAATAGACAACTGATTCTTGATAGTACGTGCTATTGTTTCTATTGTTATAAAAGTCGTGGGACTCGGAGTTTGACAAATATTAACGTGAAATAAAGCAAATGTATAAATGTGAAAATTCAAAGCCATCAAAGTTTTCTATGTCTGACGGTACCCCCGTTGTCATGGACTTCAAAAAGGTTGAGGAAAATGCCAAAGTCATAATAAGACTTCTGATAAAACGGTAATCCCGTTGAATTAGTGGTTGAAAAGACCGAGGGCTAAAGTTGCAAAAATGCAAATGTGCTGAAATAATGTTAAGCCAAACTTCGACTCCGATGGATATCTAAATAAAGCCTCTGTCTCTGGACTCGTAGATGAGTTTTTCGGTTGAAATAAAAAGGATATCTCCCTAAATCGTGTAAAATTAGGACCTTGATGTGGACCTCATTCTTGTGAGCAACGGTTTTCGAGGGAATGTTTGGAAACTACTTAGCGTCTAAACTCGATGCTTTTATTGGAATAAAAATATATCGCAAGAATAAAAGAGAAAAATAAAAATTCTCAACTCTCAAAATAAAATCCTTAGAGGAATTAGGGTTATGGGAGTGAAAGGTAGCCACGCGTACACAAGTAGCATTTACGGGTAATATTAGCATCTAATTTGTATATAGCGAGTGATTTCGATTTTAAGCTTAGTTTGGGAACTCGTGAAAAATCAAGGACGATGAATTCTATCCGAATGGTCACTTCTTCATGAGTTGTGTTTCCTACTCCGTGGTCCTAAAATGTCTTTCAAAAATATGTGAGAGTTATTGATTGACATGAAAGTTCAACAAACCGTCACTCAAATGGAATGTGCTTAATCGTTATATCTATATGTGGAATGAAAAGGTAAACGGGGCATTTTTAGAATTAAGGGTTTCTTAATCTCTTTGGAGGAATCTTTGCTACTTTTCATAGATTTAGTAGAAAGAGGTTGGAATATTTGGTTTTAGAAGAGTGAGTTGATGACATTGCGTGAGGACACAACAATCTTCTAGTCTGGGGTATTTTGGTATGTGTGAAAACATATACCTTTTCTTTATCAAAACCAGACCAAAAATACCAAAAACTAACCCCTAAAGCCATAAAAATCCGTGTTTTTTGTGTTTATGTATGTGCAGGCACGGATATCATCAAAATGGACAAGAAAAGACAAAACGACGGAAAAATGAGCATGAGATATGGAAAAGTGCAAAAAGCCGAGGCCGGGGAATAATTTGCAAGTTTGGATCATCAATTCTCAAAATGGCAACTTTAGTCCTTGAAGATTCATCAATTGTCAAATTTGGTCCTTAAAGTTTTTGAAGTTGGCAAATTTGGTCCTTGGAGTTTATGAAGATGCCAAAAGTCACCCTTGGAAACATTTCTCAAATACTACAACATTGGTCCTTACAATTTACCATTTGTCACTTACTACCCTAAACCTTAACCAAATATCAAATTTATCCTAACCTTTCACCTAAACCAGATCCAATATACCCAAGCCCAAAATCCTACAAGCCCAAGTCAACCCAAGTTTAAAACCGGTCAACACCAGTAGAAACCATTTCACCCGTCTCCTATGAACCCCCACCAAATAACAAATGAACCCCTCCCTTACCCTTTGAACCGGTCAACCCCATTTAATATTCCTAGTCAAAAAAGTCAAACCCTGCCCTATTTTACTTCTACTGTTTATCTTCCCCAAAAAATATTACCCTGCATCCCAAAAATTACCCAGCACCTAACCTCGTACTAGCATCTTAAAGGGACCTTCTAGAATCTGACATGGCAGCAAGGGAATGACAGAGTGGACAAATGGAGGCTTCTGATTGGCTATGACACCTCACCAAGATGATCAAGGGCTGTGATTGATTGAATGGAGGCCAAGACAGAATCAATGGATGAAATTGGAGCTTCTGGGTCCTTCCCAAGCCCTAGAAGCACCCTCCTCTCCTCAGCTATAAAATGACCCCTTTAGTCACAGATTATAGTGTCTATTTTTGTGTCTTAATTTTGTGTATTTTTATTCTGTTTTAAGCTTATTGTCATTTCAATTTTGTTCTGTCTAATTTCCAGTGTATTTTTATTCTGTTTATGTTTAGAGTTAATTGCATTTTTGGTCCATGTGGTATGGCCAAATTGCAGATTTGGTCCCTAAAACTTTAAAAGTGCACCAGAGGTCCCCATTTTTAAGTTTTCGTTGCATGTTTGGTCCTTGGGTCCACACAGACTAAGGGTATTTTAGTCATTGATGTTGTCTTTTTCTTTTTCTATTTTCTTTTTAGTTTTCTTACATAAATAGTCCCTGTGTTGGAAGGGGTTTTACATATTTAGTCCATACATTTTTTTTTAATTTGCAAATCTTCTTCCTATGGTTTTGACTCGTTACGGGTTTGGTCCCTTAACCACTATTTCTGTTAATTTGACCGTCAAGTGAATGTTTTTGTCCGTTTTTTAACGTTTTCGTCTGTTTTTTTACGTTTTCATTCATTTTTTTACGTTTTCGTCCGCTTTTATCCGTTTTCGTCCCTTTTTTTACGTTTTTATCGTTTACGTTTTTGTCCATTTTATACGTTTTCGTCCATTTTTTATGTTTTCATCCGTTTTTATATGTTTTTGTCCGTTTTTATACCCTTTTGTCCGTTTTTTTACGTTTTCGTATGTTTTTCTATGTTTTCGTCCGTTTTTATACGTCTTCGTCCATTTTTTTACCTTTTCATCCGGTTTTATACGTTTTTGTCGGTTTTTATACATTTTAGTCCGTTTTCATCCGTCTTTATACGTTTTTATGCGTTTTCGACCGTTTTCATCCGTTTTTATGCGTTTTTTTTCCTGTTTTTATATGTTTTCATCCGATTTTTTACGTTTTCGTCCATTTTTCTTACGTTTTCATACGTTTTTATCCTTCTTTATCTGTTTTCATCCGTTTTTATATGTTTTCGTCCATTTTTATACCTTTTTATTTATCCGTTTTTAACATATTTTTATTCGTTTTTGTTTGTTTTTATACGTTTTCATCCGGTTTTGTACGATTTTGTCCGGTTTTCTCACGTTTTTATTCGTCTTTTTCCGTTTTTATACGTTTTCTTCTGTTTTAATAACGTTTTTATGCGTTTTTGTCTGTTTTTATATGTTTTCATCCGGTTTTGATCTAATGGCTAATATAAGTTAACCAATTTTCCAAAATTTTTTGAAAAAAAAAATTTTGAAATTTTTTTTGAAAAAAAATTTTTCAAATAATTTTTTTTTCGAAAATTTTTTTTTGAAAATTTTTTCGAAAAACTTTTGAAATTTTTTCAAAAAATTTCGGAAAAAAAAAATTCAAAAAATATTTTTTTCGAAAAAAATTTTCAAAAAAGTTGTGAAAAAAATTTTCAAAAAAGTTGTGAAAAAAATTTTCAAAAATTTTTTTTTCGAAAAAAAAAATATTCAAAAAATTTTTTTTCGAAAAAAAAAATATTCAAAAATTTTTCCGAATAAATTTTTCAAAAATTTTTTTTTAAAATTTTTTGAAAATTTTCGAATTTTTTTGAAAATTACACTGTTGGTCCATTTATGTAATATTAATAGTTAAATAAATATTAATAGTTAAAATAATAATAATAAAATCGGACTAAATCTAGAGAACATGGCATGACACAAGGACCATTTATGTAAGAAACTCAAAAGATGGACTAAAAAGAAAATAGGAAAAGAAGAAGACAAGGGTATTTTAGTCATTTGATGTTGATCAGGGACTAAACATGCAACGAAAACTTAAAAATGAGGACCTCTGGTGCACTTTCAAAGTTTTAGGGACCAAATCTGCATATTGGTCATACCACAGGGACCAAAAATGCAATTAACTCTTATGTTTATGTTAAAACATGGTTGATTGATTCTCTTTTTTACATCTTAAGCTCATTTAAGCTTGTTCATAGCTTATTAGTGAGTTTTTAGTTTAGTTTATCATATTTGCTTTTAAATTTTCAAAAATCTCTAAAAAATAAAAAATATAGCATTTTTAGTTTAGCTTATTTATAGTGCTTATTATTAATCAATTTGTGCTTTTTACTACTTAATCTAAATAGTTATTAATCTTTTTTCAAGAATCAAAGCTTAAAAAAGTTCTTTATCTAGCCAAAAATCCAAACAACCCTTCATAAAGGGGTGTTTGGCACAGTGTAGCTTCTACACTTTGGGTCATTTTGTGAATTTCAAAAGCTTATCATTTGTTCTTATTATCATTGTATAAGCTGTTTTTTTATCATCTTTAGGTAGTCTCTAGGCATCTTAGTTCATTTTATAAATTTTGAGTCTTAAAGTTTCCTAAAACAACTTATTTTGAAAAAAGTAGCTAAAATCTCATTTGGTTGTTGTTTTAGTGTCTATTAGGTCCATATTAGACTGTTTTTGAAGTATGCTTGAGTCTCACAAAGTGTCAATTTGTTTTGGTCAATTTCTTTAGATGTCAAAATACTTTCTGTCAACAGTCCAAGTAGTGAATTTAACAAGTCTTTTTAGAGGTCTTAAAATATTTAAAAATCAAAAAAAAAAAAGTTTTCTACAAAGTTTAGTGTCTAAAGTTAATCTATTTGTAGTTTTTATGAATTTCCAACAGCTTTTACAAGCTTAAAATCAGTCTTAAAGTTAGCCCTTTGTCCCCTTTTCTCAACAGCAAACCAGAAGCTAAGTCTAAACCCCCTCTTATCAAATCCATTTTTAAGCTCATACAAGCTTCAAATTTTTGAAAATTGGTTTTTTGTACTCTCTGGCACACAAGCTTAATCTGTTGTGGCTTCTTTGGAACTGTGCAGCTTAATTTCGAGCTTAAAAATAAGCTCCAAGTCACCCCTTTAGCTACTGAGTCTGCTGTTCTAACAGCAGATTATTTGTGCTTATTTGCTTAAGTATTTAGCTTAGTTGTCCTTAGGAACTGTTTTTTAGATCCCATAGCTTATTAGGTCTTCCCTTTTTCCCATAGTAGCTTATTAGGAATCCCCTCTAGCTTATTTTCCCCTTGCTTGTTATTTTACCCCTTAGCTTATTCCATTTAATCTCCTTTTCTGCGTTAGCTAATGCATGTCTCCCCTAGCTTATTTCTGCTTCCATAAGCTTCCCCTAGTCTCCTTAAGTTTAGTTTCAATTCCCCTTAGCTTATCTTAGTTTAGTTATTGCTTATTGTACCTCATTTGCTTATTTAGATTAAAACTTGTTTTGTTTGTGCTTTAAAATCCCAATCTGTGGACAAATAAGCAGCTTAACTGCTTATTTGTCAAGTTGTGAAAATTTAGTTTTTGTAAAAGTGCTTTAAAGTCAGTTTGTTTATAAGCTTGTTCAAAAAATCAAAAAAATAAAAATATTGCAAAAAAGTGCCATTCTTTGGGATCTCATCTCTGGCCACCCAGCTCACCACACACAACACAAACCATCTCTTCCCTTGGGTCTTTCACGTTATACCTTGCATCTTTAATTAATTTAACCACTTGTTCCATTTAAGCTTTAATAAACTGTTTAGCTTATTCACAGTTTTTCCAAAGCTTATTTTGCAAAGTTTATATTTTTCCTAGGATCATAATTCTTCAAAGTATTTTCTATAAAAATTTCATATTTTTCCAAATAGCTTTAGTATTATTAATAATTAATGTTCTTAGTTTTAGTTTTTAAATCATAATAATTAAATAAAAACACAAAAAAATATTCCGCTTTTCCCAAACTTTTATTTTGTCGTTTTTCATGTAGGAAAAATAAATTTACATTCCTAGAGTTAATTTTGCAAAATTTGGTTTTAAATCGCATTTTCTTAAACTCCCGTAGTTACGTTTTTAGAATAAATTACGTTTAGGGTTAATTTAGGTAATTTCCTTAGTTTATTTGTCTTAGTTTGATTAATTGTTAATTACTTGCTTTATTTTCCTTTCCGTTTCTTAATTTGAATTTAGAACGTAATCAAAAACACAAAAACCCAAAAATCGAGCATTTTAATATCAAACCTAAAAGCGACGTTGCCCATTCACACCTCGTTGGGAAACGACCCGGATAACCACTTATCCGGTATCACATATCTTATTCACGGAATTTGATTGATTAACCTTTTTCCTAAGAGGTTTTCAATTCGATTCTCGCGCTTATTTTGATATTGATATTATTATACTTTATCCACACACACCACCCTAAACTACAATCACATCAATCAATGTGTTTAGGCCTTAAAACACAAAGGATAGGTTGATTATGTTTAGGCCTTAAAACACAAGGGTAAGAGGTTATTTATGTTTGGGCTATAAAACATAACGAGTTTAAAAAAATGAAGGTGGTTTTAGTGTTAGGACTTGAGTCGTTTAATGTGGCATTAATTACTATGCATATTTAAAGCATTTTAACGTTAACAGAGTCGTAATTTTTGGGACGTTCCTTTTCGTGGTAACATGAGTTGGGGTTGGCGAAAAATGCTTTAGGTACGTCCTTTGATCCGTCAATTTATCGTCTAGGCGATGGTATATTAGCCTCGGTTTGGTTCGAAGATGGTGCCCATTAAGCCTTCTTATGAATTTGCTCACGGTTCGTGATATTACTAGGGAGGTTTCAACTATCTTATAAAGTTGTTGATGTCATAAACAATAGAATTTGGATTTGGCCAAAGGAATGGTTAATAAAATTTCCTATGATATATTCCCTTATTGTTCCAATGCTCGAACCAAACAAATTTGGTCAATTGGTTTGGACGAATCTAAATGGCGTGGAAATACATTTTTCGGTTGGGACTGTGTGGGAAACGGTTATGGAGAAGGGAGAAGTAGTCGATTGGCATAAATTGGTATGGTTTTCGCATTGTATACCACGACACACATTTCATATGTGGTTGGTTGCCAAGTGCAAATTAAAGACTCAAGATGCTTTGAGGCAATGGGATGTTAGTGTTGACTTAATGAAGTAACTCTCGAGTCGGAAACTTGGTGAATGGAGTAGGGCGGAGAGGGATTTCGTGACCGAACCACTATAAATCATCGTGTCCGATTTGATATATCTTTTACATACTGTTTTGTGTTGATATGTTTTCTTTCATGTTTTCTACTATCATTATAATTGTAGAATTATTATTGTCATCTATCATATTACTGTTAGTCTATTAGTATTATTAGTATTTGGCCCATTGTGTATTCGGCCCATTATGTATCTTATATAATGATTTGATGTACCGAACATGTGATTCATTCAATATACGATTCATATTATTCTACATGGTATCACAACCTAAACAAAGATCCACATAAACCCTAACCCTAAGTTTTTTTTCGGCTCTTTGTTTCTCGACAAACATAAGTACTGCTTCCGCAATCTTCTTTGGTGGTATTACTCGACTAAATTCCATTATAGTTTACTGTTTTGTTTGTTTTTATTTGGTGGTTTAATCGATTAAGTTTACTCGTGGCATTTCTTGGTGGTTTCCATTAAAGTTTCTGTTTTTCCAGCTTGGTTCAACTAAGTTTAGTCGTGGTTTTAGGCTAAGTTTAGCCACTGGTTTGTTTTCGACTAAGGATATCTTCATACCTTGCTACTGTTGTTTTTGACTAAGGTTTCAGGTTTGTTCTATCGTTTGCAGTTTTCTTTTATACCTTGTTACTGTTCGATCATCTTCAGGTTTGTTCGACTATTAGACAATGACAATTGATACCCCAACCCCCACACCAGCTCTTACACTCTCGGACAAACTCATGGCTATGAATCATTTAACCACTTTTGTTCCCGACAAATTGGATGTCGATGCGATGAATTATTCATCATGGATGTATTACATTTCACACCTATGTCATGGCTATGGGATCTTGGATCATCTTGTTGATCTGGTTGCTTCTTCATCCACTACGCCTCCTCCGGATTCACCCCTTAAGGATGCGGAATGGATCAAGATCAATTTCATCATTCGATCTTGGATATTCTCCACACTTGCTCCATCACTAAGGAAAAGGTTGGTTGACCTTCACCCTAAAACTGCCAAAGCTGCATGGACACATCTTGCGGCTATTTTTCAAGACAACAAGTGCCCACGTGCTATGGCTTTGAAAGCTGAACTTCGCAATTTGAAGCTTGGGGCTTTATCTATTGACGGGTATTTTCAAAAGATCGAGTCTATTGTTTCGGTTCTTAATGGTCTTAGTTCCCCTCTTAGCAATGATGATGTTGTTACTTTCGCGTTTAAGGGTTTACCCTCCACCTATGAGACCATCTCTACCGTTATAGTTAGTCGGGAACCCTTTCCTAATCTCCAAACGGTTCGATCCTTGTTAACTACTCATGAGATGCGTCTAAAGTCTAAGGTTCAAGACCCTCTTGTCGATGCTACCTCCGCGTCTCCAATGGTTTTAGTGGCGAAAACCAACACTACGCCTCGGCGTGGTACTTCTTTGGAACAGGTGAACAACCGTGCATGCACGAGCATTATAACTAATATAAAATAAAATAAAATTACAATTACATATCTATCTCACACTTTTAAAACTAATTCTTTCCACTATTATATCATGCTTGTTATGAAAGTTTCTTTGATGGGGCAAGAGGACAAAGAGCGTACAAGTATCGCAGATAATAACTTCGTAGATAATACATGTGTCATCCAACTAATAGTTATGGAAGTGATGATAGAGGTTATCTAGAAACATGCTTTGTAGCCTATGGGTTGCTGTAGTTATGAAATATTCATCCGACTTTTGACTACAACGCTTTTTAGGTTGCGAGAAGTGTTCTAGGATTTAACAAACTATAGATTTTAGGACATTAAAAGGGAATTGTACTCTCACTATCATCTTATCTTAGTATCTTTTAGTATCTTAACAATGTACGCTAACCAGAGTGAAAAAAGATGATTGAACATTTGAACATAAGACCTTTTCAAAGTGACATAATTCAACCTTCAACCCAAGTGACAACAGGAACATATATAAAGCAACTATTCCACATCTATTTTATCCACAAAGCGAAACAGTTTGGGACACATTATCAAAAAATGGACCATATAATCAAGCAACTAAACTTTATAACAAGAATGGGATTCTTGTTAGAAATAACGTTGTCATCATTGTAAAGCTTTTATCATGTTATGTTCCCTCAGAGTTCTATGGCCTAATAATCATAGATAATTTAAAATGTATGAAAGTAAGCTTTAAAAAAGGATACATACAATTAGGAAATGTTTGTCATCCACATACGCAATCCAAACTACCTGAGCGAGAAAAATGAGCGGTTGTGTATATCCTCAAACACACAGTGTACCCTCTCCTCTAACCCTTTTGCCAGCTAAACCGAATCAAAACTTACCCTTGGTCAAAAACAATACTGCCAGTTAGAGCATGAGGTATCGTGGCTAAGCCACTCTTCTTCATTTGGGCCCCACATATGCCACATCACTTCAACGCAACCATTTAAAAATACCCCTCATTGACAACTAACCTCAACCTCTTCACTTGAGCCCACCCACTCAAACAACACACACTCAATCAAACACAAAACATAATTTAAAATCAAAAAAATAAAAAATAAATAAACTGTTTGTCTTTTTCTTCGTCACTTCCCCGGGGAGAAGAGAAACGGTGAGCCACCTTGGTATGGTGGCGAAGGGCGGCGGAATCCGGCGAGCACTCCACATCGGATTGACGAGGTGATTTCGTTACGATACCTCATGCTCTTATATGCTTCCATTAATAACTAATTGTTTATTGGCTCAAGTACTCACAGTTATCAAGTAATTGATACTCACATGACTTTTATTTGGAGATATTGCAAAATTATAAAGATGTCAAAGTATAATAGGTTTTCAGTTGCGTAAGTGGAAGGAATTTGTTTCCCTAAAATATACATTCTTATAACCAAATCAATGATTATTATTGGGCTAATGTATTTAAAATGTATCTTACTTTCACAAATTCCAAGTCTATGTAATAAACTTTTTTTTTTTTGACAAATTCATGTACTAAACTTTCAAATTTCGTCACTTTGGTGTATCTTCGGACCATTTTACCCTTCAATTTGTTAAGACTCCTTTTATCGGGGAGGGGTAAAATGGTTCAAAAATACACCAAAGTGACGAAATTTAAAAGTTTAGTACATGAATTTGCAAAAAAAAAAAAAAAAAAAAAAGTTTGGTACACAAATTTGTGACAAGTAACATACATTTTAAATACATTAACCCATTAGGGGGAGGGAGTGGTACCCTACTACCCGAATTGCCACGTCACCTCTATCCAATAAAAACCCTCCAACTCAAAACTACCCAATTCTACCCTAACACTACCCGATTTGGAGGGAGTAGTACCCTAGTACCCGATTTTTTTTTTTTTTTTTTTAACACTACCCGATTTGGACGGAGTTTGTTGTGGTTGCGGTTGAACGGGTTGAGACCGACCTTGACGCGAGGTGGAAGTTTTTTTACCTCTTCTTGGATCCATGGTTTTGTGTTTTTGAGAGATTAGTGTGTGTTTTTTTTGTGAAAAAATGAGTTTGTGATGTTTGGTTTTAAAGGGATTTTTTTTTTTTTTTTTTAATGTATACCAGCCAACGGCTAGTCCCCAACGTTCGAAATTTTTGAAAAGTAACAATTTCACCGATCGGGCTTGGAACCCGAATCCTTTCACCGATTGCGCTACCCGATTTACTCGGGATGGTGTTACCGATCGGGTTAGGGTACCCGATCCCCTACCCGATCACCACTCCCTCCCCCTTATTATTTCCAGGTTTCTTGTTAACAGTGTACAAATATTGATTTGAAAAGACAGATAAAACAAAAGGGTTTAAAATATAGTATGTTGCGAGTAAAACATCCACATACAGAGAGAAATACTAGTTTGTACAGCACAAGTGCAGTAGCGTAGTAGACATTCAAGAAATCCATTTTATATAATATGCCAGGTCACTACATAGTAATAGAAAGAAAGCCATGCTTGATCATTCCACAGTAGTATGGGATTGGCTTCCACTTGTTGGCAGTGGCCCGGTCGCTGCACGAATATGATATATACGATGACAGAAAAACATGATGGAATGTAAGTGGTAGTTGTCGTGTATTAGTATAAAGTATTTTCATGTCGACTGTACCAGAGAAGTGACATCAATTGAGTTTTATACCGTTACACACTACAAAGAGAACCGTCAACTATCTCAATGGTACCAACATGTTTGGGTCAGCTTTGACTTACCATTTGTAAAAGTTACTCGTTCTGCTTCAGTTTTTTTCTGAATTTTCATCCAATCATGGTGATTGTGCTCTTCTCGCTTTGTTTTGGTCACGAGTATTCCGCAATACCAACTAGTACTCTCATACCTTTAGAAAATAGGTGATATTTCTACTCTTGAAGAACCGTAACTAAAGGTATTGTTATCTTACAGGTCTATCATATTTCATACATTCGTTAGTCTGGTTATTTTGAACTCCATAACAAGTTCTAGGAATACATACTGATCAGAGGACCACCTCCTCTAAATCTTGTTGGTTTGACTCGCTTGAGAAGATTGTAAGTTTACTTATATAACTATATCACCTGTTCATTATTCAACATTTGATTTATGTATGACATTAGCATCATTGAGTTGTTGACAGTTGACGGTTTTTCTTGCAGCCTTTGTGTGGCACTCTCACTAATTTAAAAGATTTCTAAGTCGTAGAGATTTCTATTTTACAGCCTTGATTCTGAAAGAAAGGCGCAGAACATAAGACCATTTTGTTACTTCAATAAAGACGTTTTAACAGTTTGAGCCTTTTTTGCAAATTCATATGAAGCTGGTTCAGTACCTTAAATGCCATTTGCTCACTTCAATGGTTTTTACATAGTGGGGAAATTGAAAGACTTTACCATCATTAAAGCAGGTCCCTGCCTGAGGATTCATACCTTTTTTTTCACTTTTATACAGCCGGGGACTACTGTGATTCCAGTTCTAGATGTATATGGACTGCCTATATCTGCTATCACAACAGCTTCAAGTTAGTTTCAATTATATTAATCTTATTGTCTAATTTTTTATGGTGTCACTTTATAGAGCGAGTATATCTGTTTAAACTTCCTTCGTACAGACTTTAATGTGGGCACATGGGTAAACTTTCTGCCAGAGCTATAGCTGGAATATGATCTTAGCAATAAGTTGGTGGAGAGTTTATATAGGAAGGAACAACTAAGATTAAAGGTAGGAACACTATAAAAGAGTTTAACCATGTAAGTTGGCTCTTGTTAGAGACGGCAAGATTAGCGCGTCAGGCTGTTTCGTAATGGGTTAATATATGTTTGAGTTCAAACATGCCATTTAGTACAGGCTAAGCTGTCAACCGCTGTTTGACAAACATAAAACTTGTAGAATTAAAGTGTAATTCATGATTAGAACAATATGATGGCAATTGAGTGTGAAGTCTCAAAATAAAAACGAGTCAAGAGGTTGTATGCAGACAATGAGCGACTTTCTGTCCGTTTGACCCATAAACAACACCAGTTGACCAATTCATAACTAAATGGGTCAAAGGTCCAACCTCAAAGCATTGTGAATTTGTCACTGCTTTGTTACTGAAATAACTATGATAATTAAATCGTGTCGGGCTGTATGGATGTTGTATTGAAGGAAATGGGTTGCCACTGGTATATGAATACGAATACTTGATAAACAACAGCCTTGCGCTAGCTCTCGTTTTGTAAATATTTTATTATCCTTCACTTTGTTGTTTCAATATTTTTATTTAAGGGAGATGATTCCAATACAAAAAAAGTTATATATAAATGCCGTGAGTACCAACAGATATGCACGGGCATAGTGTATGGATTAGCGGGCATAGCGTATGGATTAGCTCTTCGCGTCGCTCACAAGTATCCACTCAATGATGTTCGATCGTATTCTATATCTTTTGAAATAAACAATACCCATTACCCAATATGCATGTACGGTAATTTTGTCTTGGTCGAAAGGCATTTGAATACTCTCTAGTGTACCAGAAGATATGCGTGGGCATAGCAAATGGATTAACCACCCCTGCTCGCACGTATTCATGCACTAATGTTACATAACATTCTCTCTCTAAAACACTGTGTGTACTCGCAGAGTAAAAAAAACGATGTGAATACATTCACATGTGAGCACATCTGGTAGAGGTATAACAAGGGTGCGAAGTGGGATGGCGGGCATCCGGCCCCTATTCTTTATAGATGCAATGGTATTGATTTTTATTTCAATGTAATTTGCAATGTCTTTAACAGATCATTTTCCATGATTTCTTTTGAGTTTAAGTTATTATTTTATTTTTGTATCATGTATTACAGACGATACACATTAATCTTCCGACTCTTAGGCTGTGTTTGGTTTGCAATTAGGAATCACTATTGGTACGATAGTATGTTGTAATGGGTATCGGAATAGATTTCTAAACTCACCATTATAGGTGGGTATGGAGACACCCTTATTTGTGGGTTTCAATCCCAATATCAAAACCCATATTTCTCAACCAAACATCCTTTTAACATTTCAAAAACCATTGAACCAAACGCACCCTTACCATTTCTCATTAGTATGCCACATTCCCAATTAAATCATCTCATTCTCTAGAGCATGCTCTAGACTTAAGTAAATAAATAAATAACCAAGCTTTAATTCGTTGAATAGTTTTTTAACCCAAGCCTTTGAAACAATCATAAAGGCCGACATAACTTAAAACTATGCACGATATCGACAGCGATCGAACGACAAATATTGAAACAAAAGGCTGGGACTAGAAACGACAAATATTGATACTACTTTTTGCTAGAGAAAAGTATGGCATGATAAGAGAACTAAAACTTGTTCAAACTGATATAGAAACAAATACGCTTGTACAACACAGCTGCAAAGTAGCAGACACTACTCAAGGATACCTGATTTACATAACCACACGTAGTAATAGAGGAAAGCCATGCTGCTAGTCATAATTAACAGCATAGGCATCAGCAGTATAATAGTCTGGAATCCACCCCCACTTGTGGACAGTGGCCCGGTCGCTGCAAGAAAAGGGCAGAAAATGATTATAAAAGAAAATGATGATGCCAAGAAACAAAAAATATGATTCAGGAATAGATTAATAATTGAGTATTCACGAAAATAGACAACAAACATACTATTTCCAGTCTCTTGGCATATTGGTTTGGTACATGGCTGCCAACTTGTGAACAGAAGCCTCACACCCTTCCAGCTGTAACTGGTAACGGAAGTCGCCCTTGTGAGTCTCAGCAAGTCCAATCCAAACAATTACGTCCTGAAGGAGATGATATAGAGGGGGTGGAACTAGAGGTTGAAGCCCTATCATCAATTAAAAACAAGGAAAAAAATACATCAACTTGCTGACTTTTTATGTGTGAAAAAACAGCATCAGTAAGTGGCAGGGCAGAGGCTTACTACGTTGTTCAAGATCGCTGAGAGCTTTAGTAACGTCCTGTATCAATAATCCCAGGAGAGGGAGAGAATCAGCAAGTGAAACAAAAGAATGAGGATGATAAAACAATGATAAATTACAGCAAAACCTTGGGCGTCTGTGTTGGCTTGACAGATGGATTCCTTTTGAATAAAACTCGTGATAGCATACTTTTGGATGGCGCGATAGACATCATGGCAAACTTGTCCTCGAGCTGAATGAAACGCCCGATTACAAAGTGCAAAAAACAACAATAAGTAAGAGGAGGTGATTATATTAGTTTTTGGCTAATATACTTTTATTATGTCTCTTGACAAGATAAAAGTTTGGCTTACAGCCTGCAAATCCCCCAATCTCACACAAGTAATAATAATAATAATAATAATAATAATAATAATAATACTGGCAAAATCAAAAGCATATAAATCGATCTTACATCCTGATGCTGCTTATGCGAGAAGGAGATCTTCTTCTCCTTGTTGCTGTTCTTTCGCCTATGGTTTG
Source organism: Chrysanthemum makinoi (assembly GCA_910596185.1). Classification (NCBI taxonomy): domain Eukaryota; kingdom Viridiplantae; phylum Streptophyta; class Magnoliopsida; order Asterales; family Asteraceae; genus Chrysanthemum; species Chrysanthemum makinoi. The sequence continues at coordinate 302,671,943 of OU343222.1, forward strand.
CTGATGCGGCGCTCAAACGCTTTCTGTTCGTTCACCAAAATTAATCAATCAAACATAATATGATATGAATCGATTTAAATCTCAAATAGATTAGATATTACATACCTGCGAGCCATCTCCACTCTGATCGCTGCAAATCGAAACCCTAGTTTTGCAAATTATGCCGACCACAGAAACTGATTTTGAGTATTTATAATTAAATTTTATCCTTATTTGTTTCCTAACCCCCTTCCACTTTTGTATTCTTTTATTTCCAACCCCTCCCTTTCTTCTTGTTTTTTTTAGTTACTTGAATATGTTTATGTTTAAACTAGGCGAGTACCCGTGCCTAGTGGCAGACAATTAACGATATGCGATATTGTCGTAAGGGTACGTTTGGTAAAGTGAAATTTAGAGAAATAGAAATTGAGAAGAGATTAGAAATTCAGAGAATAGAAATCAGTAGAGAATTTTGATGGATTATAGTGTTTGGTAACAAAAAGGACTTAACCCGAGTAATAAGCAATAATTTTTTTATTTAAATTTTTTTTGTTTGACATTATTTTGTTTTATGAGAAAATCATTAAGAAAACTACTGAATATCATTACCTCGTTTGATAAAAATTGATAAATAAACCTTATCATTAGTAATATAATATGGTTGCATCATCATCAATTCATGTTTCCTATCCGTCTCTTTTCCAACCAATAATAAACAATTTGAATTTGGATAAACAAAACAAGAAAAAAAAATGGCCTATCAAAATTTACACGTGGCTTCTGGACATAAGCGAATCAAATTAGACATTTAAACTGTAACCACACGACTGGAGTAGTAGAAGTAGGGCAGCGATGGAGTAACAGATGAGCAGATGGCGGAGGAGGTGCAGATGGGGATTAATGGAAGGTGATTTGAAATGGTGTTTTCTTGAGCAGATATGATTTCAAATAGTGTTTTGTGTTAACTATGCCTTGCACGTGATTTGATGAATTTAAATCTGACTACTCTTTTAACATTTGAAAACACACGGAGAGTTCACATTTCCACACCAAATTGGATGGAAATCAAAATACAAAAGAATGTTTTCTCGAGAGTTGGCAAGTCTCCGCTTTTTGTTTTCTCTTACTTACCAAACACGAGAAATCACATCATTTCCATTTCTTTAGTCTTATTTCTCTATACCAAACACACCCTAAGTGTTTTGCGTACGCTCAAAATATAGACGAGTACCCGTGCATAGCAACGTGATTTAATAACGACAGATCGTTTTGTGTTAAAAAAAAGTTTATGGGTTATAAACGAAGAATAATAAAAGTTTGATGATTTAGGGATTAAACATAATGTTTTGAAACCCGGTTTGACCCGGGTGGTTCAACCGGTTGAACCGTTCCGGTCAAAAAACGGGTCGATTTAAACCGAGCCAACCCGACGGGTGGGTAAAAAACAGGTCAAATTAAACCGGGTCAACCCACCGTTAGTCCTCCGTTAATATTTTTTGCACCGTTAGTCCTTATTTTTTAAAATAAATTAAAAAGGGCCAGGGATCAACTTGGGTCTTTTGCTTCACTGTTAGTCCCACGTTTTCGTCCGGTTTCACATGTTTTCTTACGTTTTTGTCCATTTTCATACATTATTTTACGTTTTTGTCCACACATACCTATTTTCGTCCGTTTTCATACGTTTTTGTCCGTTTTTTGTAACTTTTCATACGTTTTGGTCTATTTTTGCACCGTTAATAATAGTTTTCGCCCGTTTTTTTTACGTTTATGTCCTTTTTATCCGTTTTCGTTCATTTTTTATCCGTTTTCCCCATTGTTTTACGTTTTTTCGTCCGTTTTTTTACGTTTTTATCCGTTTTCGTCTGTTTTTATATGTTTCCGTCTGTTTTTTACGTTTTTGTCCGTTTTTATCCGTTTTCGACCCTTTTTTTACGTTTTTGTCAGTTTTATCTGTTTTTGTTCGTTTTTTATCTGTTTTCGGCCGTTTTTACGTTTTTGTCCGATTTTATCCGTTTTTGAACGGTTTTTTACGGTTTTATAAGTTTTCGTCCGTTTTTTACGTTTTTGTCCGTTTTTATCCGTTTTCGTTTGTTTTTTATCCGTTTCGCCCATCTCTTTTACATTTTTATCCAGAAAAAAATGTAAAAAATGGGGCGAATACTACCTAAAAATGGACAAAAAATACCTAAAAATGGACAAAGCATAAAAAATAGACAAAAACGTAAAAAATGGTCGAAAACTACCTAAAAACGTACGAAAGCGTATAAAGACAGAAAAACGTAAAAGGAGGATGAAAAGCGTAAAAAACGGAGGAAAACATAGAAAAACAGACTAAACGGATAAAAACGTAAAAAAAATGGACGAAAAACGTAAAAAGGGGCGAAAACGGATGAAAACGAAAGAAAAAGGATAAAACGGATAAAAACATAAAAAAACGGATGAAAAACGGGCGAAAACGGAAAAAATGAATGAAAACGGATAAAAACGGAAAAAGATGAGCGAAAACGGATAAAAAACGAATGAAAACGGATAAAAACAGATAAAAACGTAATAAACGGGCGAAAACGTTAAAAAACGAACGAAAACGGATAAAAACGGACAAAAAAGTAAAAAAACGTGCGAAAACGGATAAAAAAATAAACGAAAACGGATAAAAACAAACAAGAACGTAAAAAACGGGCGAAAAAGTAAAAAAACCGACGAAAACGGATAAAAACGGACAAAAACATATAAAAACGTAAAAAATGTGTGAAAACGGATAAAAAGCGAATGAAAACGGACAATAAGGTTAAAAATGGGCGAAAACGAATAAAAAATGAACGAAAACGGATAAAAACGAACAAACACGTAAAAAAGGGTCGAAAACGGATAAAAAAACAGACAAAAACGGATAAAAGCGTAAAAAACGGACGAAAACATATAAAAACGAATGAAAACGGAAAAAAGGTTAAAAATGGGCGAAAACGAATAAAAATGAACGAAAAGGGATAAAAACGGGCAAAAACGTAAAAAACGGTCGAAAACGGATAATTTTGCTACAAATGTTTGTATCACATCATGTAAAATTAGCATTTATTATCACATATCAGACTTATTACAAAACTCAAACACATATCCACGAATAGCATACAAACTAAAAAAGAAACCAAAGTACTATTCATTAACCAATCAGATGACAAAACTAAACAATCATTGCTTTTTGAGCGATCGAAAGTTTGTGAATTTTAGTTTGCTTCTAGGAAGTGCACCAACTGTAAACAAAATCTTCTCACCATTGTATCGAGCTTTTTGACCCAATGGGACTAAACAACCCATTAATTGGAGTTCTGATAAAATATCTAAACACGCCTTTGTACTCTGGATGCCATTTCAAGAGAGGATCTTTAACTCAAGACAGGATTTTGAAATGGAGACCAAATGAAGTATTAACATGCACACTATGTGGAAATGCCAATGATTCTCACGAGCATTTGTTTTTCAAATGCAAATTTTTAGAAATATTATGGAGAGATTTACAACTAATCATGAACAAGAGGTTTTCTTATAATTGGAAAGATGTTATAATGGAATTCTCACATATTACTACTTGTGATAACATATTGAGCATATTAAGGAAAATGATGTGTGGTGATATTGTGTACTGCATATGGCAAGAAAGGAATACAAGGATCTCTGGAAATTGTGAAAAGGATGAGAAAATGCTATTTAAAGAGATAAAAAAGACAATAAAAATTGAGGTTACTAAGTGTGCAAGTTATAGATTCAAAAGCTGTGAAGATGGTAGAGTTGCAATGGAATGTAAAGTTGAAAAGAGTCAAGACGAAAATAGTCAGTGTTTAGTTTGATGTATTAGTTTGTCTAGAATGCTATTAATTGTCTAGTCTAGCTTTTATATGTTTCTTTGATTGCTAATGTCTGTAAACAAATGCATATGTGATGACATCAAATAATCCTGAATTTTTAGTGTCAATTTGCCCCTATTATGCTCATTATTTGTATCGTTTATATGGATATATGCTTTAATTTCTTTATATTTCGTTTCAAGGTTATAAATGAGCATTGGAACTGAAGAGACGCGGATTTGGAAAAAGACTTACAAAGATACACATTTTAGTATGCTGACTGAGAAGAAGTTACGTCGTAGTTCTACTCTCCACTTACGCCGTAAATATGAATTCAAACATAACGACTAAGTCAATGTTAAGCATGGATTACGACGTAACTACCACACAAGGTTAAGCCGTAATATTTTGAAGACTTAGAGATTATTATGCCTACGAAGGTTACATCGTAACCAATGTATGAGCTTACGGTGTAAAAAGGGAACATAAAGTGACTTGTGATATTGACGAGATTACGGCGTAACCAAGAATGAAGACTACGGCGTATATGAAACCCTAGGCGGTTACGGCGTAACTACCTTCTTAGTAACGCCATAAATATCCATTTTTGGATAAGATCGTGGATGATTACACTAGTTACAGCGTAACCACAACCCAAGGTTACGTTGTAGCTATGTCGGGCCTATAAATACCAACCCTATTTCTAGCATCTGACACATCCTTTTCACCACAAAACACCAGAGAACGAAGTAGGGTTCTACAAGGGAGATCTACAACAGCATACAGAGCCATTTCCAAGGGAGAAATCACACAATAACATCAATAAGTTTTAGCGATTCATGTTTTAATTACATTTACGATTCCATGTCTTTCAATTTCATGCAAAACATTGAATCTTGTGTTCTTATTAATATGATCGGCTAAGTACCTCTGGTGCTAGCCTAGTTATGATTCCTTTCATGTCTTGATTATGTTTTCATACTTTTATTATTGCTTCTAGTGTGTACATGCATAGATTTTCGATAGATCCTCTAGTTTTGGTAGTTCTGAAGACCGGTTTTATCTCTTGCACTAGGAGAATTAACCATAGGACCTTAGTGTGATTGGTTGCGAGGATTGACAATCCTTGTGTGTGAATTGACCACAAGATCACCCTCCGGGTTGGATGAACTTAAGAAGTTAGATGTGTGGCCTAAGTTCTGACCGACCAGGCCACATAAAGAAATAATCTAGCATGTAGCGGAACTTAATGACTCAAACTAGTCTACCGTACTTCCGCTTACTACAGAGGAGATTGCATTTAATTTAGGAAAGGATTCTAGGGAGATAGGCTAGGCGAATTGACTGTTAATACAAATAAACCGTAAAAACGTTTATTAATATTTTGCGATCTCTTTGTGTTTTGTTGATAACAAATATAATGTTATCTTAAGTATAATTTTAAGGATACATGTTACTTTTGTAAAGCATTTACATATAGCCATTTAAATACAAAAATGTAGTAATTAAGCATTTGTTGTAATAGTTTATTAGGATGGGTAAAAACCATAACCCATGGACCATAACCCATGGATCATAACCCATACCCAAGTTGGCTAGATACAATGTATACTTAGATACATTGAATCTAAAGAAAACCCATGGACCAACCCATAACCCATGACCCATAACCAAAAAATCCATGGGCAAAGAGGAGCGTCCCACGGATCCCTAGGATTACACTAGACGGATCCCAAGTGGGAGGGATCCGTGGGATTCGGGGAACAGTGGAAGATTTTTGCCTATAAATAGAGAGCCATTTCTTCATTCTAACTCACCCCTCTTCTTACTAAATCTCTCAAACACTCTCATTCTCTTCTAACATATAGATCACTTGATCTAGAGAGTTGTTCTTCTTTCTTTCTATTGTGATCCTCATATAGGTCCTTCTCTAAGGCGAGATCACGAGCATTCTACAAGTCATCCAAGCAAGGGGTCCTTGATTGATTTGTCACTCCGCAAGATTTCTGTAGCGAAGATCTTGTATTTGATATTTCACATATTTGTTGTGTAATAGTCGTGTTGGTTTGGTCCACCGTGTTACGGACTCAGTATCTAGCTTTGTACCGGAAAAAGGTATAAGCAACGTTGTGAAGGCTTCTCCGCCAAGTGAAGGAGTTTGTTAACATAGTGCTTGAACTCTCGAGTAGGTGACTCGGGGAGTGGAGTAGGGCAAAGAAGGTGTCCTTGTAGCCGAACCACTATACATCGGTTGTGTCTTTTCTTTCTCTTTGCTTTACTTTATTTACTTGCTTTATCATTAGATCTATACTTTCTCTACATCCATAAGATCTCACATATTAACGAATCTAAAGTTTTTGAAACTAACTTAAAATCGGCAAAACTATTCACCCCCCCCCCCCCATTCTAGTTTTACACAATTGGCATCAAGAGCTAAGTTTATAAAAGTTTTAAAGTAAAATTGTATTTTAAAAACTTTTCGATCACTATGGGTTCTAAAAATTATAAGGAAGGGCAATCTATGCAACAACCACCACTACTTGAAACTAATGGTTTTATATATTAGAAAAATAGATTCGAAACATATGTGAAATCTAAAGATATTGATCTTTGGTACATTATTGTTGAAGGCGATTTTGAGGCTACCTCAAAAGATGATAAAGGGAATGTAGTTAACATACCTCATGATAAACTAAATGATGAATTGAAGAAAAATCTTTCTAAAAATAGTGAAGCAAAAATGGTTTTATATAATGCTTTACCGAAAAAGGAATTCGAAAGAATTTCTATGCTTAAAACCTCTAAAGAAATTTTGAACTCTTTAGTTGTAACTCATCAAGGCAACTAACAAGTTAAAAATAATAAAATTGATTTATTTGTTCAACAATATGAACAATTTTCAATATCGGATGAGGAAACTATAGATCATTCATTTGCTAACTTTAATACTATTATTACATCTTTGCAAGCACTTGATGAATCTTTTTCTAGCCGTAACCATGTTAGGAGATATCTAAGGGCACTTCCATCGAAGTGGAGATCCAAGGTGACGGCGATCGAAGAGTCAAAAGATTTGACAATCCTCACCCTCGATGAACTCATAGGCAACCTAAAAGTCTACGAGCTTATCCTTGCTAAAGACTCCGAAGCCTCAAAGGTGAAAGAGAAACACAAATCTCTTGCCCTTAAATTAAGCAATGAAGAGAACTCCTCCTCGAGTAGTGACGATGAGGAGTACGCTATAGCGGTAAGGGACTTTAAAAAGTTCTTTAGAAGAAAGGGAAGATACGTCAAACAACCGTATGACGATAAGAAAGGCTTTCGGAAAAGCAAAGAGGACGAGAAGCCAAAAGATGATCGTACTTGCTTTAAATGTGGGGACCCAAACCACTTTATTAGTAAGTGTCCCAAACGGGATGATCAAAAGGCGTTCGTGAGCGGCACGTGGGGAATGAGCGACGAGGAGGACGAAGAAATTTGTCTCATGGCAAATGACGAGGTATGTCACGAATACTATAGTAGTTCATCACTTGATGACGACTCATTGCATAATGAATATGACAAACTATGCAATATTAGCTTAAAACTAATTAACAAAAACAAGATTTTAAAGAGTCAAAACCAACGTTTAGATAAAGAAGTCATAGAATTAAAAGCAAAACTGAAACGTTTAGAAAAGGGTAAAATAGCAAGTGGTGAATGTGAACTTTGCGTTCAACTTCAAACACTAGTTGATCATCTAGATTCTAAAATTGCTAGAATGAGTACAAACACTTTAGATACGATATTAGATGGTGTTAAAACCGGTAACAACCAAAAAGGGTTAGGTGTTCAACAACTTGATCCATCAACTAGTGAAAGTAAAGAAACAAAATTTGTTAAGGCACTAGAAAAACCAGCCACTGTTGTGGCGGATCCCACGGATCCCCTAAAAAGGGAACCGGCTAGTGTTCAAACAGGGATCCGTGGATCTGCTGTAGCAAACAGTGGTAATAACATAGCTTCCTCATCTAGAACTGAATTTGTCATCGTTAATAGGAAGAAACCAACTCATGTCACCACTAGACAACCACCTCCAAAATATAATCCTACTTTTGCAAGAAACAAAGCTCCATCTTTTTCAAAACATAATCCATCTAGGAGACCTAATAACGTTTATCCAAGAAGTAACCATCAAATGGGATGGAATCCAAATATGCAAAATGGTTTTTCTTTTCAAAACTTTGCTCCATGGAATGTATACTCATCTTATCCATACATGTCTAACATGAATGGGATGTTTAACACTAATGGACCCATGAACAAATGGGGACCAAACTTTTGAGTTTATTATTGTCTTAGGTATGCTTAAAGGTCAACCTAGACCCGGATGAATGGGTCAAGGATAGCGGGTGCACGAGGCACATGACCGGCAATAGAGATCTATTCTCCATATATGAATCCTTCAATGGAGGTAACGTGGTGTTTGGAAATAGCAAAAGTAGAATCATCGGTAAAGGTACGATTTCTAACAAATCTCTAACCATTAACGATGTGTGTTACGTAGAAAACCTAAACTTTAACCTCTTAAGTATAGGACAAATATGTGATAAAAAGTGCAATGTACTTTTTACCGAAACCGGTAGTAAGATATTAAAAAATGGCATAACCATAGGAAGAGGAATTAGGAAACATGGAGTCTATGTCATTAAAATCGGTAATGAACCTAAAGACAAACTATGTCTTACCTCTATGGATGATAGTTCGACCTTATGGCATCGAAGATTGGGTCACGCCAACATGCGACTTCTTCAATCGCTATCATCCAAAGATCTAGTAAGAGATCTACCTAAGTTAAAATATGAACATCACTTTTGTGATGCTTGTAATGTAGGAAAACAAGCTCATTCTAGTCATAAAGCTAAAAACATGGTGTCTACAACTAGGTGTCTAGAATTACTACATATGGATTTATTTGGTCCATCCGCTATCCAAAGTTATGGAGGCAACTACTATACTTTGGTCATAGTGGATGATTACTATAGGTATACATGGACAAAATTTTTAAAGAACAAAACGGAAACCTTTAATTATTTTGAAATATTAAGCAAAAAGATCCAAAGACAACTAGGAAGTCCTATAGTGTCCATTAGGACGGATCATGGTAGGGAATTCGATAATGAAGTGCAATTTGGAGCCTTTTGTGACGCTAATGGTATTGCTCACAACTTCTCGGCTCCACGCACTCCACAATCGAATGGGGTAGTAGAAAGAAAGAATAGAACCCTACAAGAAATGAGTCGAACCATGCTTAATGAACAATCCATACCTCAAAAGTTTTGGTGTAATGCCGTTGATACTTCAACGTACATACTCAATCGAGTCTTAATTAGACCAGTCTTAGGTAAAACTCCATATGAGTTACTCCGAGGCAAAAAGCCTACGTTAAATCACTTTAGAGTCTTTGGAAGCAAATGTTTTATTCTTAACACTAAAGATTACCTTACAAAATTTGATCCTAAATCAACCGAATGCATCTTTCTAGGTTACTCGCCAAATAGCAAAGCTTACGTCATATTAAACAATGAAAAAAATGAAGGTAGAAGAGTCATTAAATATAAAATTTGATGAAAGTCCACCCAAACCCTCTCCACCTCTTGTCGATGACGAGATTATAGAAAGTGAAGCTATAGTAATAAAGAAAAAGATAAATGAAGAAGAAGAACCTTTAAATGATGAAGTCATAAACATTAAAGAGTCCAAAGATCACCCCGTAGATAAAGTCATAGGTAAAGCTAAATGAACGAACATTAAGGTCTCAAGTTCAAAACCAAAGTAGCTTGTTTTGTTTCGTTTCAACCATAGAACCTAAGAATACACAAGAAGCCATAAAAGATGAGAGTTGGGTAATGGCTATGCAAGAAGAACTAAATCAATTCGTTTCTAATGATGTTTGGACACTTGTCCCTCCACCTAGTAATCAAACCATAATAGGAACCAAATGGGTTTATAAAAACAAATTAGATGCAAACGGAGTAGTGTCTAGGAACAAGGCTAGACTCGTTGCCCAAGGGTATAACCAACAAGAAGGAATAGACTTTGATGAGACCTATGCCCCCGTGGCTAGATTAGAATCAATAAGAATACTTCTTGCGTATGCTTGTGCTAATGATCTAAAGCTTTATCAAATGGATGTCAAAAGCGATTTTCTAAATGGTTTCATTAATGAAGAAGTATATGTAGCTCAACCTTCGGGCTTCATCAATTTTGAAAAACCCAAACATGTGTATAAATTAAAGAAATCCCTTTACGGTCTTAAACAAGCTCCCAAAGCTTGGTATGATAGACTCAAGTCATTTTTAATTAAACACAACTATACCATGGGGTTAGTTGACAACACACTTTTTACTAAGAAAAGAGAGTCACATATAATCATAGTACAAATATATGTAGATGATATTATATTCGGATCCACTTGTCAAGACATGTGTGATGATTTATCTAAAATCATGCATGACGAGTTCGAGATGAGTATGATGGGAGAACTTAGTTTCTTTCTTGGTCTACAAATCAAACAAGTAGAAGATGGTATCTTCTTTAATCAATCAAAATATATAAAGGAGATGTTAAAAAAATTCGGTCTAGAAGAGTCGAAACCAATTAGGACACCAATGTCATCCGACACCAAACTCACAAAAGATAAAGATGGCGAATCCGTAGATAATACTAAATATCGTGGCATGATAGGTAGTCTTCTCTACCTCACGGCAAGTAGGCCGGTGTAAGATATAACTTTTCACATACACATCAAACCATAACACAAAGTAGTATATAGATGGAATTCTAGAGAGAGAAAGTTAGAGGTTTAGGGAACTTAGTGAGAGAAAGTGAAAAAAATATTATTATGAGCTCCAACTCTCTACCTTGGAAGGTAGAGAGTATTTATAGTCTTACATAAAACGCCACACATCGGGCTGTGGATCAGGCATACAGTGGGTAAAGACCCGTCCGTCCTCCACGGTGTTACTTAACTAAATACTACTTAACTAAAAAGAACTACGACTACGAGCTTTCTAACGAATACAATTACTTGAGGTGACCGACTCTTTAATACCTGGAATTTCTAATTCCTAACAATCTCCCCCTAAGGGAGGTCACCTCAATCATGTACCAAAATTACATTGAATACAAATAGATATTACAAAAAATTGTTCATGCATTCTTGATGTAGTCCTTTGTTCCTAAGCTCGTAGTCATTGATTCTTCATATTGCATGTTTGGTTACTTCAAGTGGAGGTCTTTTACTGATCCACGAGATAATAATTTTGAGCCATCATTTGAGATCATCAGCTATCAAAAATCTCTGACACATCCTTTGTGGTGTTGGTATTATGTGATGTTGTGACTTTTAGACCGACATGCTCACATTCTGGATCATGATATCGTCTTATCAGAGTAGCGGAAGTATTTGTTGAATCATGATATTGGCAGCAGCGTAGCAGAAGCATGGAGTGAAAATATCAGAGTCATTGATGCACAAATCATGATTTCTTTTGAGATGAATGTGTTAAGTGAGCATGCGGCTATGGATTGACCGCTTCATTCGATCACTGCAAACGTCGGGCGTATCTGCATACAACAGTTAGCAATAAATCGCACGAAAGTGTCTTTGATCACTTTCGTTGAATTGAGGTACACGACCCACGGTTCCCCGTTGATCAGTACAAGTATTGCCTGTGATCAGGTATAATTCCGAAGAATTTCCTTGACAGGGTTTCGCAGCTGCTCTAGCTGTTCTCAAACCGGAACATCTCAAAGAAGACAACACGGAGTGAGTGAACCAGCGAATTTTTAAGTCCACTGATTGATGAAAAGAGATTTGAAAAACGATCGTGTATTGCTCAATAGAAATTGTTTTTGCAATACAACGAAGGTTTTATTGAAAATCAATTATCAATCATAAAAACACCTTTTGGTTTGAAAAATGAGTACACGGTCGATGTGCTAAAGAAAAAGTTTGTTAAACACAAAGATCGGTTTTTCAAAGGTATCCGTCAATCCCTAACCTGAACCAGGATTGATTCAAGAAATTGAATCGCCCCATTGTTTCTGTTCAGTTGTCACATGGTTGATCCATATAATAGATCTCACATGCCACCTACCGGGAGCTTGTTAGATGTTGGCTCCAGAAGGCTTTCCATCTTCATTGTGAATGTGTAAACACATCACTCAGATGTTCTGGCAATACCACAAGGATAATGCGAAGGACTCAAGATATAATCTCTCTTTCCACATTGTGTGAAACAGAGAGTTTTCATTGAAAGTGTCCTAATGAGATTTATTGATGATCTCGTGGCTCTAGACTCAATTTGTGCATATTTGGATCCTGTGCCGGAGACTAGGGAGGGGGTCTCCTTTTTCAATATCAACAATCTCTAAGAGAAAGTCGATAGATAATGTCGGTTCCCCGTGAGAATGAAACAAGTCCTTTTAAGAGGAACTCGAGTGGTTTGGGAAGTTGAAGTGCAGTGCGTCACTGGGTCCATGACGTCTTTGTCTTCAATACCGATGTTACCATCAATAGCATATGAATTGAACCCGGTTTCTGCCCTAAGGTTGAATAAATGGAGGGCTATTTGTTTTCACCCTTTTCTCATTCAATTTTTTTAATTCTTCAACCCCTTCAGTGCTTACCGAGACTTCATAGCTAGAACCTTGTTGGGTTTATTCCAGTACTAGCTCAGTCTTAGTCCGCACTCTTCCCATATCTCATTTTTCTCCTTTTATCATCATACCTAAGGACTTCTACACTAACTAGTGGATTGTCCCGGGTAGATCCCTCCGGTACTGGCGGATCATGGGAACCAATACCTAACCTTATCATCCTTATATCACCGTACATAAAGTAAAGTTGGTCGGTCTAATTGGTATTGTTCATCTGCCATTGGATCCAATTGAAAACCATTTGAAAATCAATTCAGATACTTGTGATATATTATCAAAGCATTTTGTACCTGAATTGTTTTTGATAATTTTAGAACGAGAACTCCCCCTCAACATGTGCATCAAGTATTTGAAAATGTTTTGCACACGGAGGCAAGAGAAAGAATTAACTTCTTTGATTACCATTTTCTAAAAGATATCAACATCACTTCCCAAGTCGAATCAAGTAGATAAAGCATTTTGGGGAAGGATGAGATTTTCATGATTTTGCTCCCCCTCAATATGTGCTTCTAGGTTTGAAAGGAGTTTTACACATACTAGAGGGAACCTGCACATTGAGATAAATGATCACGTTTCAAATTTTAAGATAGATGCTCCCCCTCAACATGTGCATTGAAAATTTGAAATCGTTTGTCACATGCGGGGAGGACATCATGTACATTCTTATAAAACCATTTACCGAATTATCAGTTTAAATCCAATTTAAATCACACATTCTCCCCCGATCACAATTATCAAATCATTTGAGATTTGTGATCTCTTATAGATTTAAATTGATTTTGAAAGCTTTTAAGGAGAATTGTGACTTGATTATGAAAGCGTTTTAACTGATAAGGATCGGATTTTAAGACTTTAAACTCCATTGATAAAACATGCATGTACATCTTTTGAAAACAATTTAATGCCAAATAACTTTTTAATTTAATTGAAATCATTCTCCCCCTCAATCAATGACATAGGTTGTTGATTGAGAGATAGAGATTTTGACAAATAAGTCCTGATGATTATCAAAAATAGAGATCGAGTTATTTTTCAAAGCATTTAGTTTTCAGCAGATAAATGTTTATAGAATCAGAGCATGGAATTTTGAAAACATGATAAAACATGGCTCTGTTCTTTCTTTTAAAACCGGGTTATTGCCTGAAGATGACAATAAACCATTTTTTTCTCTCTTTCTCCCAAAAATATTTTTGATTTTTAATTTTAATTTTAATTTTTTTTTTTTAAATTCGAACAACATCTAAAGTCCCGTGTCATTCTTTGAATGACAACATCAAGACCGTAGATATTATCGAATCGAGAGAAACATGATAAAATGACAATATTTTTGAAGATTTTTCGAATTTTTCAAATTTTTATGGATTTTGAAAGATTTATAATTTTCTATTTTGTTTTTCGAATAAGTATTTACAAGAGATAGATGAAGACAGACCTTTACTCCTCGTCTTCCTCCTGAAGACGTTTGAGAGTTTCTGGTTGAAGGCTTTTCAAACCAAGACGTGGAAGAATAAACTCAAAACGTTCTCTTGGAAGAGCTTTGGTGAAGATGTCCGCTAACTGATATTCAGACCTCACAAAATATAGTTCCACCACACCCTTTTCAACTTGTTCCCTGATGAAATGATGTCGAATGTCGATATGCTTTGCTCTTGAGTGTTGAACATTGTTGCATGAGAGAGCAATAGCACTTTTATTATCACAAAGACTGAGAGGGATTTTGTTGAATTCAAAGCCATAGTAGATAATTGAGATCTCATCCATAAGATTTGAGCACAACATGATGACATGGCTATGTATTCAGCCTCGGTAGAGGAAATAGAAGTACTCATTTGCTTCTTTGAAGACCAGCTCACAAGCTTATCACCCAAAATCTGAGCACCTCCAGACGTACTTCGACGTGTATCTTGACAACCTGCATGATCAGCATCTGACTTCCTGGTGAACAATGTAGGATCAACTGCTCCTTTACTGAATCCGGTTGATAGAAGAAACTTTGACAGTGTATCATACCATGCCCTTGGAGCTTGCTTTAAACCGTAAAGAGCCTTCTTCGGACGATAAACGTGAGTAGGATGCTCTTGATTCACAAATCCTTCAGGTTGGCTGACGTAGACGACTTCTTTAAGATCTCCGCTCGAAATGCCGTTTTCACATCCATCTGATAGACTACCATGTTCTTACTAGCAGCATTAGCCAGAAAGATTCTGATTGCCTCGATTCGAGCAACAGAGCAAAAGATTCTTCAAAATCAATACCTTCCTCTTGACGGTATCCTTTAGCAACTAATCGAGCCTTGTTCTTCAACACATCACCATGCTCATCAAGTTTCACTTTGAAGATCCATTTAAGAGCAATAATCATAGCACAGTCTGGAGCGGGTACTAACTCCCATACATCAAGTCGATCAAACTCATGAATTTCATCTTGCATGGCATTGAACCAGCAATCTTCATTCATGGCGGTTTTAACATCTTTTGGTTCGATCTTAGATAGTACGGAGTTGAAGAAGCACCATAAGGCATCGGTTGCAAGTTGTTTCCGTGTGGATACTGGACGAGAGGATTTCCAATGATGTTGTCTAATGGATGATCGTGAGTCCATTTTCCGAGGTGTTCATGTGGTAGTTGTTGAGGGACTGAAGTAGCGAGTCGATGTCTCCGAAGAAGATGGTTTCGATGATGATTCAGGAGCAAATATGTTTTCAAATGGAGCATCTTCAGGATTAGCAAAGGGATTAACTTCATCATTGATGCCAGACACAGTTCCATGATGTACAATCGAAGATTGATGATTTGTTGATGAGACTGAGTGATCAGCAGCAGGCGCTTCTTGACTTAATGAGATTGAGACTGAAGGGTTGACTTCATTCACAGGGATAGGAGCAGCCTCTATTGATGGATTTGACATTTCATCAGCATTTGTTTCATAGTGTTCATCAAACATTTGATCGAACAATTTCCTTAAATCATCTTCTGATGGAGGTACATATGGAGCTGTTGGAGAGGGATTTGGTACAAGGGATGAACCAATGGGACTGTTTTGAAGTGCGGGTCCTGAACTGGATTGTCCAGGAGCCATTTGACCGGTCAGCTCATCGAACGTAAAGTGAATTGTTTCTGTGATATTACGGGTTCTCTTGTTGTAGATTCGATAACCCTTCTAGTTTGGTGCATAACCAACAAAAACTCCAATATCTGCCTTTGCTCTTAATTTTCCTAAATCTTGACTGTCATTTGTTGGATAGCACAAAGCTCCAAACACACGAAGGTAGGAGAGATCAGGTTTTCGTTTATGAACAAGTTCATATGGAGTTTTTCCATGAGAGGTGTGTATAAGGGAACGATTTTGGGTGTAGCATGCAGTGGCAATGGCTTCAGCCCATAGAAACATTGGAACCTTCGAATAAATAAGCATTGTTCTTGCGGCTTCTACAAGAGTTCGATTTCGTCTTTCAACTACACCGTTCTGTTGAGGAGTTCGTGGAACACTTCTTTGATGACTGATTCCAACACTTTCATAAAACTGAATTAAGTCTTTGTTGACAAACTCGTGCCATTGTCCTGTTCGAACAATTCTGAAAGTATTGTTGAGTCGAACCTGAAGCTGTTTGATTAGTTTGATGATGACATCTGGATTTTCATCCTTTGTCCTCAAAAACTTTACCCAAGTAAATCGAGAGTAGTCATCAACAACTACTAGAATGTATTTCTTCCCATTTATCATTAGTAAGTGAAGCATTAGGCGTTGGAGGAGAGTCATAAAAAATCAAAACAATGAATCCCAGTTATCCTTAGTATATTCATTCTTCTTCAAAAAGAATGTACACTCATCATCATCAAAAATTAAGTCGTATAACCATTATTCAAACATCCATCATCATGTAGTATATTCACTCTTCTCCCCCTCAAAAATTGCATCCGAAGTTGCCATTTTTGATTTAACAAGAGAATAAGAGAATACACCAATGAACGTAGATCCACTTGATGACTGAATGAGCGTGGAAAAACATGAAGCTTGTTGATGAAGAATGTAGATGAGTATGGCCATTCATGAGAGAATTTCTCTTTAGTGAAGATAAAGCGCCGCGAGCGTACACTTTTCTTTTCTTTGAAGAACGGGCCGAAGTGTTATCTGCAGACGCCATAATGTTGAAGTACGAGGCCCGATGATGTGAACAGACGTCATTGTTTAGAGTCCAGTTATATGTTTAGAGCCGCCCGAATCCAAATACCAAGGGACGACTTGTACGACCTGCTTTGGACAACAGACGAAGACAGAGAATTGGAAACATTGGATCCCCACGTGCTCATGGGGTCCTTTTGGTTAGCACAAACAATCTTTGAATCGGCAGAAACCCTAGGTGCAATGTCATTGTCACTAGGAGCTGAACTAGTAGAAGCATCAGACTTAGTCGAGGGACATTTTGAGCTTAATGGGATTATTCTACCAGTTGGCTTCCAAACCTTAACAGGCACTACTCTAGGCATAGTGGATCTAGTTAAGGGGCAAGGTTTGCCATTCGTGAATATTCGACTTTGGCTTCCACGAAATCCTACATTGGTAAAACCTTCCCTGTAGGTTTCCGGGATTACTTAATCTGCTTCGCTCTCCAAACTTTCTTAAGCGGGTTATGAATCTTAGACCTCAAATAACACATCACATTTATCATGATTACCGAAATTACACATTTTTTGCATGTTTTGCAGACAGCATAAGGCCTCGAATTAATTTTAGTAAGCTTAGAGCTAATACTAGAACTAACACCATTCTTTTTGTTCAAATCAAACTTCTTGTCCCTATGGTGTTCTTTCACTTCCTTATCATGATCACTTTTAGTTTGCGTAATCCTATCCTTCTTTGCATAGCTTCTAGGTTTTGACCCGCTAACTTTAGTGTCAATCTTAACATCTGTAGAAGTAACGATGGGAACATTACATGGCTTCACTACTTTCTGCATTCCTGATCTAGAAGTGCTGGGATCTGAAATTCTAGGAGGCACATCACAGGTTGCTTGCTTGAATTTCGACATGGAACAAGGCATCACATGCTTGGCTTTAGGCATAGAACAAGGCACAACTATTCTATCTCGCCTATTGCTAGATTTCGGACTTGTGACAATTACATACTCTAAGAGTTCCTGAGATCGTTTGGCATCCATGCAGGCATAGGCTATAGTACTATCAAAAGGTTTTTCTAATCTTTCATCTTCAACAATCTCACGGAGACCCTTCAAACTTTCCTTAAGGTATGAGAGATATGCTTTATGTGCAAGTTCATTATTCCTAATGGGAGGGGGAATATATAACATATCGATAGCATACTTATCACAAGCGAAACCTTAGGAACAAAGTATTTGCAATTGGGGATTGGCAACTTTCCTTTCACCTCACGCTTCAGATTCTCAATCTCATTAAGTAAAGAAGTTATCTTTTCAATATGTTTATCATGATTACCTTTGAAAGAATCACATAACTCTTTGTTTTGATCATTAACCTTTGAAATTTCTGCTTTAAAACAATCATTTTCCTTTTGCAAGTTATCAATAATGTTTTGAAGTTGGAAATTCTCAGAATCTAAAGGTGGAGGCATATGGGAACCATCACATCCTTCTTTTCACCTTCGGTTTGTGAGACTTGGGTTCTCAATCTTCTGATCGTGTTACAATGAGCTCGAATTTGTTCATCACGTTTGCTAATTTCAAAAACTACATCAAATTCAGGAGCATCCAAGGATGTCTTGATATTTGAGGTTTTAACATTTTCTTTTAGATGTTGATATTTTAATTGCAAAGCAAGATGCTCAACTTCCAATTTAGAAAACTGTTTCACCAGGTTATCATGATCATCCTGTTCAATTTTCTCATGCAATTTAGAATTAGTTTTTTCAAGCTCAATGACACGATCATGGGAGACTTTCGGAGCAACAGATAATTCATGAAATTGAGAAGCATTAATGGAACAATTTGTAGCAATGTAAAACACATCTTGAGTAATACATTCAGAAATAAGATTCTCATTCAAGGTATGCAAGTTCTTCCTCTCAATCTCATTATATTTTAATTCTCGCTCATAGTCACTAACCTCAACTATCATTGCATCAAATTCCTTTTCCATTTCTTTAATATCTGATTTTATCCCCTTTTTAAGACTCTCAAAATGATCTTTTAGTTGTTTAAAGAAAGGCATGATCTCAGTTAGATAGCATTCTTTTGTTTGCTCAAAACCCCTTTCCCCTTCAGTTATCCCAGTGGGTGTGATCCTTTTCTTACAAGTTTTCTCAAAATCGGTAAATAGTTGAAGAATAACATATTGACTGATTAAGGTCTTGCTCTTAGTGGCAATAGTTCTAGGAACTAAATGCATTGGTGTATTTGGAGGATACACATTCGCTTTAGGGAATTTCCTACAAGGGGGATTCTTTTCAACAAGATTTTCACCTTTTTGCAAGTCCATATCCTTTTTCCAGAACACTTGTTCAGGGGTCAATAGAGTCTGAGGCTTAAACATGTTTAAGGATATCCAATTTTCCTTAGTGTAATCATGGGGTTTTATCGTTATCTTGTTCTTTTACACTCGGGTCTTCTAGCTTCTTATCCATTTTCTCCCTAGTGACTTCATCTGATTTCTTATCTTCCTCGGTGCACTCAACGCAACTAGGTTTCTGTCTAGGTTTAAGGATCTCATTACCATCATACAGTACCTTATGAGCTTCTCTAGCCTTTTACAAGCCTCAGGGTTTGGTTCATCAACTAAGGCAACACTATGTTTGTCACTTAGAACTCTATGCTTAGTGATCATATGAGCAGTCTGAATGGTGTTTCCTTGTACATACAACTTATTTTCAAGCTTGTTTTTCAAAGTCTTTAGATTAGAAAAATCTTTCAAAAGTTTTGATTCCTTAGCACTAAATTCTTGCTTAAGCACTTTAACATTTTCCTGAAGTTCTTGTTTTTGCTTAGCAGTTTTAGAAAGCTTTTCTCGTAAGGAATTTAACTCTTGTTTTAATACTTCTTCTCTAAACCTACTTTTTCTAATAGTTGTACGTATTTGGACATCCATTTCCGGCTCACGGGTGGTCAACTCAAACTTAGCACGTTGTTCATAAATAGCAACTTGATCCTTATATATGTTAAGCTCAGTGGTAAGGGAATCATCAGGCACAAATGCAGCGTACTCATGCAGTTCATAATCATCATTTTGAGTAGAAGATGCACAACTAGGTACAGAAGAAACATCCATGCAACTTACCTGAGCATTGACATGCACAGGCTGTGACGGGTGCATCTCTATCTTGGGTGCATCCCTTGCATTAACTTGCACATGTTGTGTCTGGTGCACCTCTCTCTCTTGTGAATTTGAGCACGAAGATTCCATTTTTCCATTATCCGACTCATCATTTTTTGTTGTCACTGACATTCTGCATTCAGGAACACCCGATTCTTCAACAGATACATTACCCAACTTATCACAACAATCTTTCAACTGCACCTGACACTCATTCACGTCTTCATTCTTTTGTGCAGATTCTTCAATGTACTTTTTCACATTATCCATGAGTTGGATAAATGTCTCAATGAATTCTGAATTCCCATTCCAGATGTTTTTGAAGGAAATTCAAGTCAAGTGTTGATCGTAATCTGCTGAATATTCCCCACTGATGAATGGTTGAAATTGTTTGTAGATTACTTGAAGAGCTGCACTGGAACCATCCTTTTGAACCTCTTCATTGGTAATTTGCAGCTTTAAATGTTCTAAGTTCAACAGCAAGCTTCTTGTCAATGTAGGTAAGTCCTGGCGGAAAAGAGCACTACATGTTCGATCCCCAGCTATGGATAACAGTTGTGTGAGGTGCTTTGATGAAGTAGGCGATATGGCTCAATGTGCATTCCATTTGCGTGGCATTCTCATTGAACTCAGAACATGAAGATCTCACATCCTTATTGTTTAATTCAAACATCTTTAATCGTTCGGTAGCATCCATTATCATTATTATCCATAGCATCATACAATTTAAGCACTTCGAGATCACGGGTCAAGAGAGTAAGACATGATGTGTTAAGATGACTGATGGATCGATACAATGAAAGACGATTGAGTGATAGGACTTTAGATTGTTCGTAGGAAAAACTGAAATGTTGATTGGTTGAGATTTGGATTGGTTGATGCACGTTTTTACGGAGAATTTTAGGTCTAAAAACTTAAAACCTCAATAACTTCCTTTCGGAGGGAATTTGGGCCTCGAAAAATTCGTTTCACGACATCATGGTGAAACCTCACAATATTCAGCCTGTTCGGTCGTTTTGACGGTATTTCGCTGAAAAAGGAGTTACGGATCAAAAGTTATGGCCGTTTGAAGTTTTGACGTAAAAAGTCAACTTTGGTCAAACCTCTTCTACGTAAAAATCAACCAAGTCGCTAGAAGATAATGCACCAAGTCGCTAACACCTAATTCGCTACACCACCAAGTCGCTAGAGTCCCAAGTCGCTAGACAAATGCAAATCGCTAAGTAGTAACTCGCTAAGCCTCAAGTCGCTAGCAAAATTTTGGCAGCAATTCGCTACTCAAGTCGCTAAAGATTCAAGTCGCTAGAGAGCAACTCGCTACAGACCAAGTCGCTACCACCAAGTCGCTACCCGTAGTGGAGAGTCCACTACTTGTACTGTTAATCGCTAGGTCTAAGTCGCTAGCTCTAAAACTGTAACTCGCTACAATTTTGTGAAGCAAGTCGCTAGCAAGAAAAGTAAAACGTAGGTCAAGTCGCTAGCAAGAAAACTTCACAAACATCACTTTTCAATCCAAAAACAACCCAACCACGATGATTCAAGCCTTCCAAATCACAACCTAACCCCTTATGATGATCCTAAACACAAAAGTACAATCAAAATCCAAACTTTAACACAAGAAATCAACCAAATGATGCAAAAACCACTAAACTTTTTCAAACTCAAAAACCACCTAAAAACCACTATAAATCCAAAGATGTGCAAGATATGATCTAACCATGGCTCTTGATACCAATTGTAAGATATAACTTTTCACATACACATCAAACCATAACACAAAGTAGTATATAGATGGAATTCTAGAGAGAGAAAGTTAGAGGTTTAGGGAACTTAGTGAGAGAAAGTGAAAAAAATATTATTATGAGCTCCAACTCTCTACCTTGGAAGGTAGAGAGTATTTATAGTCTTACATAAAACGCCACACATCGGGCTGTGGATCAGGCATACAGTGGGTAAAGACCCGTCCGTCCTCCACGGTGTTACTTAACTAAATACTACTTAACTAAAAAGAACTACGACTACGAGCTTTCTAACGAATACAATTACTTGAGGTGACCGACTCTTTAATACCTGGAATTTCTAATTCCTAACAGCCGGATATCATGTTTAGTGTTTGCTTATGTGCTAGGTTTCAAGAAGACCTTAAAACATCACACCTTTTTTTTAGAACGGCCTTAAAAGAATATTTAGATACATTAAGGGTACAACACAATTAGGATTATGGTATCCTAAGGGCACGGGAGTAGAAACAATTGTATATGCAGATTCTGACCATGCAGGTGATTACGTTGATAGAAAAAGTACAAGTGGGGTATGTACTTTCATGGGATATTGTTTAACATCTTGGTTTTCTAAGAAACAAACGGAACTAGCAATATCAACAACCAAAGCCGAGTACGTCTCTGCCGGCAAAGCATGCCAACAAGCACTATGGATGAAACAAGCGTTAGTCGACTATGACATTCATCTAAGCGACATAGCCATCCTATGTGACAACAAAGGTGCCATCGACTTAAGCAAGAATCCGGTATTGCATTCTCGCACAAAGCATATAGAGATTCTTCATCACTTCTTAAGAGATAATATTCAAAAGGGGAACATCTCTATTGAGAAGGTAGCATCCGAAGACAACATAGCCGACGTCCTCACCAAACCGTTGAAGCGGGAACAATTCAACCTACTTCGTCTTGGTGTTGGTCTAATGGAACAAACGTCATAACTTATTTTGACTCTACAAGGTATGTAAACACTAGCCTTCTTCTTTCTGAGTCTAGGATCTCTATTTCACGCACAACTCACAAACAATACGGGAATTTTCAAAACCCAAGATAAGTTTTCCACTTATAGCTTTCTTATTTTTTTTTGCAAACACATAACTACATACACATTTTCAAAGAAAACCTCCTTTCAAAATGTTTTCTAAAAAGAATGATACCTTCCCGTATCAATTTCACAAAAGCAATTTCTCACGTCTAGGACAAATCGCTTTTTCATTATTAATACAAAGTAAAAACCCGTTTCTTTTGAATGCTAAAGGGGACACATAAGTAATATGTGTTTTCCGGTACATTCATATAAGCAACAATGAATTAGGAGCATTGATAACACTAAATTACGTACTAATGTACTAAATATGTGTTTTCGGGTTATCTCAATAGGATGCTTTTCTACTTCTAGTTTACCTTTCTTTTTCTTTTTAGGGGTCGAGATAACCGCAACTCCAAATAGTTTGCATATAGGCACACACTAGGCAAAAATGTTTCCAAAAGGAAAATTTTGTGCTGCCTGAATCACCAGACCCACGGATCCCAGCCTTAATGCTGGACGGATCCCTCAAGGGAAGGATCCGTGGGATCCGTGAGACAGAAGCTGTTTTACCTTCTATTTTTCTCACTTTGGATGAAAAATCCACATTTGTTTTAGTTTTGGGAGTATGCTCTTTGGATGAAAGGAAGGTGTCCTTGTAGCCGAACCACTATACATCGGTTGTGTCTTTTCTTTCTCTTTGATTTACTTTATTTACTTGCTTTATCATTAGATCTATACTTTCTCTACATCCATAAGATCTCACATATTAACAAATCTAAAGTTTTTGAAACTAACTTAAAATCGGCAAAACTATTCAACCCCCCTTCTAGTTTTACACATTGACCATAGGAGTCTAGTGACACTTATGCCCCACTTGAAGAGATAGAAGGCTTATTACGAAACATAGTCATTGCGTGATAGGAAGAATGATTAGGCTAGTTCAATTTATCTCTACTGCATTCAAACCAATTTAATTTCTGCTTTTCATTTCTGTTTATTAGTTTAATTAATCAATCAATCAAAACCCCCTTTAAAACGTGACATTAGACTTAAATTAGGATCCTAGCACATAACTCTTGGGACGACCTCGCCTTTACCGAATACTACACTTGTAACATCCTGTAAAAATCCCAAGTTATTAATAAACGCTAATCAAGGATTACTTTCGTATTACTATTCACACACCCATTTTTAGGCAAAATTTATTACTTTTGCTTACACTATGCAACAACGAATCAATATATGTTATATGAATTACATTTTCCTTGGAATGAGCTCACACACATACCATGATATTTTAGGCTATGTACGAATCAAACATTGGTATGCTTTGATTCGTCACAACAACACAACACACTCACAACCCCTGGTTCCCACATTTTTCCTAATGGGCCTAACTTGCCAAATTGAGCCCATTAACACACATTGGGCCTTAGTAACACAATTAGCCCAATGTTAAACCCATTTAACACTAAACGGACCCTTAATAACTTACAATTGGGCCTAATTAATTTCTAACCCCAAACCAAGCCCAATTACACTCAAATTAACTTAACACACAAACGCAAGTCATGTTTACTTCGAGTCGTTTATTCAAAATCCGTACATACAACATATGAAATAAATTTCACCACTCAATTCATCATGCTCCAAAGAATCAAGAACACCAAACACATTTAAATTATACGTGCATATTAACACCAAACGAATGGCAAAGTAAAACGCAATCTCACTAATCTTAAAAACGCTCAATATCACCACCATACAACACTTTGTATCATCTATTATATTCCAAATTAGTGTTAAGATGGTTTATGTGTGGTGTATTTGAAAACATATACCTTTTCTTTATCAAAACCAGACCAAAAAAGCCAAAAACTAACCACTAAAGCCATAAAAATATGTGTTTTGTGTTTATGTATGTGCAGGCACGGATATCGTCAAAATGGACAAGAAAAGACAAAACGACAGAAAAACGAGCATGAGATATGGAAAAGTGCAAAAAGCCAAGGCCGGGGAAGGATTTGCAAGTTTGGATCATCAATTCTCAAAATGGCAACTTTAGTCCTTGAAGATTCATCAATTGGCAAATTTGGTCCTTAAAGTTTTTAAAGTTGGCAAATTTGATCCTTGGAGTTTATGAAGATGCCAAAAGTCACCCTTGGAATCATTTCTCAAATACTACAACATTGGTCCCTACAATTTACCATTTGGCACTTACTACCCTAAACCTTAACCAAAAATCAAATCTATCCTAACATTTCACCTAAACCAGATCCAATATACCCAAGCCCAAAATCCTACAAGCCCAAGTCAACCCAAGTTTAAAACCGGTCAACACCAGTAGAAACCATTTCACCCGTCTCCTATGAACCCCCACCAAATAACAAATGAACCCCCTCCTTTACCCTTTGAACCGGTCAACCCTATTTAATATTCCCAGTCAAACAAGTCATACCCCGCCCTATTTTACTTCTACTGTTTATCTTCCCAACAAATATTACCCTGCATCTCAAAAGAAACCCAACACCCAACCTCATACTAGCATCTTAAAGGGACCTTCTAGAATCTGACATGGCAACAAAGGAATGACAGAGTGGACAAATGAAGGCTTCTGATTGGCTATGACACCTCACCAAGATGATCAAGGGCTGTGATTGATTGAGTGGAGGCCAAGACATAATCAATGGACGAAATTGGAGCTTCTAGATCCTTCTCAAACCCTAGAAGCACCCTCATCTCCTCAGCTATAAAAGGACCCCTTTAGTCACAGATTATCGTTAGCCTTAATAATTTTTAATAGAAGTGATGGTCATTCACGTTTAGGAACTTTGTAAAGTGTGTTAGATATCGTAATAGAATAGTCAACGGGCTCGTGTATTGGGCTAAGCTAAATGGCTAATAGTTATGTTAAGCTAGCCTTATGTAAGTTATTGTCCAATCCAAGTCCAATCCAAGCCCAAGCCCAAGCCCAAACCCATAAGGGTGATATGTATGGAAGTATAAATACCCCTCAAATGGTCATTTGAGGGGTGTGCTTGAGTGTGTTTGTATGTGTTTTTCCTTTGAAATAGAAGCTCTTGTTTTCATCTTTATTTCTCTCAACATACACGACACACATATAACTTTCAAGTCACCATCATTCTTCTTCATCTTTCTTCTCATAAGCTTTATTTGTTTTACATGTTACTTGTGTTAAGCTTGGTATTTGTGATAAGGTTGAGAAAAACAAGGTCCTACAATTGGTATCAATCGCCTAACAATGGTTTAGGAGTGTTTGTGTTACGTTTTTTGGTTAAAGCTTTTCAAAAAGTTGTGTTTTTACATAGAACGTGACCTTTTTGTTATAAAGTTTTGATTTTTACATGGTTTTAAGGTTAAAGTTGTAGTTTTTATTGCTCTTTAAGTGTTTTGGAAGAAGTTTGTGCAAAAGAAATCGTTTGGAATCGAGTTTTTGGGTGAAAAATAGTGTTTTTGCAATATTTTATGTATTCTACGCGTAAGAATATCAAGTACGAAAAAGTAAAAACCCTCTTTTTACGCATAAGAAAAGTCAAAACCCTAATCCTATGCGTAAGGTCTACGCGTACAAAGTGAAATCCTACGCTTATGCATTTTGTGAGGTTTCTTCGTGCAACAACGGTTACTCAGTGCTTCCCTCACTTGGATAAGTTTGTGGAACACTTCGACTTGTGGATATCTTTCACACTTGGACGAGTGTAAAGGATTTTGGTTTTAAACCTAAACTTACGCATAAGCCTAAAAACTTACGAGTAAGCACTTCTACGCCTAAGTTAATTCTTACGCGTAAGGTACTCTACTTATAAGAGTTTAGTCTACGCATAAGCTTACGTTTAACCTAAGTTTACGCATAAGCTTCATCCTACACCTAAGGAATCCTACGCATAAGGAAGTCTACGCATAAGCAGTGCATCCTACGCCTAAGAACAAGGTTTACGAGTAAGATTTTGAGCAAAACTTCAAACGGCCATAACTTTTGAACCGTAACTCCGTTTTCAGCGTTCTACCCATCAAAACGACCGTGAGAACGAGGAGAATGACATGCCGAATGAATCAAGTGAACCTTCAAGTCCTAAAAACGCTCCGAACAGAAGTTATTGAGGTTTTTAAGTTTTTAGACCAAATTTTCACTGCAACAACCAAACTTAATCTTCATCAAAACACAACTCCTTTATCGTTGAATCGATCCTACATCAACTTTAACATCAAATACCTTCATCAATGGCTACTCAACAAGACATCCATGTAGCCGGTGCCGAAAACCGTCCTCCTATGCTGGAAAAGGTGGATATCTTTAATGGACAAGTCGTATGCTCCGCTACATCAAGACCAAACCTAATGGAAAACTCATGATTCAATCCATTACGAATGGACCCTTCAAGCCTCGACAAGTCCAAGACCCTGGAAATCCTAATACAACACCTCCCGTTCCACCATCTTTTCATGATCAAGAAGAATCAGAATACACTGAAGAGGATAAGAAGCAAATCGAAGCATATGACATGGCAATTCACATTGTCCAACTGGGGTTGCCAAGAGACATCTTTGCTGTTGTAGACAGTTGTGAAACTGCTTTCGATATGTGGGAAGGTGTTAGAAGGCTATGTTATGGAACGGAAATTGGTAAACAAGACATGGAGAACAAGCTGCTAACTGAATGGGAGAAGTTTACATCAACTCCAGGAGAATCCATCGAATCTTACTATAGAAGGTTTTGCACTTTGATAAATGAGCTTATCAGAAACAAGTTGGCACCCAGAACTATCGTGAGTAACATCAAATTTCTCAACAATCTTCCAGAAGAATGGGGACGATATGTCACTATTGTCAACCAAACAAAGGACTTACATCAGGTGAACTTTGATCAACTCTACGATTTTCTGAAACAAAACCAAACTGAAGTCAATGAAGTTAGGAAAGAAAGATTGGCAAAGAATCATGATCCCTTGGCACTAATTGCAAAGTCTCCAACTCCAATGAACTCACAACAACAAGCTTCATCATCTTCCACTAACAACAACTTGCAGCAATACATTCCACAACCACAAGTTGTTATCCCTCAACAACAATTCTACTCACCAGAACAACCAGTCATTCAACAACAACAATATCCACAATACCAGGATCCAGGAATCATTGATCTTGAAGTTGAACAAGAAGAGGCTTTGTCAAATGCATTTGCTTATTTGACTAAAGCATTCAGAGGACTCTATTCCACACCAACTAACAACAACCAGAGGATTTCATCAAACACTCGCAACAGGCAAATTGCATAGCCGGGTTTAAAAATGGGTTATCAAGGACAAATGGTTGGAGTTATTGGGAACCAACAGGGATATGCTACTGGATTTCACATGGGTAATCAGGCGGTTCCGTATCAGGGTAATCAGTTGGGTCAGAATGTTGGAAATCAGATGGGACAGAATGTTAGGAATAGAGCAGTGGGTAATCAGAATGGGAATGTTGCAGCTCCAGTCGTTGGGAATTATGGAAATGTGAATCAGGCTAATCGGGTTACGTGTTACAACTGTCAAGGAGTGGGTCACATGGCAAGGAATTGTCCTACTAAGCCGAAAAAGAAGGATGCTGCGTATCTTCAGAAAGCTATGCTGTTAGCACAGAAGTCAGAAGCAGGGATGCAACTAAGTGCTGAGGAACATGACTTTTTCGCTCTTATGGATGATTTGGAAGACCGAGAGGACATCAATGCAAACTGCATCTTCATGGAAAATCTTCAGGAGGCTAAGTACGACACGGACTCTGACGCACCTCCTGTTTATGACGCCAATGCAGTATCTGAGGTACCAATCATTGATCCATGCTATAACAATGTCATATTTGATGTGTTTACTCATGACGAACAACATTCTGTGACACCAGCACCTACTTATGATACATACCTGGACAATCCGAGTTGTAGCAATACTAACTCTGAAACTCCAGATGTGGATCCTAATGGAGGCTGTGTGGCACAAAATACTGAGACTGATGAGGAAACACGTGCCTTATTTGAAACATTAATCAATAATTGTGCCATTGAAATTGAGAAAGTTAAAAAGGTCAATCGCGATGTTAAGGCCGCGAATGATAAATTGACCGCTGAGCTTGAGAGGTACAAGGAGAATGCAAAAGCTTTTGAATTTCACAAAAACAAAGAGTCAGAATTAGAAATTGGTTATCGAAATTCCGTTTTAAAAGAAAAACAATTGCAAATCAAGTATAACACACTTGATGTTAATTTGAACTTAAAAATAAAATCTTTAAACGAGGAAATTTCTGATCTTAAAAACCAACTTTCTAAACAAAAAGCAACTTATTCTGATCTTGAAAAAGAGAAGAAACAGTTGATTGCTGATTTTTCAAAACGAGAAGATTCTCTTCTTGATGAAATTCTTGAGAAAAATGAAAAAATCAACAAATTGGAAAATTTGCTTGTTACAACGGGTCATTCAGCTCAAACAGTCAATATGTTAACAAATCAAAAAAATCTGTATTTTGATACAACTCAAAAAATGGCTCTTGGTAACATACCTCCTTGTGCACTCAAGAAAGCTCAGAAAGAACATAATATTTTGTATAATTGAAAAGCTTTGTTAGATAAACATGACCCCGTAGAAGTTCGTGATTCTCATGAAACGTTAGAACTCACCGACGAGAGTAGATCAAAAATGAAACAAACGAATCTAGCAATAAAACCAATCGACTACAACAAATGGAACAAAATTTCTGGAATTACTTTTGTTCCACAAAAAGAAAATTCAAAGTTTTCCATCACACCCAGTGTTTCAAATAAAGAGTCAACACCTGTTTCAAAACCTGTTGTTGTCTCACAACCTCTTTCGAAAATTGAACAAATATCTTCAAACAATCCTTTTAACACAAGTGATTCTAGAAGCATTTTAGATGATGTTAAAACTATAATTGGGAGACTTCAAGAGACTGTTAAATCTAAAACCAATATTACAACTAATATCTGGTTTTCTAGTTTTGATGATGAAATGAAAAAGTTTTTTAAAACTCAAATTGCCCCTCTGCCGAATAACATCAGTGCAAGGGTAATTCATTTTGAACAAGCCTTTTTGAAAGAAACAGTTGACTTTGTCAAAGACCATAAATCCCTGGTAAAGAAAGCTAATGAAAGTGTTGAACACATCAAAGTTTTGTAAAATTTGAATGATTCTCTCGTCGAAGATGTTCTGATTACTGATATTATGTCCATTGTTTTACAAACATATTCTGTTGAAGATCATGAAAGACTCCAGTTTGAGACCTCTGTAATTGTTTCAAAATATGAAAAAGCTCTTGAAAAACTTGAAAAAGAAAATGTCTCATATTTTAAACAACTTGATCGAAAAACTGAGGAATGCAAGTATGACAAACTGTCGTATGAGCGTGCCTACAAGAACATGCAAGAACAAAATGATCTTTTGAGGGCTCAGCTGGAATGTCAAAAAGGAAAGGCTGTGGATACTAAGATTGCAAAACCATTGACTGAGGAGAAGGAAAATGCTCCAAAACAGGTTTTCAAACCAAAAATGTCTATTTCTATGCCTCCTCCAAAAGTCAATGAGAAAAAAGATTTGTCAAAACCAGTCACTCCACCAGCCTTGCCTAAGCAAAAAGAAATAATTGTTGAAAATGAAAAAGCGGTTATCGAGAATCCAAAAGTTTTAGCACCTGGCCTTTTTAGGATGAGTACCACTAATGCGTCTGCCTCCACATCTAAATCATATGGAACAAACGACATAAGTTTAGAAAAGCACTCTAAAGAGACTAGGAAAGCCGAAACCACTTCTCTTGATAAAAAATTGAATCCTAATGCGTGTGCCTTACCTTCTACAAGAATAGAAAGCACCTCTAGGAGCAGCAGACTAAAGCCTAAGAGCAATACAAGGAACAATAGAGTCTCGCCTGCCTCTAAGAATAGTAGCTTGAACAAAGAAAAGAAAGTAGAAGACCACCCTAGGAATTTACTGCTTTGTAATAAGAAAGACATTTCATCTGAATGTAATGAACCAATGAAACTTGCTAAGTTTAATGAATGTGTTGAATCTGTTTATTTAACAATCAAGAAATCTTTAACTAATATTCATGATGATTGTGTTTCTAAGAATGAGAATGTTAAGCCTGTTCAGAAGAACGTTCCTAAAAGAACTTATGCTAAACCAATAGGAAGACTAGTTGCAAGATTTAGGTCTTACACTACTGATAGGAAGCATACTCTTTACTTTAGGGATGATATTTGGAAACCAACGGGTAGATTTTTCACACTTCAGAATGGTAGAATGAGTGCTAAACCAGTATACCCAATAGAAAACTTCTATGAGTGTGATCAGGATTTTACCTCTAACCCAAAGGAACCAAAATCAAAACGGTTTCCAAAAACATCTTCTTCTGTATTTGGCAGGTTATCGAAATATGTCTTTGGATCGTCGACTCGGGTTGCTCCAAGCACATGACCGGGAATCTGAAGCTGCTGATCAATTTCGTCTGGAAATTCATGGGAACCGTACGTTTTGGAAATGATCATGTAGCAGCTATCATGGGTTATGGAGATCTACCTTTTGGAAATTATTTGATCACTCGGGTTTACTATGTTGAAGGGTTGGAACACAATTTGTTTTCAGTCGGGCAGTTCTGTGATGCAGATTTAGAAGTTGCTTTTAGGAAAAATGCTTGCTTCGTTAGAAACTTGGATGGCACTGTGACAATCCGTACTTTCAGGTCATTTCTCGACACGATGCATGTCTCATTATTTCAACATTTTGAGTAAACTTGGTTTACTTGTTTCAAATTCGCGTAACCTTGGAGGTTTAGCGGCGAATTCATGATCATGACATCACGTACATTTCATATGGACTATGAGTAGTCTACATTTCATTGACATCATGTGCATCTCATAAATTCATTCACGACATTTCATTTCATATTCTACGCGTAATTTTTATGTTTAATTATCTTTATCGCGTGAGTTTTTATTTTAAATATTTAATCCGTTACTTTCAAAAATGATCCCGAGGTATTTTTAAACTCTCATTTAGTTTGTAAAAACTATATTTTTAGTTTTCCTAGTGTTTCAAATTCATTTGGCAATTTAATCGTTAAAGTTTTAATTATTACGTCGTTTTTCTTAAAAACTACTCGATAATTTATATATCACTCAAATTTCACAAGGAAATTATTTTTACAATTTTTATTATATCATTACATTCTATTTTGACCTAATAAAAACTTACTTGTACCAAAATTATACCTTTTACCCTACAAGTCACAATTACTTACATATTTCTTATACTTTGTCAAATATATACAAAATTTATACAAGTAACAAAAAAAAAAAAAAAAAAAAAAAATATTTTAGAGGGACAACCCTCCCCCAAAACCGCCAAGGGGGGGGGTAACAATTAATAGGGAATGGTTTGTGTCTTCTAATTATAACATTCAATGTATAAGTCTTACTACATTTTTTTTTATATCTCATTCTTCTCATAGTTGCAAGTGTGGAAAAACTTTCTCTCCTCTTTGTTCTTCTCCATAGAACCGGCCACATCAAGGTGTACAAAGGGATCAAGTTTTTGCAAAATCAAGTGTTTATACAACCTAGATTATATCCTTTATAAGGTTTTGAAATAAAAACCAAGGATATTTAAGTGTAATCCTTGTTACCTACACCTCTTCACTTTCACTAGTAAGCATATTCTCATCATTTTTATGTTTCCTCTTTCATTTCATATGCTTCTTATCATTTTTGGAACTTATATGCATGTTATGTAGTTTATACCATTTATTTCTTGATTTTTAAGTTATATATATACCTAAGGTCATCCTATAATTATTCCCATGGTTTTGGTTGGTCTTGATGGTGATTAGGAACCCATGACACCCTAAGAAGGTGTATGGTAGGATTAGATTAGTTTTGGAGTTGATTTGAAGGGATTAGAATAGGTTTTGTCCGAGAAAAACTATTTTCGATAACTATATATTATGTTCTGTCCTTGTTTCATTTTTCTGGAAAATCCGACAGTTGGTACTAAATTTTGGCCTTGATTTTTAGAAAATATACTTTAAAACGAATCCGTGGCCGCTTGAACGGATAAAAACGGACTTATAACGAAGAAGTTATGGATTTTTGAAGTTTGACGACGAAACGTATTATTTTCTGGATTTTCAGCAAACTGTTTTTAGTGTTTTTGGGTCAAAAACGAGCCTTAAGCTTCACAAATTATTTCGACTTCTCAAAAATATATTAGTATACTTTGATACGAAGCTAAGGACATATAAAACGTAGAAAACGGATTTGAAACGACAAAGATATGCACTTTTTCTTAAACTTGCCGTAACTAATTTTCTGCACACTATTAGCCAAAAACCACCAACTTTAACCCTTAATATCTTTATGATCGAGACCTTTTGGACGAAAACTCCTGAACTGAAACTTTTAGATATGGATACAAACTTTCCAAAACCGTCGATTTCGTTCTCTAACGATCAACGTGTACTGTTTTACGATTGTTTTTCCGGAGCCATTTTTGGTAATTTCACGATTTTTCCGACGACATTGTTTTGCGACGAAAAGTGGTAATTTCTCCAAAAATCATTTTAAAACCATTGTAGGATGACATTTTTACGTAAAAACATGTAAAGTCATTTTTGATTGGTCGAGACGTCAAAAATGTATTTTTCGACGACGAGTATCTTTTTCAAAAACTCGTAAATGGTATAAATTACATACGTAGTGCATGCATAACATTACATTGCAATTCATGACATATCATATCATTGATAATAGGTCCCGGTTGACGCATTACATTAAACCTCAGTGTACTCACTTTTGCCGTTATTCCAGTTTATCCAAGTGAGTTTTCATAGCCCCGTTTTTACATGCTTTCGATTATTTCAAACCCACGGGGGAGAATACATTGCACTACATTTTTCTTTGTACGATACCAAGTATGTTAAATTCATTACATTGCTTAAGTTACCACATATGCCAATTTGAAAGTCCCCATTTCCTGAACCATGAACCGTTAATCTTTGAAGCGAGGATGAGTGGATAGATCTATCGAGGGTGACGCCTCCATCCGGGTTGGTGAATCCCAACCAGGAAAACGGATGCATTTCATTTGATTTCATTACAGAGTTGTCTGGCAAACACTCTGTGGGGGCATACATAATTGATCAGTCTAGTTTCGGGGTCATGGGCTTAAGGCAATTGTAACATTATTTTTACGTGACTTGATTGTCATGCATGCTAGATACTTGTGTAGTCGTATAAAACATTTACATAAACCTATGATTTCTCACCAACATTATTGTTGACCGTTTTTAGCAATGTATTTTCAGGTAACTGAGGCACGTTCATCATGACATGGTTTAGGGACCTATATTTTTGAGTCGCGGCGTCGACTTACATTATGTACATTATGGCTCTTTATTTCAAAACATCGTTTGGATTTGTAACATATTTGTATTTCCTTAAACTTTGTAAACCTTTTGGGACCGATGTTGTACTCTGATTATGTTTTTATGATATATCCAACGATGTGTTTTTAAAACGGCACTTTAGGTCGTTCAATATAACTGTGATGTGGTGCTATGACAGTCAATGCCCCCAGGAATTCCATTCCGCTGCAAAACAGGTAAATTGGGGGTGTGACAGATTGGTACCAGAGCTACAGTTATAGAGAACTAGGTTGCATCATTGACCCTAGACTATAGCTACATTATCATAGCATCTCATCATTTCATCATAGTGCATATTCACTTTTCATGCGGATTCACTTACACTTTATTCGAGATTATTTACTTTTATTTCACATCGGTTGTCACAGACATGTCTTCAGATTCACATCCCATCACCATATCATCGGACTCTAGCTCGGATGATGTTCCAGCTAACCCCATCATGGATGATGTTTCATCACATTCCACTGAGATCGTATCTTCCATTGGATCTACTCCAGTCTTTCCACCTATCATGACCGACACTGAGACCGAACCCTTCGAGGAGGGCGAGGTTGCACCCACTCCTCACGTTAGCCCAGCTCACGATCCACCAGCACCACTACTAGCACCATCACCACCATCATCACCATCTCCATCACATTTCATTAGAGATCCTTTGCCTACGACAGACTTGCCGCCCAAAAAGCGTGCTCGTTTTGATATCCCTACACCAGCATCTACTGAGCCCGAGCCACCCGTTAGATTTGAGTTAGGCGAGAGTTCTAGGGCAGCTGCTGCACGTCAGCCTTCTACAGTGGCACTAGGAGCCCGCATTGATGCTCAGCAGTTACAGATTGATAGTTTGACACGACAGTTGGGGGAGTTGTCGGTAGATAGGATTGAACCCATCGCTGAGGAGGTCGAGGGTTTGATATTAGGCAGGGTTTGTATTGACTTATCTCATCAGAGTATTCAGCATAGGCAGTTAGAGGACAGGGAGACTATTGCTTCTTTGCAGGTTCAGGTTGATGAGTTGAGGAGTTTGGTGGATAGTTTGGTTACTCAGGTTCGCGATCTTCAGGACAGGGCCGGCGGAGCACCATGAGGTGCCTTATGTAGACTTTTGTCATTGTATAGTTTTGACCATTATTATCCTAGTCACAAGGTGTGTGACGTAGTTCAAAGAACTTGTTGTATTTTGGTTGTTGTACAAACAAATTATCAAGTATTGACTCTACTATGTAGGAATGGTTATTATTATCTATGATATCGGTCCATGTAGGCCGAAATTTTCATGTATATTATCCACGTGTGTTGTGATTATATTTGTGATATTTCGTTATTGTTCCGTTGTGATTCCATTTATCTTTATGCATGATGTGGTTGTGGATATATTTGTATGATGGTTGTTTCTACTTACGAGTTCTCATGATTGTTTCATCTTGTGATTTTGAAGAATTATGGCGCCTAAGAAAGCCACATCGGAAATGACCCAAGCAGAAATTCAAAAGTTGGTGAATGATAGCATTGCTAATGCACTAAGAGTCGAAAGGGAAACAGTGGCTGCTGCTGAAGCCGCTAGGCTAGCTACTGCTACTGGTAATGCCGGAGGATCTGGGGTTAAGAAATGCTCGTACAAAGATTTCAAGAGTGGTGAACCCACTAAGTTTCGAGGTACCGAGGGAGCTACTGCAATGGTACGATGGTTTGAGAAATTGGAATCGGTGTTTTTGCTTTGTAACTGTCCGGATGACAGTAAGGTCAAGTTTGCCACGAGCACTTTACTCGATGGAGCGTTGTCATGGTGGAATTCATACGCTCAACCGATTGGAATGGAGAATGCTTTTAAGCTTACTTGGGAGGAATTCAAGGGCTTGGTGACTAAGAAGTTTTGTCCTCGAACGGAAATCAAAAAGTTGGAGACGGAG
Organism: Chrysanthemum makinoi; assembly: GCA_910596185.1. NCBI lineage: Eukaryota > Viridiplantae > Streptophyta > Magnoliopsida > Asterales > Asteraceae > Chrysanthemum > Chrysanthemum makinoi. The sequence goes on from OU343222.1 coordinate 302,707,952, forward strand.
TTCTATGAATTGGTAACCATTGGGTATGATATCGACACTTACATTCGGAGATTCCAGGAATTAGCCACGTTATGCCCGTCGATGGTATCGGATAATGAAAAGTTGCTAGAGGCTTTTATTGGAGGACTTCCCGAAGTGATTCAAGGAGATGTGACTTCGTTTGATCCACAAACAATTGAGGAAGCTATTCGAGTGACTCAGAAGTTGATGGCACAAGTGGTGAAGCGAGGTAAGTACACCACCACCAACCGAAACAACAACAACCCCAACAACCGTTTCAACAACAATAACCGAGGCAACTACAACAACAATAACAAGCGCAAGTGGGACAACACTAGGGGTAGGAATGCTACTCAACAACCGCCCAAGAGGCAAGAGGTTGCTAAGGTTTATGCTGCGGGACAGAAGGAAGGAAAAGGATATACGGGGGTTTTGCCGAAGTGTAATAAGTGTTTGAGTCATCACAATCCGGGTCGATGTCCTGATCCGTGTGAAAATTGCAAGAAAGTTGGTCACCGTACTAGGGATTGCAAGGCACCACAAGTTACTTGTTTTGGTTGCGGGGAAACTGGACACTACAAGAGGGATTGTAAGAAAGGAAATAATCAAGCAAATCCGAATCAAGGAGGTTTGGCACGAGGAAGGGTTTACGTCATGGGAGGCGGAGAAGATAGGGAGGACCCGAATGTCATAACGGGTACGTTTCTTCTCAATAATCGTTATGCTTCAGTTTTATTTGATTCGGGTGCCGATAAAAGTTTTGTGTCCAATGCATTTGCACCTTTGCTCAACATTAAACCAACTACCTTAGATACATCATACTACGTCGAATTAGCTAATGGTAGCGTAGTTAACACCAACACCATTGTCCGCGGTTGCACATTCAATTTTCTTAATCATCCTTTCAACATAGACCTCATGCCCGTAGATCTTGGTAGTTTTGACGTCGTCATCGGCATGGACTGGTTATCTAAGCATCGTGCAAAGATCATTTGTGATGAGAAAGTCGTTCATCTTCCCTATAACGGCGAAACTTTGATTATTCGTGGGGAACGAAGTGGAACCAGACTTAGTATCATATCGTGCATCAAAACGGAGAAGTACATTAAGAAAGGTTGTCTTGCTTTCTTAGCTCATGTAACCGAGAAAAAGTCGGAGGAGAAGCGACTTGAAGATGTTCCTATTGTTCGTGAATTTTCTGAAGTATTTCCCGAGGATTTACCGGGACTTCCACCGGCACGACAAGTAGAATTTCAAATTGACTTAGTGCCCGGAGCTGCACCGATTGCGCGAGCACCGTATCGTTTAGCACCATCCGAAATGCAAGAGTTGTCTAATCAATTGCAAGAGCTTCTAGACAAAGGATTCATTAGGCCGAGTTCCTCGCCTTGGGGAGCACCGGTCTTGTTTGTGAAGAAGAAGGATGGATCCTTCCGAATGTGCATAGATTATAGAGAGTTGAACAAGTTAACGGTGAAGAATCGTTACCCACTCCCCAGAATTGATGACTTGTTCGATCAGTTGCAAGGTTCTAGTATTTATTCCAAGATTGATCTTCGATCGGGTTATCATCAGCTTCGAGTTCGGGAAGAGGATATTCCTAAAACAGCGTTTAGAACACGTTACGGTCATTACGAGTTTCAAGTGATGCCGTTTGGATTGACTAATGCACCGGCGGTATTCATGGATCTCATGAATAGAGTTTGTAAGCCGTATCTGGACAAGTTTGTTATAGTGTTCATTGACGACATCTTGATCTACTCCAAGAGCAAGGAAGAGCACGAAGAGCATTTAAGGATGATTTTAAGGCTACTCAAGAATGAGAAGTTGTATGCCAAGTTTTCGAAGTGTGATTTTTGGAACCACAAAGTGCAATTTCTTGGTCATGTCATTGATAGTCATGGACTACAAGTTGATCCAGCAAAGATTGAAGCTGTGAAAGATTGGGCTACTCCAACGAATCCTACAGAAATTCGACAATTTCTAGGACTAGCCGGGTATTACCGAAGGTTCATCGAAGGTTTTTCGAAGTTAGCGAGACCTTTGACCAAGTTGACACAGAAAAACAAGAAGTACGAATGGGGAAAGAAACAAGAAGTTGCTTTTCAGTTGTTGAAGCAAAAGCTTTGCAGTGCGCCAATTTTGGCACTACCCGAAGGCATTGAGAACTTTGTTGTATATTGTGACGCTTCGCATAAAGGACTTGGGGCTGTTTTAATGCAAAACGAGAAGGTGATAGCGTATGCTTCTCGACAACTTAAGACTCATGAGAAGAATTACACAACTCACGATCTCGAGTTAGGAGCCGTAGTTTTCGCGCTCAAGATTTGGAGACACTACCTCTACGGTACAAAATGCACAGTGTTTACCGACCACAAGAGTTTGCAATATATTCTTGATCAAAAGGAGCTTAATATGAGGCAACGTCGTTGGTTGGAGTTACTCAGCGACTATGATTGTGAAATCAAGTATCACCCAGGAAAAGCCAATGTTGTGGCTGATGCTCTTAGTCGGAAAGAGAGGCCTAAACCTTTAAGAGTTCGTTCATTGGGAATGACGATTATTTCTCCTTTACCGTCGAAAATCCACGAAGCACAAGTCGAGGCACTTAAGGAGGAAAATCGACCAAGTGAAAAGCTTTATGGTATGCCCGAAAGCGCAAATGGTTTAGTAAAGAGAGCAGATGGAGTACTATGTTTCAAGGATAGAATGTGGGTTCCATTGTATGGCGGAATACGAGAATTGATTATGCATGAGTCGCATAAGTCAAAGTATTCTATTCATCCAGGATCGGATAAGATGTATCAAGATCTTAAGAAGCTTTATTGGTGGCCGAACATGAAAGCGGAGATTGCCACGTACGTTAGCAAATGTCTTACCTGCGCTAAGGTAAAAGTCGAATATCAGAAGCCTTCAGGTTTACTCCAACAACCGGAAATTCCTCAATGGAAATGGGAACGCATTACAATGGACTTTGTCACAAAACTTCCTAAGACATCGGGAGGTTACGACGCTATTTGGGTAATTGTTGATCGTCTTACCAAGTCAGCCCATTTCATACCGATTAGAGAGACTTATTCAATGGAGCAACTCACTAGACTTTATGTCAAGGAAATAGTCTCGAGGCACGGAGCACCAATTTCTATCATTTCCGACAGAGATAGTCGATTCACTTCAAACTTCTGGAATTCATTGCAAGATTCATTCGGAACCAGATTAGAGATGAGCACAGCATATCACCCACAAACCGACGGTCAAAGTGAAAGGACCATTCAAACGCTAGAAGATATGCTGAGGGCATGTGTTATTGATTTTGGAAATGGTTGGGCTAACCATTTGCCATTGATAGAATTCTCGTACAACAATAGTTATCACACCAGTATCAAGATGGCACCATTTGAGGCACTTTATGGTCGTAAGTGCCGATCACCTGTTTGTTGGGCCGAAGTAGGAGACGCACAACTTACTGGTCCAGAAATGGTACGGGAAACCACGGAAAAGATTGTTCAAATTCGTGATAGACTCAGAACTGCAAGGAGTCGACAGAAAAGTTATGCGGATGTTAGACGCAAGGATTTGGAATTTCAAGTAGGTGACAAAGTTATGTTGAAAGTATCGCCTTGGAAGGGCGTGGTACGTTTTGGAAAGCGCGGGAAGTTAAACCCGAGATACATTGGACCATTCAAGATTTTGAGCAGAGTTGGTCCGGTAGCTTATCGTCTTGATCTTCCATCAGAACTCAGTCATGTGCACAACACGTTTCACGTTTCAAACTTGAAGAAGTGTCTTTCGGACGAATCGCTCGTTATTCCATTGGATGAAATTCAGCTTGATGACAAACTCAATTTTGTGGAAGAACCTGTAGAAATCATGGACCGCGAGGTCAAGCAGTTGAAACAGAGTCGTATTCCTATTGTGAAAGTTCGTTGGAATTCTCGACGAGGTCCTGAGTTTACTTGGGAACGGGAAGACCAGATGCGACGCAAGTATCCTCATCTTTTCGCCGACACCGTTAGACCTAGCAACGATTGAATTCAGGGACTGAATTCCCTTTTTGGATGGGCGAATGTGACAATCCGTACTTTCAGGTCATTTCTCGACACGATGCATGTCTCATTATTTCAACATTTTGAGTAAACTTGGTTTACTTGTTTCAAATTCGCGTAACCTTGGAGGTTTAGCGGCGAATTCATGATCATGACATCACGTACATTTCATATGGACTATGAGTAGTCTACATTTCATTGACATCATGTGCATCTCATAAATTCATTCACGACATTTCATTTCATATTTTACGCGTAATTTTTATGTTTAATAATCTTTATCGCGTGAGTTTTTATTTTAAATATTTAATCCGTTACTTTCAAAAATGATCCCGAGGTATTTTTAAACTCTCATTTAGTTTGTAAAAACTATATTTTTAGTTTTCCTAGTGTTTCAAATTCATTTGGCAATTTAATCGTTAAAGTTTTAATTATTACGTCGTTTTTCTTAAAAACTACTCGATAATTTATATATCACTCAAATTTCACAAGGAAATTATTTTTACAATTTTTATTATATCATTACATTCTATTTTGACCTAATAAAAACTTACTTGTACCAAAATTATACCTTTTACCTTACAAGTCACAATTACTTACATATTTCTTATACTTTGTCAAATATATACAAAATTTATACAAGTAACAAATAAAAAAAAAAAAAAAAAAAAAATATTTTAGAGGGACAACCCTCCCCCAAAACCGGCCAAGGGGGAGGGGTAACAATTAATATGGAATGGTTTGTGTCTTCTAATTATAACATTCAATGTATAAGTCTTACTACACTTTTTTTTATATCTCATTCTTCTCATAGTTGCAAGTGTGGAAAAACTTTCTCTCCTCTTTGTTCTTCTCCATAAAACCGGCCACATCAAGGTGTACAAAGGGATCAAGAAATTTTGCTAAATCAAGTGTTATAACAACCTAGATCATATCCTTTATTAGGTTTTGAAATAAAAACCAAGGATATTTAAGTGTAATCCTTGTTACCTACACCTCTTCACTTTCACTAGTAAGCATATTCTCATCATTTTTATGTTTCCTCTTTCATTTCATATGCTTCTTATCATTTTTGGAGCTTATATGCATGTTATGTAGTTTATACCATTTATTTCTTGATTTTTAAGTTATATATATACCTAAGGTCATCCTATAATTATTCCCATGGTTTTGGTTGGTCTTGATGGTGATTAGGAACCCATGACACCCTAAGAAGGTGTATGGTAGGATTAGATTAGTTTCGGAGTTGATTTGAAGGGATTAGAATAGGTTTTGTCCGAGAAAAACTATTTTCGATAACTATATATTATGTTCTGTCCTTGTTTCAATTTTCTGGAAAATCCGACAGTTGGTACTAAATTTTGGCCTTGATTTTTAGAAAATATACTTTAAAACGAATCCGTGGCCGCTTGAACGGATAAAAACGGACTTATAACGAAGAAGTTATGGATTTTTGAAGTTTGACGACGAAACGTATTATTTTCTGAAATTTTCAGCAAACTGTTTTTAGTGTTTTTGGGTCAAAGACGAGCCTTAAGCTTCACAAATTATTTCGACTTCTCAAAAATATATTAGTATACTTTGATACGAAGCTAAGGACATATAAAACGTAGAAAACGGATTTGAAACGACAAAGATATGCACTTTTTCTTAAACTTGCCGTAACTAATTTTCTGCACACTATTGGCCAAAACCACCAACTTTACCCCTTAATATCTTTATGATCGAGACCTTTTGGACGAAAACTCCTGAACTGAAACTTTTAGATATGGATACAAACTTTCCAAAACCGTCGATTTCGTTCTCTAACGATCAACGTGTACTGTTTTACGATTGTTTTTCCGGAGCCATTTTTGGCAATTTCACGATTTTTCCGACGACATTGTTTTGCGACGAAAAGTGGTAATTTCACCAAAAATCATTTTAAAACCATTGTAGGATGACATTTTTACGTAAAAACATGTAAAGTCATTTTTGATTGGTCGAGGCGTCAAAATGTATTTTTCGACGACGAGTATCTTTTTCAAAAAAACTCGTAAATGGTATAAATTACATACGTAGTGCATGCATAACATTACATTGCAATTCATGACATATCATATCATTGATAATAGGTCCCGGTTGACGCATTACATTAAACCTCAGTGTACTCACTTTTGCCGTTATTCCAGTTTATCCAAGTGAGTTTTCATAGCCCCGTTTTTACATGCTTTCGATTATTTCAAACCCACGGGGGAGAATACATTGCACTACATTTTTCTTTGTACGATACCAAGTATGTTAAATTCATTACATTGCTTAAGTTACCACATATGCCAATTTGAAAGTCCCCATTTCCTGAACCATGAACCGTTAATCTTTGAAGCGAGGATGAGTGGATAGATCTATCGAGGGTGACGCCTCCATCCGGGTTGGTGAATCCCAACCAGGTGAACGGATGCATTTCATTTGATTTCATTACAGAGTTGTCTGGCAAACACTCTGTGGAGGGGCATACATAATTGATCAGTCTAGTTTCGGGGTCATGGGCTTAAGGCAATTGTAACATTATTTTTACGTGACTTGATTGTCATGCATGCTAGATACTTGTGTAGTCGTATAAAACATTTACATAAACCTATGATTTCTCACCAACATTATTGTTGACCGTTTTTTAGCAATGTATTTTCAGGTAACTGAGGCACGTTCATCATGACATGGTTTAGGGACCTATATTTTTGAGTCGCGGCGTCGACTTACATTATGTACATTATGGCTCTTTATTTCAAAACATCGTTTGGATTTGTAACATATTTGTATTTCCTTAAACTTTGTAAACCTTTTGGGACCGATGTTGTACTCTGATTATGTTTTTATGATATATCCAACGATGTGTTTTTAAAACGGCACTTTAGGTCGTTCAATATAACTGTGATGTGGTGCTATGACAGTCAATGCCCCCAGGAATTCCATTCCGCTGCAAAACAGGTAAATTGGGGGTGTGACAGGCACTAATCTCTTAACTGGGAATCGTGATACAAACTTGTATGCTATCGACATTAACCAAATGGCCTCTTCATCACCAATATGTCTTATGACACGAGCATCCGGAACAAAGTCCTTGTTGTGGCATAGAAGATTATCCCATCTCATTTCGACACAATCAACAAACTTGCCAAAGACAACATCGTCAACAGACTTACAAAGTTCAAATACACCAAGGATCACTTATGTCCATCATGCGAACACGGAAAAAGCAAAAGAGCAATCTTCAGTGAAGGCACATTGTCCATGGTTTGGAATTCGAAGAATTTGAGCAAATTGCCCAAGAGTCAAAGCAAACTTTTGGTTTTTGATCCAAAACCAAAGAGATAGAGAACGATCCTCGTTACGAACGAGTTCGACTTGACGGAAGAATTCCAATACAAACCTTGGGCATATTTTCTCGTTTATTTCGAGAAGACATTCTAGTCCAATGGCTCGGAAGGAGGTATTGATACCTTCTTCGAATTGTAGAGAGGTGTCTACAATACGTCCTTCATGGAAGTGACGAGTTTTGAGATTGTTGAACCCACGGACATGATTGCCAGGTGTGTTGGGTTCAAGAGAGATGTTAGGAGTGTAGACGCTAGAGAGTGAAGAGTCAAATTCATATATATGTGACATAGTGACACCTATAGGAAAAGATGAGTTAATGGAAAATGATGCTTGTGATCAACCTATGATAATCTAAATGTTTTTACTAGATTTTTATTAACAATGGTATTTAATACTTTAACCTACTCAAGGTTTAGACTTTCTAGTGGATTATTAAATTTAGAAAGACAGTGGTTTTTAATATGCATGAAAAACTGTTTTCCAATAGGACGGATCCCACGGTTCTTTTACAAAAGGGATCCGGCTAGTGTATCTTCCGGGATCCGTGTATCTGTAGTAACAGAAACAGATTTGATAAAAACATAGGTTTTACAGTTTTTATACCACGAAATATGTTTTATCCTACATTTTCTTTTAGCATGCATACATGACTTCTAATGTATCACGAAAGAATATAATCCATATAAATCAAAGTAAGTGACAACCACATTATGATAAAAGTAACCTAGATAAACTAGATTATTAATAATATTGCATTTCAATACTAAGGATAATACAAAGGATTGGGTATATAACCCCAATATAGATTAACAACACAAAGTAAATGTCTCCGTATGTGAACTTCATCATAGGGAACACAATTGCGATGAGTGTTAGGGCGATGAGCACGAGTGCGATGTAAACCATGTTGATGACGGATCTTCTTGGTTTCGGTTGAGATGAGGAGGAAGATGAAGTTTTTGAATAAGAGGAAATTTTGAAATTGCAGGATTTGAAAAAGTGAGGGTTTGGTAGAGTGGTCGACAGTGGGTTTATTTATACGGAAGGAGGAATTTTTGAAATTCGTGTTTTGTTTTATTATTAGATTTAAAGGAAGCAAAACATAAGTTTTATATACTACGACTTTAGACGAGAAATAAAACACGTATGTGAGAAAAAAGCTTCCTAATGAAGCTTCATGTAAAACATGTAATTGCATAAAAGATAATCATATAAATACCTAAATAGGTATACTTAATTATCAAGCAAAGTAAAAAAGAAAATCATACCTCTAGCGCACTTAGAAATGTCTTTACAAATGACACAACAAATGTCACTTAGACGATTCCCGCTCCTTTGCGCTTAAGATACCTTCTTAAGGAAGGTATTCTTGTTACCAAGCGACTCCTAAAGCTTGGTGGGTATGAGCTTTGACTAATCAACATGACAAAGAAGATTAGTGCAATTAAATGAAAAAGTAAATAAGAAAAATGTTGTTTTCAAATCAACATCCAAACATATAGTTTTAAAAAAAACATGGTGTTTGTTTTTATGAAAAACATTCTTTGTAGTTTTCAATTAACTATGGATCGTATCAAGTTTTTAAAGTACAATATACTTCAAAAAACTTAGTAACGAAGCTCTGATACCAATTGTGGAAAACTAGAAGGGGGGGGGGGGTTGAATATTTTTACCAATTAAAACTTCCTTTTAAACTATTTAGATCGACTTATGTCAATCTATTTGGATGTGTGTGTTGGATGTTGATAAACAAGCATATAAAGATATGTAATGAAAAGATAAGAGTAAGAAGCACAAAACCACAACGCGAGTATTTATAGTGGTTCGGCTACAAGGACACCTTCCTTGCCCTACTCCACTCCCCGAGTCACTTACTCGAGAGTTTGTAAACAGTACACCAATCTCCTTATGGCGGAGAAGCCTTCACAACGTCGCCTACCCTTTTTCCGGTGCTAGGCTAACCACCGGGTTCTTTCACTCCAAGGTGAACCACACCTACACAACGTCGCCTACCCTTTATAAGGTACTAGGCTAAGTACCTAGTTCTTTCACTCCAAGGTGAACTACACCTTCACAACGTCGCCTACCCTTTATTAGGTACTAGGCTAAGCACCTAGTTCCATTGCAAAGGAGGAACTACTACCACACTACACCAACGACTAATCCTAAAGGAGATCTACTCCCTTACAACATCATCAAGGATATCAATATCCTTGGATCTAATGCTAGTCTATCTAGTACATCGAAACACACCATATCGAATGTACATCTAAGGCACCTTTCACTAATGCCTTTGACTAGATCTACAAGACACCTTTCACTAATGTCTTGTGTCTTTACTTCTAAGCACCTTTCACTAATGCTTATTTGTCTTGACTTCTAAGCACCTTTCATTAATGCTTCTTTGTCTTGACTTCTAGGCACCTTTCACTAATGCTTCTTTGTCTTGACTTCTAAGCACCTACCACAAGTGCTTATCCTATAGACGATAGATACCCTTCACTAATATCTTTGTCTTGACACTTGAGACATCTTTCACTAATGTCTTCAACACTACACTTCTTTGAAGAAAGAAAGGGATCATCAACAAGAAGACTTTAGTAGCCTTGATGATGAGGAAGCTTGGCAACTCATGGACTTGAGCTTGCTTGACTTCAAAGGTGGTGATCTTGCCTTTAAGAGGAACCTAAAAGATCACACAAAAACAAAACTACAAACATAGATCTCTTGGATCTAAGGTTAGTGAGATTTAACTCAGGGGAGAAAGTGTGTTAGAAAGGGGTTAGAAATAATGAAGAAATGGCTCACTATTTATAGAGGAAAAACTCTACTGTTCCCCGGATCCCATGGATCCCTACCACAAGGGATCCGGCTAGCACAAAGCTAGGGATCCGTGGAACGCTCCTCTTTGCCCATGGGTATTTTTGGTCATGGGTCATGGGTCATGGGTTATGGGTTGATCCATGGTTTTCTTTCTAGATACAATGTATCTTGAGGATACAATGAACTTGGTTAAGTGGTATATATAAAACCATGGGTTATGGGTCAATACCATTTGCTAGTTTTTATCCATTTAGTATATGCTAGTTTTTACCCATTTTAGTATATACTTATTTTTACCCATTTTAGTATACTTAGTTTAAGTATATGCTAACCCATTATGTAAACACTAGTTGTTGTACATATGTATTACTAATTCATAAAATCACTTATACTTGTTTTAGTATTTTATGTGAAAATGTGAATATGTTAGAAACTATTAGTTCAAACCATTTACGTATTTTATTTGTTTCGTTAAACTGATTTTACGTTTGTGATCGACAAAACATTAGAAGACCGTAAAATATAAATAAATGATTTTACGGCTTATTTGTATTAACAATCTCCCCCTTTTTGTTGATGACAAAACATAAAATCATTTTAAAGAAAAGCTAAAATTCGTAAAAGTTTGAATTTGTAGTTTTTACTTTCTTCTCCTCCTTTTTGTCGAAACAAAAAGTGTTTGAAGGAAAGCAACACATCGTTTTTAAGAAAAACATGTGAAAGAATTAAAAGTAAAAAGAAATAAAGAGCAAGTAACGGGAAAGGATCTCGTCTTTACTCCCCCTTGACGAGTTCATCCCTTTGTAAGGGCTTCAAGAAAGTGATACTAATCTAGTTTGTTTTCAAGTAAGTTTGCAAAAGATTTCGTCTAAGTGACGAATGTACTCCCCCTTGATGATTGCAATTATGCAAGGGGATGTCATGAAATGTAAACCTAGTATTGCAAGTAATTTGCAATGTATTGCTTTGACATAAAGCTCCCCTTAGCTTTAGGATGTCAAAGTCTTCATGTGTAAATTGAATAACTACAAAACAAAGGTTAGAAAGCAAGTATAATTCACAATTTCCTGCAAATGTGGTCCAAGTTAGTAGAAAGAAAGCTTTCTGTCTCACGGATCCCGCGGTTCCCTCCTAGTAGGGATCCGTCTAGGCAATTCTGAGGGATCCGTATAGCTGAAGAATAAATTCAGCAAATGGTGGTATAACAACTAATGTTATCACAAAAAGGAGATATGAATACAATGTAATCATATACTTAGAAATATAGCAAGTAGCATGTAATTTCATTTAATAAAACTAGAGTTATGATATACATGACTCTAAAAACTAAGAAAATAAAATACATGACTAGGAATTTCTAGACCAACTATCGCTTGATGCTAGGACACCACTAAAATCTTCTAGCTCAAGTTTTGTTTAGGTTTGATCTCGTCGAAACGTTCGAGGAGATGATAGAACATGAAACGTTGGTCTTCTCGTACTTCATGTATCAAACTTTCAACACGTTGTCAATGATGGCAATCTTTGTTATGGCTAGGTAGTGGTGGTGGATGAAATGAAATGGCTTGATGCGAAGGATCAAGTGAAGCAGCTTGAGGAGCTTCAAGTGATGGAGGGATTGGTGGAGGCGCATTTGAGAATGGCTCAACCAAGAACGATGGTGATGGTAGAGAAGTGTCAACTTCCATATGGTCGGGTGGTTGACTTTGATGATTACTTATAATCCAAATGGGATTATGTGATGGAAACGGCGAAAAGGAAGCCGGAGAAAATGTTGACTCAACACCTTGATTTTGTACCATTATTCCTCCTAATGAGGAAAATGTTGTTGGCGGAAGTGGATGAGATGGCCTAGGAGGCAAGTCCTCTAAATTGTAGAGGTGTGGTGATGATAGTGGGGATGTAAATGAAATAGCTCTAGAAACCAATGGCGATGGTTTAGTGGAGATGATATTGTTTGGCCTAGGAGGTATGGTGGTGTTTGGCATAGGTAGTTTTGTGGGTACCATCCTTTTAGGAATTGGTTTGATTGGTTGAGGAAGGATCCTATCATTTGTTGGCTTGACCGGAGATGATTCGGTTGAAGAGATTTCGTGTATAACACGAGCCTTTTTCATGGGTGGTTCTTTGGTGGATAAGTTACTACTTGGGGTTTTCCTCATGATGAGATGATTTCATGAGGTTTGAAATAGCTGAAAGTTAGGATGAGAGTGATGACTATGGAGGTCCTAACAAAGTGGTTTATAAACCAAGAGATTTGGCAAGTGCATTTAAGCCTTAAGCCACTAGGATTCATTGGAATGTGATGATTAACATGCACAAGAGTCAACTTCAGAGTTTGCACTGATCTAGGAACTCATTTAAGATGAGATGGAGTGCTTGAGTTAGGAAGATGAGTTGAAATGATTGTTTTAGCAAGATTTGACCTAAACTGTCATTCGGATCCCACGGTTCCCTCCTCAGAGGGATCCGTTTAGGCTAATCCTAGGGATCCGGCTCTCAGCAGCTATGAAAGAGCGGAAATGATGTTTTATAAGATCTAAGACCTATAACATCTTGAGTGTTTCAGTCCTTTTAAGTGTCTTAAATGAAGGGTTGCTTAAGTACTTGAAGGTAATGAGTGATGTAGCTAATGATTATCTTTTATGGAAGGAATTGGAACTTTCGAGAGTACCAATGGATGGGCAAGGATGACACTAAATATGAGAGTGTCATTTGAAACTAAAAGTGATCTTAGAGATCAGGTTGTGACTTAGGATAGTGTTTTGGAAGATATCCTAGAAGCTTTGAGATGGGACAACCTAGAGTTTGATCAACTTTGATCAATTTTGAGGTGAAGATGATCTATGAGCAATTTTGCCATAATCGAAGGATTTCTAAGACTAGATGTGAGGGATCAAGTAATAAAATGAAGTGTAAGTTGGAGAGCGGAAGAGTAATGGATTAAAAATGAGACGGTCGATCTACAAGCGTCTTAGAGTGTGTTCTAGGTGAGTTGTATATGAGTAGGAAAGATCAACCTATCTTGATAAGGACTTAATTTGACTTAAGACCCTATGTTTAGCTTAGTGTGAGATGTTCTAAGGATATGTTTGAAATATAATGCTTGCAATTGCATTTTTTGTTCGCCGGATCCCACGGTTCCCTACGTGTAGGGATCCGTCTAGCACAAACTTTGGGATCCGCCCATCTGCTAAACAGAACCTTTAATAAAGGTATGCAATGATCTTGACAATGCATTTTATCCCAATATTTGTTTTAAAGGGGTTCTAATCACTAATATATCAAATGTAAGATGTTTTATTTCATGAAGGAAATAGAATTACATTGATAAAGCACGAGTACAAAAGGATTGATCCTATTTGAAAGACTACTAAGTTGTTTAAGCGTTATCGCTAGAAGAATCATCAAATGGTTGATGAGTGTTGGCGGATTCAGTAATGAAGAACGTCTTCATGTGAGAAATGTTCAGTGGTTCCATCATCTTGTTCACAAGTACGTACAACGTACTTTGAAATTGAGGATGGTGAAACATGAGGTTATGATAAAGGCGCGTCAAGAACATTCCATAAGGAATAAGTTTGTTCTTGGATCCTTGAAGATATACAATTCGCCTTGCAAAGAAGTAGGCGAGATTGTATGGTTGTTGTGTTAGCAGACAATACATCATGTGAGCACAACAAGCAGGAAGGATTTCTCGATTTCCCTTAAGGCTCCAAACATTTTCACGTAGGATGAGCGCAAGGGGTTTGTACTCTTCGAGAATATCCCGTGTGTGGATGATGTTTGGATGGGAGTGATGGGGTTTGCATAATATGCGAATTAAGTCTTGTAGAGAAGGAATATGAGAACAATACGAACTATTTTCTTCACGAAAATTGAAGAGAGAATCGAGAGACCAATCTTCAGTGAAGGCACATTGTCCATGGTTTGGAATTCGAAGGATTTGAGCAAATTTCCCAAGAGTCAAAGCAAACTTTTGGTTTTTGATCCAAAACCAAAGAGATAGAGAACGATCCTCGTTACGAACGAGTTCGACTTGACGGAAGAATTCCAATACAAACCTTGGAAATATTTTCTCGTTTTTTTCGAGAAGACATTCTAGTCCAATGGCCCGGAAGGAGGTATTGATACCTTCTTCGAATTGTAGAGAGGTGTCTACAATACGTCCTTCATGGAAGTGATGAGTTTTGAGATTGTTGAACCCACAGACATGATTGCCAGGTGTGTTGGGTTCAAGAGAGATGTTAGGAGTGTAGAGGCTAGAGAGTGAAGAGTCAAATTCATATATATGTGACAAAGTGACACCTATAGGAAAAGATGAGTTAATGGAAAATGATGCTTGTGATCAACCTATGATAATCTAAATGTTTTTACTAGATTTTTATTAACAATGGTATTTAATACTTTAACCTACTCAAGGTTTAGACTTTCTAGTGGATTATTACATTTAGAAAGATAGTGGTTTTTAATATGCATGAAAAACTGTTTTCCAATAGGACGGATCCCACGGTTCTTTTACAAAAGGGATCCGGCTAGTGTATCTTCCGGGATCCGTGTATCTGTAGTAACAGAAACAGATTTGATAAAAACATAGGTTTTACAGTTTTTATACCACGAAATATGTTTTATCCTACATTTTCTTTTAGCATGCATACATGACTTCTAATGTATCACGAAAGAATATAATCCATATAAATCAAAGTAAGTGACAACCACATTACGATAAAAGTAACCTAGATAAACTAGATTATTAATAATATTGCATTTTAATACTAAGGATGATACAAAGGATTGGGTATATAACCCCAATATAGATTAACAACACAAAGTAAATGTCTCCGTATGTGAACTTCATCATAGGGAACACAAGTGCGATGAGTGTTAGGGCGATGAGCACGAGTGCGATGTAAACCATGTTGATGACGGATCTTCTTGGTTTCGGTTGAGATGAGGAGGAAGAAGAAGTTTTTGAATAAGAGGAAATTTTTGAAATTGCAGGATTTGAAAAAGCGAGGGTTTGGTAGAGTGGTCGACAGTGGGTTTATTTATAGGGAAGGAGGAATTTTTGAAATTCGTGTTTTGTTTTATTATTGGATTTAAAGGAAGCAAAACATAAGTTTTATATACTACGACTTTAGACGAGAAATAAAACACGTATGTGAGAATGTTGGATCGATGTACTCTAACCAAACTAACTTAACTAGCTTGTTTAAGGTTTAATAACCTCGGATAAATCCTAAGTTATTAACAATGAAGCACTGAGTAATCTTTATTAAGTACACGGAATTTACTCAATAAATCTAAGAAGAACAACTTTATTAATAACTCTAAATCTGCTTCTTATGCAGATACTTTAACAACTCTAATAATATCGAACTCTCTAAACTCTAAACAACTTGTAATCGTAAACTCTAAGACTTATGAACTCGTACCTCTAATGCCAATCTAGGGGTCCTTTTATTGGCTCAAGGATAACCCTAGTCGGTTTACAATTGTATCCTTGTACGACAAGTAATCTATTCTAGAATTACAAGACTTCCCATAATCGAATAAACAGTTCTTTAACTCTTGCAGTACTTTGACCTTCATGTGCAGTACTTTGACTTTATCTTTAGCAGTACTTTGTAAATCTTCAGTACTTTAACTGTTCAGCACTTTCATATCCCAACAATCCTCCCCTAACTTGAATTCTACTTGATTGACTTCAAGTTCCTTTGTAGATTAATCTTTCACTTTTCCAGCTTCAAGAAATGATTGTCTTTGTCTTTGGATTGTAGTTTCTGCACTTTATCAAAGTATCTTTTAGTCTTTTTCAGCATCATCCAGCAAGCTCCATCTTTTCAGCAACACAGCAACATATGACAGTTTGTACATTAATTCAGTTTAAGTTGCATACTATTCTCATCACTTCTAGGTGTGTTAACTCTTGTGAGAGGTGAATCATTGAAAATTAATGGATTTTAATCTCTTTACCAAAGCCATTAACTCTGGAGTAGCCAAATGTTTTGGTGTGTAAGACCATGGTACATTGATAACCATATGATTTTTAGCAAATCACCAGCTATCAACAGATTTGATTTGTCTTTACCAAAAGCTGTACCCTTTTGGACTAGTTAGTTCTTTTATCTAATGGTGAACTAATTACCAATAATGGTTTTTCCACAGCCTTTACCACAAACCATTCTCTTGTGGGCTAGCCAATTCTTCACATTAACTGATATGGTGAGTTGATTACCATACAACTTATTAGCAAGTTGTCAACTAAAAACGGATTTGAGATATCTTTAGCAGAGCCGTTTGCTCATTGATTAGCCAATCCTTTTGTAATCATGGTGGATTGATAACCTATTGATGTTACCATCTCAAAACCATTTATTCAACCTTTGTTTCAAAATATTTATTACTTATCAAAAAGGTTTCTTCTAAAAATCATTTAACTGGTTTATTTCTGCAAACAGTACTTTGATGAAAGTACTGTCTGATCAGCAGTACTTTGAATAAAAGTACTGATACATAAAAAAGTATTTATTCAAATAAAATTCATACCAGTCATTGATCATCCTCAGCAATAGTAGTCCAGTTAATAAACAAATTGATGACCATGAGAGCAGTTTCATTATCCTCTTCTACTTCCATTCCATGCTCTAGCATCCTTCTCATAAGATCAACAGTGAGAGGATATCTTCTATCTGCAAACATGTGAATCATTGTCCCATTTTCCAACTCTAGAACATTTACTCCAGATTCTTCAAATAATCTCCAACAAACAATTTCCCATTGCTCTTGATTCTTCCAAATATCATCAGTGCTTTGTTCTTCAGTTTCCCATACAGTTATGAGATCCCCAAGCAATACTAACCCAATTCCTTCTAATGGATTATGTTTAAAGTAATCTTGCACCAAATGATATAGATGAAATAAATCCACTCTGTCAATTGCATGTAGTACATCCCATAGCCTATTGAACACTTTGAAGCTTTCATCATCTCTATGAAACATCATATAACTTCCATCTTTGGATTTCACAACTTCAAAAACAGTAATCTGAGATCTGTTCATCTTCATATCAGCATCTTCTTTAGAATATTCAAAGTCTACTACTCTGAGATAATTTCTTAGTTCATCTTTAGTCTCAGTTCTTAGCTCAACTTTCTCTTTCTTTGAAGACTGTTTATCAACTTCAGTTTTCCTTTTTCTTTTCAAACTTTTCTTTCTTTCAGCTTCAGTCCATGTAGCTTCATCTTTATAATCTTTGATGCTTGCAACATCCTTCTTATAAACTTCTCTCTCAGCATCATATAGTCTTTTCATATCAATATAATTCAGCTTCTGCAATCCCTTATACCTTCGAGCTTTTAAATAAGCCATCATAGCATTCCTTTCTTTAGCAAGATTTGGTCTTCTAGGCATAAAAGAAACAGGTGTAGGTGACTGTAATGGTTCAGCATCTGGTTCAGCATTCAGCTCTTCTTGTAACTTCCTAGCTACCTTTTCATTCATTGCCTCTTCATTAGTAACTTCAGCCTCTACTTCAGCATTAAGCTCTTCTTGGACCTTTTTAGCAGCTTCTTCATTCCTAGCAACTTCAATTGCTCTAATATCTGCCAAAGTTAGCTTTTTCTTCTTAGTTTCTACCAGAATACCCTTTCCTTTATCCTTAGGATCAATTGTAGGTTGAGAAGTTCTTGTTTGTTCCTCTGCAACTTCAGAAATAGTAATAGCCCTTGGCTTTGATACATCATGCAGTATGGTTGCAACAAGTTCATCATCACTTGCAGTTCTTACAGGTTCTTCTGGTATGGCAGTTGTTGAAGGACCAGCTTGTTCTTCATCATGAATAACAGTAGTTGAAGGACCAGCTTCCTCTTTAAAATCTAATACTCTTGGAGTAATTGCTTCTTGTCTGAAGGTTCCATGAAGAGCAGTACTTTGTTGCTCAGTACCTTGATCAAAAGCAGTACTTTGTTGTTTAGTACCTTGATCTTCAGTCCTTTCTTCTTCAGTACTTTCAATAATAACATGCTCTTCAGTACCTTTAGGTTCTTTCTCCTTAACAATATCTTCTTTCAAATTTTCTTCTAAATTCCTCCCCAAATTGACAGAAGATGGTTTATGAACCTTCTTGGTTTGAGAAGCCTTTGTAAACTGCCTACGACGCTTGTTTTCTTCCTTAACCCATAACCGATAACATTTAACAAAAGGCGTAACATAATTCCTTAGCCTTCGATACTTGAGTTTTAAGTGCCTAAACTCTTTAGCTTGATCTTCAAATAATTTCTTCAACCTTGTCAATTCTCTAGTCAAAGCATAATTGGTGAGAACTTGACCTTCTGTTTCCATAGCTGGTTCAGCTCCTCCAAATGACATGGATTCTGCTTGTGGAGATACGTGTGGAGATGGTTGTAGAGACACTTGTGGAGATTGTGGAGGTGTAACTGCAATATGCTCGTGAAATTCAGTACTCTGAGAAGCAGTACCTTGTGATGCAGTACGTTGTGTTTCAGTACTTTGTGATGCAGAACTCTGAGATGCAGCACTTTGAGATGCAGCACTTTGTGAAGCAGTACCTTGTGCAGACGCAGTACCTTCACTCTCTTCATCATCTCCAGCTTCATCACGAACAGCCTGAACAACCTCCATCATCGAAGCAGTTAATGGAGTATCTTCTTCTCTGAATAAATCACTCCTCCTTGCCATAAATGTAAAGATTTTGGCTTGTTGCACAATGACAGGTAACAAATCAGCAGGTTTTGGTATATCAGCCAATTGCTTGTTTAAGAAAACCTGTACAAACCTTGGGTACATCAACCATTTTGACCCAGATGATATATGTGAAAGCATCCCATCCAGAATTAGCCTTGAAAAGTTGAACACTCGATTTGTTGCTAATCCAACCACTGCAGATGCAATATTTGACCCAAACTGCTCCCAAGAAGTACTTTTAGAACTTATGCAATGGAGCAATACATGAATCAAAAACTTCCATTGAGGACAGAATAAAGCTTTCTTGAACGTTTGTTCTGTCAAAGACCCTTCATAACCAAGATCCCTAAATGTATCCCAAAGCAGTTGCTTGTCAAAACGAATAGCCCCTTCTTCATCACCAAATAATAAATCTTCTCGAATAGAGGCCTCTGTAATCTTGATAGTTCTTCCAGCAACTATTGATCTAATATAGTATTCATCTTCCTCCATATTATCCCTAGCATTAGCCCAAAATTCTTGAATCCAAGGTTCAATGATATCCGGCTCAACTAAAAGAGCGTAACTGATTGGCGACCCAGTAAGATAATCAATAATGTCATGAAAAGCCACATTCGCCTCAGTCTTGTCCAAATTAGCAACCATATTGTGCTTTGAAACAGTAGGTCGATTCGCCATTGATGAATTTGTAAGCACAAGTAAAAGATATGATCGAATAATAAAGAGATGGTAATCGTGAGATAAAGATGGAAAAGATTCTAAAATATTAATATGAGAGGGAAAATCGGAGAGTAGTTATTTATAGGTGGGATTTGAAAAATCACAGCCCAGAATAACAAAGTTACCGTTACTTGCAATTACCCCTCAATATTACCGTTGGAACAGTACGTTAATACGACAAACAGTACTTTCCACATAAGCAGTACTTTCCCAAACAGTATTTTCCAAGCAGTACTTTCATGATATTTAAAAGCAGTACTTTCCGAAATTCCTCTGTAAAAACTAAGTATACATACATATCCTCCCCTCAAACAACGCATAGGACTATACTAACACCTTATAGTCCTCCCCTCAAATGTAGCTCAGTAGTTAATCATGCCAATGCTCACCACCAAGTGATTGAATCTTGAAACATCAAAGCCTTTGGTGAGTAAGTCAGCTACATTGTCATCTGTGTGAACCTTAACCACATTGATAAGCCTGTGCTCATAACAATCTCTGATGAAGTGATGCCTAATCTGAATGTGCTTGGTCTTGGAATGATAAACTGGATTCTTCACAATACAGATAGTACTCTCATTATCAATATTGATAGGAGTATTCTTAAAATGGAATCCATAATCCAAGAGTTGATTCTGCATCCACAAAACTTGTCCACAACAGCTAGCAGCAGCCACATATTCAACTTCAGTAGATGATGTTGCTACAATTGTCTGCTTCTTGCATTGCCAGGAGACTAATCTTCTTCCAAGATATTGGCATCCTCCAGTTGTTGATCTTCTATCATAGTTATCACCTGCATAATCACTATCTGAAAAAGCTTCTAAGTGAAAAGGTGACTCCTTAGGATACCACAACCCCAACTTGGGTTGTTGTTTCAAATAACTAAAAATCCTCTTTACTGCATTCATATGAGAGACCTTTGGTGAGACTTGATATCTTGTACATAAACACACTGCAAACATGATATCAGGCCTTGATGTAGTAAGATACATTAGACAGCCAATCATTGATCTGTATAACTTGACTTCAACAGGTTGTCCATCTTCATCTTTGCCCAATGAGTTGATTGATTTAATAGGTGTAGTTACTGGCTTCATAGCATCAAAACTGAACTTCTTAAGTATGTCAGATACATACTTGTCTTGACTGATAAAAATACCTTCCTTTGACTGCTTAACTTGAAGTCCCAAAAAGAAAGTTAACTCACCCATTGAACTCATTTGAAATTCTTTCTGCATCAGCTGCTCAAACTCCTTAACCATAGACTGTTTGGTAGCTCCAAAGATGATATCATCAACATACACTTGAACTAACATGATATCCTTCTTGTCTCTCTTGATAAACAAAGTCTTGTCAATAGCCCCCCTTCTGTAACCATGTTTTAATAAGAAAGTGGAGAGCCTCTCATACCAAGCTCTAGGTGCCTGATGAAGGCCATAAAGAGCCTTAACCACCTTGTAGACTTTGTTAGGGTGCTTAGGATCTTCAAAACCTGGAGGTTGTTTAACATACACCTCTTCTGTTATAGTGCCATAGAGAAAGGCACTCTTGACATCCATCTGGTAAACCTGAAAACCCATATATGAAGCAAAAGCAAGAAATATTCTAATAGCCTCAATCCTTGCTACAGGAGCAAATACTTCATCATAATCTACTTGATAACGCTACACGCGTCGTTCGGGGTCAAGGAAACTTCCTTTTCTTCGAGCAAGTTTTATAACACCCTAGGCAGTGAACCTAATCGTTGTAGTGTAGTAATTAGGGTAAGCCACGAGTATTGATATCGTTCTCTAGGGGAATAGGAATGCTAGTAAGAAGTTACTACGCTAAGGTTAAGGTTGAGGAAGATTATTTTTTTGTATTTTTATATTTTATGAAATGGAAAGGTACGAATCTCGGGTATTGGATTTGGGGGGGGGGTTGGTATTTCTACCGATTACTCTACTATTCTCTAATTATCTAAACTAAGGTTGTGGGAGTCTATGTCTAATTAATGTGTGCTCGTATGATAGTTAAAATATGTGTTTACTTAGGTTGTACTACTCCTTAATTATCTCCTACTGATGGTTGAGTTGTCACGTCCTTATTCTTAGTTGCGTTGTGTGTCTAAAGTTGTAGGGTATGCGTTTCTCCCTAACTCTTTGAACTTACCAAAGGGTCTCGTCTACAAAACCCACTAGGGATGATAAACTCTTACTCTAAGGCACTCTTTGGATAATTTAGCCTACAACTACTCAGGTAATCATATTCTAAGGTTCACAAAGATGAATCAAGCATTAAGTACACAACGAATGACCTATCGCATTACTAGATCATTGATCAACTAAGATAAGAAACAACCAATCAATATTCAATAATTAAGTTTCATACTTCCTAAGCAAACACACAAATAAATTAGCCGGACATGGAGAACATGCAAGCATACACACAAATAATCAAGGACATAATTGAATTAATGAAGTAAATACTTATCTTGATGTAAGATAGGGTTTAAAACCCTAAAATACTGTACAAGACACCTTAGGTTCGGTTTTAGGTTTTTACTCCAAAAGACTCTCTCTAAAACTGAAAAATTCGGATTCTATATATAAGATTACATATGCGACGGCGTCACCTTATGTTTCGTGACGCCGTCGTGTCGCCGTCATTAGGGTTTCGTCTTGGCCACGTTAACCTTGCGACGGCGTCACCTTATGTCCGTGACGCCGTCCTCTTCAGCTTCTGACGTCGTCTGGGTTGCATCTAGGCCGTCTGAGTAGCAACGGCCTACTCTTTTAAAGCCCGACGTCGTCACTTGAAAATAGGGTATTTGGCTACTGTATCGTCACAAAAAATCCTCCGACGGCGTCGCAATTAACACCTGACGCCGTCGCTTTCTGTTTTCAGCAGCTTTGAGTGTCTCGATTCTGACTTTGGCCATTTTCTTCATATATTCGCGCCTTTTCGTCCAAATAAGTGCCATTCCAGTATTTTGCCTTCAAGAGACCTAAAAAGTGAAAAGGAACGATATTAAGCAATAACGGATACAAAAGTGATCAAATAAGGACTTAAACGACCCCTCAAAATGGTACCTTTTAAAACCTTATCAAATATCCCTACACTTGTTATTTGCTTGTCCTCAAGCAAATGTGCTTTTAGCCAATTAATTTATAAGTTAGGGGTCATGAAGCATTAATTCAAAACGGTCCACAACACATATAAGCCCCGCAAAAGTCATAACAAGCACGGAAATCACATACTAGCACCTCACATGGGGTGTTTGGATACTCACATCTCTCCCGGGTGTATATATGAAATATAACAAATAGGAAATGGAAGATAAACACTCATTAACCGGTCCTAGTACATAGATTACCATATGCTTGAGAATAGATCAAACCTCCATCGCTTTGGCGTAAGCACCTAGGAAAGACTATCAAAGAGGTCTTTTAAAGGGTTGTAATGTTAGGCTTACGGTAGGGAAACATGGGTTTGGTGGGATAGGCTATTTAGTGGTGGCAAGTCAAAAATCTCTATGTTAAATGCATACGAAGAATGGCGTTGCTACGCCAAGACTCGACACTCTAAAACTCTAGGTAACGGAAATAAACAAACATAAATTTAAAGGATAGATGTAGGATGGTAGCCCGTAATTTTTTTTTACACTCTATATTTTTTTTTCTTTTTCTCTTTTTCTATTTTTTTTTCGATTTTTTTTTTTTTTTTTTTTTTTTTTTTTTTTTTCATACACTTTTACTCTACCATCCTCTATGGTAACATCAAAATGATAGGGATTTATAGGCATATCCCTACACTTGAGTTTTTATTACTCTAACACTAATTTGACCCGAATTGAAAAGATCAAAACACTTGGGGTACATTATTACGCAAACAAAGGGAATTTGAATTTAACGTTCCCTTCCCGTCATTTCATAAACTTTAACTTTTCCCATGAATCCCAATCGTCCCAAAACTGTATACAAAAGATATGACTCAACTTAACAACTTATGCAAGCAACTAGATAATTGAACTAAGGGTTTAGGGTGATAACAAACATTTGCACTAAAAGTGAGTGCATAAGGGGTAGGCTAAGGCGATTTGGGTGTATATTTGGGGGTGGGGTGTAAACAATGCTCTTCATTGATATTCCGGAAAAACCGAAACATCACGAGAACCGCGAAAAGGATAGGCTCTGAGGGGTTAACTAGGGGTATCGTGTACTAAAGATGAGTACAACGCAAAGGGTGTGGGGGAATTACTCAACCGATATGGAAGAAGTAATTATATTACAGGTATCAAACAAGGGTTATCCTAATGCCTCTTATCATTTAGTTATTCCTAACTACACAAGTGTAGCCTCACTTGCGATCTCGGAATGCATCACAAAATAAGTTCTAGAATCTATTATACTACCAGTTCACACTCTAAGCATTGAAGATGAATGCTTTAATTCCTACTAATCTAAGGGCGATCCTCACATTTTGGGTGGAATTTGGGTGGTAAAGGGTTTTTGTGCTAGTCATGCAACTTCCTATCCATGAGACGCTTTTGTTAAGACTAATGGCCCACTCCTATATGTCATGAAAAATTTTAAATTTGGTGCCAAAATTACCCTAACCGACATTTTCTCATGGTTTATTACCCAAATGCAATTGGACAAAGCAAATAATCAAGGATAAGCATAGTTTCAAAGTTCCCGTTTTATTTTCCCTCCCTACACTTAAACTGAACATTGTCCCCAATGTTCCCCGAAAGTATCAAAGTTATGATAATGGAAGGTAATTAAAAACGAAAGAAACTAATACTCCCCTGATTAGCTTGGTAGGATCCGTGTAAAGTGGTGGTTAAATCCTTTTCAAGAAGAATTATTGCGTGAACAGCTCCTTCCAATCTTATGTAACTTCTTCTTGACAAACTAAGCCTGCACACTTGAAGAAAACAAACGAAACCTTCGCGTAAAATCGGAGGTAATAATATATATAAGACTCGATTTAAACTAGGATATAATGCTTGTGGAATGGATGTTTACAGAATTTCTAAGAAAATTAAGACCTGGAAAATTCCAAAAATTTATAAGTAGCTCAGAAAACGAGAAAAAGTAATCTGATGTTTTTACTCCTTCCTGACGCCGTCAGGTTGCAATCCTGACGCCGTCAGGTTATCCTGACAAAAACTGGTCTGCGATTTTCTGGAAAAAATTCTGGAAAATTTACATCTTTAGAATCTGGAAAAATTTCTGCAAAAACATCCATTATGACTCGATACAAGCATTTGACTCGAACAAACAAACATAAATATCTTTTAGTTAATTGTTATTATCATGTTTACGTTTCTTTTGAAAACGTGTGTAATCCTCCCTACACTTATCCCTTATGTAAAATACCTTTATATGCAATTAAGACGAGGTTAAAAACAAAATAAAGCATTTTTACAAATTTAAACATGAGGATAAACAATTAATAAAAGATATATGACACTAACAAGCAAACAATTAAGCATGGGTTGCCTCCCACGAAGCGCTTTTCTTTATTTAAGAGTCTTGTAGCTAGACTCATAGTCGTGCTCCTACATTTCCTCACCACCGCCCTCTTAACCCTTTGTTTTCCCGTCATCGAAAGGGTGTAGGCGCTGTATGCTTACCGTGGATTCCTTGCCAACGCTGTCAATTATGGTGACGGTTTTATCATTTAAATTGGTCTCCTTAACTGTGAAAGGCCCAAACCATCTTGGTTTGTTTCTTCCTTGTAATGCCCTTATCCGAGATCTATACAATAGCACTTTTTCTCCCTTTAGAAAATCCTTAGGGTCCTTTTTTGCTTTAGGTATCGAGGTGGGATTGCTGCCTAACTTTTTATCGGGTTTCCACAACGTCGCATACAATCCCTGAACCATAAAGTCTCTAAGCCCTTTTTCCCAGTCATTCATCTTCTTCTTAACATTGTTGCCCGGGGCTTTTCGATTTCCACCCGTAATCATTTCCATGATCTTAAGAGGATATCTTGGGATGATGGGTATCCTAGCGTACCCCTTCCCGCTTTTGAGTATCATGATGCCTTCTCCGCATTTGATGGTTGCCTTGGCGGTGGCCAGGAACGGCGTCCCAAGAATGAGGGGTACGTTTTTATCTTCCTCAACATCAATGATCACTAAATCCACCGGATAAACGATGTTGGCTACCTCAATTAGAACATCAACAACGATTCCTATGGGGTGGACATATGTATGATTAGCTAAGGAAAGTCTAAGGTTGGTCTTGGCTGGTTTCTCCTTAGTTAACTTATTATAGATTGACAATGGCATTATGTTCACATCGGTCCCTTGATCGGCCAAGGCATTTATATTATCCATGTCACCGATACTAACTGGTATCACGAAATTCCCTGTGGTGTCTCGTTTTCTTGTTAACGGTTTTTTTATAACCAACTCATACATAGGTTCCATAGGTAAGGCGTCGTATTCTTCTTCCGTCATTTTCCCTTCAAGAGCTTCCCTAAGAACTTCATTGTACCTAAAGTTGTTTACTTGGTTTGCAATGGTTTTCTTGTTAATTTCGTGCTTAAGGTAGTACTCAATGGTCTCAGGTTCATCATTAGGCACAGACTCCTCCTTCGTGCTTTCCTCAGTTTTCCACATCTCAGCCCTTGCATTCTCAGGCATAATGGAAACGGCGTTTACAAATAAAGTGGGAGGGCAATCGTTGCTTCTTACGAGCACTTTTTCGGGAACCTTTGTTTTGGTAAATTCAATTACCAAATTCATCATTTCTTTCATTTTTGCTTGCATTTCCTCTCTCTGCCTATAAACCTCCTCTTCAAATCTGGCTAATCTCTTTGTATGAGCTGCCATGTACTCCCTCATTTGATCCTTGAAGCTTGGTGAAAGTGGTATTGGGGAAGTAGAACGAAAGCGCCTTTCGGAACTTGGGTTTTGCTCGCGACTTGGGGACTCCGAAAAAGGTGTGGAGCGGTTGGTGGAGTTGGCGGATTTGACGACCTCTCGAGGAATTTGTACGGGGGCTCTTTTCTGCCTTTCCATAAGATAATCAATTCCTCTCTCGATGGCACTCAATTGCTCTTCGAGTGTATCGGAGGATTCAGAAGGAGTGGATATGGCATTAACCACGTTAATCGAAGTTTCGGGAGATTCACTCCAATCTTCGTAGCTTTGATTGGAAAGCTCCTCTATAATATCCCATGATTTCTCTGCGTTAAAGTCGCTGAGCCTTCCACCGGCGGCTCGATCAATGGATCGTCGAGTGATGAAATCGGTATGATCATAGAAGATTTGGATTTGAAGCCAAAGATCAATGCCATGGTGTGGAAGTCTATAGAGTAGTTCCTTAAATCGAGTCCATGCTTTGTAAAGAGACTCACCTTGGAGCTGCTGGAACGTCAAGATGTCTCGCCTAGGTTGTGTGGTTCTCCCCGGTGGGAAAAATTGAGCAAGGAAGCGAGAGGTAAGATCATCCCAACTTGAGATGGAGCCGGCGGGAAGTCGCTCAAGCCAATTACTAGCTTGGTCCCGTAGAGAGAATTGGAAGAGACGCAGGCGCGTGGTCTCCCGAGTAGTAGCATCAAGGTCGATGGAATCGACAATTTTGAGGAAATCCCTCAGATGCTGATTTGGATCTTCGGAACGAAGTCCATGGAATGCTCAACCGTTTTGCACCAACCGGATGGTGTCGGATCGCAGGGCCGTAGTTTGAGCTTGATCGGGAAGCTCAATGGTGTTCCTATAGCCTAGGTGGCTTGGTCTCGAGTATTCACCAAGAGTACGGGCTCTTGGTGGGTCATTTGGCGGTGGGTTGATGAGTGGTGGTTGGTTATCATCCTCCATGATGAAAAGTGATGGGTGTTACGAACAAAGGTCACGAAGAAGGGGGATAGACTAAGAGAAAGCTAAAAATGAGAAAAATTTACTTGATAGGAATCAAGCAAAGAACCTAAACGAGGTGGACTACTAACTAGCTATTCTATTCCCCGGCAACGGCGCCAAAAACTTGATAACGCTACACGCGTCGTTCGGGGTCAAGGAAACTTCCTTTTCTTCGAGCAAGTTTTATAACACCCTAGGCAGTGAACCTAATCGTTGTAGTGTAGTAATTAGGGTAAGCCACGGGTATTGATATCGTTCTCTAGGGGAATAGGAATGCTAGTAAGAAGTTACTACGCTAAGGTTAAGGTTGAGGAAGATTATTTTTTGTATTTTTATATTTTATGAAATGGAAAGGTACGAATCTCGGGTATTGGATTTGGGGGGGTTGGTATTTCTACCGATTACTCTACTATTATCTAATTATCTAAACTAAGGTTGTGGGAGTCTATGTCTAATTAATGTGTGCTCGTATGATAGTTTAAAGATGTGTTTACTTAGGTTGTACTACTCCTTAATTATCTCCTATTGATGGTTGAGTTGTCACGTCCTTATTCTTAGTTGCGTTGTGTGTCTAAAGTTGTAGGGTATGCGTTTCTCCCTAACTCTTTGAACTTACCAAAGGGTCTCGTCTACAAAACCCACTAGGGATGATAAACTCTTACTCTAAGGCACTCTTTGGATAATTTAGCCTACAACTACTCAGGTAATCATATTCTAAGGTTCACAAAGATGAATCAAGCATTAAGTATGATGAGTGTGTAAATACTCATCATTTTTGGTCAAATCTGAACTGCAAAACATTTAAAAACACTCAGAAATGCATCAAAATACTGAAAATATCTCAAAATAGCGTTTTATATGTTTTAAATGCAAAATGAGTAAAAACAGCTAAAAAACGAATAAAGTTTGCATAATTGGCAGTTTCAGTCCCCCAACTTTCAAAAATGGCAAAACAAGTCCCCGGGATTTTCAAAAATGGAAAATATTATTTATGGTCCTTGGTTAATAAAGTTTGTCATTTATGGTCCTTATAATAATTTTTGGAAAAGTGCAGTTTCAGTCCCTCTAGTTTGGATGAATTACAAATTTGGTCCTTGTATTAATACTACAAACCAAACCTGCCTTACGTGTTATTAACCTAAAACACAAATAAAAAAAAAACCAGTCCAGCCAAACCCTGTACCCTTTTTCCCTCCTCCCTATCTCCTTCCTCATCAACTAGCCCTGCAAAAGTCACCAAACACTCAACCTCTCTTTTCCTGCTACACTCAACATACATCCCATCCTTTACCCACACTGATAACCAAGCCAGACAAACCCCTACAACCCATTCCCTGCAACACCAGGAACCCATCACCAACCCATCACTCTCAGTCCAGAAAGAAGACAAAGAGAGGAAGCACACAAGCAAGAGAGGCGACCCATCTTCTTAGTATAAATAGTTCATTGTATGCCATGTGTAAGGCACCCCCTAGATTTTTAGTTTTAATTCAGTTTATGTTTTTTTTTTAAATTCCAGTTGTAGTGTTATCTTTTATTAATGAAGAAGCTTTCTTAAATTTCTGTCTCAATAGTTTTTATTACTTATTTATCAAGTTTGGAGTTAGTTTTTTTTTAGTTTTAATTTAGTTTTTAGTTTTAATCTAGAATTTTAGTGTTCTAGCTCAGTTTATTTTCAATGTCATTTTAATTTTCATGTAACTGTTAATCTCAATTTAAGGCATATTCATTTTTTTTAAAATTCAATTTTTATGCTATCTCACTCTTACTTGTTCTCATTTCCTGTGACAGTGTTGCAAAAGCATATTACAAGTGTTTTTTTTATTCAATTTAAGTTTTGTTGAATGATGCAAGTTAATGTTTTCTTAACTCTCTAACCAGTTTTTAAGAAAAACCATCTAAACAGGGATGTTTGGATTTAGCTTGAGTTATAGGATTAAGTGATTTGTGTGAGTTAGTTCTGAGAGATTTATGTTTGTAAACTGATTTTTAAGCTTCCTTGGTCATAGTTTTTAGTTTTCAAGTCATTTGATTCATTTTCAGCTTCATCATAGAATCCGTCAAGTTCTTGAATTCTGTACCAAATTAGCCTATTCACAGCCACTTTTTGATGTCTTAATTAGGTTCAATGTTAATTTAAATTGTCTTTTCTTAGTCTTAGTATATTCAAGTTAATATGTTGGTAGCTTATTAGGCATTCAAAGGTGTTTGTTTGCTTATAATTTAGTCAAAAGTCCCCCCTTTACTGCCCTTGTATGCTGCGTCAGCAGACCCCCACACTAGCCCCTGTTACAGTTTTTTTTTTGCTTGTCACGTGCTCCAACCTAGCTGCGAATTTAGTTCTTAGTAGCTTTTAGTTCAAGCTTAATCTGGTGCAAGTTCTTTTGTTCCATTAGAAGCTCTATTGGTGGCTAATTTTCAAGGTACAAAACCATTTTTGGCCACTGTTTGGGGACTCTTTTGCAGCCCAACAACAGACTACATCAGCAGCCCATTGAAGCCTTTTCACAAGCTTATTACAAGCTTGTGAAAGCCCCTCGTAATCTAGGTACGGGTGCAATTGATAGGTGGGTTGGTGGACTCCTTAAGCTCAGAAGTTCAGAAGCTATATCGCCCTCTAGCTTATCCAAAATAAGCTCATAAAGAACCCCTCGGACCTATTTTGCTGAACTTCCACAATAGCAGGTCAGTATGTTTTCAAGTGCTTATTAGGAGAACCATTTAGCTTATTTAGATTGTCTTTAGTACCCTTTAGTGTAATTAGATTTAGTTAGATTGTTTTCAGTTTATTCTAGCTTATTTGTCCCATGAATTGCTTATTAGTCTAGTTTCTTTTAGTATTAGGATTCCCTAGTTTAGGTGTCTTGCCAACTGATCTCCCCCCTTATTTAGTCATTATCAGCTTATTTTGATAGATTATCTCATGAGTTTAGCTTATTGGTTCATAAATCTTGCTTCCCAACTGCTTTTCATGTTATTTGAGTGCTTACAAGTTCAATAAGTGGTGTTTGGTTGGGTCTGTTTCAGCAGCAGTTAAGTGCTCATTCGGCTTCATTATTAGCTTATTTGATCAAGTTCTTAGTATAGATGTAGTAGTAACTTAGGTTCCTTGTTAAGTTTTAGCTTATTAGGAGTCCTTAGCTAATTCGAGCTTATTAGATTAAGTTGTAGCTAGAGTGTCTGTTTTGCTTATCTTGTATCTAAACCCAAATCTGTTTTCACTTCTGTACCATTCATTCTGATGTAATTCTTTTTTTTTGCTTGCTGTTAGAATTAGATTTTTTTTTAATTGTAGGTTATAATTAGCTTATTTGTTAGTTGGTTAAAAGTATAAAGCAAAATTAAAAAGAGTAGCAAAATGGTAGCCTGCTGGGATTCGAACACAGGACCTCCTGCACACTGTCCACACACCCAACACTCTTAACCAACTGTCCTTGAGTCTTGTTTTGGTAATTTCTTGCATCAATTATTATTTAAGGTCGTTTGTTAGTTATAGCTTATTATACTTAGCTTATTTTTTAACTGCTTATTCGTAGCAGCTGCTAGCCCCATTTTATTTTTCTTAGGTCCACATCATCATAAAGAAGTTTTTGTAAATTTTTCAGATTTTTCCAAATTAGTTTAGTATTTTTAATTAATTAATTAGACTAATATAGTTTTTAATTCGTAATAAATAAAATATAAGTCGAAAAAATACCCGGCTTTTTCTTAAAATTCTTTTTAGTCATTTAGAATGTAGGAAAATTGTTTTTGCACTCGTAGGACTTAAATTGCATATTTTTCACTTTCAGGGCTCGGTGAGTTCCCGGTTTTTTCGCGTTTTAATCAATTTTAAATATAGAATTAAAATGACTTCAAATTCTTTATTAGATTTAATTTCCTTAGTGTAAAATCAATCAAACCTTTTCCCATTCAATATCACCCGATCACAGATTCGTTGTACTACAGTGTTCACACCTCGTTGGGACTTAACGACCCGGGGATACACTATACTCCTCTGATCTTAATTGCATTGGTGTCTGAACTGTTTGAAGTTTATTACGGTTGACCATTCACAAGTGGTCAGCTTGTGTGATAAAACTTGACGGTTTGGCATCGATCAAACACAACGAATGACCTATCGCATTACTAGATCATTGATCAACTAAGATAAGAAACAACCAATCAATATTCAATAATTAAGTTTCATACTTCCTAAGCAAACACACAAATAAATTAGCCGGACATGGAGAACATGCAAGCATACACACAAATAATCAAAGACATAATTGAATTAATGAAGTAAATACTTATCTTGATGTAAGATAGGGTTTAAAACCCTAAAATAATGTACAAGACACCTTAGGTTCGGTTTTAGGTTTTTACTCCAAAAGACTCTCTCTAAAACTGAAAAATTCGGATTCTATATATAAGATTACATATGCGACGGCGTCACCTTATGTTTCGTGACGCCGTCATGTCGCCGTCATTAGGGTTTCGTCTTGGCCACGTTAACCTTGCGACGGCGTCACCTTATGTCCGTGACGCCGTCCTCTTCAGCTTCGACGTCGTCTGGTTGCATCTAGGCCGTCTGAGTAGCAACGGCCTACTCTTTTAAAGCCCGACGTCGTCACTTGAAAATAGGGTATTTGGCTACTGTATCGTCACAAAAAATCCTCCGATGACTTCGCAATTAACACCTGACGCCGTCGCCTTCTGTTTTCAGCAGCTTTGAGTGTCTCGATTCTGACTTTGGCCATTTTCTTCATATATTCGCGCCTTTTCGTCCAAATAAGTGCCATTCCAGCATTTTGCCTTCAAGAGACCTAAAAAGTGAAAAGGAACGATATTAAGCAATAACGGATACAAAAGTGATCAAATAAGGACTTAAACGACCCCTCAAAATGGTACCTTTTAAAACCTTATCACTACTCCTTCTTCCTGTCTGTAACCTTGAGCTACTAACCTTGCCTTGTTCTTGATAACATTGCCCCTTTCATCTCTTTTTACTCTAAAAACCCATCTGGTTCCAATAACTCTCTTCCCATCTGGAAGATCACATAAAACCCAAACTTCTTGAAGTTTAAATTGAAGAAGTTCTTCCTACATAGCTTCAACCCATCTTTCTTTAGTCAATGCTTGAGCAATATTCTTGGGTTCCTCTTGAGAGATGAAACAAGTAAAAAGGCAGGTTTGATGGTCCTTATGATTCAGCCTGTTTTGCTTATATATAAAGCTAAGTAAAGCATTATGAGGTGAAGTGAAACTCTTAGCTTTGTGTCTTATCATAACTCCAGAAGTAGAAGGACCAATGATTTGATCAGTTGGATGATTTTTATGAATTCTTAAGATTGGAGACTGTGGAACTCCATAAGTATCATCCAAGTTAGTGAAATCAGCATCTTCATTTGAATCTGAGAAAATACCTTCATCTTGAAACTCATCATCAGTTTCTTCTAAACCAGGCATGGTAGGATCATCCAAATCATCTAAAATACCGCCAATCTGGTGTAACAAAGATTTTGGTCGAAAAGGCTTGTCAAAGTACTGTGAGAATACTCTGCATGCTTATTCTTTTTCTTTGCTTCTTCATAAGCTCTTCTTTGTTCATCAGAATGAGAATGTGCCATCACATCTTGAAGAAGCATCTGATTAAGTGTCTCTTGAATAGCTTGATCCTCAGCAGATAGTGAAGATTTTGGTTCATCAGTACTTTCCTTTGGTTCATCAGTACTTTGCTTTGGAGCATGTACTTTGCTTTGGTTCTTCATCAGTAACATGTTGATTTTCTTCTCTGACAGGTACATAGTTCATGGAAGGAGTCAAAACCTCAAGATCAAACATCCAATCAGGACCTTTACCCTTCTGATTCTCTTGATCTTCTAAAAACTCAACATGAAGACAATCTTGAACCTTCTTAGTAACTCTGTTGTATA
Source organism: Chrysanthemum makinoi (assembly GCA_910596185.1). Taxonomy (NCBI): domain Eukaryota; kingdom Viridiplantae; phylum Streptophyta; class Magnoliopsida; order Asterales; family Asteraceae; genus Chrysanthemum; species Chrysanthemum makinoi. The sequence goes on from OU343222.1 coordinate 302,741,377, forward strand.
CTCTAAAGCCCTGTCGTTGGTACAATATCCCAATAAATATCCTTCTTCTGACTTGCCATCAAACTTTCCCAAATTATCAATAGTGTTTAAAATAGTGAGAGGGCATCCAAAAGGCTTCAAAAATCGAATGTTGGGTTTGTTGCCCATTAGCAACTCATAAGGTGTCTTCATTTGTGGTTTGGTGACTGATACTGCTAAGTACATAGCAAGCAGTACTTCAGCCTGCCAGAATTGAATAGGTAGTTGAGAGTCCTGCAAGCATAGTTCCGTCGCTTCAATCAAAGTCATATTCTTCCTCTCTGCAACACCATTCTGCTGTGGTGTTCTGGCAATACTGAACTCCCTCTTGATTCCTTTGTTAGCACAAAATTCATCCATATGCTTGTTCTTGAATTCAGTCCCATTGTCACATCTAATACCTCTAACCTTGAGTCTCAATTGGTTTTCCAAATCTATGATTAAAGTCCTGAATAGCATCAAAAGTGTCATCTTTAAAGCCCAAGAAAAATACCCAACTGAATCTATTGCAATCATCTGTAATAACCAAGCAGTACTTCTTCTTGTTTAAACTTGCCACAGAGACAGGTCCAAACAGATCCATATGTAACAGCTCCAATGGTTCTCTAATAGTTCTCTCCTCAAGCTTCTTGCATGAAGCTTTATGTTGTTTACCCTTCTTGCATGCCAAACAGGAGTGATCATTCTTGTAAGTCTTTGAAGGTAAACCTCTAACTAAATTGCCTTTGACCAGTTTGTTGATATTCTTGAAATTAACATGGCCCAATCTTCTATGCCACTGATGTGCTTCTTCAGTTGATGCTTTTGCCACTAAACAGGTGGCTCTTCCATAAGAGTGAAGACTCTTCATATCCAGACTATACACATCATTGGTTCTTGGTACTCTTAGTACTACCAAGTTATCATCAACAGGTTGAAATTCAGAGGAAAGGATGAGACATTCTGTGTCAGTGAATAACACAGGATGCTTTTTATCACAGATTTGAGAGACTGACAATAAGTTGAACTTAAGCTCCTTCACATATCTAACATTCTCAAAATCGATTCTTCCAGCTTTGATTGTTCCTTTCCCAGTAATCCTTCCTCCATTGGGATCATTCCCAAATGCAACTCTTCCTCCACTAATAGATCTAAAATCAGACAGAATTTCCTTATCTCCTGTCATACTTCCAGAGCAACCACTATCTACAATCAGATGATCTTTAAGCTCCTCTTCTGGGTTGCCCTGCACAAAGAATTAGAGAGTTAGTCTCTTTTAGGAACCCAAGCCATTACTGACTTGTGTTCCCCTTGTGGAGTTACAAACTCAAATTCTTTGAGTATGTAATTCCCACTATTTTTTAAAACATGATCCAGAATTATCTTTTGGTTCTTTACATGTGGATTTTCAAAACTCTCTGGATTTTTATCAAAACTCTCTTTGGTAGATTAATTCACTGTATCTTGTATAAAAATATCTGATTCACTTTTTGTTGAAAGTACTGTTTGTCCCTCAGTAGTAATTTCCCTTTTAACCCATTCAGTTTTAACAGTTGGTTCCTCTGATCGAGATCCCCTATGTGAATTATAGTACCTTCTAGGTTGATAATAGTGAGATCTCCTAGGGTTCCTATTCCAAGTAGTGTGAGCAGTACCTTGTGTTGACTGAGCAGTACTTTGAGAAGGTACTGCTTGTGAAGGTACTGGTTGCCTAGAAAAAGGTCTTCTCTGGTGAGGGTACCTATGGTCTGGTGAGAAATTACGATGATTTACCCTATTTGAATTATTCCAGACTGGTTTGTACTCTCTAGGTTTCTGGTTGGTAGACCTATTCTTTGGAAACTTGCTAAGATATTCTGAGTGTCGGTCACAATCTTTGATTAAGTGATGAGGACTATAGCACACAAAGCACAATTTTTCACCCATACTTCCAAAGTGTCTACTCCTATGTCTATGACCAAAACTATTGTGCCTTCTAGGTGAATGATTAAATCTGTTTTGACCAAAGTTATCCCAAAAAGGTTTAGCAGTACTGTTTTGAAAAGGTTTTCCTGAAGGTACTGCTTGTAGAGCAGTACTTTGAGTTGAAGGTACTGCTTGACTTTGTACATTGGTATAAACAGTTTCTTTTGGGGTTTCAGTCCTAGATTGACCAATAAGCTTCTTCCTAAACTCAAGGCTGTCTACACCAAATCGAGAAACATCAGGCCTAGGGGGTTGATGAATTCCAGTGGGATGGGGAATGCATGATAACCAGTGTCTTTCTTAGGCTCAGGAGGTGAATCACTAATTGAACCCTCATTACTAGATGTGTCTACATAATTAATGAGTTCATCATCACTAGTGGTTATATCTTCTAAGTCATCCTGATCACTAGTTATGTTTTCTTCCATGTTAGTAAAGTCCATACCAAATCCTAAGCCAGTTCTAATGTAAGCTCTTCTCTGTTTTTCAACATAAGCAACATGAGACAGGCCAAATTTATTCCAGGCATCAAACTTAGCTAACAGTTCATCTCTTTCCTTAATTAGTTTCTCAATTTCAGCAATTTTACAGTTTAGCTTCCATTCACTAAGTTTTAACTGGTAATCCTGTTGTTCATATTTTTCAGCCCAAGCCATTTCATTATTTTCATGAGTTAATATTTTGGCTTCCATAGACTCTAAAGTGATTTGATAACCTGCTACCTCAGACCTAGCCCTAATGCAATTATCTCTTTCATAAACATAATTAGTAAGTAATTTTTGATAAAAGTCATGGCAGTTAGAACATACCTCAATGATAGGACTTGATGCAGCTTCAGTCGACATCTTCAGCTTTGTTGTAGTAGGGTTTCTTCTTAGTCAGAGTTTCCACACAAGCTCTGATACCACTTGTTGGATCGATGTACTCTAACCAAACTAACTTAACTAGCTTGTTTAAGGTTTAATAACCTCGGATAAATCCTAAGTTATTAACAATGAAACACTGAGTAATCATTATTAAGTACGCGGAATTTACTCAATAAATCTAAGAAGAACAACTTTATTAATAACTCTAAATCTGCTTCTTATGCAGATACTTTAACAACTCTAATAATATCGAACTCTCTAAACTCCAAACAACTTGTAATCGCAAACTCTAAGACTTATGAACTCGTACCTCTAATGCCAATCTAGGGGTCCTTTTATAGGCTCAAGGATAACCCTAGTCGGTTTACAATTGTATCCTTGTACGACAAGTAATCTATTCTAGAATTACAAGACTTCCCATAAACGAATAAACAGTTCTTTAACTCTTGCAGTACTTTGACCTTCATGTGCAGTACTTTGACTTTATCTTTAGCAGTACTTTGTAAATCTTCAGTACTTTAACTGTTCAGTACTTTCATATCCCAACAGAGAAAAAGGCTTCCTAATGAAGCTTCATGTAAAACATGTAATTGAATAAAAGATAATCATATAAATACCTAAATAGGTATACTTAATTATCAAGCAAAGTAAAAAAGAAAATCATACCTCTAGCGCACTTAGGAATGTCTTTACAAATGATACAGCAAATGTCACTTAGACGATTCTCGCTCCTTTGCGTTTAAGATACCTTCTTAAGGAAGGTATTCTTGTTACCAAGCGACTCCTAAAGCTTGGTGGGTATGAGCTTTGACTAATCAACATGACAAAGAAGATTAGTGCAATTAAATGAAAAAGTAAATAAGAAAAATGTTGTTTTCAAATCAACATCCAAACATATAGTTTTAAAAAAAACATGGTGTTTGTTTTTATGAAAAACCTTCTTTGTAGTTTTCAATTAACTATGGATCGTATCAAGTTTTTAAAGTACAATATACTTCAAGAAACTTGGTAACGAAGCTCTGATACCAATTGTGGAAAACTAGAAGGGGGTTGAATATTTTTACCAATTAAAACTTCCTTTTAAACTATTTAGATCGACTTATGTCAATCTATTTGGATGTGTGTGTTGGATGTTGATAAACAAGCATATAAAGATATGTAATGAAAAGATAAGAGTAAGAAGCACAAAACCACAACGCGAGTATTTATAGTGGTTCGGCTACAAGGACACCTTCCTTGTCCTACTCCACTCCCCGAGTCACCTACTCGAGAGTTTGTAAACACTACACCAATCTCCTTATGGCGGAGAAGCCTTCACAACGTCGCCTACCCTTTTTCCGGTGCTAGGCTAACCACCGGGTTCTTTCACTCCAAGGTGAACCACACCTACACAACGTCGCCTACCCTTTATAAGGTACTAGGCTAAGTACCTAGTTCTTTCACTCCAAGGTGAACTACACCTTCACAACGTCGCCTACCCTTTATTAGGTACTAGGCTAAGCACCTAGTTCCATTGCAATGGAGGAACTACTACCACACTACACCAACGACTAATTCCAAAGGAGATCTACTCCTTTACAACATCATCAAGGATATCAATATCCTTGGATCTAATGCTAGTCTATCTAGTACATCAAAACACACCATATCAAATGTACATCTAAGGCACCTTTCACTAATGCCTGTGACTAGATCTACAAGACACCTTTCACTAATGTCTTGTGTCTTTACTTCTAAGAACCTTTCACTAATGCTTCTTTGTCTTGACTTCTAAGCACCTACCACAAGTGCTTATCCAAAAGACGATAGATACCCTTCACTAATATCTTCGTCTTGACACTTGAGACATCTTTCACTAATGTCTTCAACACTACACTTCTTTGAAGAAAGAAAGGGATCATCAACAAGAAGACTTCAGTAGCCTTGATGATGAGGAAGCTTGGCAACTCATGGACTTGAGCTTGCTTGACTTCAAAGGTGGTGATCTTGCCTTTAAGAGGAACCTAAAAGATCACACAAAAACAAAACTACAAACATAGATCTCTTGGATCTAAGGTTAGTGAGATTTAACTCAAGGGAGAAAGTGTGTTAGAAAGGGGTTAGAAATAATGAAGAAATGGCTCACTATTTATAGAGGAAAAACTCTACTGTTTCTCGGATCCCACAGATCCCTACCACAAGGGATCCGGCTAGCACAAAGCTAGGGATCCGTGGAACGCTCCTCTTTGCCCATGGGTATTTTTGGTCATGGGTCATGGGTCATGGGTTATGGGTTGATCCATGGTTTTCTTTCTAGATACAATGTATCTTGAGGATACAATAAACTTGGTTAAGTGGTATATATAAAACCATGGGTTATGGGTCAATACCATTTGCTAGTTTTTATCCATTTAGTATATGCTAGTTTTTACCCATTTTAGTATATACTTGTTTTTACCCATTTTAGTATACTTAGTTTAAGTATATGCTAACCCATTATGTAAACACTAGTTGTTGTACATATGTATTACTAAGTCATAAAATCACTTATACTTGTTTTAGTGTTTTATGTGAAAATGTGAATATGTTAGAAACTATTAGTTCAAACCATTTACGTATTTTATTTGTTTCGTTAAAATGATTTTACGTTTGTTATCGACAAAACATTAGAAGATCGTAAAATATAAATAAACGTTTTTACGGCTTATTTGTATTAACACATTTACCTTTGCTCAATTAGCAATATTGAGCCAAAGAACATTCGCGAGGCAATGGCAGAACCCGCATGGATAGAAGCAATGCAGGAGGAACTTCTCCAATACCGTCTACATGACTCTTGGGATATGGTTCCAAGACCAATTTCCATTCGCGTCATTGATCTCAAATGGTTATGGAAGAACAAAAGGGATGAAGAAATGACTGTAATTCAAAACAAAGCTCGTCTTGTGGCCAAAGGATACAGACAGGAAGAAGGGATAGACTTTGAAGAGTCATTTGCGCCGGTAGCTAGACTTGAAGCAATCAGGATATTCTTAGCCTATGCATCTCACAAAAACATCACGGTTTATCAGATGGACATTAAGACCGCGTTCTTGAATGGAACTCTAAAAGAAGAAGTGTACGTGAGTCAGCCAGAAGGCTTCATAGACATGGAACATCCAGACTATGTCTACAAACTCAAAAGGCAATCTATGGTTTGAAACAAGCTCCGAGAGCGTAGTATGACGAACTGTCTTCTTTCCTTATCCTAAACAATTTCACCAAAGGAACTATTGATCCTACCTTGTTTACAAAAAAATGCAAAAATGACATTTTGATTGTTCAGATTTACGTGGACGACATCATCTTTGGGTCCACTAATCCGAATCTTTCAAAACATTTCGAAAATCTCATGAAAAGCAAATTTGAAATGTCCATGATGGGAGAACTAAAGTTTTTTCTTGGTTTACAAATACATAAATCCCCTCGTGGAATTTTACTAATCAAGCTAAATATACAACTGAGATTTTGAAAAATCATGGTATGGATAATTGTGACTCAGTCGGTACACCAATGGTAACTTCACCAAAATTTGGAGCTGATTTATTTGGGAAACCTATCGATCCGAAGAAATATCATAGCATGATTGGTTCTCTCATGTACCTCACCACTAGTCGACCCGATATTCATTTTGCTGTTTGCTTATTAGCACGGTTTCAGGCAAAGCCTACCGAACTGCACCTCAAAGAGGTTAAAAGGATCTTTCGGTACCTGAAGACATCTATTCACATGGGACTTTGGTATCCGAAGGAATCCGGATTTGATCTAATTGCCTTTTCAGATGCGTACCACGCAGGTGATCAAGTTACGGCAAAAAGTACATCAGGAGGAGCACAATTTTTGGGTGAAAAGTTAGTCAGCTGGTCTTCAAAGAAACAAGATTGCACTGCACTTTCAACCGCTGAAGCTGAGTATGTATCTCTATCTGCGTGTTGTGCTCAAGTTCTATGGATGAGAACACAACTCACAGATTATGGCTTTACTTTCGATATAATACCTATGTATTGTGACTCGAAAAATGCCATAGCCATATCATGCAATCCTGTTCATCACTCAAAGACTAAGCACATTCGTGTCCGTTACCACTTCATAAAAGAGCACGTAGAAGAAGGAAGTGTTGAATTATTTTTCGTGAAGACAGATTACCAACTCGCCGATCTATTTACTAAAGCTCTTTCAAAAGAACGGTTTAACAATTTAGTTCTATGAATTGGAATGCGAAGCCTAACCCCTGAGGAGTTAGAACGTCTTCTCGAATCTTCTTGAAAATGATTTTCCAAAAAGCTTCGCAGTAAATTTTTTTGAAAAACAAAATACAAAATTTGAAAAACCAACAAAAGCAAAATATAAAAATATACAACTTTCAAAAAAATACAAAAACAATATAAAATAAAAAAATCCAAAAATATTCTTCTCACGACATTTCTCTCGTATAATCGATATTCTGTACGTTTCTAGAAATGTCATTCAACAATGATACGGACATGTATAGATGCTTGAGTGAGAGTTATTTAAATGTTTTCTAAAACATGTCGTTCCTCAAAATTTCTTCAAAAAAATGGCTTTCGTATACTTCAGTATGAAACCCGGACAAAAATGATGACTTTTGATTATTTTCAAATCAAAGCTCGTGTTTTTTAAGAAAAAATCTAGTGTACGCTTCAGTGCACTACATTTAAAACTGGTGAGAAATCATCATCATCTTGAGCACCTTTTTCAAGAGTGTTCAAAAAGATTTTCAAAATCTTTCAAAATATTTTGTGCTCAAGATAACTCTTTCTAAAACCCTTTAATTGATTATGCTTTATTAAAGGGGGAGTATAAAACCAAAATGTTCCAAATTCGTGCTTAAATCAAATCCGTTTGTCTCCCCAAAAGATTCTAAAAATGTTGTTTAAATCCGTTGATATAAAAAATATCACGAATATGCTATTTTTGAGGGGGAGAAGACGTGATTAAAATGTGATCAAAAAGTTTAATGATCGTTGTTTGAATCTCAAAAGAGCTCGACTCAGTTGAAACCATTGAATTGACGAAGAATCAAAGTCAGTAATGTACCATTTCGAGAAACTCGTGATAGACATGCACTTTCATGGGTCTAGCCTTCTTTTCAAGAAGAGTTTACAACTTCAAGTTAGTTATTAGAGCTAGTTGTCACCTAAAAACTGACAATGGAACTCTTTAACTATGCAACATAACCATGTCTCATGGGGAATTGTCTATCATGAGCTGATCAATTCAAAAAAGTGCGAACTCTACTCTCACTGTGTAGATTTCAGTCAAAACTCATATAAGCACATGTGAAGGGGGAGTGTTTCTGAAAATATAAAACTCTCAAGGTGTTAACAAAATATGTTTTAATCATAAATACTTTGAGAGATTTTCAAGAAATATGGTTTTATGGTAATATAGGACAGTCATGGAGTTATAAGGTGACTAAGGATAGGAAATTCGTCCTATGATCCGCCAGAGCCAGACGGATCTACCCAAGGACAATACCCATAGTTAGTATTAGAAGTCCTTAGGTATGATTGAAAAAAGGAATGTGAGAAAGGAGAAAGAAGGGGTTGAAGAATTAAAAAGAAATGTAATGAAAAAGGGTGAAAAGAAATAGCCCTCCATATTCAACCTAAGGGCAGAAACCTGGTTCAATTCATCTGCTACTGGTTGTCACTAAGATGACTCTGGTATTGAAGACAAAGACGTCATGGACCCAGTGACGCACTCACTAAACCTTCTAGCTACTCAATTCCTCTTAAAAGGATTTGTTTCATTGTAAGATATTGGATTTCACAAACACACTAGATCATAACCAAAAGTAGGCGTATACAAGAGGTTTTAGAGAGAGAAAGTTAGAGGTTGGGAACTTTAGTGAGAGAAAGAAGAAATTTTATTATGAGCTCCAACTCTCTACCTTGGAAGGTAGAGAGTATTTATAGTCCTTACATAAATCGCCACCTTACGGGCTGTGGATCAGGCATACAGTGGGTAAAGACCCGTCCGTCCTCCATGGTGTTACATAACTAAATACTACTTATCATTAAATGACCTACGACTACGAGCTTTTTAATGATTACATATACTTGAGGTGACCGACACTTTAATGGCCGGATTTACTAAATCCTAACAATCTCCCCCTAAGGGAGGTCACCTCAAAATCACCTCAACAATACAATGAATACAGACAGATATTACATAAAGATTGTTCTTGCATTCTTGTTCTTGTTCTTTGCTCTGAAGCTCGTAGTCATTGATTCAACATTGTTGCATGTTTGGATAATCCAAGTGGAGGTCTTTAACTGATCCACGTGATAATGTGTTATGAACCAGCTTTGAGATCATCAGCTAACATAAATCTTTGACATATCCATTGTGGTGTTGGTATTATGTAATGATGTGACATTTGGACCGACATTCTCACATTCTGGATCATGATATATTCTCATCAGAGTGGCGGAAGCTTTCGTTGATTCATGATATTGGCAGCAACGTAGCAGAAGCATGGAGTGAAAATATCAGAGTCATTGATGCACTTATCATGATTTCTTTAGAAATGAATGTATTGTGTGAGCATGCGGCTATGGATTGACCTTCTTCATTCTAATCAGCTGCAAACGTCGGGCGTACCTGCATACAACAGTTAGCAATAAAGCGCACGAAAGTGTCTTTGATCACTTTCGTTGAATTGAGGTACACGGCCCACGGTTCCCCGTTGATCAGTACAAGTCGCCTGTGAACGGTAATAATTCCGAAGAATAATATCCTTGACAGGGTTTCGCAGCTGCTCTAGCTGTTCTCAAACCGGAACGTCTCAAAGAAGACAACACGGAGTGAGTGAACCAGCGAATTGAGATTCACTGATTGATGAAAAGAGATTTGAAAAACAATCGTGTACTGCTCAATAGAAATTGTTTTTGCAATACAACGAAGGTTTTTAATGAAAATCAATTATCAATCATAAATACCTTTTATATAGAAATATTAGTACACAGTCAATGTGCTAGAGAAAAGAATTTTTGAGCACAACGACCGGTTTTTCAAAGGTATCCGTCAATCCATAACCTGAACCAGGATTGATTCAAAAGATTGAATCGCCCCATTGTTTCTGTTCAGTTGTCACATGGTTGATCTATTGAATAGATCTCACATGCCACCTACCAGGAGCTTGTTTGATGTCGGCTCCAGAAGGCTTTCCATCTTCATTGTGAATGTGTTAGCATATCACTCAGATGTTCTGTCAATACCACAAGGATAATGCGAAGGACTCTAAAGATATAATCTCTCTTTCCACATTGTGTGAAACAGAGAATCTTCATTGAAAGTGTCCTAATGAGATTTATAGATGATCTCGTGGCTCTAGACTCAATTGTGCATATTTGGATCCTATTTCGGAGACAAGGGAGAGGGTCTCCTTCTTCAATATAAACAATCTCTAAGAGAAAGTCGATAGATTATGTCGGTTCCCCGTGAGAATGAAACAAGTCCTTTTAAGAGGAACTTGAGTGGCTTGGGAAGTTGAAGTGTTGTGCGTCACTGGGTCCATGACGTCTTGTCTTCAATACCGATGTTACCTTGGTAACCATCAGTAGCATATGAATTGAACCCGGTTTCTGCCCTAAGGTTGAATAATTGGAGGGCTATTTATTTTCACCCTTTTCTCATTCAATTCTTTTTCATTCTTCAACCCCTTCAGTGCTTACTAAGACTTCATAACTAGAACCTTGTTGGGTTTATTCCAGTACTAGCTCAGTCTTAGTCCGCACTCTTCCCATATCTTATTTTTCTCCTTTTTATATCATACCTAAGGACTTCTACACTATCTAGTGGATTGTCCCTGGGTAGATCCCTTCGGTTCTGGCGGATCATGGGAACAAATACCTAACCTTATCATCCTTATATCACCATACATAAAGTAAAGTTGGTCGGTCTATTTGGTATTATTCATCTGCCATTCGAACCAATTGAAAACCATTTGAAAAATCAATTCAGATACTTGTGATATAAAATTAAAGCATTTGGTACCTGAATTGTTTTTGATATTTTTAGGAATAAAGCTCCCCCTCAACATGTGCATCATGTGATATCGTTTTGGCACACGGAGGCAAGAGGAAGAATTAACTTCTTTGATTATCATTTTTTAAAAAATATCAACATCACTTCCCAGATTAAATCAAGTAGATAAAGCATATTAGGGAAGGATGAGGTTTTCATAAGTTTGCTCCTCCTCAATATGTGCATAGATATTTGAAAGAGTTTTGCACATATTTAGAAGGAACCTGCACATAGAGAAAAATCAATCACGATTCAATTCTTTGTGGTTTAAGATAGATGCTCCCCCTCAACATGTGCATGGAAAATTTGAAATCGTTTGGCACATGTGGGAAGGAGAGCTTGTACATCCTTATAAAACCATTTATCGAATTATCAGTTTAAGTCCAATTTAAATCACAAATTCTCCCCTGATCACAATTATCAAATCATTTGAGATTTGTGATCTCTGTAGATTTAAATTGATTTTGAAAGCTTTTAAGGAGAATTGTGACATAATTATGAAAATATTTAACCGATAAGGATCAAATATGAGACTTTAAACTCCAACGATTGAACATGCATTAGTATCTTTTGAAAACAATTGTATGACAAATAACCTTTTGATTAAAAATCATTCTCCCCCTCAATCAATGACATAAGTTGTTGATTGAGAGATAGATATTTTGACTAAATAAGGCCAGATGATTTTCAAAATTTGAGTCCGAGTTATTTTTCAAAGTAATTGGTTTTCATTAGATAGCAAATAATTGTTTATAGAATCAGAGCATGAGATTTGAAACACAAGATAAAGCATGGCTCTGTTCTTTCTTTAAAAACGAGTTACTGCCTGCAATGACAAAAAACCATTGTTTCACTTTCTCCCATTTTTTTTTATTTTTTGATTTTTTGATTTTTTGATTTTTTTTAAACATTCGAACTTCATCTAAAGACCCGTGTCATTCTTTGAATGACAACACAAAGACCGTAGATGTTATCGAACCATGAAAAAACATGACAAAATGACAATATTTTTTGAAATTTTTCGAGATTTTCAAATTTTTTATGGATTTTTGAAAGTTTTATAATTTTCTATTTGATTTTGTTGATTTTATATTTTTGTATTTGGTTTTTGAAAAATATTTACAAGGATAGATAAATAGTTTAAGAAGATGATGATACGAGTACCGAGATAAGGAAGTCGTTCAGCACTTTATAGAAGATAGAAGACATCATCTCTTAAACTTTCACCACCAAAGCTTTCGAGGCCCTTGAATCGTCGTCAGAAATTGAGCCTTCTGAAAGTGAGACTTTGGTAGCTTCCCTTCAAACCGACAAACTAAGAATAAAGACCATTTCCCCAAGAAGTAGAAATGAATGAAAACGGTCTCATTGAATGAAGCTCAACACCCCGAAGAACACGAGAACACCGAAGTAACAAGTTGAAACATTGATCGTCTCAGTGATGATCAAATCCGGAATAACTGATTAAGTCCGATCACATGATGTGACAACTCGTATGTTCAGGTCATATTTCAAAACATTATTCATGCTTCATCATTTATCGTTTATCGTAAACTAGGTTTACGAGTATCAAATTCACGTAACCGTAATGGTTTAGCTGTGAATTCATGATCATATCATCGAGGATATTTCATATAGACTAAGTTTAGTCTACATATCATTAACATCATTGTCATCATATTAGTTCATGCATGGTTTTGCATTTTACATTAAACGTATAATTCTCATATTAAATAAACGTTATCGCGTAATTAATTATTTTGAACAATTGATCCATTACTTCCAAAAATTATCCCGATATATTTTTATACTCATATTAAGTTTATAAAATAATATTATGAGTTTACCCAGTGTTTTAAATTTATTTTGTATATAAATTGTTATATTTATATAATTACGACGGTTTTCTTAAATACTACACGATTATTATTATTTCACTCAAATTTTACAAGAAATGTATTTTTATAATTTTTATGACCTAAATATATTTTATCTTAACCCGTGAAAATTTATTTTTATCTAACGCTACCTTAAATATTCAAATGGGTACACAATTTACCACAAGTCTTCAAGTAACCTACACTTAATTACACTTATACATATTTAAAAAAAAAATGTATTAAGTAAATGATAATACCCCCTTGTCGACAAGGGGGTGAGTCATTTGGGTGATTCACTACTCTTGCAAAATATCTCATAGTATATGGTATTATACTAATTAAACTTAACACATTTCACCTCATTCATTTGCAAAGTAAAAGATCAATCTATCTTTCTATTTTCTCTCTAAAACCGGCAGCCACAAGACCAAGAAGGAGGATCATCATAAAATTTTCAAGACAAAGTTATTTAACACACTAGTATCACTCTATGTTTAAGGTTTTGCAATATAAACCTTGGGTGATTAGGAAAAATCCTTTGTTCTCATATCACCTCATCAATTACTAGTAAGCATTTCATACATATCATTATTTTTCATATTCATTTCTATGTTCATTTTTATTATGCACAAGTAAAACATGCAAGTCTCATGAGGTTTATACCACTTTTTCATTGATTTTAAGAGTTATGTATATATAAGTCATCCTATAATTACTCCTTGATATATATTATTTTTGGTGATGCCTAGGAAACCATGACACCCTAAGAAGGTGTATGGTAGGATTAAAATAGCTTCGGAGTTGTTTTGAATGGGTTAGAATAGGTTTGGCGCGAGAAAAACTCATTTCGACAAGTTTGCAAAAGGGTCTGTCCTTATTTTCAAAATCTGGAAAATCCGACAGTAGGTAAAAATTTTTGGCCTAGATATTTAGAAAATATACTTTAAAACGAAAACGTGGCCGCTTGAACGGATTAAAACGGAGCTATAACGAAGAAGTTATGAATTTTTCAAGTTGGCGACGAAAACTATAATTTTCTGGAAATTTCAGCATGTATTGCTTATTTTGTACGAGTCAAAAATGAAGCTTGGGCATTGTAAATTATGTCGACTTGTCAAAAATATGTTAGTATACTTTGATACAAAGCTAAGGACCTTTAAAACGTAGAAAACGGATTTGTAACGATTAAATTATACATGTTTACAAAAAGTTGTCGTAACTTTATTATATAAGAAAAACTATTAAATTTCTAATAGGCAAGTTTTACGGCAAAACTAGAGACCAAGTTGAAGGTTGTTTTTAACATTGATTTAGAACTTTTTATAAAGTGATGTCTTCTAGTAAAAGTGAGATCGCCAAGTATATTTATCAAAATGTCCGACCGTTTGTTTAGCGGAGTTGTAATGAATTAATTACGTTTACTCAAACTTTGCCGAAAACCATCCTTAAACTATACTTTGGACTAAAGTACTATACTTAACCTCTATTTTTCTTTATGTTCGAGACCTCTAGGAAGGAAACTTAAACACTAAAACTTTGAGATCATGATACGAGCTTTCCAAAAACCGTTGAGTTTGTTTCCTAACGCTCGACGTGCACCATTTACGACTAGTTTTTAGAGGCCGTTTTTAGTCACTTTCATGGAAATTTCAACGACATTATTTTACGACGAAAAGTTATATTCTCTTAATAAATCACTAAATGATTATCGTCGGATATCATTTCTACATAAATACATGTAAGGTAATTTAAAAATGGTCAAGACGTTAAAAGCATTATTTTCAAAAATTCATAAGTGGTATAAATATCATCCGAATTGCATGCATAACATTACATCATGACTTATTACATATCATATCATTCATAATAGGTCAGTTTCGAGATTCACGCTACATTTCGGTGTAACCACTTTTGTCATCGCATCAATTCATCAAGTGAGTTTCATAGCCCCGTTGTATACATTTAATACTTATTTTCAAACTTACGGGGGAGAATACATTGCACATCATTTTTATTACGATACCAAGTATATCAAATTCATTTATATTGCTTAAGTTACCTCATGCCAATTGAATGTCCCCATTATATAACATGAGCCATTAATTTCATAGAAGCGAGGGTGAGTGGATAGATCTATCGAGGGTGACTCCTCCATCCGGGTTGGTGGATTCCAACTGGTTAAACGGATGCATTTCATTTAATATCATTATTTGAGTTGTTTGGCAAACACTGTTGGGGCGAACATCATGATCAGTCTAGTTTCGGTGTCATGGACTTATAGCAATTGTAACATTTTTGTGTGGCATGATTGTCATACCTGGTCTATACTTGTGTAGTCGTATAAATCATTTTCATAAACCTATGATTTCTCACCAACATTATTGTTGACCGTTTTAGCAATGTATTTTCAGGTAACTAAGACATTCGCATCATGGCACGATTAAGGAACCTCATAGAGTCGCGGCGTCGACTTGTCTCATTGTATATTATGGTTTTCTTTTCAAAACATCGTTTGGACTTGTAATAAACTTATATTTTCCGCAAACTTTATCAACTTTTGGGACCTATCTTGTAACTCTGAATGTTTTATATAAATATCAAACGATGTGTTTTTAAATGACACTTTAGGTCGTTCAATATAACTGTGATTGTGATGCTATGACAGTCAATCCCCAGGAATTCATTTCCGCTGCAAAACAGGTAATTTGGGGGTGTGACAGATTGGCATCAGAGCTTCAGTTATAGAGAACTAGGTTGCATCATTGACCCTAGACTATAACTACATTATCATAGCATCTCATCATTTCATCATGAGTGCATATTCACTTAATATGCGGATTCATATACATTTTATTCGAGTTATTTACTTTTATTTTACATCGGTTGTCACAGAGATGTCTTCAGATTCCGACCTTATCCCTATATCATCTGACACGAACATGGAGGATGTCTCATCCGACACCAACATGAACGATGCCTTATCACACACTGTAGTTGTATCTTCTATTGGCTCTACTTCAGACTTTCCACTTATTGTGATTGACACTGAGACCGAACCCTTTGAGGAGGGCGAAGTCGCACCTACACCACCTGTTAGCCCTACACATGGCTCGATTCACCCACCATCACCACTATTATCATCATCATCTTCATCATACTATCTTAGGGAGCCTATACCTACACTGGACTTGCCGCTCAAAAAGCGTGCACATTTTGACATCCCTGCATTATCCTCTACAGAGCCCGAACCACCAACTAGGTTCGAGATAGGTGAAAGCTCAAAGGCTGCTGCTGCTAAACAGCCTTCCACTGAGACATTAGGGGCACGTATAGATAGCCAACAGGTTCAGATTGATAGGATGTTAGGACAGTTGAAGGAACTGTCATTAGATCGAGTGGAGAACATTGAGGAGGAGGTTGAAGGCCTCGTGATAGGTAGAGTTTCGATTGATTTGGCTCACCAGGGTTTAGAATCTAGACAGTTAGAGAACAGGGGGCATATTGTTGAGTTGAGGCAGGAGATGCCTGAGTTATATGATAGAGCCGAGATGGCCCAGGACGAGCTTCAGCGTCATGCACAGGAGTTGGCACTAGCTCATGAGAGCATGGTTACCGCACAAGCTCAGATTAGCGAGTTGAGGGATTTGATTGCGAGCTTGACTACACAGGTCCGAGATCTTCAGGATCGAGCTGGCGGAGCAGCAGGAGGTGCCTAGTGTAGACTCTTATCATGTATAGTTTTTCTTACTGTAATCCTAGTCACAAGGTGTGTGACATAGTTTAAAGAACTTGTTGTCTTTTGGTTGTTGTACAAACAAAAATATCAAGTATTGACTCTACTATGTAGGAATGGTTTTACTATCTATGATATCGGTCCACGAAGGCCAAAATTTTCATGTATATTATCCACGTGTGTTGTGATTTTATTTGTGATATTTCGTGGTTGTTCCATTGTGATTTCATTTATTTTATACATGTTGTGGTTGTGGATATATATGTATAATGTTTGTTTCTACTTGCGAGTTCTCATAATTGTTTCATCTTATGGTTTTGAAGAGTAATGGCGCCAAAGAAAACCACACCTGAATTGACTTAAGCTGCTATGCAGAAGTATGTGAACGATAGCATAGCCAATGCATTAAGGACTGAGAGAGCATCGGTGGCGGCTGCTGCTGAGGCTGCGGCAACTGCCGAGGCCGCTAGACTTGCTGCTGCTGCAGGTAATGCAGGAGGGTCCGGGGTTAGAAGCTGTTCGTATAAGGATTTCAAAAGTGGAGATCCCACTAAGTTCAAGGGAACTGAAGGGGCAACTGCCATGGTTAGATGGTTCGAGAAAATGGAATCCGTGTTTTTGTTATGTAATTGCCCGGAGGATAGCAAGGTTAAGTTTGCTATGAGTACACTACTGGATGGGGCAATGTCGTGGTGGAATTCATATGCTCAGCCAATGGGAATGGAAAATGCTTTCAAGATCACCTGGGAGCAATTCAAGAGTTTGCTAACAAGGAAGTATTGTCCGCGTACGGAGGTGAAAAAGTTGGAGACCGAATTCTATGAGCGGGTAACTATTGGGTATGATATTGATGCTTACATTCGGAGGTTTCAAGAATTGGCCGCATTATGCCCATCTATGGTTTCGGATAACGAGAAGCTACTGGAGGCTTTCATCGGGGGACTTCCCGAGGTTATTCAAGGAGATGTGATTTCGTTTGATCCGCAAACGATTGAGGAATCCATTCGAGTGTCGCAAAAGCTTATGGCTCAAGTAGTAAAGAGAGGCAAAATCGCCAACATCAACCGAAACAACAACAATACCAACAACCGTTTCAATTACAACAATAACCGAAACAATTACACCAACAATAACAACAACAAACGAAAGTGGGACAACAACAATCGAGGTGGAAATGCTACTCAACGACCACCTAAGAGACAAGAGGTTGCAAAGGCCTATGTTGCAGGCCCAACGGAGAAAAAGGGGTACACGGGGATTTTGCCTAAATGTGAAAGGGGTTCAAGTCATCACAAGCCAGGACGTTGTCCAGATTCATGGGGAATTGTAAAAAAATGGGTCATCAAACTAGGGATTGCAAGTTTCCAGCTACGGGGGAAAATCAGAAACCACTAGTGACATGTTTTGGTTGCAGAGAAAGGGGACATTACAAGAGTGAGTGTCCAAAGGGAAGGAACCAAGGAAACAAGAGTCAAGGTGGAATGGCACAAGGAAGAGCCTATGTCATGGGAGGTGGAGAAGCTAGGGAGGACCCGAATGTTGTAACGGGTACGTTCCTTATCAATAATCGTTATGCATCAGTTTTATTTGATTCGGGAGCCGATAAAAGTTTTGTGTCCACTATATTTTCACCTTTACTCAATATCAAACCAACCACATTAGACACATCATACAACATTGAATTAGCTAATGGTAACTTAATTAGCACCGACACCATTGTCGTGGTTGTACACTCAATTTGCTAAATCATCCCTTCAATATAGACCTTATGCCCGTAGAACTTGGTAGTTTCGACGTCATCATCGGAATGGATTGGTTATCCAAACATCGTGCAAGAATCATTTGTGATGAAAAAGTTGTTCATCTTCCTTACAACGGCGAAACTTTGATCATTTGTGGGGAACGAAGTGGAACTAGACTCAGTATTATATCATGCATCAAAACGGAGAAGTACATAAAGAAAGGTTGTTTTGCTTTCTTAGCACATATAACCGAGAAGAAGTCGGAGGAGAAGCGACTTGAGGATGTATCGATCGCTCGAGAATTTCCTGAAGTCTTTCCCGAAGACTTACCAGGACTTCCACCGGCACGTCAAGTAGAATTTCATATTGACTTAGTTCCCGGAGCTGCACCAATTGCGCGAGCACCGTACCGATTAGCACCATCGGAGATGCAAGAGTTGTCTAATCAGTTGCAAGAACTTTTAGACAAAGGATTCATTAGGCCAAGTTCCTCGCCTTGGGGAGCACCGGTCTTGTTTGTGAAGAAGAAAGATGGATCCTTCAGAATGTGTATAGATTATAGAGAGCTGAACAAGTTAACGGTGAAGAATCGTTACCCACTCCCCAGAATCGAAGACTTGTTCGATCAGTTGCAAGGCTCTAGTATCTACTCAAAGATTGATCTAAGGTCAGGTTACCATCAACTTAGAGTGCGGGAGGAGGATATTCCGAAAACAACGTTTAGAACACGTTATGGACATTATGAGTTTCAAGTAATGCCGTTCGGATTAACTAATGCACCTGCAGTATTCATGGATCTCATGAATAGAGTATGTAAACCGTGTTTGGACAAGTTTGTCATAGTGTTCATCGACGACATATTGATTTACTCAAAGAGCAAAGAAGAGCATGAAGGGCATTTAAGAACGATTTTAGGACTACTCAAGAATGAGGAGTTGTATGCCAAATTTTTGAAGTGTGATCTTTGGAACCGTAAAGTACAATTTCTTGGTCATGTCATTGATAGTCAAGGATTACAAGTAGACCCTGCAAAGATTGAAGCTGTAAAAGATTGGGCTACTCCAACAAATCCTACAGAAATTCGACAATTTCTAGGACTCGCCGGGTATTACCGAAGATTCATCGAAGGTTTTTCAAAGATAGCTAAAGCTTTGACCAAGTTGACACAGAAAAACAAGAGGTACGAATGGGGAAAGAAATAAGAAGTGCTTTTAGGTTGTTGAAGCAAAAGCTTTGCAGGCGCAATTTTGGCACTACCAGAAGGAATTGAGAACTTCGTTGTATACTGCGATGCTTCACATAAAGGGCTTGGAGCTGTATTAATGCAAAACAAGAAGGTGATAGCATATGCTTCTCGACAACTTAAGGTCCATGAGAAGAATTACACCACACATGATCTTGAGTTGGGGGTTGTAGTCTTTGCACTCAAGATTTGGAGACACTACCTTTACGGTACAAAGTGCACAGTGTTTACGGACCACAAGAGTTTACAATATGTTCTTGATCAGAAGGAACTTAACATGAGGCAATGTCGTTGGTTGGAATTACTCAGCGATTATGATTGTGAAATCAAGTATCATCCGGGAAAAGCCAATGTTGTGGCTGATGCTCTTAGTCGGAAAGAAAGACCCAAACCTTTAAGAGTAAGATCATTAGGAATGACGATCAGTTCACCTTTACCATCATAAATACTCGAGACACAGATCGAGGCACTTAAGGAGGAGAACCGACCAAGTGAAAAGCTTTATGGTATGCCCAAAAATGCAAATGGCTTTGTAAAGAGAGCAGATGGAGTATTATGCTTCAAGGATAGAATGTGGGTACCATTTTATGGCGGGATACGAGAATTGATTATGCATGAGTCGCATAAGTCAAAGTATTCTATTCACCCAGGTTCTGATAAGATGTATCAGGATCTCAAGAAACTTTATTGGTGGCCAAACATGAAAGCGGAAATTGCCACGTACGTTAGCCGATGTCTTACTTGCTCTAAGGTAAAAGTCGAATATCAGAAACCTTCAGGATTACTCCAACAACCTGAAATTCCACAATGGATATGGGAACGCATTACAATGGACTTTGTTACGAAACTTCCTAAGACATCGGGAGGTTACGATGCTATATGGGTAATCGTTGATCGTCTTACCAAATCAGCCCATTTCATACCAATTAGAGAGACTTATTCCATGGAACAACTCACTAGACTTTATGTCAAGGAAATAGTCTCGAGGCATGGAGCACCAATTTCCATCATTTCCGACAGAGATAGTCGATTCACTTCAAACTTCTGGAAATCATTACAAGATTCATTTGGAACCAAATTAGAAATGAGCACAGCATATCATCCACAAACCGATGGTCAAAGTGAAAGGACAATTCAAACATTAGATGATATGCTGAGAGCATGTGTGATTGATTTTGGAAATGGTTGGGCTAACCATTTGCCATTGATCGAATTCTCGTACAACAATAGTTATCACACCAGTATAAAAGCGGTACCATTCGAAGCACTTTATGGTCGAAAGTGTCGATCACCTGTTTGTTGGGCCGAGGTTGGAGACGCACAACTCACTGGTCCAGAAATGGTACGGGAAACAACAGAAAAGATAGTCCAAATCCGAGATAGACTCGAACGCGAGCCGAAGAAAAGTTACGCAGATGTTAGGCGCAAACCATTGGAATTTCAAATTGGCGACAAAGTGATGTTGAAAGTATCGCCTTGGAAAGGCGTGGTACGTTTTGGAAAACGCGAGAAATTGAACCCGAGGTACATTGGGCCATTCAAGATTTTGAGCAGAGTTGGCCCTGTAGATTATCGACTTGATCTTCCGTCAGAACTTAGTCACGTACACAACACGTTTCACGTTTCAAACCTGAAGAAATGTCTTTCGGACGAATCACTCGTTATTCCATTGGAAGAAATTCAACTCGACGATAAACTAAATTTCGTGGAGGAACCGGTAGAAATCATGGACCGCGAGGTCAAGCAGTTGAAACAAAGTCGTATTCCTATAGTGAAGGTTCGCTGGAATTCTCGAAGAGGTCCTGAGTTTACTTGGGAACGGGAAGACCAGATGCGCCTCAAATATCCTCATCTTTTCACCGACAACACCGTAGGACCCAACAAGGACTGAATTCAGAGACTGAATTCCTTTTTGATTGGGCGAATGTGATAACTCGTATTTTTAGGTCATATTTCAAAACATTATTCATGCTTCATTATTTATCGTTTATCGTAAACTAGGTTTACGAGTATCAAATTCACGTAACCGTAATGGTTTAGCTGTGAATTCATGATCATATCATCGAGGACATTTCATATAGACTAAGTTTAGTCTACATATCATTAACATCATTGTCATCATATTAGTTCATGCATGGTTTTGCATTTTACATTAAACGTATAATTCTCATATTAAATAAACGTTATCGCGTAATTAATTATTTTGAACAATTGATCCATTACTTCCAAAAATTATCCCGATATATTTTTATACTCATATTAAGTTTATAAAATAATATTATGAGTTTACCCAGTGTTTTAAATTTATTTTGTATATAAATTGTTATATTTATATAATTACGACGGTTTTCTTAAATACTACACGATTATTATTATTTCACTCAAATTTTACAAGAAATGTATTTTTATAATTTTTATAACCTAAATATATTTTATCTTGACCCGTGAAAATTTATTTTTATCTAACGCTACCTTAAATATTCAAATGGGTACACAATTGACCACAAGTCTTCAAGTAACCTACACTTAATTACACTTATACATATTTAAAAAGAAAATGTATTAAGTAAATGATAACACCCCCTTGTCGACAAGGGGGTGAGTCATTTGGGTGATTCACTACTCTTGCAAAATATCTCATAGTATATGGTATCATACTAATTAAACTTAACACATTTCACCTCATTCATTTGCAAAGTAAAAGATCAATCTATCTTTCTCTTTTCTCTCTAAAACTGGCAGCCACAAGACCAAGAAGGAGGATCATCATAAAATTTTCAAGACAAAGTTATTTAACACACTAGTATCACTCTATGTTTAAGGTTTTGCAATATAAACCTTGGGTGATTAGGAAAAATCCTTTGTTCTCATATCACCTCATCAATTACTAGTAAGCATTTCATACATATCATTATTTTTCATATTCATTTCTATGTTCATTTTTATTATGCACAAGTAAAACATGCAAGTCTCATGAGGTTTATACCACTTTTTCATTGATTTTAAGAGTTATGTATATATAAGTCATCCTATAATTACTCCTTGTTATATATTAGTTTTGGTGATGCCTAGGAAACCATGACACCCTAACAAGGTGTATGGTAGGATTAGAATAGCTTCGGAGTTGTTTTGAATGGGTTAGAATAGGTTTGGCGCGAGAAAAACTCATTTCGACAAGTTTGCAAAAGGGTCTGTCCTTATTTTCAAAATCTGGAAAATACGACAGTAGGTAAAAATTTTTGGCCTAGATATTTAGAAAATATACTTTAAAACGAAAACGTGGCCGCTTGAACGGATTAAAACAGAGCTATAACTAAGAAGTTATGAATTTTTCAAGTTGGCGACGAAAACTATAATTTTCTGGAAATTTCAGCATGTATTGCTTATTTTGTACGAGTCAAAAATGAAGCTTGGGCGTTGTAAATTGTTAGCCTTAATAGTTTTATTAGAAGTGATGGTCATTCACGATTAGGAACTTTGTAACGTGTGTTAGATATCGTGATAGAATAGTCAACGGGCTCGTGGAGTGGGCTAAGCTAATTGGTTAAATGTTAAGGTATGCTAAGCCGTGTATAAGCTTAAGCATCCCAAGCCCATGTCCAACCCACGAAAAGCCCAAGAAAAGCCTTTTAGGGTTTTAAGCCTCTTGTACTATAAATACCCCTCAAATGGTCATTTGAGGGGTGTGCTTGAAAGTGTGTGTGTGTGTGTGTATTTTCTCTCTCAAGGAATATACAACTTATTGTTTGCATATCTTAGTCACAACATATACACGGTTTTTATATAAACATCAAGTCACCATCCATCTTTATCTTGTCTTTCTTTTACGCATAAGTTTGTGTTTGGTTTGTTCGTGTTCTACGCGTAACTGTTGTTACGTGTGTTGGGTTTGCTTGTTAAAGTGATAAGGTTGATATTCGTAGTGGTCCTACAATTGGTATCAATCGCCTAACAATGGTTTAGGAGTGTTTGGTTGAAGTTTTTTTAGTAGTAATACGCGTAGTTTCGTTCTCAAAGATTCACGCTTAAAACTTTTATTTTTGCACTTAAATCTTCGAGATTCTTATGGTCTAAGGTTTATATAGTGTTAAAGATTCTAGTTTTGGCAAAAAGTTCGAAGCTTTACGCGTTTTGGTTAAGTTTTAAACTCGTTTTTGGTTCATTGGTCATTTCTACTCGTAACTTTTCTAGCAACTTTGGGCGAAAAAGGTCAACATTTTTGGGTTATTCGAGTGTTTTTAAGGATATCTGTGCAAGCAAAATCATTTGAATCGTTGGAAATTTCTTACGAGTAGAAGTCAAAAAGTCAAAACCCTAGTTTTCTACTCGTAAATTTTTGGTGAAGTTTCTTCGAGCTATAACGGTGACTCAGTGCTTCCCTCACTTGGATAAGTTTGTGGAACACTTCGACTTTTGGATATCTTTTACACTGTGATAGTGTAAAGGATTTTTTGGATTCTACGCGTAAGTCATTCCTACGCGTAAGCTATTCCTACGCGTAAGCACTCTTGCTACGCGTAAGTTGGGTTCTACGCATAAGAATTTCCTACGCCTAAGGATCCTACGCCTAAGCTTCCTACGCATAAGATCCTACGCCTAAGCCTTGTCTACTCGTAACTTCCTGTTTTGGTCAAAAATTCAAATTTTTGAGACTAAATTCAAATTTTTCGGGTCAAATTTGGCGTCAAAATTGTCATAACTCAAATTTTTCATACGACCTTAGAATTGATTTCTATAGTGAATTTCAAATTTTTGGCGAAAATTTTTTAAGAACCAAGGTTACGAGTACGACTTTCAGAATCACCTCAACAGAGCTTAATCTTCATCAACCACAACTCCTTTATCGTTAAATCGATCCTACATCAACTTTATCAGATCATACCTTCATCAATGGCAACTCAACAAGACATTCATGCAGCCGGTGCCGAAAACCGACCTCCTATGTTGGCAAAAGGTGGTTATCTTCAATGGACAAGTCGAATGCTCCGTTACATCAAGACCAAACCTAATGGCAAACTCATGATTAAATCCATTCAGGATGGACCCTTCCAGCCTCGACAAATCCATGTCCTTGGAAATCCTGATGCAACACCTCCCACCACACCATCTTCTCGTCTTCAATACGAATCTGAATACACTGCAGAGGATCAGAAACAAGTCGAAGCAGATGACATGGCAATTCATATTATCCAACTGGGTTTACTAATAGACATCTTTGCTGCGGTAGACAGTTGTGAAACTGCTTTCGATATGTGGGAACGTGTTAGACGACTTTGTCATGGAACAGAAATTGGTCATCAAGACATGGAGAACAAGTTGCTAACTGAATGGGAAAAGTTCACATCTACTCCAGGAGAATCCATTGAATCCTACTATGGAAGGTTTTGCACTTTGATGAATGAGCTAATCGAAACAAGTTGACACCCGAACTATCGTTCAAAACATCAAGTTCTGAACAATCTTCCGGAAGAATGGGGACGCTATGTCACTATTGTCAACCAAACAAAAGACTTACATCAGGTGAACTTTGATCAACTGAATGATTTTCTGAAACAAAACCAAGCTGAAGCGAATGAAGTCAGGCAAGAAAGATTAGCAAAGAATCATGATCCATTGGCACTCATTCAAAGACTCAAACTTCAGTGAATACACAACAACAAGCTTCATCATCTTCCAACAACAACAACTTGCAGCAATACATACAACAACCACAACAACAATTCTATCCAGCAGAACAACAAGTCATTCAACAACAGTATCCACAATACCAGGAACAAGGAATCACTGATCTCGAATCTGATCAAGAAGACCCTATGTCCCAAATACTTTCTCTCTTGGGTAAAGTAATTAAAGGTCGCTATTCCACACCTACTAACAACAACCAAAGGATATCATCAAACACTCGCAACAGGCAAATTGCATAGCCGGGTGTGAATATGGGTAATCAAGGACAAATGGTTGGAGTTATTGGGAATCAGCAAGGATATGCTACTGGATTTCGTATGGGTAATCAGCGGTTCCATATCGGGTAATCAGGTTGGGTCAGAATGTTGGAAATCGATTGGACGAATGTTGGGAATAGAGCAATGGGTAATCGAATGGGTATGTTGCGCTCCAGGTCGTTGGGAATCATGGAAATGTGAATCGGGTAATCGATTAAGTGCTACAACTGTCAAGGAGTGGGTCACATGGCAAGAAACTATCCCACTAAACCGCACAAGAAGACTGGTGATTTTCTTCGAAAAGATGCTTTGTTAGCAGATAAGCAAGAAGCGGGGTTACAGTTGAGTGCTGAGGAAAATGACTTTTTCGCTATTGTGGATGAATTGGAAGACCTCGAGGAACTCAATGCGAATTGCATCTTCATGGCAAATCTTCAGGAAGCTAAGTATGACACGGAGTCAGACTCACCTCCTGTCTATGACGCCAATGCCGTATCTGAGGTACCAATCATTGATTCATGTTATAACAATGTCATATTTGATGTGTTTACTCATAACGAACAGCATTCTGTGACGCCAGCACCTACTTATGATACATACCTGGACAATCCGAGTTGTAGCAATACTAACTCGAAACTCCGGATGTGGATTCTAGTGGAGGCTGTGTGGCACAAAATACTGAGACTGATGAGGAAACACGTGCTTATGTTGAATCATTAATCAATCAATGTGGCATTGAAGTTGAGAAAGTTAAAACGGTCAATCGCGAAGTTAAGGCCGCGAATGCTAAATTGACCGCTGAGCTTGAGAGTTACAAAGAGAACGCCAGAGCCTATGAATTTCATACAAACAAAATGTCAGAATTAGAAATTGGTTATCGAGATTCTGTTTTAAGAGAAAAAGATTTGCAACTCAAGTATGACACACTTGATGTGAATCTGAATTTGAAAATCAAATCTTTAAACAAGGAAATTTCTGAACTAAATGACCAACTTTCAAAACAAAAAGCAACATATTCTGACCTTGAAAAAGAGAAGAAGAAGTTGATAACTGATTTTGCAAAACGAGAAGATTCTCTTCTTGATGAGATTCTGATAAAACGAAACGATCAAAAAATTAGACAATTTACTTCTTACAACGGGTCATTCCGCTAAGACAATCAAGATGCTTTCTAATCAAGTAAATCCGATTTTTCATACTTCGCAAAAAATGGCTCTTGGTAACTCACCTCCTTGTTTCCTCAAGAAAGCTTAGAAAGAACGGAATGTGTTGAACAATGGAAAACCTTTGCATGAACCTATAATTGTGCATGATTCTCTTGAAACGTTGGAACTATCTGAGGAGAGTAGATCAAAAATGAAACAAAACATCCAGAAATCAAACCTATTGATTATAATAAATGGAACCAAATTAATGGTATTTCGTTTGTTTCTCAATCAACATTTTCCACCAAACCAAGTGTTTCAAACAAAGTGTCAACACCAGTTTCAAAATCAGTTTCAAAACCAGTTGTTGTCTCAAATTCTATTTCGAACATTGAACAAATGTCTTCAAACAATCCTTTTAACACAAGTGATGCGAGAAGTATTTTGGAAAATGTGAAAACTAGAATTGCAGATCTTCAAGAGACAGTGAAAACTAAAACCAATATTAGAACAAACATCTGGTTTAATAGTTTTGATATGGAACAGAAAAAGTTTTTTGAAACTCAAATTGCCCCTCAGTTGAATAACATCAACTCAAGGGTAATTCATTTTGAACAAGCCTTTTTGAAAGAAACAGCTGACTTTGTAAAGGACCATAAATCCCTGGTAAAGCAAGCTAATGAAAGTGTTGAACACATCAAAGTTTTGGAAAATCTAAATGATTCACTCTTCGAAGATGTTCGACTCTTGATATTATGTCCATCATTTTGCAAACATATTTTGTTGAAGATCATGAAAGACTCCAGGATGAGACCTCCGAAATTGTTTCAAAATATGAAAAAGCTATTATGAAACTTGAAAAAGAAAATGTCTCATATTTTAAACAACTTGATCGAAAAACTGAGGAATGCAAGTATGACAAATTGTCGTATGAGCGTGCCTACAATGACATGAAAGCGAAAAATGATCTTTTGAGGGCTCAGCTGGAAAGTCAAAAAGGAAAGGTGGTGGAACCTTTGATTAAAAAACCATTGACTACGGAGAAAGCAAATGTTCCCAAACCGGTTTCCAAACCAAAAATGTCTGTTTCTATGCCTCCTCCAAAAGTCAATGAGAAAAATGTTTCATCAAAACTAGTCACTCCACCTGCCCTACCTAAACAACATGTTGATAAGGGAAAAGCGGTTATCGAGAAACCAAAAGTTTTAGCACACGGCTTTTTAAGATGAGTTCCACTAATGCGTCTGCCTCCACATCTAAAACATATGGAACAAACGACATAAGTTTAGAAAAGCACTCTAAAGAGACTAGGAAAGCTGAAACCACCTCCCTTGATAAAAATGTGAATCCTAATGCGTGTGACTTACCTTCTACAGGACTAGAAAGCACCTCTAGGAGCAGCAGACTAAAGCCTAAGAGCAATACAAGGAACAATAGAGTCTCGACTGCCTCTAGGAGTAGTAGCTTGAATAAAGAGAAGAAAGTAGAAGAACACCATAGGAATTTACCGCTTTTGAATAAGAAAGACATTTCATCTGAATGTACTGAACCTGTGAAACTTGCTAAGTCTAATGAATGTGTTGAATCTCTTTGTTTAACTTGCAAGAAATCTTTAAATGTTCAAGATGATTGTGTTTCTAAGCATGTGAATGATAAGCCTGTTAAGAAGAACGTTCCAAAAAGTTCTTACGCTAAAAAAGTAGGAAGACTAGTTGCAAAACTTAGACTTTACACTACTGACAGGAACCAAAGCGTTTACTTTAGGGATGATATTTGGAAACCCACAGGTAGAACCTTCACACTCCAGAATGGTACAATGAGTGATAAACCAGAATTCCTCAGAAAACCTCTTTGCGTGTGATAAGGATTTTACCTCTAACCCAAAGGAACCAAAATCAAAACGGTTTCCACAATATTCTTTTTGCATTGGCAGGTTATCGAAATATGTCTTTGGATCGTCGACTCGGGTTGCTCCAAGCACATGACCGGAATCTGAAGGCTGATCAATTTCGATCGAAATTCATGGGAACCGTGACGTTTGGAAATGATCATCTAGAAGCTATCATGGGTTATGGAGATCTACCTTTTGGAAATTATTTGATCACTCGGGTTTACTATGTCAAAGGGTTGGGACACAATTTGTTTTCAGTCGGGCGTTCGTGATGCGATTTAGAGGTTGCTTATAGGAAAAATGCTTGCTTCGTTAGAAACTTGGATGGCACTGATCTCTTAACTGGAAATCGTGATACAAACTTGTATGCTATCGATATCAACAAAATGGCCTCTTCATCACCAATATGTCTTATGACACGTGCATCTGGAACACAGTCCTGATTGTGGCACAGACGGTTATCCCATCTCAATTTTGACACCATCAACAATCTTGCCAAAGACAACATCGTCAATGGACTTCCAAAGTTCAAATACACCAAGGATCACTTATGTCCATCATGCGAACAAGGAAAAAGCAAAAGAGCATCATATAAACCCAAAACCGTACCTAGTTCGGAAGCAAGGTTGCATATGTTGCACATGGACTTATGTGGCCCAATGAGAGTTGAAAGCATTAATGGGAAAAAGTATATTCTTGTTATCGTCGATGATTATTCGAGATATACATGGGTTAAGTTTCTGAGATCAAAAGACGAAGCACCGGGCATCATCATCACCTTCCGAAACGCATTCAAGTACTTCTTCAAACTCCGTAAGGGTTGTAAGAACGACAACGCACGAATTCACTAATCAGGAGTTAAGAACTTATTTTGAAGATGTTGGAATTACACATCAGATATCAGTTGTTAGAACTCCACAGTAGAATGGGGTAGTTGAAAGAAGAAATAGAACTCTTGTGGAAGCTGCTCGCACAATGCTAATCTATTCTAGTGCACCGTTATTTCTATGGGCGATCTTTGTTGCCACTGCTTGTTTCACTCAGAACCGATCCCTTATCCATCCAAGATTCAATAAAACCCCGTATGAGCTTGTGAACAACAGAAAACCTGATATCTCTTACTTTCACGTGTTTGGTGCTTTGTGCTATCCAACGAATGACAGAGAAGATCTTGGAAAACTAAAAGCAAAAGGTGATATTGGAATCTTCATTGGATATTCAGATAACTCGAGGGCATTCAGGGTGTATAACAGAAGAACTAGGAGGATCATGGAGACGATGAATGTGAAATTTGATGAACTTTCACACATGGCTTCTGAGAGACTCGCTCTAGAACCCGCACTAAACCGACAGACTTCTGGACACATCAGTTCAGGACTCGTACCTCAAAGAGCTCAATCAACTTCGTTTGACAATCCTAAAGAACAAGAATGGGAGAATTTCTTCGAGTTAATGTTCGATGAATACTTTGGTGGAACTTCGACAAATGCATCAAACCATCATTCCGCTGCACCCGCTCAAAATCATCCTCCACCACCAACAGAAGATGCATCTACAACGGTCGAAACCAATGCACCAACTCCATCTACATCATCTACATCTACTACAGTTATTACACCCATTCTACCAGCAGTTGATGAGCAAAACCAAAACCGAAACGATGCAACGTTAGATGAAGACTTATTTGAAAACCCGTTTGCTACGGAATCATCTGAATCATTGATGCGCGCCAAACAGTCAAGCTAAATCACGCAAGCCCGCCACTTGTGAATGGCGGACCGTAACCAGCTTAAAACTGCTCAAGCACGAAATCAATGAAGATCAGAGGAGTATAGGATCTCCCCGGGTCGTTATGTCCCAGCGAGCTATGCAATGGATCAATCAACGTATAGTGATCGAGAAGTTTGAACGGAAAAAGGATCAGATTATGATATTAACTACGGAAAAGGCCAACAAATTACAATGGCTTAAATGCAAATTAAAGAAAGTTAAAAAGATAAAATCTATTAAATAAACGCTATCACTAAAATTAAAATGATGTTTTTGTTTTATGATTTTATAAAACTGAAATTAAAATCTACGCGACGTACAACTAAAAACGTGAAACTAAATCAATATTAACCCTAAAAATATGAAAATGATGTTTTTACAATCCTAATGATAAGAGAAAATTTATGGAAAAAGAAAATTAATTTTAAAACTAATTATCTAATTAAAAACTATTTTTAACTAATTAATAATTACCTAAAATAAAAGAAAATAGGAAATAAAGCTAGAAAAATAAAATTATGAAATGGAAAAGTCTAAAATATCAAAATAGACTTTTCAAAACTATTTCTGTATTTTTGTGACTATTTTTCTATTTTCTAGGAATTTTAAACTATTAAAAACTAATTTAATTACTAAAAATTACCAAATAAACTATGAAAAATCTGGAAAATTACTTTTTTCACTACTTATATTTATCTAAACCTAAGAAAATTGAAATATTATTTTTTTGAACCTTTTCTGAATTTTTTGTATTAAATGCTATTTAAAAAGTGCTAAAAACTAATTAAAATCAAGAAAAATAGAAAAACAGCTGAGAAAAATCTGAAAATTTCAGGAAAAGTCTAAAATAATATTAAGAAGCTATGAAAAATGGAAAAACAGTATGCTATGTGGAGAAAATTGAAACTGCTTAAACAAGTGCTTATCAATAAGCACTAAAATAAACCAAATGAGACAAATAAACCACCAACTGTTTACCAAAGCCTTATTATGCTAAAAGAACTAGAATGGAACAGGTAATAACAATCTACAACCTCTGAATCACAAGCTCAACAGTTAATGCTAAGAGAGCTTATGAGCTAAAGTATTTTAATAAGCTAAATGAGCAAAATAAGCTACCAATAGTTTACCAAAGCTATGAAATACTAAAAGAACCAAAATGGAACAAGTTTCTACAAACTACAACCTTTGAGAAGCTGATTACAACAGATTTGATAAAATGAGTAATAAGCTAAAACAGTTTCCTGGATAGCAAGTTTCAACACATGCACAAGCTTATAAATAAGCTCAAACTTAAAACTTTGATTTGGAACTTAGAAAGGACCTGGGTGAGACCAAGTGTACCAAAAGCGGACCCTGGTGAGCTCAAATGAGCCCTGTGCAAGCTGCACAAGATCCGAGAAAAACTCGATCCAACTGATACAGGAGCGGGCAAATGAGCCTAAAAGAACAGCTTATTTGAAGCTTGTGAAAATTTGATAAAATTCAACTAAAATGCTAATAAGTAACTGGACCAGATGAGGTTTATGAAGCTGCAAATCTCATTTGATAAGACCCAAATATGAACTCAAAACAATTCCTACTAACTGAGCCCAAAACAGACTTTAACCACTTTTGACTTTTGAAGAAATGAAGAACTTTGACTTAAGTGAACTTTAAATCCAATTTTTGTGACTGAGATTACTGTTATATGATAAATTGAACCTAATGCAAACAATGTTGATGATATTTAAACACAAAATGATGATTAGCTATCCTAAAACTACAACAGTGAGACAGTTAGATGGATTTAGGTGATGTTTTGACTTTAGGCCATGCAAACACCAAATCTTTGACTCAGTTGAGCATACTTAAACTACATAAACATGAAACAAGAGAAATGAACCACTGCACAAGCCTTTAGGGCAGTCTTAGGCTATAAACCAAACACCCCTTTATGGGCCTGATTTGCAACAAAACAGATCCAAACTCAGAACCATCTTGCAATTATGATTAAACTAACTTAAATTGACCTAAATACTACTAATTGAGCAGGTTACAACTATTTCTAACCACTAAAACAGATTATGCAAGAAATGGATTTAAGCTTGACTTACAAATTGTCCAAGCCACAATGGCATGCAAACTGAGAACCAAGAACTTCTAACCTATATAACCAACCCAATAAGCTATAATTCACCCCAAATCACTGTCTGAATCAACCCAAATCCATGCTGCTTCAAATCTGCTCCATATTGACTTTTTGTTGACCAAGGTTCAAGATTGAGTGAAACTGAATTATAAGCTTATACAAAGCTTTTATGAGCTTGTATGAACTTATTTGAATGTGAAAATGAGTTGTTAAAAACTTAAGCAAGTGAGTTTAAAATTTAAAATTTCAACAGTTAACAATAATGATGGACATTGAACATAAACTGAAATTATCACTTAAATCAATTTAAAATACACTAAAAAGGTTTACTTGAGTACAATGAAGCTTTAAATTACAACTGCAACTCTATTTTAGACTAAAAAACATGAAACGACATACATTGCTAAAAAAATAAAAGCTAACTCCTTCTTTGATGCATCTCTTGGCCTCTTTATACACCCAAACTGTCTCTCTCCTCCTTCTGAATAGTTCCCAGCATGAATCTTGACCATAGGATGTCTCAAAGTGATCCTAGCCATTTAAAGGTTTTTGGCGCCAAAACCTTTTTAACCGTTTGTGAGATTGAGTGGGATTGGGTTAATGCATTTAATGAACCTTTGGATTGTTGTGTTTGGAGGGGGGGAAGTAGTGATGATAGTTGAGTGTGACAGGAAGATTGCAGGAATGGTGATGATGGAAATGGTGGGATTGGGTATCTCGTGAGGGAGAGAGGGAAAACAGTGGGTCAAATTCATTTGACTGGGAATTAAATAACCAGGGGGTTCACAATTAAATTTGACAGGGGTCCAAGGTTAGTGCAAGGGTCCAAAATTAGTTTAAAAGGTTTAATATTCCAAGGGCCTTATGTGTAAAATCTGAAAATTTAGGGGTTTCTTCTGCCAATTATGCAAAGATATTCCAAGGGACCACAAGTGACAACCTTCAAAAGTATAAGGACCAGACTTGCCATTTTGCAATTTTCCAGGGGCCATTTCTGCCAATTTGCAAACTTGAAGGACCAATTTGTAATTTTCTCAAAACTTTTTACATTTTTCACCAAAGGACCAAATTTGACAAGTTATGATTTAAAAAGGACCTTTGATGATTTTTCTTTTGAAATTTTGACTCAGGGACTAGTTTTGACAATTTTAGAAACTTGGGGGACTGAAACTGCAATTTTTGCAAATTTGATATGTTTTTCATCTGATTTTGATATTTTTGCATTTAAAACATATAAAACACTGATTTGTGATATTTTTATCATTTTGAAGCATTTTTGAGTGTTTTCAGATGATTTTGCAGTTTATATTGTACAAAAATGATGAGTATTTAGACACTCATCAATCCCCCACACTAAGATATTGCTAGTCCCTAGCAATGATTTGAGAAAACTTGATGGATTTTATCTCTTTACCAAAAGCCATCACTTTTGGAGTAGCCAAATGTTTTAGTTCAAGTAAGAACCATGGTACACCGATAACCATGTGATTTTGAGCAAACCACCAGCTTTCAACGGATTTGATTTTGTCTTTACCGAAGCCGTACCCTTCGGACTAGCCAACTCTTAGATAAATTATCAGAATTATCTTTGGTGAGCATAATACCAATTATGGATTTTCCACTGCCTTTACCACAAGCCATAATCTTGCGGGCTAGCCAACTCTTCACTTTTTAGGATATGGTGAGTTGAATACCATACAATTTTGGGCAAATTGCAAGCCATATAAACGGATTTGAGAAATCTTTACCAAGAGCCGTTTGCTCCTGGATTAGCCAATCCTTTTGTCTTACAGACATGGCGGACTGATAACCAGATGAGTAAGTGTAAAACACTTACTCCAAAAAAAATTTTGGCCAAAAACGGGGGAATTGAGTAGTATAATACATATAACAAAATTCGTGAGAATCCCCCCCACACTTAGAAATGAATATTGCCCTCAATATTCAAAGTACCGGCGGTTATGCCGAAACAAAGAACGTGAAAGGGAAATATTACGGCCATTATTTGAAAGATTTTTTTTTTTTTTAACATGTGGGCAACCCCCCCACACTAGGGTGGTAGAAAGTAGAAAGAAGTCAGAAATATGGGTGAAAACCCATATGGCGTGCTACTGTTTTTGATTCCCGAGTCGCTAGCTTGACTCGACCCCGAATTCATTTGTTCATGGGGAAAGTAACGTGGAAAACCAATCTCAATCGGACTTTCGTTCACAGTGTTAATAAACATATGAACATCAGAAAGTTCCACACCGACGAGATACAACCGCGGTATTGTTAATAGAAGAATCTATAAAGGATGATACCGGGGTCAAAGATGGTGTCCTCATTCCCGAAAGAGAAAAGGGAAAGAGCAACCACACCATCTGTGAAGAATGGAATAAAGACGTACATGAGAATGCATGTCCATTCCTCAGCAGAGAAAAGCAAATCACCAGTTTTGACATTTTTAAGCTTAAACTTGAAGCTTAGATGGTGATTGTCAAGAAGATGTCCGGGAGGGAGGGTGGGAAACGGTTCTTCAATCAACAAACTTTCCAGAAAAAGGATGTCTCCCTCCGGATCAAGGTAAGTGTTATCAATTCCCGTTGGAATTGACTCATCACTAAGAAATGCATCGACTTCATTCCAAAAGTTGTCATCTTCCTCATCAGGAGTGAGAGAAGGGATGGAAGAGTCGGGAATAAGACTAGAAGATGATGGATTCTTTTTGAGCAAATCATCCATGGGAAGAATGTCTCCCATTGGATCACAAACATCATCATCCAACTCAGATGAAACTGAAGATAGTTTGGTTTCATCCACAGACGTAACAATCTCGATGCGACAAACTGATGCCGGAGGTGGGACAAGTGGTGTGCTCTTAGAGCTAGCAGTTTCCACCACTTCCGATGAAGTCTCCGATTCTAGATCATCGTCATCATCATCAAGAACACTCTTGACTTCCCTGGTACAGCTTTCAAACCATTTGTTTGAACCAGGGGTGATTTTTAAAGCTTTGAGCTCAAAGACGTTTTTGGTGAACACTCTTAACCCTGAAATTTGAGAGTGTTGCATTGATTCTTTCAGATTTTTGATCAATTGTGGCAACACTCTGTTTGTACAGAGGTTTAGAGTTCTGGTTGATATTTAACGTGAGCTCTTCGTTGTCAACCCGTATGGTCAACTCTTCCGCAAACACATCAATCAGAGCACGACTCGTTCTTAAGAAAGCTCTCCCTAAGATGAGGGGAACTTTAGGATCTGCATCGAAGTCTACAACAACAAAGTCAGCATGAAAGTGGAATTTTCCCACTTTTAGCACAACATCCTCGGCTATCCCAAGTGGACGAGTTATGGTACGGTCCGCTAGCTCGAGTGTCATACAAGTGGATGAAAGTTCAGGAAGAGACAGTTTCTTCCATACTGAGAGTGGCATGAGGTTAATGCTAGCGCCAAGATCGGCCAAGGCGAGCATTGAAACATCCCCAAGAAATCACACGGGATTAAGAACCGGCCAGGATCTTCAAGCTTTTCGGGAAGCTTATTAAGAATGGCCGCTGAGCATTGCTCATTTAGAGGAGTTTTAGCCAACTCTGATAGCTTATCTTTGTTGGTGAGTAAGCCTTTAAGCGTGGATGCAAATTTAGGCATTAGAACGAGAGCATCAACGAAGCTTATATCAAAGTGAAGCTCATTGAAGATTTGGAAAAAATTTTCCATTTGCTCTTTGTTTTTGTCTTTAAGCTTCTCATCATTCATTCTTGATGGGTAAGGAAGTCGACTAGACTTTTGAGCCGGAATGGAAGTGTTTTCGGCTCAGATTTTTCCTCGGAACATCGGGTTCCGGACTTAAAGCTTGGACTACCGAAGGTGGGACGTGTCGGTACTGTGGGCTTGAATAATGCACCTTGTCCGTTGTCTCCTTGGTAACTTGACTGAATGCCACAGGAGGAGGGGGCATTGGAGTCGAAGGTCCATTGTGTGTCTTACCACTACGAGTGGTGACGGCTTTCAACTCGGCATTAGGATTGGGAATAGTATTGCTTGGGAGTCCTCCAGAAGATGGCGAAGCTTTGTTCATATTCATGTTCATGAAACTGCTCATCATATTCTTTAACTCATTTGTCTGCCGAGACAATGTGGTATCAATTTCCTTTTTAGCTCAACTCTCATGTTATTGATCTGAGTTTGCATTGAA
Organism: Chrysanthemum makinoi; assembly: GCA_910596185.1. Lineage (NCBI taxonomy): Eukaryota > Viridiplantae > Streptophyta > Magnoliopsida > Asterales > Asteraceae > Chrysanthemum > Chrysanthemum makinoi. Next base: position 302,777,929 of record OU343222.1, read on the forward strand.
CGCATGTTTGACTCAGTCATTTTCATGAAGTCATTTGGCATGGGAGTTTGAGGAGGTGGTTGATAACTTTGATGATTAGGAGCTTGAAAAGGTTGTTGATAACCTTGCTGATTTGGAGCTTGATAAGGTTGGTTGAAATTGTTCCGGTTTTGATTGAAATTTTGAGAGTTATTGAAATTTTGTCCTTGATTCGAAACAAAGCGATTTTGATTGCCATGGTTTTGCACGGGAGGAAAACCAGGTGGTGTCATACCGCTAGGTGCACGGTGGTGAGGATCAGCCTGTGGTCGGTATTGATTGTGGTTTACCGAAGCTACGGGAGCTTGGTAAAAGGAAGCATCGGTTGCTTGACAATCATAATACGCATGTGGACCACTACAAATTTCACACACCTTGTTTATGGCTTTGATTGGTTCCGGCTTATGAATTTCGCTTTTGATTTCCTTCACCTCTTTTATCATACAATGGATCATGTCCGTTAGAGCGGCTAACGGAGCTGCTAACTCGGAAGAGTTACTGGATGAAGAAGCAGGAATGTTCGGAACATTGACTTTGTTTCGAGAAATAGGAACTTTTGATTTACTCTCGCAAATTTCAAGCACATCTTTAGGTTTACGATTCAAGATATTGCCACCCGCGGATGCGTTCAAGGAATCTTGATCATTACCGTTCAACCCATTGTAAAAGATATTGACTTGTTGAAGCTCTGTGAATTCATGATGGGGGCATTTCCTGAGGAGATCTTTGAATCTCTCCCATGCCTCTCCAAAATTTTCATCGAAATTTTGACGAAATCCAGAAATTTCATTTTTAAGATTAGTCGTCTTTGATGGAGGGAAGAAATAATTGACAAACTTTTGGACAAGATCCTCCCAAGTTTCGATGGATCGAGGGGGTTCTTTTTCCAGCCAAATCCTGGCTGCCCCCGCAAGTGAGAACGGAAATAGCATCAATTTGATCACCTTTTGTGGCACATCCTTGTAATTGAGAGTTGATGTCAAATGGTTGAACCAACGGATGTGTGCATACGGGTCTTCTCGATCAGACCCGCGGAATTGATTCGTAGACACAAGTTGGATTAAATGTGTCTTCAATTCGAAGTGATCAGAATTGATTACCGGTAAGACGATGGCATCTCCATAACCCTCGGTGGGTGCCTGGAGCATTTCCGCCATAGTACGTTCGTCTGCCATGGTGTTGCTTGAAATAGTACGAATCTCGGGTTCGACTATTTGGGCAGCACGCCTCACGAGACGTCGTCTAGGAATTTCTACTAGATCACGCAAAGGACTCAATGATCTAGAAGAACGAGTGCGCATGCACTAGAGATAACTCTAAGGACTCTCAGAGTTAAGGAGAGAAATGGAATTATGAAGATATTTCAAATGAGAATGAGAATTATGAAGACGTTTTATAAAAATCAGGTGAGAAGAATCTTTATGGGTTTTCTGGTTCTGAAACGTCGATATCACAACAAAATCAATTAACACAAAATCGAGGCAAAACAACAGTGAACTTAACCAATAATCACAATGTGAATGGCTTCTTTGAAAAAGGTACACCAATCACAAGGACACAAAGGCAAGTTTTAAATCTTTAGTTCGAGAACTTATTATGGTCGCACCCCCAGTTAGGTAGTGCACTGCCTTGGTTTTCGGTGGTAATCTTTTAAGTTGTTAATTATTAAAGAAAACGACGATTCTTTTTGTATTTTTATTTTTGATACATATATAGAAACAAAAGGAAAATATTTTTGTGTTTTATACGTTTTTGGTTGTTTTTGGGTTTTTGGATTTTTTAGAAGAAAATATGGATATATATATATACAGAGATGGATGATATAAACAAATGAGTGAGTATTCAAACAACTAATCTGCTACACGGAAGATAGATAGCACAGCTCCCCGGCAGCGGCGCCAAAAATTTGATGCGCGCCAAACAGTCAAGCTAAATCACGCAAGCCCGCCACTTGTGAATGGCGGACCGTAACCAGCTTAAAACTGCTCAAGCACGAAATCAATGAAGATCAGAGGAGTATAGGGTCTCCCCGGGTCGTTATGTCCCAGCGAGCTATGCAATGGATCAATCGACGTATAGTGATCGAGAAGTTTGAACGGAAAAAGGATCAGATTATGATATTAACTACGGAAAAAGCCAACAAATTACAATGGCTTAAATGCAAATTAAAGAAAGTTAAAAAGATAAAATCTATTAAATAAACGCTATCACTAAAATTAAAATGATGTTTTTGTTTTATGATTTTATAAAACTGAAATTAAAATCTACGCGACGTACAACTAAAAACGTGAAACTAAATCAATATTAACCCTAAAAATATGAAAATGATGTTTTTACAATCCTAATGATAAGAGAAAATTTATGGAAAAAGAAAATTAATTTTAAAACTAATTATCTAATTAAAAACTATTTTTAACTAATTAATAATTACCTAAAATAAAAGAAAATAGGAAATAAAGCTAGAAAAATAAAATTATGAAATGGAAAAGTCTAAAATATCAAAATAGACTTTTCAAAACTATTTCTGTATTTTTGTGACTATTTTTCTATTTTCTAGGAATTTTAAACTATTAAAAACTAATTTAATTACTAAAAATTACCAAATAAACTATGAAAAATCTGGAAAATTACTTTTTTCACTACTTATATTTATCTAAACCTAAGAAAATTGAAATATTATTTTTTTGAACCTTTTCTGAATTTTTTGTATTAAATGCTATTTAAAAAGTGCTAAAAACTAATTAAAATCAAGAAAAATAGAAAAACAGCTGAGAAAAATCTGAAAATTTCAGGAAAAGTCTAAAATAATATTAAGAAGCTATGAAAAATGGAAAAACAGTATGCTATGTGGAGAAAATTGAAACTGCTTAAACAAGTGCTTATCAATAAGCACTAAAATAAACCAAATGAGACAAATAAACCACCAACTGTTTACCAAAGCCTTATTATGCTAAAAGAACTAGAATGGAACAGGTAATAACAATCTACAACCTCTGAATCACAAGCTCAACAGTTAATGCTAAGAGAGCTTATGAGCTAAAGTATTTTAATAAGCTAAATGAGCAAAATAAGCTACCAATAGTTTACCAAAGCTATGAAATACTAAAAGAACCAAAATGGAACAAGTTTCTACAAACTACAACCTTTGAGAAGCTGATTACAACAGATTTGATAAAATGAGTAATAAGCTAAAACAGTTTCCTGGATAGCAAGTTTCAACACATGCACAAGCTTATAAATAAGCTCAAACTTAAAACTTTGATTTGGAACTTAGAAAGGACCTGGGTGAGACCAAGTGTACCAAAAAGCAGACCCTGGTGAGCTCAAATGAGCCCTGTGCAAGCTGCACAAGATCTGAGAAAAACTCAGATCCAACGATCTGATACAGGAGCAGGGCAAATGAGCCTAAAAGAACAGCTTATTTGAAGCTTGTGAAAATTTGATAAAATTCAACTAAAATGCTAATAAGTAACTGGACCAGATGAGGTTTATGAAGGCGCAAATCTCATTTGATAAGACCCAAATATGAACTCAAAACAATTCCTACTAACTGAGCCCAAAACAGCTTTTAACCACTTTTGACTTTTGAAGTAATGAAGAACTTTGACTTAAGTGAACTTTAAATCCAATTTTTGTGACTGAGATTACTGTTATATGATAAATTGAACCTAATGCAAACAATGTTGATGATATTTAAACACAAAATGATGATTAGCTATCCTAAAACTACAACAGTGAGACAGTTAGATGGATTTAGGTGATGTTTTGACTTTAGGCCATGCAAACACCAAATCTTTGACTCAGTTGAGCATACTTAAACTACATAAACATGAAACAAGAGAAATGAACCACTGCACAAGCCTTTAGGGCAGTCTTAGGCTATAAACCAAACACCCCTTTATGGGCCTGATTTGCAACAAAACAGATCCAAACTCAGAACCATCTTGCAATTATGATTAAACTAACTTAAATTGACCTAAATACTACTAATTGAGCAGGTTACAACTATTTCTAACCACTAAAACAGATTATGCAAGAAATGGATTTAAGCTTGACTTACAAATTGTCCAAGCCACAATGGCATGCAAACTGAGAACCAAGAACTTCTAACCTATATAACCAACCCAATAAGCTATAATTCACCCCAAATCACTGTCTGAATCAACCCAAATCCATGTTGCTTCAAATCTGCTCCATATTGACTTTTTGTTGACCAAGGTTCAAGATTGAGTGAAACTGAATTATAAGCTTATACAAAGCTTTTATGAGCTTGTATGAACTTATTTGAATGTGAAAATGGGTTGTTAAAAACTTAAGCAAGTGAGTTTAAAATTTAAAATTTCAACAGTTAACAATAATGATGGACATTGAACATAAACTGAAATTATCACTTAAATCAATTTAAAATACACTAAAAAGGTTTACTTGAGTACAATGAAGCTTTAAATTACAACTGCAACTCTATTTTAGACTAAAAAACATGAAACGACATACATTGCTAAAAAAAATAAAAGCTAACTCCTTCTTTGATGCATCTCTTGGCCTCTTTATACACCCAAACTGTCTCTCTCCTCCTTCTGAATAGTTCCCAGCATGAATCTTGACCATAGGATGTCTCAAAGTGATCCTAGCCATTTAAAGGTTTTTGGCGCCAAAACCTTTTTAACCGTTTGTGAGATTGAGTGGGATTGGGTTAATGCATTTAATGAACCTTTGGATTGTTGTGTTTGGAGGGGGGGAAGTAGTGATGATAGTTGAGTGTGACAGGAAGATTGCAGGAATGGTGATGATGGAAATGGTGGGATTGGGTATCTCGTGAGGGAGAGAGGGAAAACAGTGGGTCAAATTCATTTGACTGGGAATTAAATAACCAGGGGGTTCACAATTAAATTTGACAGGGGTCCAAGGTTAGTGCAAGGGTCCAAAATTAGTTTAAAAGGTTTAATATTCCAAGGGCCTTATGTGTAAAATCTGAAAATTGAGGGGCTTCTTCTGCCAATTATGCAAAGATATTCCAAGGGACCACAAGTGACAACCTTCAAAAGTATAAGGACCAGACTTGCCATTTTGCAATTTTCCAGGGGCCATTTCTGCCAATTTGCAAACTTGAAGGACCAATTTGTAATTTTCTCAAAACTTTTTACATTTTTCACCAAAGGACCAAATTTGACAAGTTATGATTTAAAAAGGACCTTTGATGATTTTTCTTTTGAAATTTTGACTCAGGGACTAGTTTTGACAATTTTAGAAACTTGGGGGACTGAAACTGCAATTTTTGCAAATTTGATATGTTTTTCATCTGATTTTGATATTTTTGCATTTAAAACATATAAAACACTGATTTGTGATATTTTTATCATTTTAAAGCATTTTTGAGTGTTTTCAGATGATTTTGCAGTTTATATTGTACAAAAATGATGAGTATTTAGACACTCATCAATCATCTTCAAACTTACAAGAACCATCTAACTCGCATACATTTAACCAACGGTATCCTTCTACTCTGAAGTGGACAAAAGACCACCCAATTGAACAAGTTATTGGTGAACCTTCAAGGCCAATTCAGACGAGACGCCAACTTGCCACCGATTGCGACTTGTGCATTTACATTTGCTCAATTAGCAATATCGAGCCAAAGAACATTCGTGAGGCAATGGCAGAACCCGCATGGATAGAAGCAATGCAGGAGGAACTTCTCCAATACCGTCTTCATGACTCTTGGGATATGGTTCCAAGACCAATTGACGTTTGTCTCATTGATCTCAAGTGGTTATGGAAGAACAAAAGGGATGAAGAAATGAATGTCATTCGCAACAAAGCTCGTCTTGTGGCCAAAGGATATAGACAAGAGGAAGGGATAGACTTTGAAGAGTCATTCGCGCCGGTAGCTAGACTTGAGGCAGTCAGGATTTTCTTAGCCTATGCAGCTCACAAAAACATCACGGTTTATCAGATGGACATTAAGACCGCATTCTTGAATGGAACTCTGAAAGAAGAAGTGTACGTGAGTCAGCCAGAAGGCTTCATTGACTTGGAACATCCAGACTACGTCTACAAACTCAAAAAGGCAATCTATGGTTTAAAACAAGCTCCGAGAGCGTGGTATGACGAACTGTCCTCTTTCCTTATCCAAAACAATTTCACCAAAGGCACAGTTGATCCTACCTTGTTTACTCAAAAATGCAAAAACGACATTTTGATTGTTCAGATTTATGTGGACGACATCATCTTTGGGTCCACTAATCCGAATCTTTCAAAACATTTTGAAAATCTCATGAAACGTAAATTTGAAATGTCCATGATGGGGGAACTAAAATTCTTTCTTGGTTTACAAATACATCAGTCCCCTCGTGGAATCTTTATAAATCAAGCTAAATACACAACTGAGATTTTGAAAAATCATGGTATGGACAATTGTGATTCGGTCGGAACACCAATGGTAACTTCACCAAAAATTGGAGCCGATTTGTTTGGGAAACCTATTGATCCAAAGAAATATCGGAGCATGATTGGTTCTCTCATGTACCTCAATGCTAGTCGACCAGATATTCATTTTGCTGTTTGCTTATTAGCACGGTTTCAGGCTAAGCCTACCGAACTGCACCTCAAAGAGGTTAAACGGATCTTTCGGTACCTGAAGACATCCATTCACATGGGACTTTGGTATCCGAAGGAATCCGAATTTGATCTAATTGCCTTTTCAGATGCGGACCACGCAGGTGACCAAGTTACAGAAAAGTACATCGGAGGCGCACAATTTTTGGGTGAAAAGCTAGTAAGTGGTCTTCAAAGAAACAAGATTGCATTGCACTTTCAACCGCAGAAGCTGAGTATGTGTCTCTATCTGCGTGTTGTGCTCAAGTTCTATGGATGAGAACACAACTCACAGATTATGGCTTTACTTTCGATAAAATACCTAGGTATTGTGACTCGAAAAGTGCCATAGCCATATCATGCAATCCTGTTCATCACTCAAAGACTAAGCATATCGAGTCCGCTATCATTTCATCAAAGAGTACGCGAAAATGGTAATCGTTGAATTATTTTTCGTGAAGACAGATTACCAACTCGCCGATCTATTAACTAAAGCCCTTCCAAAAGAAAGGTTTGAGTATTTAGTTCGACGAATTGAAATGCGAAGCCTAACCCCTGAGGAGTTAGAACATCATCTCGATTCTTCTTGAAAATGATTTTCCAAAAAGCTTCGCTGTAAATATTTCTGAAAAACAAAATACAAAACTTGAAAAACCAACAAAAGCAAAATATAAAAATATAAATCTTTCAAAAATACAAAAACAATATAAAATAAAAAATACAAAAATATTCTTCTCACGACATGTCTCTCGTATAATCGATATTCTGTACGTTTCTAGAAATGTCATTCAACAATGACACGGGCATGTACAGATGCTTGAGCGAGAGTTATTTAATTTGTTTTCTAAAACATGTCGTTTCTCAAAATTTCTTCAATAATGGCTTTCGTATACTTCAGTACGAAACCCGGACTAAAATGATGACTTTTGATTATTTTTTCAAATCAAAACTCGTGCTTTTCAAAGAAAAAATCCAGTGTACGCTTCAGTGCACTACATTTAAAAATGGTGAGAAATCATCATCATCTTGAGCACCTTTTCAAGATTGTGCAAAAAGATTTTCAAAATCTTTCAAAATATTTTGTGCTCAAGATAACTCCCTCTAAAACCCTTTAATTGAATATGCTTTATTAAAGGGGGAGTATAAAAACAAAAATGTTCCAAATTCATGCTTAAATCATATCCGTTTGTCTCCCCAAAATGATTCTAAAATGTTGTTTAATCCGTTGATATAAAAAATATCACGATTATGCTATTTTTGAGGGGGAGGAGACGTGCTTAAATGTGATCAAAAAAGTTTAATGATCGTTGTTTGAATCTCAAAAAGAGCTCGACTCAGTTGAAACCATTGAATTGACGAGGAATCATGTACCATCTCGAGAAACTTTCTATGGACTTGACCAGGACGGGTAATAATTTCAAGCTAGTTCTCTAGTGATGTAAACGTGTCTCGAATCTGTCTAGTTCATTTAAAGTCGATCAATTCAAAAATTGCAAACTCTACCCTCTATGTGCAGATTTCTGTCAAAACATATAAGCACATGTGAAGGGGGAGTGTTTCTGAAAATATAAAACTCACGGAGTGTTTCAAACATGTTTTCTATCATAAACACTCTGAGAGACTTTCAAGAAAAATGGTTTAATGGCAACAATAGGACAGTCATGGAGTTATAAGGTGACTAAGGATAAGAAATTCGTCCTATGATCCGCCAGAGCCGGAGGGATCTACCCAAGGACATCACAAATAGTTAGTATTAGAAGTCCTTAGGAATGATTGAAAAAAAGGAGTAATGTGAGAAAGGAGAAAGAAGGGGTTGAAGAATTAAAAAGAAAATGTAATGAAAGGGTGAAAAGAAATAGCCCTCCATATTCAACCTTAGGGCAGAAACCGGGTTCAATACATATGCTACTGGTTGTCACTAGATGACACTGGTATTGAAGACAAAGACGTCATAGACCCAGTGACGCACTGCACTAAACCTTCTAGCCACTCAATTCCTCTCAAAAGGGATTTGTTTCATTCTCACTGGGAACCCTACATAATCTATTAACCTTCTCTTAGAGTTGGTTGGTATTGAAGAAGGAGACCCTCTCCCTAGTCTCCGCTCAGGAAAAACCAAAATGCACTATTGAGTCTAGAGCCACGAGATTCATCAAAAGATCTCATAGGAACACTTGACATGACATCGCTTGTTGTTCATCAATAAGGGCACAAGTGACATATTATAGAGTCCTACGCAGATCTTAGCAATCTGCCAGAACATTTATGAGGGGAGTTACAACTGTAATCTTCAATGATTGAATGGAAATTCCTGCCAGGGTCAACATCAAACAGCCCTGACAGCAGGTCACTTCGGTAATTCCGTGGATTACGCTTAGTGTGTCTCAAACGGTCTACAGTCGTGAAGTGATGCTTCGGTGTACTTCAGCGACTCATCTGAACTGTAGGTGTATTTCGGTACATCGCGTTATCTCACTTGTGGGACTCCAGTTCAGGAACGGCCTCTGTGAGAATTAGAGACGTGTTTTCACACTATGCTGTTAACACCCTCAAAATTCAAACTTGTAAGTGCCGGAATCCGCTTATTACTAACCTGTTTTATGTTTTCTTCTTATGGAAGCTCCGGAGCGGATGGATCGTGCAGACTCGCCACATGCTCATACCAACAACACATGAAAGTTCTCATCAAAATCAAAGGCAACTCAAAGTCAAAGATGATTCTTCGTCAATCTCAAAGAATCTACAAAGTTTAAAGACTCGAGAACTACATCATTGGTAACCAAAAGACAAATAGAAGTGTGAGCATGGTGGAGAAAGACGTGGAGATACCTAACCAACGAAGTTGACAACGGCAGACAACCACATCAAATGATCACAAAGCATGAAGGAACAAAGAATTAAGACTATTCTATATCTACACAAAAAGTTCAAGCTCAAGTAAAGTAAAGACCTAATCAAGTGGAGCATCTTTTGAATGACCACCCCTTAGGGGGAGATTGTTAGCCTTAATAGTTTTATTAGAAGTGATGGTCATTCACGATTAGGAACTTTGTAACGTGTGTTAGATATTGTGATAGAATAGTCAACGGGCTCGTGGAGTGGGCTAAGCTAATTGGTTAAATGTTAAGGTATACTAAGCCGTGTATAAGCTTAAGCATCCCAAGCCCATGTCCAACCCACGAAAAGCCCAAGAAAAGCCTTTTAGGGTTTTAAGCCTCTTGCACTATAAATACCCCTCAAATGGTCATTTGAGAGGTGTGCTTGAAAGTGTGTGTGTGTGTGTGTATTTTCTCTCTCAAGGAATATACAACTTATTGTTTGCATATCTATTCACTACATATACACGGTTTTTATATAAACATCAAGTCACCATTCATCTTAATCTTTCCTTTCTTTTACGCATAAGTTTGTGTTTGGTTTGTTCGTGTTCTACGCGTAACTGTTGTGACGTGTGTTGGGTTCGCTTGTTAAAGTGATAAGGTTGATATTCGTAGTGGTCCTACATAAATTATGTCGACTTGTCAAAAATATGTTAGTATACTTTGATACAAAGCTAAGGACCTTTAAAACGTAGAAAATGGATTTGTAACGATTAAATTATACACGTTTACAAAAAGTTGTCGTAACTTTATTATATAAGAAAAACTATTAAATTTCTAATAGGCAAGTTTTACGGCAAAACTAGAGACCAAGTTGAAGGTTGTTTTTAACATTGATTTAGAACTTTTTATAAAGTGATGTCTTCTAGTAAAAGTGAGATCGCCAAGTATATTTATCAAAATGTCCGACCGTTTGTTTATCGGAGTTGTAATGAATTAATTACGTTTACTCAAACTTTGCCGAAAACCATCCTTAAACTATACTTTGGACTAAAGTACTATACTTAACCTCTATTTTTCTTTATGTTCGAGACCTCTAGGAAGGAAACTTAAACACTAAAACTTTGAGATCATGATACGAGCTTTCCAAAAACCATTGAGTTTGTTTCCTAACGCTCGACGTGCACCATTTACGACTAGTTTTTAGAGGCCGTTTTTAGTCACTTTCATGGAAATTTCAACGACATTATTTTACGACGAAAAGTTATATTCTCTTAATAAATCACTAAATGATTATCGTCGGATATCATTTCTACATAAATACATGTAAGGTAATTTAAAAATGGTCAAGACGTTAAAAGCATTATTTTCAAAAATTCATAAGTGGTATAAATATCATCCGAATTGCATGCATAATATTACATCATGACTTATTACATATCATAACATTCATAATAGGTCAGTTTCGAGATTCACGCTACATTTCGGTGTAACCACTTTTGTCATCGCATCAATTCATCAAGTGAGTTTTCATAGCCCCGTTGTATACATTTAATACTTTTTTTCAAACTTACAGGGGAGAATACATTGCACATCATTTTTATTACGATACCAAGTATATCAAATTCATTTACATTTCTTAAATTACCTCATGCCAATTAAATGTCCCCATTATATAACATGAGCCGTTAATTTCATAGAAGCGAGGGTGAGTGGATAGATCTATCGAGGGTGACTCCTCCATCCGGGTTGGTGGATTCCAACTGGTTAAACGGATGCATTTCATTTAATATCATTATTTGAGTTGTTTGGCAAACACTCGTTGGGCGAACATCATGACCAGTCTAGTTTCAGTGTCATGGACTTATAGCAATTGTAACATTTTTGTGTGGCATGATTGTCATACCTGGTCTATACTTGTGTAGTCGTATAAATCATTTTCATAAACCTATGATTTCTCACCAACATTATTGTTGACCGTTTTAGCAATGTATTTTCAGGTAACTAAGACATTCGCATCATGGCACGATTAAGGAACCTCATAGAGTCGCGGCGTCGACTTGTCTCATTGTATATTATGGTTTTCTTTTCAAAACATCGTTTGGACTTGTAATAAACTTATATTTTCCGCAAACTTTATCAACTTTTGGGACCTATCTTGTAACTCTGAATGTTTTATATAAATATCAAACGATGTGTTTTTAAATGACACTTTAGGTCTTTCAATATAACTGTGATTGTGATGCTATGACAGTCAATCCCCAGGAATTCATTTTGGCTGCAAAACAGGTAATTTGGGGGTGTGACACATGAACCTGTTGTGCATCCCCGATGTACACATTACTCTTCGAGATTGACCAATTGTCTATTCAGGGGAACAATATATCAACATCTTCATTTTACCAAGTGCATTCCAGTTATCTTCCATGTAACCAGTCAGCCCATAATGTACACAAGTACCCAACCAGAGTAGAGACAATGACATCACAGTAACTGGTTGAATCACTGATCTCCTCTGCGGATGTCAACTCTGGAATAACTGATTAATCTCGATCATGTGAATATGTTGTGCGCCCTGATGTACAAATATCTCTCCCCTGATGGTTGCGATCTCATCGGAATCATTATTACATTGTGTACATGAAGCACTAACCGGAAGCACTTTATCATAAGTCATAAAGAAGATGTCGATCTGCAATATCATCTCACGTTCCAAATATTCTTCTCATATTTCTTCCTACTGAAGGCTGATTTAACACATACCAAAAGTATCCAGAGACCACTTCCCCCCAAATGGTTGGAATAATACATCCTTCCCCCATATAGTTAGAATAATATATCCTTCCCCCCAAATAGTTGGAATAATAAGACCAAACGCCACAAATTACACACTGAGTTTCTCTGCGGTTATGACAAATGTCTCGCCGGAATAACTTCAATATAGAAGAAGTATAAAGTTCATCATGTGTACTCGTTGTTCATTTAGATGTATGTCTCCTTCCCCCTTGCTGGTTTTGATACCTCAGAATCAGCAAAACATAATACACTCATATCCTTGAAATAGAGAAGAACACAATTAGGTCAAATATATCTCGTGAGAATCAACTGCTACAGAAACTCTCTCTGACTATCTTTATCAATCCATATGAAGACAATTTGAAGTGACCACTGATGAAGAAAACCCGATATACCAAACTTGAAACTAAAGTCAAATTCCCCGCATTTGTATCTTAAGCTTGCACTTCATGATGGAAGAACGGTGTCGAGAATCTATGCTTAAAGCAAATCTCTAAGTACTCACTACTCAAATAAAGTATGAGACATTAACACCTCTTGAGATTATCCACATCGTCATATCATGTGACACTGAGTAAAACAACGTAACTCCTAATAGTGATAGTTAACCAGGTCTTCAACCAACCACCCTGACTGCTGGTAACTAGATGAACCAAGTCTTCAACTCAAATTCTTAAGCCCGAGCAAGTTATCAAATAAGAACACGCCTTTGTGAAAGTCAACTTCAATCTCAAATAAGTGATAAATGATTAAATCCGAAGTAATCAACTTATGTCAAATGTCCAACACGTGAATAAACATACAATCGGATGTACATTGATTCACTGAATGAACCGGAACAAATGATTCCTCAACATCAATGCATTCTTCCTAAAGGTATACATGTAGAGACTGATAGGGAAGATTCACCAGTAATGTCTTCGAGCGGATGACGTAGTCATTTTCCTTAATGTTCATGTGGTTGATTTATAGCGTGCACATTTAGGAAAGAACAATGAAACAATGATCCGTGAAGATTTGGCAAAGGAATACCAAAGAGTGGATCACTATTCATGAGTGCAACTGCAATGATAGTCATTATCAACGCCTTAAGGACTAACTGGAGATTGGGTTTCTTGAGTAGTTTGAGATGTACTTCTTAGATGATCAACATTTGCTAGCGGTTGGAAATACTCATCAAACATATCTTGAAACAATGAATCCCACACAATAAATCCCATTTATCCTTAGTAAGTGAAGCATTAGGCGTTGAAGGAGAGTCATATGACCATAATTCAAGCATCCATCAACATGTAGTATATGCACTCTTCTCCCCCTCAAAAATTGCATCCGAAGTTGCCATTTTTGATTTGAACAAGTAAATAAGAATATACACCAATGAACGTAGATCCACTTGAGGGTTAAAAGAGCGTGGAAAACCATGAAGCTTGTTGATAAAGAATGTCGATGAGAATGGTCATAAATATGAAGATTTCTCTTCTTTTGAAGATAAAGCGCACTGAAGCGTACACCTTTCTTTTCTATAAAGAACGGGGCCTGAAGTGTTATCTGCAGACGCCATAATGTTGAAGAACGAGGCCTGAACTGATGTGAACAGACGTCATAATTTAGAGCCCAGTTATATGTTTAATGCCGCCCGGATCCAAATACCAAGGGACGACTTGTACGACCTGCTTTGGACAACAGACGAAGACAAAGAATTGGAAACATTGGATCCCCACGTGCTAATGGGGTCCTTTTGGTTAGCACAAACAATCTTTGAATCAGCAGAAACCCTAGGTGCAATTGCATTATCACTAGGAGCTGAACTAGTAGAAGCATCAGACTTAGTCGAAGGACATTTTGTGCTTAATGGGATTATTCTACCAGTTGGCTTCCAAACCTTAACAGGCACTACTCTAGGCATAGTGGATCTAGTTAAGGGGAAAGGTTTGCCATTCATGAATATTCGACCTGTTGGCTTCCACTGGAATCCTACATTGGTAAACACATTCCCTGTAGGTTTCCAGGATTGCTTAATCTGTTTAGCTCTCCAAACTTTCTTAACTGGTGTTTGACTCTTAGACCTCGGAAATAACACAACACATTTATCATGATTACCAGAAGATAGACATTCTTGACAGGTTTTGCAGATAGCATAAGACATCGAATTAATTTTAGTAAGCTTACAGCTAATACTAGAACCAACACGATTCTTTTTGTTCAAGTTAAACTTATTTTCCCTATGGTGTTCTTTCACTTTCTTCTCATGATCACTTTTAGTCAGCAAAATTCTATCCTTCTTTGTATTGCTTCTAGGTTTTGACCCGCTAACTTTAGTGTCAATTTTAACATCTGTAGAAGGAGCGATGGGAACATCAGTTGGCTTCACTACGATGGGAACATCAGTTGGCTTCACTACTTTCTGCATTCCTGGTCTAGAAGTGTTGGGATTCAGATTCTAGGAGGCACATCAAAGGTAACATGCTTGACTTTAGGCATTGAAGTGGGTGCAACTATTCTATCTCTCGCCAAGTACTAGTCTTAGGACTTGTGATAATTACATACTCTAAGAGTTCCTGAGATCGTTTGGCATCCATGCAGGCATAAGTGATTGCACTATCAAAAGGCTTTTCAAATCTATCATCCTCTACTATCTCACCAGGCCCTTTAAGCTATCCCTAAGTTGTGAGAGATATGTTTTATAAAGTCCTATTCCTAAGAGGGAGGAATATATAACATATCAATAGGATACTTATCACATGCATGAACCTTTGGAACATAATATTTGCAATTAGGGATTGGCAATTTTCCTTTCACCTCAAGCTTCAGATTCTCAATATCGTTAAGCAAAGAAGTTACCTTTTAAATGTGTTTATCATGATTAACTTTGAATGAATCACATGACTCTTTGTTTTGATCATTAACTTTTGAAATTTCAAATTTTAAACTGATAACGCTACACGCGTCGTTCGGGGTCGAGGAAACTTCCTTTTCTTCGAGCAAGTTTTATAACACCCTAGGCAGTGAACCTAATCATTGTAGTGTAGTATTAGGGTAAGCCACGGGTATTTATATCGTTCTCTAGGGGAATAGGAATGCTAGTAAGAAGTTACTACGCTAAGGTTAAGGTTGAGGAAGATTATTTTTGTATTTTATATTTTATGAAATGGAAAGGTACGAATGTCGGGTATTGGATTTGGGGGGGGTTGGTATTTCTACCGATTACTCTACTATTATCTAATTATCTAAACTATGGTTAGGGAGTCTATGTCTAATTAATGTGTGCTCTCGATGATAGTTTAAAGATGTGTTTACTTAGGTTATACTACTCCTTAATTATCTCCTATTGATGGTTGAGTTGTCACGCCCTTCTTAGTTGCGTTGCGTGTCTAAAGTTGTAGGGTATGCGTTTCTCCCTAACTCTTTGAACTTACCAAAGAGTCTCGTCTACAAAACCCACTAGGGATGATAAACTCTTACTCTAAGGCACTCTTTGGATAATTTAGCCTACAACTACTCAGGTAATCATATTCTAAGGTTCACAAAGATGAATCAAGCATTAAGTACACAACGAATGACCTATCGCATTACTAGATCATTAATCAACTAAGATAAGAAACAACCAATCAATATTCAATAATTAAGTTTCATACTTCTTAAGCAAACACACAAATAAATTAGCCGGACATGGAGAACATGCAAGCATACACACAAATAATCAAAGACATAATTGAATTAATGAAGTAAATACTTATCTTGATGTAAGATAGGGTTTAAAACCCTAAAATACTGTACAAGACACCTTAGGTTCGGTTTAGGTTTTCACTCCAAAAGACTCTCTAAAACTGAAAAATTCGGATTCTATATATAAGATTACATATGCGACGGCGTCACCTTATGTTTTGTGACGCCGTGTCGGCCATTAGGTTTCATCTTGGCCACGTTAACCTTATGACGGCGGCACCTTATGTCCGTGGACGCCGCCCTCTTCAGCCTCTCTGACGTCGTCTGGGTTGCATCTAGGCCGCCCTGAGTAGCAACGGCCTACTCTTTTAAAGCCCGACGCCGCCACTTGAAAATAGAGTATTTGCTATCAGACGTCACAAAAATCCTCCCAATGCCGCATTAACACCGAATTGCCGCCTTCGCTTTCGCAGTAGCTTTGAGTGTCTCGATTCTGACTTTGGCCATTTTCTTCATATATTCGCGCATTTTCGTCCAAATAAGTGCCATTCCAGCATTTTGCCTTCGAGAGACCTAAAAGTGAAAAAGGAACGATATTAAGCATAACAATGATACAAAGTGATCAAATAAATAAGGACTTAAACGACCCCTCAAAATGGTACCTTTTAAAACCTTATCAAATATCCCTACACTTGTTATTTGCTTGTCCTCAAGCAAATGTGCTTTTAGCCAATTAATTTATAAGGTCATGAAGTATTAATTCAAAACGGTCCACAGCACATATAAGCCCCAAAAAGTCATAACAAGCACGAAATCACATACTAGCACCTCACATGGGTTGGATACTCACATCTCTCTCTCGTGTATATATGAAATAGAACAAATAGGAAATGGAAGATAAACACTCATTAACCGGTCCTAGTACATAGATTACCATAGGCTTGAGAATAGATCAAACCTCCATCGCTTTGGCGTAAGCCCCTAGGAAAGACTATCAAAGAGGTCTTTTAAAGGGTTGTAATGTTAGGCTTACGTTAGGGAAACAAGGGTTTGGTGGGATAGGCTATTTAGTGGTGGCAAGTCAAAAATCTCTATGTTAAATGCATACGAAGAATGGCGCTGCTAAGCCAAGACTCGACACTCTAAAACTCTAGGTAACGGAAATAAACAAAACATAAATGATAGATGTAGGATGGTAGCCCTCGTGATTTTTTTACACCTATATTTTTTTTTTTTTTTTTTCTTTTTCTATTTTTTTCAGTTTTTTTTTATACACTTTTACTCTACCATCCTCTATGGTAACATCAAAATGATAGGGATTTATAGGCATATCCCTACACTTGAGTTTTTATTACTCTAACACTAATTTGACCGGAATTGAAAAGATCAAAACACTTGGGGTACATTATTACGCTAAAACAAAGGAATTTGAATTTAACGCCCTTCCCCGCCATTTCATAAACTTTAACTTTCCCATGAATCAATCGTCCCAAAACTTTGTACAAAAGATATGACTCGACTTAGCAACTTATGCAAGCAACTAGATAATTGAACTAAGGGTTT